>CM031603.1:57321124-57396124 GCA_018398815.1 Conus ventricosus
TCTTTTTATGCTTTCTTCAAGTTCCTTTGTAGTTTGACTTCTGGCCTTGGCATGGAGTTGTCTCAGCAGTTTCTTTTTCTTTTCCAGTGGCTCTATGCTCTTTACATGCTGCTGAAACTGTACTGAGAAATACTCACAATTGTCAAGAGTGATGTCATCAAGTGAAGGAAAATGTCTTGCCAGCCGTTCATCAAGAGCATGGCACTCGTCTTCAAGCAGGTCATGGTGTTTTTTGACAACACCCAGCAAGATGTGAAGGTAGGGAGGTGTCACCTGCTTCAGTTCTATGTCTAAAACTGGTTTTCTGATGACATTGTTGAATAGTTTGGCTTTTGATTTCATTTTTCCTGCACGCTTATACTTCTGATAGTCCCTCTTGATCTGACTGACCGTTCTCTGGCTGATGTTTCCTTCATTGTTCTCAGGGGCAGCTGCATCTGTGTCTTGGTTGTTGTGCAGTACAGACACGGGTGGATCCCCTGTGTACCTGACAGTCCATACATTTTAGTTAAAAAGTCAGTCTCCAAAGAGAAAAAGGCGAGTTTGTTTGCCTCTCCATTCCATGCTTTCAAGGTCTTCAATTTGCTCTTTGTAAGGGTCCAACAGTCTTCTCAGGTTTTCAGGGGTGTCCTTACATTCCGCAATGGTCATAATGCATGTGCAGGCATGGGAATTGTCAGCGAAAACGCTGATTTCCGCGGCAGTAAAATTTGCTTTCTGCGAAAACGAAATTGCGTCCGCGAAAAAAAAAATCTGGGGTACAAAAAATATAAAGCACCGGTTTTAGCTGTTTGCTGAACTGGTCTCGGCTGGCCTAGATCAAGTTATACTAACGCGAGCGTTATCTCGTTCTCTGTTCTCGTTCTCGCGGAAGTTTGGGTATGGACGATCGAGACTATTGCGGAACGCGAGCGTACTGTGTTTGCGTGCTGCGAACGCCTGCCTCAGTTACCCGAATCGCCAGCAACAGCAGCTATTAACTCTCGCGGGCAGCCCAAATTTGTGAATGTCGTGACTTTCTGCGCATGCGCAAACTTTGAACAGGCGAGTTTTCAACATGGCGTGCCTTTGTCGTGTGGTAAACTTCGGCGATCCGTTCGAAGACAAGTGCCCAAATAAATGGAAATGGGAGCGGATATTTGTAGTTGTGGAGGTGGAAATCGGAGATGTAGTAAAGAAGGAGCGCCTTGGGACGCGCTTTCGCAAGATAAATATCAGTGGAGCTGCACGGTGTATTGTCTGCAACAAAGACGTATCTTACGCCAGTCGTGGTGTTTCAACACTGACTGACCATCTCCGCTCAAAGAAGCATCTGGATAAGTGTGCGTCTCTGGAAAGTAATCAACGTTTGCCAGGTAAGATTCTTCTCAGTGACAGCAGTAAACAAGGGAGCTGCTTGTGTGACATTCTTCTCAGTGACAGCAGTAAACAAGCTCAGTGACAGCAGTAAACAAGGGAGCTGCTTGTATGACATTCTTCTCAGTGACAGCAGTAAACAAGCTCAGTGACAGCAGTAAACAAGGGAGCTGCTTGTATGACATTCTTCTCAGTGACAGCAGTAAACAGGGGAGCTGCTTGTATGACATTCTTCTCAGTGACAGCAGTAAACAGGGGAGCTGCTTGTGTGACATTCTTCACAGTGACAGCAGTAAACAGGGGAGCTGCTTGTGTGACAGTCTTCTCAGTGACAGCAGTAAACAGGGGAGCTGCTTGTGTGACAGTCTTCTCAGCAGTAAACTTCAAATACCTTCCTGTTTTCTCTTCAGAGATACTTGCCTCAGCTCTAGAGGTAATGCCTGGTGCCAGTGTCTGTAACCAGTTTCAAGTGAATGTGTGCAGGCTTAACTTTTCTTTTGTGTGTGTGGGGTGTTTCTTGTTTGGTTGGTTGACCAGTTGGTTGGTTGGTTGATTGGTGATTGTTTGGATTGGTTGGGTTGGTTGATTGTTGTTTTGTTTTTGTTGTTTGTTTTGTTTGTTTTTTGAGCCTGTGTGATCTTTGTAGTCAGCTGGAGATAAACTCATAGAACTGAATAAAAACATTTTGTGTGAAAATTGTTTTTGTTTGTTGTTTTAATGCTAATTTACTTCATTTTTTTTTACGTTCATAAATCCATAAAAATGAAGTCAGGATAGCCCAGATTGCACAGATTTTGATCTTGAAAAAAAAAAATTTTCCGGGGGGGCATGCCCCCGGACCCCCCTAGATTTCAGAGTTTTCCCTTTCAGTCAATTCCCATGCCTGATGTGTTATGCTTTGAATTAGTGTTCACCAGGTTTGCTGTTTGAAGCATCATTTTAACCTTCATTGTCCTGTATTTCGTATGACAGAATTCGCCTAGACTACTAAGTTTATATTGGAATTTGCTGCCCGAATTGGGGTACTGACTTTAAAAAATTGTAAAAAATAAACTAATGGATAAAAAGATTTCAAATTTTCAGCAAAAATCTATGGAAAGCTGAACTTTGGTTTGCACTTGTTATTTTAGGGGGATGTGAAAATATTTTTATGGCTCAACACTCACACACCTGATTTTACCTGGAAAACACACCTACGTCAGTGAAATAGATGATAGACAGGCAAAACAACACCCATCAACTTTATAACACCTACCTTTTTGGTGGCAAGTGGTCAGGTTCACCATCTGAAAAGAACTGATGGGTGTTGTGAGGTGTTAGTAGTTACACAGGTAGCTAGGAATATACGTGAAATTTTTGTGACGCTTTTAAGTCATATAGCCAGAGCTTAATCTAGAGCGCGGGATTGGTACAATCCCCCGAAAATCTGTTCCTTCCCGCAATTATCGAGTCTTAACGCGGGCAGACTCCCGCACATTTGCAGAACTGCCCGCCCTGTTGACTGATCGTTGCGGGCGCTTGTTTGTCGTCTGCTTGAAAAACTGAAACTAGGACTGAGCAGGAGTGAACGATTTCATGATATTTCATTGGCTGTTAGTGTAAATCAACCAATTGGCAGCGTTCATCTCCTCCTTCTCGATCACCGACGAGAAGTTGCGAGAGTTTAAGGCGCCATATTGGATATTTTCCAAAATGAAGCGTGCACCCACCCTATTCGACTTCGACTTTCGTGGAGGAAAAGTGAAAAAAAAAAAAGATTCTCTGCCATGCGAGGGTGGAGAAGATCATGAAGAAACCGCGACTACATCCAAAAGCTCTGAGAAGCAGCCCGAAATTAGTGCCAGTGCAAGGGAACACTGGTTTCAAGACGATTTGCTGAAGAAGTGGCCCTGGATACCTAAGCTGAAGACCGGTGTGATGCGATGTGAATTGTGTTTGAAACACAAAAAACAAAACGTATTTACGTCGCCCCAAGGTGGTTGTTTAATCTAGATGATTTGATCAAGGTGTGTTGAAGTCTGTGTACAAAGGTGGAGGAGGTATGTAACGTGGGGTTGTAGGGAGGGGGGGAGTGCCCCCTTTTTTTGATATGAGGGCGGACTGCCCCCCTTTTTCAAAAATCCTAGATTAAGCTCTGTATAGCAGTTACATAGCAGGAAAAAAATAAAAATAAAAAGATAACAGGTCAAAATCATACCATATTTACTGAAAATGTATTGGAGTGCATGCTTTTTGATCTGCATGAGTTAGTTTGTGTTTGTGAGAAAAAGAATTCCTATGACTGATAATATTTCTAACTATATGCAGGTGTTAGTAGGAAGGAAGAAAGGCAGGCATCACAACACAAAACAACACTCAAATATTTTTGTTGTACTCACCATATGGTTCCAGATGTAATGAATTATATAATCCAAATATGATCACACACAAACAACACAGTCACTGGAAATATTTTTGCTTTTGATCACTTTTGTCACACACGGATCACTGACATGAAATTTTCTGGAAGACCAGCAGCCATACGCGTTTGTCTTGCATACCGGTTGGTTTCCCTGACCATGAGATGGAATGCGTTCAAAGGAAAAACAAGTGAAAAATAATCAAAAGGTGTTCGAAGATTCACTTGTGGATGTGGGGGGCCCCTGTATGCATCAAACACACGAACTTCAGTCCGAAAGTCGTTGTTTGACCACTGCGATGACTGTGCACATCCACCGACATCAGAAGCACTTGCGTCACCTGCGTCGCCTATGTCCGAGTCACTGTCACTACTCGCATTCACTCCTTCTGCAACTTCAAAGTCACTGTCGCTGTCGACAGAGTCAAGATCAATGTCCGATTGATTCCAGTCGTCATTTTCGGTCGGAAACTCATTCATATTGAACATTTGGTCCACAGTCAAGCTCATGTCACTGTCACTGTCAGAGCGCAACATTTCGATCGCAGTCGGAAGTCGATGGGATGACCAAAAAAATCGATTAAAAATTTAAAAAAAGCCACAAACCGCTTTTGCAAATGGCGCTGAGAAAGGTAGGAAAGGCCCGGATAACGACCGGTTTGTCTTATTACTGTGGTCAACCCAAATAAGGGAGGCACACCGAGACAATCAGCCAACTGACGAACGGGCGGAACAGGGCGGATCAGGAGCCTGACGGGTCGGGCGGAAAATGGCGGATCGGGGGCAGAAAGGTTAAATGATCCGCCTCCATGGTCACCACCAATCTTGATCCAGATTTCGTTCTCTGGAATACTCTCATCATGCCATGTTAATCGGCCTTGATTGTCAGAAGCATCCAGCAGTTTGGTGACAAATGCTGGGACATCCTTAATGCCTGCAGAAGGTGTTGGAACCAGTTCCATAATCCCATCGATCTCATTCCAGACCTCCACACTTCTCATCTGACATTCTACTTCTGCACACTGCGCTTTGACTTGTTCTTTCCTTTCTTTCTGTTCACTGGCAAACTGTACCCCGAGCCTCCTATAGAACTGTTTGTGCAGTCTGTACTTTGTCAAACTGAGGCCAAGTGCTGCACGAAGGGCAGGACCTTGTTTTGCAGTTACAGATACTTGACCACATTTCGCTTCATTAAGAACCAACTGTTTGCGTACTTTGCTTGCCATCTTCAGTTCTGTGCCCTGCTGTTTGGCCGCATCTTGTTCAGTGTCTCCTGATACATTCAAACGAATTTTGTTCATTTCTTTTGCTCGCTTCTTCCTGAGTGGTGTTTGAGCTTCACTTGATGCTTTCCGAGGTTTTGTAATTTTTTCAGCACAATCGGCTGTCCACCAGTTTGGCATGTGACAGTCATTTTATCACTGGACTGTGAGAGCTTAATGCGGGCAAGTTTTGTGAAATAAGCTTCTTCTGTGTTTGTCAGTGGTGCCTTCAGCTGACTCAAAGGCCTGAGGATTCTTTTTCTGAACGGAGACAATGCTTTGTCAATGCCAGTTGGAACGGTCTGCACTGATGCGCCTCTTGAATCTTTGGGTGGAGTTGATGTGGCATCAGATGTGACACAAAAGGAAACTTGTTTTTTGACTGGAGATAATGCTTCATTGATGCCAGCTGGGACAGTCTGTACTGATACAGTTCTAGGGACTTTTGCCGGAGTTGATGTGGCTTCAGATGAGACAGAAAATGAAATATCACTATCAAGATCAGAGTTTGATTGGCACTTTCGTTTTGCTGGTTGGGAATACTGTTTGAGAACGGCAGATTTCTTGTTGTTGTTGTTGTTGTTGTCGTACCCTGGCTAAAAGACTCCAGGGATCATCCGAACAGCCGAAGTACTTGAACACTATGGTACAAATACATCAGCTGGGGATGAGAACATTACGTGTGTGACCGTTTTTGATTACCCCGCCACATGGGCAGCCACACTCCGACTTCGGGGGAGGCAGATTTCTTTATCTTTTTCTCTGGTCTCCCACCTTTACTCTGCTGTTGAAAGTGAGTGCATAGCGCACACTGACTGACAGATAAACTGGGGTCAAACAGGTGCCATAATTTTGAGGCTTTTTCAAATTCTGCCAATGCACGGCTCTTTGCTGTAGTTGAATATTTGCGGTTTGTCAGATTTTTCAAAGTTTTTGCACAAAACACAAACTATTTTTCAATGTACTTCCTCCCTATCTTCCAGAACATTCACATTGAAGATTACGTTTATTTCAGAAGCAACACTCAAACATGTTACTTCTGATTTGTTTTTATCTTTCTTTGATCTCTTAGACCTTTTCCCACACAGTCTACACAAGACCTTTAAACGTTCTAAATGTTCAGTGAGAGAATGACCGTTTTGTTCCTTAATCCTTTCGGCCACCCCCCCCCCCCCCCCCCCCCCCCCCCCCCCTCCTCTCCTCTCTCTCACACACACACACGCACGCACACACTGCGCACACACACACGCACACACACACACACACACACACACACGCACACACACACACACACACCCCACACAAAAAACACCCTAATGTACTACCAACAACACCCTTTAAGATTTGAATTTGCCGATAGGAATAGTAGTAGTGATTGGAAATGAAGTATTATTTTAATTATAATAATTATTCACTATTATTGTTATGCCTACTACCATTACTGTTATCAGTAGTATTATTTTGCTTGTAGTAATTATGTTATCCTCTACGTTTCCCTTTAATTAGGCCTACTTGCTCTACATGCAACCATAGTACACATAAAATGTAGCAACAATGAAGAAATATGTATGGAAACAACGGTGTAAATACGGCCCCTTTACAAATGCTAACTAACTTTTCATTCACAAAGATTTTTGCCAACGCCTGGCCTACTTCGGCTTACCAACGACGCACGCGCGCGCAGGCTATAGGTTTTGCCGGTCGCAAAGTTCTGTCAGAAAGTTTTAAACACGAACTTAATTATGGTACTCACAGAGAAGAGCGAAATGCCAGCTTTGTCGCACTCTCAAGTACTCACTGCGCGATTGCTCTCCTACAGAAATTATAGTCTAAAAACTTCTGTACAGTAAATATAACTTAATGATGTTGCACCAGGCTCGAAGCGTCCAAACACACACAGCGTCTGGCAATGCGGTGGCTGACTAGTTAAGGCCTAGCCGGGTCAAAAGGCAAAGCGTTGAGCGAACTAAATGCAGTGGCTCTGAGTGTGCCGGCGCCGCCGTGCGACGCTGCTGCAGTCTCCGGCCTAGCTCATCCCAAAGATGTTCGATGGGGTTCAGGTCTGGGCTGTTTGCGGGCCACTGCATTCTGTTGACACCAGCAGCTTGGAGAAACGTGTTTACTGCTCTGGTGCGATGAGGCCGTGCATTGTCGTCTTGAAAGACTGCCTGAGGTCCAAGCTGTTGAAGGGCTGGCAGCACCAGGGGTTGCAAAATCTCGGGTAGCGAACACCATTCAAGTTCCCTGCCACATTGTAGAGAACCGTTCTGTAGCGTGTGCTTATGCCGCCCCAAATCATAACGGATCCCCCACCATAGCGGTTCCTTTCCAGGACAGCTTCTTCTGCAAAACGCTCCCCACGTCGTCTCCAGACCCTGTTCCGTCTATCGGTGGGATCCAGGCAGAACCGCGACTCGTCTGTAAACATCACGTTAGCCCACTGTTCATGTGTACATCTCACTTGCTGCATGCACCATACTCGGCATGCTGCTCTGTGGGCATCAGTCAAACGAGGTCTTATGGCTGGTCATCGAGCACGGAGGTTAGCGGCGTGTAGGCGGTTTCGTATGGTCTGATCACTGACAACAGTGTTGGTGGCATCTCTAAGGCGATGTCTGATGTTGTTTGCACTTGCTGTTCTTTCTTGTGTGGCCTGCCTTTCAATGTATCGGTCCTCTCGTGGTGTTGTTATTCTGGGTCGACCAGAGCGTGGTCGTTCCTGCACTCTTCCCGTGTCTTGAAAGCGTTGTCCGAGTCTGATAACAACAGAGTGTGATACCCCAAGTCTCCGTGCCACTTCCCGGACTGCAACTCCTTCTTGGAGCCATCCTATTGCTCTTCCTCGATCCAGCTCGTTCAGTCTTCGACGTGGAGGCATGGTGTTGCATTGCATTTTTCGCCAGTACAGTGGCTTTTAAAGACATTTGGTTGAGCATACTTTATGACCTAGAGCCTGATTTAGCTTGTGCTTCACATGATTTTGATTCAGCGCATGCTCCTCGGATCCCAAACACATCAGAAATTCACCCCAATTTGTTCCAAAAATGACAAGTCGCGACACATGTTTTTCAAGGCGCGTGAGAAATGTGTGCCACAAAGTTGCAGTTGCCGCATTCGCTATCAATTTGTGCGTGTGGTTCAATTTGTTTGGATCACAAAGGCGGTACAATTGAATTTTTGTGAATTTTAAAAAGCTTTTGTGCATTGTCAATGTTGGTCCTTAACTTTTTTTTAACAGTATATATACATATATTTTTTTAATAGCTTTTTTAAAACGTGAAAATGTCATGTGAATGTAAATGCATGTACGGATCTGAAATCATGTGTGTGTGCACTCCAGGAAGGATTTTTTTTCTGGGTCTTTTTTTCATCTTATTCATTTGTGCCTTATAATGTGCCATGCCATACTGTTGCTGAATTGTGATTAAAAAGAAAAAGAAAAAATTGGAAAGGGAGGTGTTGGGATGCATTTTGCAACACAAGATGCATTGTTGTTGGTAAAATGCAGTATTTATGCTTCTGTATTTTTTTAAATTTTTTACTTTGGATGGCATTTCTCAGTGTGTCTAGAGTTAATCTGTGAATATGTGCGTGTATTTTCAGCTCATCGGTGACAAACCACTTAGGCGAGAGCAACAAGAGTGCAGCAGAGTCCAACAGGCAAGGTAGCATCATGTCATCCCCGCCGGCAGGTTCCCAGCCATCCCAGAATTCCATGCCCAGCATGGATGTTTCCCCGTCCCGACCATCAGTCTTTCCAGATTCTGTGTACTCCTCTCCCTCCAAGTCAGAATCTCCAGCAAACAAGGTGAGTGAGTGCTTTTTAGCGAAGACTTCATCTTGCTTGATACATATCATTGCCTGTCCTCAAGGATTTGGAAGTATATTCTATGTAGATATTAAAGAAGAAGAAGAAATGTGTTAGAACCATTTCAGAATTATATTTCTGAAAGTGGTTTTATGAACTACTTGTCAGTCCAAACGAAAGCACCATTCCTGTACCAGGATGTGTCTTGACACCTTACAGTGAGTGCATTGGGATAGGTTACTATGAGGAAAATTATTTGAATGGTGAAAGTGTTTCAGATTTGTGACTTGACAAGAGTTTGATCAAACATATTCATTCTTTTATAAGTGACATTATGTTGCTGTCTGGAGTTACGCTTCAGCTTTTACCCCCCCTCTCCACATTTTTGAACAATGTGAAAAGGACTGGATGAGTACCTGTTACAATGCCACCAGTAAATGGTAGTACATGCTAAAATTGTGCAGTATATGCTCTAAACAATACAGTGACTGTACACTCTTAAAGCACTCTTACTTGATGAAAAATAAACACTCTAAAACACTCTTAACTGATGAAAAATGTGAAGGAATTGACAAGTACCTTGTGTAAATCACTAGCTATATGGCTGAGTGAGACTGGGTATTCACAGTTTGTATCTATGCAGGTTGCTGAACCCGCGCCCTTCCAGAGTCCTGGTGGCCCAGAGCACAAACCCAGCAACCTGATGGCCTCTCAGCGGACATCACAAAGCTCCTCCTCCATGTCACAGGGTCAGTGTGATTGAAGGGAAGGGGAAAGGGGGGGGGGGGGGGGGGGGGGGATAAGGGAATCCTCTTAACCTGCTAAAAAAAACCCATGTGTGTTGATAGATGCATTTTCTTCTGTTTTTATGCGAGGACACTCATTAGATTGCAGTTTGTATTCTGTTGATCTATCAGATATATTTTTAGCCTTGGGTATTGTAGGATCATTGAATAATGCCTTTTAATTGTGTTTAGATATTTCACCTTTGTGGGGCGGGGGGGATAAGGGAATCCTCTTAACCTGCTAAAAAAAACCCATGTGTGTTGATAGATGCATTTTCTTCTGTTTTTATGCGAGGACACTCATTAGATTGCAGTTTGTATTCTGTTGATCTATCAGATATATTTTTAGCCTTGGGTATTGTAGGATCATTGAATAATGCCTTTTAATTGTGTTTAGATATTTCACCTTTGTTATGAATAGTGTTAAAGATATTACTGGACTTTATCCATGCTAGAAAATATCCTATTTCACTTTGTTTTCTGTGTGTAATTGGTTCGTGAAATTGTTGGTCTTTGTGATATAATGAATTTTGTTTTAAGAATTGTGATGAAATGTTTTGTTATATTCTTATTGCTGAAGCCCTAAGTATAATTAATTTGTTTTTGTTGGTATGCTAAATTGTAATGAATGTATGGTGTTGCAGGTTCTCTGTCAACAAGCAAGCCTGAACGAGACTCTTCAAGTATGCCAAACTTTTCCGTAGCCAATGGCTATGCTGCAAACTCATATCCCACTCACTCGCAGTCTCATAAACCTTCATCCTCGGCATCCCCCTCTCAGCCCTATCGCCAGACGGGGTCCGTCTCCCAGACCTCGGTGGCCTCCTACCCAACCAGTTCCCTAGTCAGACTCAGTACTCAGGTGCAAGTGGTGCTCAGCAGAGCCAGTACGCCTCTGGGCAGGCCCAGTTCCCTGGCTCCCAGGGTCAGTTCCTTCTGCAGGTTCAGGGGGCAGCTCTGCCCGGCTCCCAGTCAGTACTTGCCCGGTCAATCGCAGTACCCAGTGGCAGTCAGGGCTCCTTCCCTGCCGCCCCCGTGGTGACCCAGGGCCAGTACCAGACAGGCGGAAGTCAGTACCATACCAACTACCAGTCCAGTTCAGTGTCATTCCAGTCTCAGCCTGGTGTGCAACCTAGCCAGAATCCCCTGTACCCCAACACAACGCAGCAGTCTGGAGGGTCGTATCCGCCAGGGTCGGGTTCATTCCATGTGCGTGACTCCCAGTCCTCAGGAAACGTGCAGCAGTCTGTGGTCAGTCTCCAGCAGGCTGCAGGCAGTCTCCAGCCATCGGTGGTCAATCTCCAGCAGCCTGCAGGCAATCTCCCACAGTCAGTGGGGGCTCTGGCTGCACCAGCCGCCAGCCAGCCGAGTAACTCATATCAAAACCAGCAGCCAGCTCCCGGGTTGACCAAAGCCACCACCACACAGAGCACAAATGCATACAACACTCAGACATACTCGGGACCTCCCCAGCCAACCACCACACAAAATCCTAATGCGTACAGCTCACAGACATACTCGAGCCAGCACAGTTCCTTGCACAGCCAAGCCACAACAACACAGAGTCCTACCTCCTTCAACACACAGCAGGCTTTCTCAGCGCAGCATTCCTCGCAGCACGGGCAGGCCACCACTACGCAGAGCCCCAGCACTTACAACACCCAGACCTTCTCTGCTCAGCACACCCCACAGCAGAACTTGCAGACCTCCCCTCTCGGCAACAAGCTAGGAGACAGTCTCTCCAAAATGTCCATCAAAGATTCACCTTCCATCGAATCACGTACATCACAGGTGAGCTGTTTATTTCATTGAGAACATTATATCTGTGCTTTAAGTAATGCCTTCATGACTTGAGAATTATGCTTTCTAGATTTTAAATACGAAATGAAGAAGGTAGTGAAACATCTGTCTGTTTTTGACTTGAACAGTTAAAAATACAGGGGGGGGGGGAGTGACTTACAGGGCTTAAAACGTTCCGCGTCTGGGCGGAATTCCGCGATTTCGGTTTGTCAAAAAAAAAAACAAAAAAAAAACCCTCGACAGGAGCAAGGTATCCGTGATCGGCTTACAAGCGTTCATAGCAACTGCGCGCAAGTTATGGCCCCTGATTATTCTGAATCTTGGAAGAAGTTTCCTGTCGGACTTCGGAAAAAACAAAATGGCGGAGCGCGCAGTCATTGTTCATGCGGGTCGATCTTTTGACGAATCTGCAATTAAAAACAAGTGGAAATGGGAGTGGACGCTTCAGAAAGTTGACGAAGAAGTCATTGGAGACTTTCTTCGCAAAGTTATTGCACCAGGTTTAGCTTGGTGCAAACTGTGCTTAAGGGAAGTGTTACGGTGGTCGCGGGAAGAAAGCTCTTGAGCACATTCGTTCAGCGAAGCACGTGTCAAACGTCAAGGCGCTGAGTGGAACTACAAGAAAGGTAACTGAAGACACTTTAGCAGCAGTAAAACGTGCCAGGATAGAACATTGCAATCCTGTGGGGAAAAAAGAGGGTGATATAGAAAATGTGGAGAGTGCAAGCCAGGCGGGAGGCAGCAAGGAAAAAGAGAGGGTTCAAACTAATCAGTCAAGTTGTCAGCAAGAAGGGGGATGAGAATGAAATAAAAATTGTAGAGTGTGAAAGCCAGACAGGAGAAAGCAAGGAAACAGCAGACAAAGATAGGGTTGAAATTCAAGTCAGCAAGAAGGTGGATGGCAAAGACAGTGCAGACAATGCAAGCAGCAAGAAGAAACAGAGTTCCTTGCTATGTTTCTTTAATGCCTCCACCACCCAAACACCCAAATGACAAAGCTGTGTGTGTGTGTGTGTGTGTGTGTGTGTGTGTGTCCTTGTGAAATCCTGTATTTCAGTGTTTATTATAATTTAGGAACTTCAAAATTTGACTTTCAGTATGGGCTGATTCCACAAGTTTCTCATTTATCAAAATTTGGATATTGTGACTTTCAAAATGTGCTGATTTCCACAAGTCGATCTCTGTTATATGAGACTGAACTTTAAAGTGTTAGATGCAGTTACTGACTTTGTGTGCACCAACTTCAAACTTGATATTGTGTGATCATTTAAACCTGAAAAGTGAAACTTATTGAGCAACCCCAGAAGTGAGATTTCATCCAAAGACTATAGTTGGTGAACATCTGTAAAACACTCAAGTTAAAGGGGGAGTGTTCATTTTATTATGTGTTTAACCCCTTCTCCCCTTGTCCCAAATATGTCTTCCTGTAATAATTATGTGTTTACAGCAATTTTTATGCATTAAATAACTCTTGAAATTATGTCCAGAAAGCGCGAAATGGCATAGATTTACACTCGGTTTTTTAAAAAAATTTTCCCGGGGGAGCATGCCCCCGGACCCCCCTAGTTTCAGTGGTTTTTTCCTCCTGTTTTAAGCCCTGGACTTACCAAGATAATATTCTTTGGAGGCATATGTCATTTATCTCTGTGCATTGACATCAGTGATGTTATAGTTGGTCTCTGTGCTTGATGAAATTGTAAACCTGTTTCCTCGTACAATTTTGCCATTACTCTACGATTTCGCCATATTTTGGACAAGTTTGTTGAATAAAAGTACGCCAAACTGGAAAAACAAAAAAGTCGAAAGAAAAATCGTGAGACAAAGTTCTTGAGTGGAAACTGCAGTAGGCGAGATCAGCCGTAACTACATCTTGGTGTGCTTTGACCAAAAAGTGATTGCTCTTGCTAAATCTAGCGTGCAAAATCCAGTGCAGGGTTCGTACGCTCCTTGAAACTCCTTGATTTCTGAGAGCCAATTTCAAGACCTTGAAACCCCTTAAAAATCAATAAAATGTTATGTTGACCAAACCTCCTTGAAAACCCTTGATAATCAAACCATCGTCTCCAAAATATTTTTAATGTGGCAAGAAAAAAAATGGCAGTTTGATTTTTATGCGTTCAGGTTGATGAAAAATTATTTTCAAAATGTTTACATCATCGCTATCCCACGTCTGCTAAAGAATGAACCAAGGGAGATACTTTGTAACTTCCGCAATTTTTAAATTTTACGCATGCGCGAAGAAAAGGTCTTGCGCTTCCGGCTTGTTCAGTTCATTGTGAACAGAGCTTGAAAATGCCTGGGGGGAAATGTGCTTTCATCCGTCTGTGGTTGGATAAACCCGAGTTTTCTGACTGGGCGAGAGAAGACAAAGCCAACAAACATGCCTGCTGCTGCACAGTCTGCAAAAAACGTTTCGATGGGCGAGAATGCCCTGACTAGCCACAGCAAAGGAAAAAAGCATGTGGCTCTACTGGCGGCGAGATCTTCAGCAGCGATACCCATCTTGTACTTTCTTACAAACAAGACGGCAGCAGCAGTGTCGAACGCAAATGTTGTGTCGTCATTAAATCTGATCGTGATGTGTCTGTGCGCGAATCCAGTACCAGCTCTTCAGCCACAGTGGACTCGTTTTGCTGAAAGACAGATGTGCTGAAATCTGAAATTCTGTGGACATTGAACACTGTAAACGCGCACCAAAGCTTCAGCTCTTGTGAACAGAATTCTCAGATTTTTCAAACAGTGTTTCCAGATAGTCAAATCGCCAAAGGATTTTAGTGTGGTGAGGGAAAATCAAGGTATTTGGCGACATCTGGCATTGCACCTCACTTTCATTTAATATCTCTGGATCCAGACTAGCTAGCTTGGTAATTTTTTTTCTTTTAATCAGAAATGATTTCTGCATGCAATTATATTTTAAGTCAAAACAGCACTTATCATTTGCTATTTCTATCGGAATAATTCGAAAGCAATGAAATGCGAAGCCTGATGGCCCCCATATGGAAAAAAAAATTATTGAAAAAAAGCAGTTTAGAAGAAAATCCTTTTGTAATTGCATTACTTTAGCTCAGCAAAACAGTATTTAAAAATCTTTTTGTCATTGCATTACTATAGCTCAGCAAAACAAGAAAAGTCATGCTTCAAGTGCCTTATGTCTATGATACAAATACAGTTCTTGTCATGAACCTTTTTTTTTTTTTTTCAATTTTCATAACTTTGCCACCATTTCTGGTCCCCAAATCACACAAGAGCTTTGAAATCGCCCAAATATGTTTTTTCTCATGTTTTGTTTTATAATTTTTTTTTTTAAACATAAACAATAGGGGAAAAAAAAGAAGTTTTAAAAGAACGATGGTGTAATTTTCATGCAGGGTTCGTATGCCCCCTTATTTTCTTGAAAAGTGCTTGAGATTTGACATGACCATTTCAAGGCCTGGAAAAGTACTTAAAAATAAGCTGAAGGCCTAACCCCCCTGGAAAAGTCCTTGAAATTTCAAAATCGGTCACAATCTGTCCTCTCAAAGCAAGGAAGTGACTGTCACTCAAGAAAATGTTTTTTATACGAAATAAATCACAATCTCTGTCACTCCATGTGGCTTCGTGATCGCCGATCCCGTAGCAACCGACAACAGCCTAGCTGAAGCAGAAGGGAAGTAACTCGTCAGTGACTAGTGTTTGACTTACTTTTGACGCAAGTGTAGAAGCGAACAGAGTTCTTTCCCTTTGGTTACCATCGGGGTTGTGTCGACGGTCGATGTTTTGCGCCAAATAGTGCTACTGAGCCTGCAAGATGGGGAAAGGAGACTGCGTTTTCAATGATATGTGGGCAGAAAAAGATGCTTTCAAAGGTTGGTTAGCTCGTGGAGAAAACGAACACTCAGCAAGGTGCACATTGTGCAAGAAGAGTTTTAGTATCTCGGGTATGGGCATCAGTGCTGTGAAGAGTCATGCTGATGGAGTGAAACACAAACGGTTGGTGGAACATGAACATGAGAATAAGAGAAATGCCGGTGGTGCCACACAAATGACCATGCATGGATTCACTCTTGGAAACCGAAACTCCTCACCAAGATCTGAACCACCGGGTGCAAGGCAGGAGACTGGCAGTCAACTGCCTTCAACTTCAAGTTTTACTGCAGTGACAGGGGGGTCTCAAGATGCCAAGGAAAAGACTGAAGAAGTGTCAAAACTTGAGAAAAAACTCTGTGCAAAACTGGAAGAGCTGAAGGAGATGTAAACTGTGTAAATGTTCTCCCTTTTCTGACTGCTGACAGATGTGCAACTTTAGATATTTCCTTAATAGACCTGCGTATAACTGTCTTCCTTATAGAAGTACTTTTATTTTTTTCTGCCATGTGAGTGCAAAGTGTGTAAGGTATTGGAAGAACTCCGAAGGTGTGTATTTTCTATGTACTGAAGAAAAATCGACAAAAGGGAAAGTTTCTGCAAAGGTGACTGCATTCTCCTGTGCATTCAGACTCAAGACTATCATTAGTAACGGAAGCGGTGGTCAGCTCTGTGCTGGTTGTGTTAAACTGTAAAGTCACAGTGTAATTCAGAGAAAACAATGACAACTGTACCTGCCTTCTTCCATCTACTGGACCTGACCAGTTGTGCTAGCATGAATACGGGTAAGAAATGATGTTAAGTTAATGATTGATAGTAACAGGTTGCTCATAGAGTTTAATAAACATAACTTTGCAAGAAAGTTGTTAATTACTACCCCTTGAATGAAGCTGCTAACCCTGGAAATTCCCTTGAAAACCCCTTGAACTTTTTTTTCTGATATCTGTGGGAACCCTGTTCATGCCACCTCTTGCCTTGAAATGAAATAAACGCTCCTTGAAAACTCCTTGAAAGTTCCTTGAATTTTGTTCTTGGGAGTCTGTAGGAACCCTGCCGTGTGGTTATATTTGCTTCTTCAGAATCATGCCGATACATAAGAACAAAAGCAGGTTCTACAGGCCCAGAAATATTGAGAGGGTAAAAGCCAAATGAGTGAGAGGGCATGAACTTGAGCCGAAGTATGCTGGTGAATCAGATTTCAAAGTGATTTGCGTTTTGAAGATCCTATTTTTCACTCCAGTTGCTACAAAATCAGAAATCCCTATACCCTCTGTGGTTTAAGAAAAATTGTGGAAGATTTGTACATATCCTTTGTGGAGAATACATTAGCTTTTTTGTACACCAATGGTAATTTTAGGGTGAACATGTCTGAAATTGTATGCTTCAGATGTTTTGTGCCATGTAAATCAAGAAATGAAGCCGTTTACTATTGATGTATATGCCATTGTGGTGCTGCTCGTTTTGGCTGATACCAATCAAATTGAACATTATATCTGCGTCTGTCCTCTCTTCTGATATTTGAACAAACCTATCTTGAGACCTGTTGGATGGGACACCTGGAAAGCATGCAAGTTGTGCCTTTTTTTTTTTTACTTTTTTTTTTATCATCCTTTTTATTGTTGCTGGAAACCACCTCACCTGCTTCTATCTGCTTTCTCAGAACAATACAAAAAGTGTGACAATAAGTAAGATTGAAATTTTAAGTTTTTGTTAAGAATAAAATTTGCGTTTTTAATTGGATTAAATGAATCAAAGCATAAAAAGTTTGAATTATCTTAGAGCAGAAAGTAAACTGATTTGGAATCATAATTACATTCATGTGAAGGGCTTTTTAGAAAGCATAGTTTATTTTCTGTCTGAAAGGAAATTCTCTGATCTTCTTTACAAAGTACATTTCGCCGTTGGGGAAAATACAATGAATTTGATGAACTGAGAAAAAAATACATTGAAAAAAAATCTGAAGACGAAGTTCTCGAGCAGCAGGTGCACTTACAGTTTGTTACCATTGAAATTGGGTATAGCTGCCACTGGTGTTCGTGAAAGTGGGTTGGTAGGTCTGTACAACTGCATTGTCTACATGCAGTATGATCCTGTAACTATCATTGTCGGCCTGCTGTTTGATCATCAGGGCTTCCTCCAGCTGTTGCACATTAGGTGTTCCTGGACACCCAGTAGTGTAATTCTTAAAAGGTTTTGCAGTAATATTTATTTAAATAAACTAGGGGGTCAGACTTGGTGTGAAAAACTTGTTTCCAAATTTTCAGAGGGCCACAAAAGTATTTAGGTGGTCACGCTTTATAACTGCTTGTAAATGTACAGAAAACCACACACACACACATACACACACAAGCGCATTTTGACAGGCTCACACACATGAAATCACATAGAAAAACAGAAATGGATGAGGTGCTATCAATAAAGTTAATGTAAACTCTCCAGATTATGCTAAACATTCTCATTTTGATTCGTGTTCCAATGTTAGTAAAGTGTTAACTTATAGTGAATATATGTGAATACCTCCACTATCAGGATTTCAACAGTGAAACTTGTTATGTGGGATATTCTTTGCGATTTTCATTACAGAATTTACATAATGTGAGCCAATACCGTCAATACGGAAACATTTTTCTTATTTAACTATATTCAAGTTGCCTTGCAATGATGATCAGGAGCTTGGTGATGAACAAGAGATGAGATAATGTTGCTTATAGCCCAGCCGACCGCAAAGGGCCACATCAGGGCTGGATGAACAAGAGGCGAGTGATGTATATCAGTGGAACCTTTCACGAAACTAAAGTAGGTTGACCACTCTTGTACTGTGCGCTACACATTCCTACGTCCATAATGGAGCCATTTTGATTATCTGAACCGGTCGTGTTGCATAGATAACCTGACGCTTATTCCATCTCACTGGATGATCACCTGCAAGCGACAGATTAACCGTTGATTTTGTCTCTGAAAAGCCAAGTTGCATATGGTTTTCCATGCTGTTTGTGCTTGGCCAAATCATGTGATCTTTAGTCCAGTCATGTACTTGGGTTGTCTAATTTGATTACCCTTGTTGGTTTTCAGCAGAGAAGAGTTCTAGAGCGGAAGTTGTTCATTGATTCAGAACGTTCTACAACGTCAAGGAAAATTATGTTTTTTATTGACTTCGATCGAGGTCGATCAGACTTAAGTGCTTTTACGTGATGTGCTGCTCGGAGTTGCAATACGTACAGGAGAAAATCATTGCGTCGTGGTAAATTTCGGTACATTTTAGTGATGCACTGAATGGAATTCCAGAAATTTTATGTGTCGGGGATGCACATTTATGCATGAGAATTATCATTGGCTTTGGGACTCCAGGGTCCAAATTTTAATGAATGCTAGACTCGCACTGCCCCAGCTCTCTTAATATTATGTTTGAGTATTAGCGACTGTTAAGATTCTATAGCTTTTTATATTCAGCATTTTCAGTTTCATCGAAGGGCATCTAGACATTTCACACACAGACACAGAGAAAAATAGAGACAGATGGACAGACAAAATAACAAAATGTCCAATTTAAGGTTACTATTTCACACACACACACACACACACACAGTCGCACACACACACAGAGAAAAAATAGACATATGGACAGACAAAACGACAAAGTGTCCAGTTTGAGGTGTTTAAACTCTCTGTTAGATGAAAAGAAAATGCTTGTCTTGCTCGGGAGATTAAATGAAGAAACAGGATGCTCCTTAGAAGAAATTCAGTGTGTTTCGGACCTGCTCGTTTCAGTTTAAATGTGTTCCAGGACCTCATCTGAAAAATTTTCAGACCTTTTTTTATTCTTTAGTCAGAAGCCCTTAGTCACGTAACTTAGTGTCATTGTTTGTGTATCAGTAGTATAATCATTTCACTTTATCATCGTCTGCATGATATGATCATGTAACAGTATCACCATGTACAGTATGATCATGTTCATTGTTTTTACGCAGTATGATCATGCAACTGTCGTTGTTTTGGAGCAGTATGATCATGTGACTGTATCATCATTTGCGTGGAGTATGATCATGCAGGTGTCTTGGTGTCTGCTGGCAGTATGGTCATGTAACTGTATCATTATCTGCGTGCAGTATGATCATGTAAGCAGCTCCACAACGACGGTCAGTCTGACTTCCTCCTCCAGCGCGACAAATGCATCGACCATCTCAACGTCCACATCCACTGTGTCCGCCACCTCCACGCCTGTGGTCACCACTTCCACGCTGGCCTCTCGGGTCACCACCTCTATACCTCTCACAAGTGAGTAGTCATTGTGTCAAGGTTCTCTCATTCTTTGCAGGAGCTTACAAATTTAGAGGTTTCAGGGCTTGGTACAGCCCTGGAATAAAAGTATTTGTCCCAGGAAATGATAGAAAAGGCCAGATTGCCTTGGAAATCTAATTCTCTGTTTAATGTCCGGGAAAAAATTTTTGGAGGCGAATGCACTTGACTGGCTTGACAGACATATGCAAGAAAGTTGATTCACATCAAGATGTTGACGATGAATCTGCACAGGAGAGGCAGCAAATCTTCATTGCTAAATACACAGACATGGCCATTATAAGACCCAGTAAGGTGAACACTTTTAGCATGTTGTGAAATTTGTGTATTAGCACAACATGGAAATCCTTCTTGGTCCTTGTTGTTCATAAAATGTGTTCCTAGGCGTTGCAGAGAAGGGAAGGCAGCCCAGTGGGTGAAAATCAGTGTTTTGAAATTTGGTCTTTGAGATCGGATTGACAGTCGTCGTGGTTTGAAAACTGCCCCTTTTGATTGGATTGAAAGTCAGTGTGGGTTTGAAAGTTGCTAATGGGATTATCTGGAAAACTTCTTGTATTTTGAAAGCTGATCCTTGTGATTAGATTGAAAGTCCTTATAAAGGTGGTCCTTGGAAGTCCCTGTGATTTGAAAGCTGATCCTTGTGACTGGATTGAAAGTTCTTATGTTTTGAAAGCTGGTCCTGAGATTGGATTGAAAGTCCTGATATTTTGAAAGTTCGTCCTTGGATTATATTGAAAATCCTTATGTTTTGAAAGCAGGCCGCTGGATTGGATTGAAAGTCTGTGTTCCAGAAGCTGTCTTTGAATGAAGTCTGTGGTTTTTGAAAGGTTTCTTTCGATTGGATTAGAAGTCCTTGTATTTAGAAACGTTATTGAATGGGATGGAAAGCGTGTGTGTTTCAAAGGATGAATCTTGACATTTTATTGATGTGAAAAGTTGTGCATGGAAAGCTGATCATTGGATTACATACAAGTTAGTATAGTTTGAGCGCTTGTCCTTAGACAGGATTGAAAGCAGGGTTGATTCTATTCCTTGAAAGTCTTTAACAGTCCTTGATGTTGAAGTGTCTGCATGGAGCACCAAAGTACGTATTGAAGCTTGAATTTTCCATCAGAATTCTTGAGTTTTATTTTTGAAAAACTCCCACCGGAAAAGTCCTTGAATTTCTTAGTAATGTGTTAGCCTGTATAACCCTGTCAGGAAACCCTTGTGTTTGGAAAAGTGGATCTTGGATTGAAAGTCATTGTTTTGAAGGTTTGTTCTTGGTTTGGATGAAAAGTTATGCTTTGAAAGCTGGTCCTTGAATCGAAAATCTGTTTTTAAACCTGGTCTGTTGATAGGACTGAAAGTCTGTGTGTTTTGAAACCTGGTCTGTTGATAGGACTGAAAGTCTGTGTGTTTTAAAACCTGGTCTGTTGATAGGACTGAAAGCAGAGCTTACTCTAGAGCACGGGATTTGTACAATCCCCCGAAAATCTGTTCCTTCCCGCAATTATTGAGTCTTAACGCAGCCAGACTCCCGCACAGTTGCAGGACTGCCCGCCCTGTTCACTGATCGTTGCGGGCGCTCGTTTGTCGTCTGCTTGAAAAACTGAAACTAGAACTGAGCAGGAGCCAACGATTTCTTGATATTTCATTGGCTGTTAGTGTAAATCAACCAATCAGCGGCATTCATCTCCTTCTCGATCACCGACGAGAAGTTGCGAGAGTTTAAGACGTCATATTGGATATTTTCCAAAATGAAACGTGCACCCACCCTATTTGACTTCGACTTTCGTGGAAGAAAAGTGAAAAAAAAAATTCTGTGCCATGCAAGGGTGGAGAGGATCATGAAGAAACCGCGACTACATCCAAAAGCTCGGAGAAAAGAGTGCCAGTGCAAGGGAACACGGGTTTCAAGACAATTGGCTGAAGAAGTGGCCGGGGGGGGGGGGGGGGGGGGGGGGGACTGCCCCCCCCCCCCCCCCCCTTTTTTTTTTTTTATATGAGGGGGGGACTGCCCCCTTTTTGAAAAATCCTAGATTAAGCTCTGTGAAAGTCTGTGTGTTTTGAAACCTGGTCTGTTGATAGGACTGAAAGTCTGTGTGTTTTGAAAGCTGGTCTTTAAAAAACTGGTCTTCAATTGAAAGTCCATACATTATGTAACCTGATCCTTGGATTGGATTGAAAGTCCTTTTGTTTTGAAAGGTGGTCCTTAGATTGGATTGAAAGTCCTTGTGTTTTGAAAGTTGATCTTTGTTATGAAGTTACTGTTTCTTTAAGCTGTCCTAGGATTAGATTGAGTCATGTTTTTTTTTTAAAAAGCTGGTCCTTGTAGTAGTAGATTGAAAGTCTTTTTGTTTTGAAAGCTCATCCTTGGATGATGCTGAAAATTCCTTGTGTTTTGAAAGCTGGTTCTTGCGTGGTATTATGGTTGTATTAGTGTGCTATGAATTGGTTGGTTAAGGACTATTCAGGTGCTTTTATTTGTGATGCCAGTTTATCATAAATTGTAAATATAAATGCTTGTATTATAATGACGTTTTTGAAAGGCCTTGGTTTTATAAAGAGAAGTGTCTGGGAACCCCCTTTTTTTCCTTAGTGTAATGGATATTGCCTATCAGCAACACGGGATTGTCTCTCTATCATAATGTGAGAAACATATGTTTAGGCATGTGTGTGTATGTGTGTATACAATGTCTTGATAACTTCCAACAATAACTCTTCAGAAACTGACAAGAAGTCATCCTCCTTTTATAAATGTGACTGCACAATTTGGAGTGAAACTGTAGTTTGTTTATGCATTGTTAATGGATTAAATGTTAAGTCAAATAACAATTTTTTTCTCTTTTATTTGCATCCAGATAATGATGTGTTCATAACTTGAAACAAAGCAAAATTTGTTGTGTTTTTTGAGGGTTTGTGAAAATTACGTAAAGAAATTGGATATGTATACAAGTGTTTTGGGTTGTGCAGCCAAAGCCCCTCCCAACTTGCCCCTGGTGTGCCGTTGATGAACCCTCATCTGTTCATGGGTCAGGCTGCTGCTAGTGGTCTGCCCCGTACTTTGCCGTAAGTATAGAGCCAGAGTAGCGATTTTGTCTTCTCTTTAGTGAGGGCTGTCTGCAGTATGAGGCTTACAGCCAGAGAATCCTTCCACATATCTATGTGTTTTCAGTTAAAGTGTGAAGAAAGACTCCATTATAGTGCCAGTAAAGAAGCTTTGAATCTGAAACTTGTTGATGGACTTGCATATGTGTTAGAGAGAAATAGATGCGAAGAGAAGAATTACCGGTAAAGTGTGAATGTGTTTTTAAGTAGAAACATTTGGCACATCTCATATTCTGTTTCTCATTTTTGTAGTCTGATCACATTCTGTTGAGAGTATGTATGTGTGTATGAGTCAGTGCGTGTGTGTGTGTCTCTCTCTCTCTCTCTCTCTCTCTCTCTCTGTATACACACACATATATATACATACATATATTTAATGATTTTTCCTGTTTCCCCCTCTCAAATAGAGCCTACAGGGTCTGCAGCAGCCTCTGTATGGCTATGAAGAGTTGCAGATGATGCAGCCTGCAAGACTGCCGCTGGTGAGTATATGGCTGCCCTTCTGTGACTGGGGTGTCCGGCTGCAAGTTGGGGAAGGATTTGTAAAGTTGGTTTAAAAACAACAGAGGTTTACCTTTGGTAATAAGTGTAGCTTTATGAGAGAGTTTTTTCAAATGATGGATTTTGCGACTGTACAATAGATTTATAGTTGCAATGTAATGATAATGCTTTGCAAGAAAGAGGCATGAAAAAGACCCATCATCACTACCTAGACCACCCATTGAAAAGAGAAGTACCTTTGCATGTGTGTGTGTGCGCGTGTACGCCTCTGTGTGTGTGTGCGCGCGCGCATGCCTCTGTGGGGGGAGGGGGGGGGGGATAGTCTACACATTGGGCAGGTCTTGCTTAAATGAAAGGTTGACGTGGGTAATGGCATGTTTTTGTTCAAGGTGAGAACGGTACAACCGAACAGACAAGCATTCAATCGTGCACTGACACATTTTATTGCCAGGTTCATGGTACTCAAGTACATCTTTTAGGTTCTTGGTAGTCAGGTCTTGGATGAATTTGAAAACTACAATTGACTTATGTGTGTGTGTTTCAACAGCAGACAAGCAACTACTATGATATAGCAGCTTATTCCCAGGTGCCCTCCACAATAGCTGCTGGACGGGACCAGGCAGCTGCCTTGGGTACTGCCCCATTCACAGGTAATACAATGATGTGGGAATGGTTTATTCCTTATAGCCTGTACAATGAGGTGTTGTCTTTGTTGTTCAGCATACATGGTTGTATTTGAGCCAGATAGAGACAGAAAGATGCACGGGAATTTCCTTGTCAGCGAGCTGAATTCCAGATTTAACTAACTGTGCCTGTTACTCCCTTATACTTTCCTTCCCCAGTCCTACAACAAAAACAAGTGACAGAAAACCTTTCAAAGGTGTTTTTTTTCCTTTAAATCAGGACTTTCTCCTTCCTTTTCCTGTTTACCTTTTTTTTTCTTGCTGGGAATTGCTTTTGTATTGTAAATGGGCTTGTCAGTGTATGGAAGAATGCAAATGAATTAAAAACAGATTACTAGATCATGGATAAGGGAGGAAGTACAAACATACCCTGTTGCCTTGGACATTCCAAGTTAAAGGTCTACTTTAGAGATTTTCGATAATTTGTTAAAAACAGGTCTACATGTCATATAACTACAGTACGGTATTCATTTTTCAAAAAAAGTCGCCGGAAGAATTTAACAGATAAAAAATGAGTTTTGCACACCTGTTCAAACCCCGCGCGGTAGACCGAAAACCGTGACGTCACTTGATGGACTGGCCGTCAGCCGCGACCTACACAACAAGCCAACGCCAAGTGAAATCAACACGAGTTGCGATCCCCCACAGCCTAAAAAGTCACGAGGGGGTGGCAGATATTGTGCTGTAGGCGTGTGCAGCAGCTCAGCAGGAGACGGATATTCTTTGCACACATTTCCATCTGATCCAGATACTCGAAAGAAGTGGATTCGGTTGGTGCAACCATGCCGGGCCACTAAGTTATTTTTCCACGTCAGTTCCAGCTGGACCACGGAAACGAGCTGTTCCGACAATTGCCGAGCCCGTTCGAGTGGATCAAAAACTTCGTCTGCATTGTGCGCGTATACTTTGAAGGCGGAGTGGTAAGCTCGTACAGATGAGTACGATAGTCGCACGTTTATTCTGTTCTTATCTATGGACAGATCACACTTGTTAAATTGAATGAACACGTTAAGGCTTGAGGAAGGAGAATCTCCGCTCGCCGTCCACGCGTGATCGCATCAAGAAGTCAGTCGGTAGCCTCCCTCGAGACTTCGGTAATGTCCGTACGCCTTCGGAATGCTGTGTTCGGGCGTCCAGCTGGAACTGAATAGCTCGTTTCCGTGGTCCAGCTGGAACTGACGTGGTAAAAAGAACTTAGCGTTCAAACTGATAAGGTAAAGGCCTTGCAGAAACATCCCCAGAGTTACATTGGCTGTCGCAATCATAGTCACTGTTTTTACATGATAAATTAAATACTGATCGAGATGTGCAAGAACCATCAGAATCGCTTTCTGTCGCCGTTGGCTTATTGTGTAGGTCGCGGCTGACGGCCAGTCCATCATGTGACGTCACATCCAAGAGTAGTTGAGCCATGCCAAGATTTAGTTGATTACCTCCCGTTTTCTTGATTACAGGTGAAAATGCCCACTTTCGCGGATCGATTTCGTGTGATCGGGAGCGAATCGGATGTTGATTTTACCCATTTATCAAACATTTCATATTTCTGCATAAGCTGACCAATTATCGAAAACCTCTAAAGTAGACCTTTAAACATCACAGATGGTATAGTGTCATAAACTGATAAACTTTTTGTGGTATTAAAGTGTATTTTCGGTGTGACGATTATTATGTATTATTCAGTTCCGCATGCGCGTTATGAGCTATGATGTCCATTTTTCTTTCGCTCTTGTGGGTTCTGCCTTTCTTATATGACCTAATGTTCTGAATTTCATCTGCTTTTTATCCATTCTCCATAGCCCATTCATCTGCCTGTGGTTTGGAATAACTCAATGCGTTATCTTATAATTTTCAAGGCGCTAATTATACCATTATGATCTGATGACTATGGTGATGAATGTGAAACAGACGTCAACATTACTAAAAACAATGTGAAATACAAATGAACACACAAAACAGGGTGTAAAGTAACACAGATTTAGTATGCAAAATAGACGAGTGTATTTTCTACAAATATGTCTTCTGTAAGATGTTACAAACAACGGACGAGAAGTGAGCAAACCACAACTCCGATAGCTGTCAGTGTGAGCTGTTCTTTGGCTTCATGATTCCATTCTCAGGCTGACTAGCAGGGGAGTGTTGTTTTGTGCATTTTTCATCTATCGTTTGTAGCTTTTGAGGAGGACATAATTATTTGTCAAAAATTCTCTTGCCTGTTCAGTATTGTTTACTCTGTGTTACTGTCTTGCTTTTTATGTTCATGCATATTTTGTTATAGTAGGTAGGTAGATGGCAGACATTGGTCTAGGGCCTCTCTGTGTTTTTTTGTGTTTTGGCGCTAACAGGTTGTTGTATGATTGCTCCAGTTTTTGTTAGTTGAGTGGAGTGGTTGATGTCCGCATCACAGCCAGATTTTATCAGCTGTAAGGATGTGGAAAGTTCAGGCTGCTTTGTTATCTGTTTCATCTGAATGGATATGTGTGTGGACTTCCTACAGCTGCCAACCCTCATTTTCTTGGATTTCCATATTTCGATAAGTGATTTTGTTTTTTGTTTTAATCCAAACAAGGTCTGGATTTTGAGTATTATGACTAAAGAAAATGAGTCGTTTAGAGTAAATTTTTCAAAAAGGATGATACGGAACCAACATGAAGATATGTGAATGTTGGCAGCCTCCAGGACTGGAAGGTACAGAATTTCTTTTTTGTTTGTTTTTCCAAAAGCATGCATTATTAGACAGAACCAGTAGGGGGGAGCAGTGGTTTCATTCCAAAGCCAAACTTGCCACTTTCAGCCCCAGGCTCCTGAATTTGAACTCCAGAATGTTGATTGCAATGTTTCTCATTCATGACAGGACTGTGAATATGTGTATTAATTTCCGTGTGATCACAGCCTTGACAGGGCTGTGTATGGTCAGCTGGGTTTTGAAGCAGTAAAGGCTTGGCCTTTGCCTCCGGAACTCTAAGGCTCAGTATTGCCAGTTGTGTTTACAGGGGCTGCCACAGATAACAAACAGATGAATCGAATGGAAGCCCAGTCCCCCAGTCAGTCCACCCAGCAGCAGTCGACCCATAGTGCCCCTCAGCAGACGTTGCCCTTCAACATCCACTACAGTTACTTCTACCCAGGCGCAATGTTGCCCGGGGCAGCAGGATTCCAGTATCCAACCATGTTTCCGGTAAGAATCTGGGGTCAACATTGTCTTTGTTGTTGCAGATGAGCATGTATTTTGTTTCTCCATCTTGGAGCTTGTCTATTCATCCATGTTTGTTGGTTGTTCGTTTGTCTTATGGAAAAAAAATTACACACAAGCCACTGAGCTGGTTTTAAACCTGTTGAAAGAGGGATTGTGTGCTAAAGAGAAATGCATTTATGTTTGGTGCAAATTAGTGGTGCAGACCACAGGACTAATATCGATGAAACTTGATTGAAAGGCAAAGGCGTTAAATTTGGTGCAGATGGAGGGTCTATTCAGCAAGGTTATGCAAAAAGTACCAACCGGTTTGAATGGTAGAGAGATGGAAAACGGCCCCAACTCTTAAAGTTCTATATTGTGCGACACCACAGGATCTTCTTGATCTGAACTGCACAGTACCAAAAGAAATGCATTGCATTGTTTTGTCAGGTTGTGTTAACCCTCTTCAGTATGAACTTACCTGAGCTTAGTTAGCCGAAAACCATCGGCAAGATAAGTAACTCCGTAATTTGAACTTGGTTACCCAATTTAAAAATTAATTTAAAAGAGAGGAAAGGAAATAATAAAATGAAAATAATTTTTAAAAATTCCTACGAATATATATGTTGCTACATCATAAGTTTGAAGAATGTCACATGAGCCATTTACTCGGGGGGGGGGGGGGGGGGGGGGGGGGGGGGGGGGATCTTCTTCAGAACTATCTTACGAATCGTTTATCATATCTGGAACCTCGTCCCAGTCGAAATCTTCGTCACCCAGCACTTTCACTAAGTCTTATGCCGTAAATCCTACAACTCACAGTATCTTCACCACTGAATCTCATTAGAGAACGGCAGAAATCAAGGTTAGCCATGGTGAAAAACAGCATTTCAACCACAAAACTTTAAAAATTCATAACTCAAGAACTACGGCACGTATCGACTCGCGCGTTTTTGCAAATGGAAGTGAATGGCTACAGGAAAAAGGAAGTCTCGTTCTTGCGAGACTTCCTTCTACGAGAAACATGGCGGTGCCCATTGTTGCCACATATTTTACCGGGCGCTGGCAGGCGCTCAGCCTTTTGGCTGTGTGATGTCCGGTTGGGCGCTAGCGGGCGCGCGCTTGTCAAGAGAGTTAAGGAAATGGCTCTCCAACTTCTTTAACCCACATCCTGAAAAGTGAAATCATTGGGAGGATAAGGATCCAAGGGTGGAACCGGGGTCTGTTTAGCCAAAAGATGTAAGAGCTGCACATCCAGTTTCAACAAAGCTTGAAAAGATGGAAGGTGGCCCTTGGACAGATCTGTTGGGTTTTGGTGTGGAACGATGGTGTAGGTCCAGTTTGAAGGGTGAATCATTTCAACCTTGGCCAAGGTCTGTGCTTCCCAATTCCCTTCTAGTTTGTTGCAAAGATTGGTGGTAATGATCATGATCATGATGATGATGATGATGATGTGTGATGATGATGATGATAGGATAATGTAAATAGGAAAGTGAATAAAAGTATAAAGCCTCCACAGTTCTGCTCGAATTGAACAGACCTAAAGATACTTTTTGCTCCTTGTCATCTTGTTTTCTTTTCACCCTCTTTATTATGATGTATATTTTCAGCAGGACTGGTATCGTCAGTCAAATATTCATGATTTCTTTTCAGACTCTTCATCCCACCTGATATGGTGAATATCGTTTTGTCCTCTGTTTTTGTTATGTTTTGTTTGTTTTGTTTTGTTTTTAGTCAGAGAAAACAAAGGATGATGATGTTAAATTTATGCATGTGCTGCAGATGCCTCCGGTGACTAACACTGCTGCTACTCATGTGCCTGGCACTACCACTGCTGCCCAGCTCCCCAAGACCTATGGCTCTCACCAGGGCTTTCCCTCAAAAGGTCAGTATTGCACAGAGCGTGCATAGCTTTCCCCCAGCCACCTGCAGAGTTTGTGCTTGGTGAGTGTGTGGGTTGTTGATGAAGCAGCTTTTAGTGCAGGCTGTGTCTCTCTCTACTCTGTGGGTGTGGACTTGTCTATTGAGGGCCTTATTAAGATGTCCAAAGAGGTGTTCAGTGGGAATGAATGTAAAATTTGCTTGTTGTATTTGTCTGCTGTAAATGAAGTGGATTTATATGACTTCTTGATCACATTTTCTCCTTTTATTTGTTGAATGCACAGTCTTGATATATTTGTATATATGTTTGCAAAACAAACAAAAAAAGTTGAATGGCAGTCAGAAAGACAGGCACATAGATTCCTTTTGTAGAATTTGTCAATACACATTGCAGATATGCTTGCATCGGGCGCTTTACTGTTTCCACAGACATTGCAGCAGACAAGAAGTTGCCTGGGCATGTCATGATTTAGACTTGTCTGCCAACTTTCGACTTGGAAGATGAATCTTAAGACTGACTTTCTAAAAGTGAAATTTTAGCCACATTGCTTTTTTATTTGTCCTGATGAGAGATATTGAAAAGTTATCAAAATCAGACATCCTGAGGGAATGTGACCACAGTATTCTTTGAGCACAGAGGCATATGGCAGTTTGTGTTGATAGCATTTACAAAATGTATCCTGGGCAGGTTTGTCATTTTCTCTTCTGTTTTCGTTTACCAATTTTTTTTTCTTCCTATTAACATATTTGGCAATATTGAAGATCCAGATGCATGGTGGTGTTGATGATAAGTTGAATTTCAGCATGACCTGTGCCAGTCCCTCTGAAAAAGCAACTCGCTGTGATTAAATGTTTTGTAAGAGTGCACTTAAATGTCTGTAGGTTTCCCTGTCACGTTGATGGTGTCAGTGTTGACTCCATTACGAATGTGGTTTGCCAGTTTCAGTTGGGTTGTAGATTCGGAGTTCTTTTCCATAGTCAGCGCTGCCTATGTTATCTGGGAAGTTTTGTTTTGAAAAAAGTTACTTTACTCGGAAACTTCATTCGTACTTGACATTCTGTTCAAAGGTGACTTCATTGCTGTTGCATTTGTTATTGTGTAGAAGTGAAACAGATTGTGGCATAACTTTTCTCCTGCATCTTCGTTTTTGAGCTATTTTTGTCTGTATTTTTAACTGTGGGTTTGAAATGCATAACTGAATCTGTTCACGCATTAGTGTGAGTCGTGATTTTTTTTTTTTCCACCTAACTATTGAAGAAACTGAATTTATAACCACAACTCGCATGTGCACAAGCCAGTAGCAGTTGGTTTCCTGTCTTGTATAGAACACAAGTCCAAAAAGATGGTCAGAAAACCCAGGTCTGTGAAACAAAACTTTACGGCTTCGTAGTGTTCTGTGGATTGGCTGTGAAACAAAACTTTAGGGCTTTGTAGTATTCTTTGTATTGGCTGTGATACAAAACTTCAGGGCTTCAGAGTATTCTCTTTTGCAGCCTTGAAAACTTTCGAGACTACACATTTTTAGATGTTTTTTGAGAGTGCACTTCTGCTGTTAGAATGTAGTGCTAAGTTTTGTAACTGATTAGTGAACAGAATTCTGTTATTACTAACAACGTGAAGAATGGATCATTCTTGAATCATCCCTTTTCTGTCCTCTTACAAAAAGTACTCTACTGCCCTCCTGTCTACACATATACACATGTGCACACAACACCATCTGTCCACATCGCACCTCCTCCATCTGCCCATACACAGACTGGCACATGTCTGTATATCTATAGAGGTATATTTGTATGCAATCGGATATTTATTTCAAAAATGAGGAAAGAAATCTTTTTATTTCCAAAATCAGTTCCTCAGAAGTCTTCAAAGTTCAAATTTGTCATTTCCTCAGGCAAGCGTTAAGCTGCTTTTCCAAGTTCACATTCAATAATAATGTTTTCAGATCCTCACGACATGGCTTCGTATGGATAGTTAGCCTTTTTGTTATGTATATTTGGCCACTCTCTCCTCAACCCATCCTGCTCTCCAACCTCCTCTGTTCCTTTCTGCTTTCCTCCTCAGCCTGTTGTTTTCCTCTTGGCAAGTATTTTGTGAGGGTACATTTGCGGTTACCATTTCCAAGTAGTTTTGTAGGTCTGAATGTATATACACACACCCTGGGCCTGTATGCACGTCAAACCCGATTAGCTTATTCGCGTTTAGGGCTTAAACGCGGTTAGCGATTCGGAGCTTAAACGCGGATAGCCCCTCTCCGGTTTTGGTATGTATGACGCCCTATTCGCGATTGAATAGCTCTCCGCGTTTAGAGGGCAGGAAACGGCGCTCTATTTATAGATTCTTGGCAAAACCGGGGTGCAGCAGGCACTGCTTTCGGTTTTAGTCATACCCTCCTTCGTGGAACTTTCGCTGGTACGTGCTTCGTCGGTTTTCGCCAGTCGAAGTTTTTATTGTTTGTGTTAGATCTACTTGCCATGGAGAATTCAAAGCGCACTAGGAAGCCAAATTTCAGTGCTGATGAAATTCCAGTATTACTGAAGAGATGCAGGTAGAACGTGCAGCAGTTTTACTCCGATATTTGTGTTTACAGTGTCCATACAGAGATGTATGGTCAGGGTGTAGTTTCTCCAGCGAGGAAATTAAAAAAATGCTTCCCCCACACTTCTGATTCAGGTTCCAGTTTTGTGTGTGTGTGCGAGAGAGCACAAATGTTTAATTGTTTTTGCATTTGTATGGCCGCGGATTAAGTTTTTACGAATGGTAGCAGTTTCCGTTTGAGTGTGTATTTGTAGGGGGGATTAGTGTGTGTGTGTGTGTGTGTGTGTGCGCGTGCGTGCGCGTGTCTTTTGTATGAGTGTGCTGTTTGTATATGTGTGTGTGTGTGTGAGAGAGAGAGAGAGAGAGAGTGCGAGCACGAGTGCAAGAGCGCTCATATTTGTGTGTATGTATGTGGAATATATTTTGATTCGTTAATCAGTGATAATTCATGGCGATGTCCTTCCAACTGCCCCGCAACTTGTAAAAGTAATATTTGTGTTTACAGTGTCCATACAGAGATGTATGGTCAGGGTGTAATTTCTCCAGCGAGGAAATTAAAAAAATGTATTTTTTTTTTAACAGGGGAGAGAACTCAGGGTTTGACACCTTTGCAGCTGAAGGCAGCGACGTATCGGCTATACCAGACACTCAGTTTTTTTTTTTTTTTTTTACTGGTATGTGAGTTTTCATTAGGTCATCGTACAGGTCAAACGGGTTCTTTCTGTCACGAAAGATGCGGTTTCGTCGCAATTGCCGTCGCTGTCTCACTTGGAAAAACATCAATGCAGCCATATTTATCCGCGTTTAGGCTCGCTATCGGACCCCCGAGGCACCGATAACTTTGTCCGCGTTTAGCCGAGTCGGATAGCTTATGCGGTCTGACGTGCATACCAAAATCTGCCACCTATCCACCGGATAGGCGCTATTCGCGGACAGCCCTCTATCCGGATCGACGTGCATACAGGCCCTGGTGCGTACACAGGCAGTTTTCTTTGGCAGATGACACACTCGTGGTTGGAGTGAATGTGTATCCCAGTGTTCCAGCTCCCAGCAGGATAGCGTGTTTTGCACTGGTTGAGGCCATTCATGCTAGCAACTGTCATTTGAAATTTGGGTTTAAGTCCTGTACATGAGTGGAAACTGTCAAAGATGATGATGATGTGAATATTGTTCCGGTTTACTTTTTTCACAAATCCAATTTTTGTGCATGTGTTAATTCATGATTAAGCCTTTTCTACAGGGATCATGTCAGTGGCACCATTAGCAACATTATTTTTTGAAGATTCCAGTTTCATGGATGGAAAATGCTACAGAATGAGAAATCTGGGAAAAGAACTTAAAGAGTTTTGTTGTGATCTCCCATCTCTGTTCCCATCTCTCTGGGTTCATGACTAGTCAACTTTTGTTTTGCCTTTTTCTGATAAGCATACTTGTGCATGTGATTTTGAAAACAAGTGTGTGATTTTCTGCTACATCTTTCTGAATATGCATTCTTGTGCATGTGAATTTTAAACAAAGTGTGTGAATGTGTGTGTTTTTGTTTTGTTTTGTTTGAATTTAGCCAGTCTGAAATCAATTGTCTTGTTTGTTAGGATTATGTTAGAAGATAATATAATGTTGCTTATAGCCCAGCCGACCACAAAGGGCCACATCAGGGCTGTCACCGCGCGAGTTACTTGAGATTGATATTGACTACTGTTCTGCTCTAGACTCCAGTCTTCAGAATTGTAATTTTGATTACTTCATTTAAATTTTGTTTCATACCAGCCGCCGTGGCGAAGTGGTTAGCGTCGCGGACTCCCGGCTGGGAGGTCGTGGGTTCGAATCCCATCAGAGTCATGTGGGTTTTTTCTGCCCGACCGGCTCCTACCCAGAGTTGAGTTTGCTGCGGACTCAGTTGGGAAGACTGGGACCACACAGTCGAGTTTCATCCACTTAATGGATGCGTTTCTGAGAGTGTTGCTCAAATTTCCTGACCAACACTGCAGGTGCCTGTATCTCACGGGCCTGGTTGATGCCAGGATATATTATGAAAGGAAGCGTAGAGTACAGCCCTGTCATGTAGTCTCAGACCGAAACGGAAATCCGTAGCATCATCTTAATCATCCTCATTCCCATTGATCAGCATTAAAAAAAAATGTCTCAAATTCTGTGGCCCTTCATGCCCTGCTCTCATGGTGACCTCAGTTTCGATGTCCTCTCCGCGTCTGTGGCCTTGGTTTGGTTCCGTCGGGGTCACCGGTATCGGCAAGTCCATGGGGGCTGTCGTTGGACGGACGTGGTGGCGCCCTCCGGAGGGAGAGCTCACTCACGCCGGCTCCGCGACTAAGCAATTATTGTCGTCAGTAGGGGGCTTAGTAGGTGGTGTCCTGCGTATGTTAGATCAGAACAGGCGCCACTGAACACCACCGAAGTGACTCGGCAGCAGTGCAGTGTTTCCTCCGGTGGGTTGCCTCATGACGACTTGACATTGACTGCTCCCTGTGGATTGCTGGTGCCGGTACTGCGGTGGGGCCAGCCGGGCTGTGGCTGTGGCTGTGGACGGGTGTCGGGAATGAGCGGCGTGGGTGCACTGCCTCTGAGGTAGCGCAGAGGTTGGGACAGCAAAAAAAAAAAAAATTTGTTTCATTATTATTTCAAAACTAAGTAGTACTTCCCTCATGCATTAAAATGAAATGTTTATAGGTGTAAGTGAAATGAATATGTTGAAGAATGACTTAAGTCTGTTCAATGTTGATTGAAGGTCTGTTCAGAAGGTCCATGCAATCGTAGTGACTGAGACAGAAATGAAGGAATGCACCACAAATATCAAAACGTGAATGTTTCTTAATGTTGATAAGAAGATACAGAAAAGAAAGTGTTCTAATTTGCAATTTTTAAAAAAAATTTGGGATGTCATACAGCGTATAGATTCTGGTACTTCCACCTATTCCTCTCTGTTGTTAGAAAATATTCTCTCGTCTGATAAGTGAGTGACAGACATAAATGGAGTGATACTGTTTAGAATTCTTTAGTGGTGTCTGAACATCCTCAAGAGGGGTTATTAGGTAGTTGATGATGGGATGGAGGATATCTTACAGGGAGTGGATTGAAATGTATAACATTAATGTATTGGTGGTATTTAGTAGTAGTGTTATGGGGCTGTGAACTCACTGTAGGAACTGTCAGAAAAAAAAGTATTATTAAAAATAGATAAATACGAGCAATAGTGGTCATGTGGTTGTGAACTGTCGCTGTGTACTGCAGGAACTGTAAAAAAAAGCATAATTAGAAATAGATAACAAAGAGCAATGGTGGTCATGTATTTCATGCATTTTACAGGCCTGGTAATGTCCCTTCCCAGCTTTGTTCTAGGTTTGGGGTTAGTGACAGAAACACTTCTCTTGGCCAGATTGTAGTCTGTAATAATTGAATATGGCATTCAGAATTTCAGGTTTCAAGTACCACTATTCATTACCTACAAGGAAATCTTTTTGTGTTGTATGTCTGTTTGATGTGTGTGTAAAATTTTGACTTGGTACCTTATGATGTTATGCGCCCTGTCTGTGAGAGTTGACTTGGTACCTTATGATGTTATGCGCCCTGTCTGTGAGAGAATGAGTTGTGACAATTACTTTGTGGCTTGATCTATAGTCCTGTTCATGATGTAGTGTCTTTGTCAGCTCAGCTCAGAACTTCGATCTTCCAGTGTGCACTTTAATCCAGTGCACAGACATAGCAGGCATACAATAGATGCACTCTTAAATTAAGATTGGTGCTAGTATTGGGTTGAACTTAATTATCGCATGCACTTCTGGATTTCATCATAAAAAGTAGGGGCAATTACACTAGGCCAGAAAAGCAACAACAACAAAAAGTAACCCTGGTTATGAGATGGAAAGAAATATGTAGATGGTTTGCGCGAACCGACGATCGTGAACGCAAGTCGCGAGAGAGCGGGTAAGAGTGGTCAATTTCCAGTAATTACACTCCCACCAAGAGCCTCGCGCGGCAAGAATACTCAGGGTTTAGCGCAAGGCACAACTGAATCAAGTATAGAAACAAAGACACCAGCAATCTTAACACAAAGGCAAGTGTAGGCGAGACAGAGCACAAGACTTATCTTGCTTTGACGGCAGGCCGAAGGTGAATGACGGTAGAAGAAGTTGACACCGGCTTCTTCCGGAGGCGGAAGTGGGGTGACGTCACGTGACTGTCTTATGACTGCATTGGCCACGGATAAAATTCGGCCTGACAGAGCTGGCTAACTGCCGTTGAATGCTATGGTCTGACATGGTACAGTATATGACGCCAAAAGATGGTTTGGAAGCGGAGCTGTAAACGTAAAGAGGTAAATAAGAGAGAAAATAGTGGCCCATGATCAAGTTTGGAATGGAAGTGCCTTCACACTTGTTCATGCTGGTGGTCCTTTTTAAGTGTAAGAACACAATTTGATCAGATCTCATTTTATTTTAATTAAAGATTGTTCTAAGTTTTGCTTTGCTTTGCAAATGCAGATTTTATTGTTTTGATAACTTTTTTTTTCATTGTGCAAGCCTCTCTCATATTTGATTGTTTTTACTGTTTTATGCGTGGATTTTTAAGAGCTTTTTTTAATTTTATTTTTTAATCCTTTTACCTTATTGGTAGCTAAGAGTGAAAAAAGATTGTTGAAGGATGTGGATTAGAAATTTACAACATTTGGACATTGTTGTATTTTGTCTTATTTCCGAGAACTTGCACGACATGGTTTAAGGACTAATAATCTTTCTACATTTGTTGTTGGTTACAGTAAATGACTGTCAGTGCAGTGTGTGTGTATGTGTGTGCGTGTGCAGATATGTTTATATGTGTGGACACATTTAATGTCAGTGTTTGTTTTTATTGGATGTAACTACTCTGGTTTATCAGTTAGTATCTGATGTTTCGCCATTAGCCTGGAAAAATCAAGATTATTGTCCTGCCTGCACCCATGTTCCTTCTACAGGAGTCATAGCAGACTGATAAGAAATAACATTTGAACACACGTGTCCTTAAAGGTCTACTTTAGAGATTTTTGATAATTTGTTAAAAACAGGTCTACATGTCATATAACTACGGTATGGTATTCATTTTTTAAATAAAATCGCCGAAAGAATTTAATAGATAAAAAACGACTTTTGCACACCTGTTCAAACCCCGCGCGGTAGACCGAAAACCGTGACGTCACTTGATGGACTGGCCGTCAGCCGCGACCTACACAACAAGCCAACGCCAAGTGAAATCAACACGAGTTGCGAACCCTACAGCCTAAAAAGTCACGAGGGGGTGGCAGATATTGTGCTGTAGGCGAGTGCAGCCGCTCAGCAGGAGATGGATATTCTTTGCACACATTTCCATCTGATCCAGATACTCGAAAGAAGTGGATTCGGTTCGTGCAACCATGCCGGGCAGCTAAAGTTCTTTCTACCACGTCAGTTCCAGCTGGACCGCGGAAACGAGCTATTCCGACAATTGCCGAGCGCGTTCGAGTGGATCAAAAACTTCGTCTGCATTGTGCGCGTATACTTTGAAGGCGGAGTGGTAAGCTCGTACAGATGAGTACAATAGTCGCACGTTTATTCTGTTCTTATCTATGGACAGATCACGCTTGTTAAATTGAATGAACACGTTAAGGCTTGAAGAAGGAGAATCTCCGCTCGCCGTCCACGCGTGATCGCATCAAGAAGTCAGTCGGTAGCCTCCTTCGAGACTTAGGTAAAGTCCGTACGCCTTCGGAATGCTGTGTTCGGGCGTCCAGCTGGAACTGAACTGACGTGGTAAAAAGAACTTAGCGTTCAAACTGATAAGGTACAGGCCTTGCAGAAACATCCCCAGAGTCACATTGGCTGTCGCAATCATAGTCACTGCTTTTACATGATAAATTAAATACTGAGCGAGATGCGCAAGAACCATCAGAATCGCTTTCTGTCGCCGTCGCTGTCCATCATGTGACGTCACATCCAAGAGCAGTTAAGCCATGCTAAGATTTAGTTGATTACCTCCCGTTTTCTTGATTACAGGTGAAAATGCCCACTTTCGCGGATCGATTTCGTGTGATCGGGAGCGAATCGGATGTTTATTTTACCAATTTATCAAACATTTCATATTTCTGCATAAGCTGACCAATTATCGAAAACCTCTAAAGTAGACCTTTAATGCTAAGTCAGATCCTGGATTTTGAAGCAAATAACCATGAAAATATGAACGTGTAGAGTAGTTAGGTAAAAGGAGATGTAAGTTGGCCTCGTGACAAGCATACCTATGTTCCCAAGGGTTTAAAACAAAATCAAGTTGAAAGGGTTGGAATACTGTAAGGGTCAGAAAGTGGATGATGTTTGGGTGTTCAGGAGGATTTGAAGAGGTGAGCGGAGGTCAGGACTTGACCAAAGTGGCCTATGCTGGTGTACAGCAGCAGGCTAAGGTTGCAGCGGTGGCAGCCGTGGCGTCACGTATGTCCACTCGTTAGTTTCCAGTTTCATCACTAACTCTCTGTTCAGCGTTGTCGCCTTTTTGACGTTGTTGGTTTCCTTATCGTGGAGCATTGGTGTTTTCTGTTTTGCTGCTGTTCTGATCAGTGGTGTTTTTATTGTCTTTTGATTTTTTTTTTTTTTTTTTTTTTGTAAATAGCTTTTGCTTCTGTTCAGTCAGATGTGAGCCTGTAGAATGATGAATGTTAGTCTGTGACTGGTACTGATGAAGACAATAAAATACTAACTAAATGATGCATCCATAGAAATAACAAGGAAATGGTGAACTTGTGTCATTTTGAGGAGATTATTCAAGCAGTGTCTTGCAGGTTCATTTGAACTGCTATTTTGGAAGGACAGCAATAGGAGAAGCTTGGGAGTTCTGCAGACTTTGAAAAAGAACATCATGAATTGTCAAAATTTTTACATTTTCTGTGCAGACCCAGAGACATAAACGTTTTGCTGACCATGAACTGAAAACACACTTGTTACCATTTTGATTGGTGATTTTCAGATGGAGTTTCAGTAAAGCTGTTTGCAGGCATAGGATTTGATGTGAAGAACATGTTTGTACAGTGCTCAAAAAATGACCTTTTCATGGAAAACCCATGTTTATGCCACCTGCTGTTCCTTTTTTTTCAACTGTGTCCGTCTTTGGTTGAACTGTATTAGCAGTCTGTTGTCTTTTCTTTCTTCTTTCATTGTTATTATTTGGAATGAATATATGTTACACAGCTTGAGTTTGTGTCTGTCTTTGCTTGGTTAGATTATATGCATTCTCCATATCCCATAGGTCTGAAGTACTGAGGTAACATAATCAGAGCTTCACATTTCATATCTGTCATCATGTCCAGAAAATTGAAAAATACTTCAAAGGAAAAGGTGGAATGGATTAGAAACAAAATAATTAAAAATAATGGATACATAAGAAAAGACAGCAAAAAGTATGGCTACACAGTGTTTGGTTGATGCTAGGCGAATTAACCTGTATCTTGGCCTCACATTGAGTGAAAGCAGAACTAGAAACAAGCACTTTCCTTTCCATTACTCTGCTACTGTGTCAGATAAAACTGGTGCATTTCCAAGCTAATCAATAATAGCCTTTGTGCTGCTGTTGGTTCGTAAGCGCTTGGACATTTTCACATGTAAACAAATTATTGTTGTTTTTGACGATGGTTATGATGAAATACGCCCCTGTGAGAATGACTATCAGCCTCCCCTTAATGTTGAAAATGTAGATGCGAAAACATTTAAGAGTTTACTTTAGGGAATGAGAACTCTGTTTTTTGTTTGTTTGGTTTTTTTTTTTCCAGTGTATTTTGAAATACTCATGAATAAAAATGAAATTATAGTCTGTTGAACATAACGGCAGTGTAAACGAAACTGTTAAGATTGACAGGTTTATAGATTTTTGTGTGAAATATGATGGATCCTACATCACTCAAGGGCAGATTTTCCGTGCTCTTTGTTCTCCCCACCCCACCTTTTGAACAGTTTCTTTTTAAGCTTTATTGATATTTGTTTAGTTTCCATTTCTTCTATTCATTTGTTCAGTGCTTCTGTCTTTCATAATTCAGTTAGTGCATGACTGCGGTGATATGTGTTCGTGCAACGGAAAAAGAAGTTGGCAGACATGTGTGCAGAATCATTTACCTGTCGGTTTATCGTCTCAGTTTTCACTTGAAGGTTCACTTAAACATTGGAGCAGATCATAAAGGTTATTAGAGTTTGTTAGTTGGTTCCTCGTTTAAATGATTGCACGGAAAATGTTTTTGTTACTTTTTTTTCTTCTCATTTACTATTACTGTATCATTAGTTTCATTGTAAGTATAATTCTGCATGGAATACAGAGGCAGAAGGGGTTTGATTTGGTGATTATTTAAGTTTTTCTGTGTTACTGTGGTCTGTGTGAACTTTTGAGGTCACAGGTTCTGGAGTTCCTCATAGCTTGAAAATATTTGTGTGTACAGACACAGTGCACAATTCTCCAGCTATGCGACAACTTCAAGAATTTATTCACAACACTTGATATTCTGTTGGGAAACTTATTTTTATATGCATGTCAGTGGAAAAGTTGGAACTCGGCACAGGTTTATGAATTTATTTTTCATTGGTGTGAAGGTGTGATCAGTATGATATTAACGAAAACCTGTAAAGTTGATCTTCACAATGCCAAGTGCCCACCCACACATTGTCTGTTGTCCATTTGCTGTGTTCTCCTCTGGACATAGCTGGGAGAGTGTAGACAGAATGTGCTGTGGTTTGGTAGTGACAGACATGCACCAGATGCTTGTTGTATTGTGGGTCTTTCAGTCTGCATGTTTGCCATTTAGTTGTACACAGCATGGGGAGTGAAGGTGTGCTCTGCAATGATTAGTGTTTGCCTCTTCATAGCAGTTTCCTTTGATAGTGTACTGAAATGTTGAAACACAAATCTTCAACATTGGTAGAATGTACATTTTAAAAAAAAACTGTGACTAAGAAGTAATTGGTTTTATTCTAAATCATATCAGTTTTGGTGTATGTTCTTGATTTGTAATCGACTTGTTCAGAGGAGAATGATAACTGGAGGCAGGCTCCACCAAGAAAATGTCGTCAACTTCACCAACGTTTACTATACACTTGGCTGGAGGATGGGCGTAAAGTTTCTGGGTATTCTTTCTAGTGTTTGCAGCTGTGCACTATTGAGAGAGAAGTTTAAAGTGTAGACTCTAGCTAATGAGAGGATCACATGTATGTCTAAGGTGGTCTCTCTGATTGATTGTTTCCTTCTTTACAGGAACAGGAACCACTGCTGATATTGGTACAGGAGCCTACGCCAAGTCCCATGCCCAGGTAAGTGAAAATTTGGAGTCTTTTGAAGGGAAAATTGACGAGGTACACTTTAACCCAATGCCTACCGGATCGACCGAGATCGCGAGATTTCCTCTGTCTGAATACCAGATCGACCACTGAATACTAGGTCAACAACTTTCGCTTTCACCATCGCATATCCCAGAATGCAATCTTGACAGAAGAGTCTTCCGGTACGGAAGTTTCTGAACGCCATTTTGTTTTTTTTTGTTGCATGAGTTTTGATGGAGTAGTTTCGCTGCTGTGAATTTTCAAGCTTCGGCTTTTTTTAACGATGCAACTTGCAGAATTCATTTTCTGAAGTGATATTGATGAAGAGGGCGTATTTGCGGGCTACACTCTTGAAGAAGAATTGAAGCGAGACGATTCGGACGTCATCTTGACCTAGTTATAAATAAAGATCAACTGATGACTGATTTTTAGGCCCGAATCGACAATGATTCGGGCGATGATAATGATGATGTCGAATAGAATGATTCGGGTGATGATAATGATGACGTCGAATAGCCCATTGCTGCTGGGCCCAGCCCCCCCAAAAGAAAATTTGAAAAACAAAACTTGCTAGAGATTCTTTAATTGTTGACTAGAGTGGTTGGCTACAAGAAGTGAAGCCCCAAAAAAGTTTCCCTTGTTTTGATAGCCAGGAAAACGAGTCAGTCAGTGGGTGTGTCCCATGATTTGCCTGTGGGAGTTTCACCTTTAGTCTTTTGATTTCAGAAGAATTTTGGCAGACTTTTTACGGGAAACAAATTTATTTGCTGCACAAAAGCAAGCAGAAAAGGATGAACATAAATTCTGGCCTGAAATAAAAACTGCCTGTTTATCAAAAAGCAAAGATGAGATGGACAAGAGGTACATCATCACCACAGTGTGTGGGTCGGGGGGAGGGGGGGGGGGGTTGCTCAGTGCACTTGTGCAAAAGCACATTTTTGCTGAATTCCATCACAATCTAAAGTCCAGTATTCAGTAATCTGTTCTTGTTATTTTTCCCCCTCAGTTGTTAGAAGACAAATCTTCTTGCCTTCAGTTTAACAAAATTGTTTAAGTTTGGTTTTTTTTTCCGCATCACAACAAAAGTTTATTATTTTGTGTGCAGACCATGCAGAATGACTTTATTTTGTTCCTGAAGGTTTCAGTACTTTGGTTAGACTTGGAAAATTACTCTGTGCTCCTAATCCATGACATTCTGTGGGTACAATAAATTTAGGGAAAATTGTTTTAGCACCGAGAACACTGAAGCAGAGTTAGTCTGTTCGGTTTTTTTTTCCCTCATGTACCAGTTCAGTGTATATGGGAAAAAATGGCTGTTTTGGATGGAGTGATGTCTTTGAATTTTTTTCATTACTTTTATAGAAAAGAAAAAAACAAATTTTTTTTTATTAAGGTTTCTTTATGGCGAGTGTGTATGTGTTGCGGAGTTACCTCTCTTGGCATGGTATTCACATAGTCATATAGCACAAGGTCATACGGGTTTCGTACGCTCTTGAAACTCTTTGAAACTCCTTGAATTCTGATAGTGAATTTCAAGGTCTTGAAAACCTTTGAAAATCAATAAAATGTGGTTCTGTTGACCAAACCTCCTCGAAAACCTTTGAAAATCAAGCCATCGGCTCCAAAAATCTTTAATGTGGCAAAAATAAATGGCAGTTTGATTTTGCTGCGTTCAGGTTAATGAAAAATTATTCAAAAACAAATTTTTACAAACATCATTGTGATCCTGGATTGTCATCTGGTATTTAACCAAGGGAGATAATTTGTAATTTCATCAATTTTGATGACGTTAAAAATTATGATCGCGACGATGTTCATAAAAAATTGTTTTTAAATAAACAGTAAACAAGTAGGGTAACTTTTGCTCCCATAAGAAAACCTAACACAGAGTAACTTTTATTCAAGACTGACACAGCCTTTTAAACTTGAATGAAGTTGGACAAATACAAAGACAAACAATCTAACAGGGGGGGAAAAACAAGCGCAACAACTCCTCTGTCATCATAGTAATGACTTGACAAAGGTTTGGTCTTAAGTTTGGGGGGGGGGGGGGGGGGGGGGGGGGGGGTTGAATATAAAGAAAATGAGAACAACAATGACTTGGCAAAGGTTTGGTCTTTAGTTGGGGGGAGGGGGGGGGGGGGGGGGGGCGCCTGCTCCTAGGCCTTTCGTCTGCTGGATCGGAACCCATCAGGGAGACACGGCTGGTTGTGTCTGTGCTCCTGGCGTCAAATAGAGACACACCACAGTCCATAATACCGTGGTGTTCTCACCACCAAGGGTTCAAAAAAGAATCGAACAAAAACCCCAAAGCAGCCAGCGAAGGGTAGTAAATGAAACAAAACGAAAGTGTGGGGAGGAAAAAAGTTGCTTAAGAAGTAAAGACATTGTGCAAATAATATAAAATGTGGGGGACAATCTCTGGGATCTGGGATTCGAAAGGGATAACGATGGTTCCCTCATGCAGCTAACAAAGAGTTCTCATATCTATAATATATTTTCTTAATTTCATGTTCTCATTTTCTTCATCTTCAATACCCCCCCCCCCCCCCCCCCCCCCCCTCCCCCCCTAACTTAAGTCCAAATCTTTGCCAAGTCATTACTATGATGACAGAGGAGTTGTTGGCCTGCGCTTGTTTTTTCCCCGCTATTAGATTGTTTGTCTTTGTATTTGTCCGACTTTATTCAAGTTTAAAAGGCTGTGTCAGTCTTGAATAAAAGCTACTCTGTGTTAGGTTTTCTTATGGGAGCAAAAGTTACCCTACTTGTTTATTGTTTACTGTTCCCTGCCTCATCTCATTTTCAATTATGTTTTTGAATAATTTTTTTCATCAGCCTGAATGCAGAAAATTCAAACTGCCATTTCTTTTTTCGATTGTGCAAGTATTGTAACCTTGAAATAAAATAAACTCTCCTTGAAAACTCCTTGAATTTTGTTCATGGGAGTCTGTAGGAACCCTAGCAGAGGGTTAATGGTCTGAGGCTGGTGGGGATGGGGTGAAATGGCAAAACTTCTTGCAGTTTTTGCTGAAACAACAGAGTTGGGGACATGGTATACGGACTTAGGAGGTTGGCTGCATGATAGGTCAGGGTAAGGATTCAGCAATCCACAGGTCTTCAGTGATAATTTTTACAAAAAATTAAGGGGTCAGACTCGGTGCGAAAATCTTCTCACAAAAATATTTAGGGGGACATATGTTATAACTCCTGGAAATGTACTGAAACTCATACACACACATGCACGCACACGCATGCGCGCGAGCACGTTCTGACTGTCTCACACATGTAAACGCACAGAGAAAGAATTAGATAGAAATGGATAAGAGATGCTATCAACAAAGTTGATAAAAGCATTCTAGATTATTTATTTAAATTCGTGTTCTAATGTTCAGAAAGTGTTAACTGAAGTGAATAAGTGTGAACACCTGCATTATCAGGATTTTGACAGTGAAACTTGATATGTGGGGTGTCCTCTGTGATCAGCATCACAAAATTGACACAGTGTGAACCAATTCCGTCAGTACTGAAACAATTCATTATTTGACCATATTTAAGTTGCTTTGCAATGATTATCGGGAGCCCAGTGACAAAAAAGGGGCGAGTGATGAATATTCGTGGAACATTTCACAAAACTATGTAGGTTGGCCACTCTTGCACTGTGTGTTACACATTCGTGCGTCCCATTTTCACTATCCGAACCGGTCGTATTGCATAGATCGCTTGATGTTTGTTCCATTCGCTGGATGATCACCCGCAAGCCACAGATGAACCGTAGGTTATGTCTCTGAAAAGTGGAATTACATACGGTTGTCCATGCTGTTTGGGCCGGCTGAATCATGTGATCTTGTGGTCCAGTCACAGATTTGGGTTGTCAGATTTGATGTCTCTTATTGGTTTTCAGCAGAGAGGAGTTCTAAAGTGGAAGTTGTTCATCGATTCAGAACATTCTAAAACGTTGAGGAATGTTACGTTTTTATATACTTTGATCGAGGCGGATTGGACGAACATGCTTTTACGTGACGCGCTGCTTGGAGTTGCAATGCGTACAGGAGAAAATCCTTGTGTCGCGGTCAATTTTGGTACGTTTTAGTGACACACTGGACTGAATTCCAGTGCGTCAGACAGGATTTTTTTGCGTCAGAGACTCACATTTTTGTGTAAGAATTATCACTGGGTCTTGCAAACGCAGCCATTTGGTATGTACAGATAGACTTTGCCAGCCCTGCAGCTTCATTCTGGCAAGGAAGAGATATTGTCACTACTTGCTTGCCAGGTCCCATTATCAACAGTCTTGCCCCATGGGGACGCTGGTGATGTCTCGGTGCTTCTTCAACATTTGGAAAATTTGTGCTAGAAATGTCCTGCCCCAACCTCAGTACTCCCTCACCATCCCCCTTTGCCCTTTAAATTGGTTTGTTTTTGCTTACTTTCATTTGTTACATACCTGTTTCCAATGCAATCTGGCCGGTAGGTGGTGAGAAGGTGGTGAGATGTTATACACTGTTCAAAAAGCCATGTTTTGTCAATTGCGTAGTGTTGAGATGGACTTTTCACATTATCTTACAGACGTGGGAATCTTCCGCCTTTCGGCGGAATTCCGCCTTTTTGGAGGCCTCAGAGGTCATTTTTGAGATCGATGCGGGGGGGGGGGGGGGGTGTAACATTTATCAGAGCTCTTCCGCCTTAGGCGAAATCCTACGCTCGCATGGCCGTAATGCGAGGGCGAGGGGGTGAAACTACGTCAGCGAATGACTCGTCGAGCAACCTACCTACTGATTCGTTCGGTCATTTCCGTTTAACATGAGCCCTCCCGAGACAAGTACAAGAACAACGTACGACGCGGTTAACCGAATCTATCAACCAAAGGGAAATAATCCGCAGACCTTATTCGCCGCCATCTTTTTCATAAGTTTTTGACTGGTGGAATCCTCTTTCAGTGTTATGGACAGTGTCATCGACTCAAAGTCGACAAAAATGAATGTGGAGACATATTCAAGCATTCAAACTGTGAAATACGCCCTTTGTAGCAGTAAAAAAAACCAGCTGTAGACTGTTTCTCAAGGAAAGAGCCAAAGTACACACCAGTGAACCACAGGATGTGCCGTCTTATGAGAGGAGCAGCTGCAGGGCTGAGATTTAGCAAGCCAGGCTAAGGAGCCAGCCGGACTCCTAACCTGGGAGGTTGAGGTTGCCAGAAAATGTTTCAGGTTGCCAGACCCTTTCATTGAAAATGCAGTCCTATTTTAAATTTGCAGCTTATACACACGCTTATTTTCAACAACAACAATAACACTGTTTCTGCTCATTAATTTTGGAAACAAATTTATTTTCAGTTGTCATTGATATTGCACCCAGGTATATCATAACTGACAAAGAAAAAGAGATCTTTTATATCCAAAAGCATTTGACTAGTAGAAGTAAAAAGCGTCATGACAAGATTTGTCCCTGTTTTGTACCTGAAGCACCTTCAGTCTACAGTCTGCCAAGGGCCAGATCATCATCATCATCATCCTCAATGTTGAAAAAGGTGAAGCAGCTTGGGTCTGCCTTCCTCAGGCCAGCAAAGTCATCACCATCTAACCCAGCACTTAGACTCTCCAACAACTCCTCTTCATCATCACTTTCTGCTTCTTTTTTTCTTCTTCTGACTTAGTTTTTTTGTTGTTTTTTTTGCTGGAGTTTTTTTTTTTTTTTTTTTTTTTTTTTTGCTGGAGGCTCAGAGACACCGGTTAAAAAGCGCCACATGACCACCGACTGAACAAGTAAGCGGAAGAGCGGAAATGGCAAGTCTCGCGCGACTCTGAACCTCGGCCGGGAAAGCCCCAGCACGGCAGTGATGAAAGATGGCAGTCGGCAGGCGCGTGTTTGTTTTTACAGGGCATGTCGTTTGTGTACAGGTACAGAATCACTGGCAGTGATTTTTAGGTCGCCAGCCGGGCGAATGGTACTGTAAATTGAGTTCGCCCGACTCCAATTTTAGGGGCCATTGGCGAGTTGGCGAACGTTAAAGCTCAGCCCTGCAGCTGCCAAACATAAAGCAAGGCAAAGAAAGAGAGAGAGGATCTGGAACAAAAAAGAGTGGCATTGTCTGTGAAGAAACAAGCTGAACTGAGTAGAAAGAGAGCTAAGGATTTGAATGCTGAAGCCGAGGAAAGCAGCCCGCCTGGCTCACAAGAGAGCAATGCGATCCAAGCTTGAGCAACTGTCAAACAAGCGAAAGGCTGAACGTGAAGGAAATCACTCAGCTGCCAAGAAACCCAAGATTATTTAGTTCTTCCGACTAATGCTGTTCTCTCTCTCTCTCTCTCTCTCTCTCTCTCTCTCTCTCTCTCTCTCTCTCTTGATTAGCAACCAGCAAATGGGCAATCATGTTTAGTCTTGACTTCATTGTGTGTGGAAGAACTTGATTAGTAGCCAGCAAATGGACAATCCTGTTTAGTGTGGTCTTCATTGTGTGGGAAAAACTATTGATTATCAGCCAGCAAATGGACATTCCTGTTTAGTATTGTCTTTATTGTGTGGAGAAGAACTATTGATTATCAGCCTGCAAATGGACAATCCTGTTTAGTGTGGTCTTCATTGTGTGGGGAAGAACTATTATCAGCCAGAAATGGACAATCCTCTTTAGTGTGGTCTTCATTGTGTGGGGAAGAACTATTATCAGCCAGAAATGGACAATCCTGTTTAGTGTGGTCTTCATTGTGTGTGGAAGAACTATTGACCAGCAGCCAGCAATCCTGTGTCCATGTGATCTTCATGGAGTCCTGGGACTAGTGGGAGAGGTATGTCAATACTTTATAGATATTTTGTTTCATGATTTGACACACACACATGCACACACACAGTTGCACAGAGTGACACACATGATTCAAACGCTCACACATGCACACTTTTGATCTTGATCATTTGGTGTCACAGATTATGATTTTTTCAATGTTAAATGACAAAAATCCTTCAGCTTCAGGGGGCTTCGCCCCCAGACCCCACCAGGGCCATTGCCCCTGGACCCCACTGGGGGCCTTCAGCGTCCCCAGACCCCCGCAAAAATTTTCCTCCTTTTTCACTTTTTCTCATTCCCACCTCTGATCTTAGTATGTGGACTTTTTACATTATCTTTTTTATTTCTCAGTCTTTTTTTTTATCAAGTTTTTACTGCATCAGTAGCGTAGCCTAGTTTTATGGGGATAAGGATGTCAGTTGCTACATTACCTAGCTATGAACCATATATTTTGTATATAGATATGTCATTTTTATTTTCTCATTGTTTGTCGGTATTGTGACTGTTGCTTTGTGTGATGACCAGTGGTAATCCTTACTCACAAGTAAATTTCCCATCTGGCGCCCCGGAATTCAGGCCAGTGCGTCCCGAAAATTTACCTAAGTTTGCCGTGACGCAATGATTTTTTTTCCTGAATGCATTACAACTCAGAGCAGCGCTACCTTAATGAAAAGGCAATTTTGTTCATTCTGCCACAATCAAGGTCGATTAAAAAAATGTAACTGTCCTTGATGTTTTAGAATGTTCTGAATTGATTCTGCTTGAGAACTCTTCTCTTTTGAAAATCAACAAAAATCATCAAAATAGAGCACTTAGTCTATGATTGGACCACAAGAACAAGTGATTCAGCCATGTGTGAAAAACATTGCAATTTGTATGAAATTCGGCTTTCCAGAATCAAAATCAACAGTTAAACTCTCCAGTGAATGGAACAAAAATTGAGCAATCTGCACTCTCACTTGGCTTCTGACCTGTGGTGACTGGAATATGGTAAAACTGTAAAATATATCAACACACATGGGAATGGGTCACATAGTGCAGATTCTGCAATGATAATCAAAGAAGACATCCCACATATCAAGTAGCCTTGATGTGGCCCTTTGCGCTGGGCTGGGCTATAAGCAACATTATGTTATCTTATCCTATCCACATATCAAGTTTCGTTGTTGAAATCCTGATAATGAGCTGCTCACATTTATTCACTTTAGTTGGCAATGTTTTCCTGATATTGGAACACGAATCGGAATGAATAATGTTTGGCATAACCTGGGGTGTTTTACTAACTTTGGCACCTCTTTTTCTTTTCCATTTCTGTCTCATTCTCTTTCTCTGTATTCATGTGATAAGCCAGCTACAGCACGTTCACTTGTGTGTGTGTGTGTGGGCGCGCGCATGTTGTTTTCAATACATTTTCCATCACTTAAAGTGTGACCTCTTAAATAATTTTTTGATCCCTTGAAAATTTGGAAGTGAGTTTTTTGTTCTGAGTCTGACCTAATTTTGAGAAAGTAATTATCACTGGTGACGATAGGACTCTTTCAGGTGACTCTTTCAGTTCACCCTGTGCTATCAGGTAGGCTTTAAGAAATTACAAATGGAAATGTGACCAGTGTCCTATTTCAGAGTTTGATGTGACATCATTGTTTCTTACGAACTATGAGCTCATGGAATTATTGTATTTCTACACAGATAGAACATTTTACCCCTTAGGCTGTTAAGTTTGTTATATTTGTTTGTTAATGCCATATACCTTGCCTTTAAATGTTCTCTTTACTAATCTCTCTCTTTTAGTTTCTGTCCTTCTTACTACAACAGGGTTTTGACAAGCAAGGCTTCCCTGCTGGCACGCCGCCTCCCTTCAGCCTGCCCCTGCCAATGCCTCCCAGGCAGGACCATTAGGCGCCCCTGCAGCCCCTTACGGAACTCCTTTCCTGCCCATGATGCCCCCACAGCCTCATAATCAGACACTGCTGCACCACCCCATGCCCCAGGTAAACTTGCCCTTCACACAATTGGAAATGGTGTTTGGCTTGTACTGTTTGATAGTCAAATAGGAGATGAAAGCTTGAGGGAATCTGAAGGCATGTCTTTTCTGGTCTCCACTTCTTGGTGATTGTGCGAGGAATTTTGTAGACTAGTCTTAACTCTGATTACCATGCAGTGTCACTCGACAGTCGGTGTTGAAACTGGTCCCAGAGAAGTGAAATCCTAGAATATGGGTCAGGTACATGAAACAAGGCAACAGGATAGACTTGCAATTTGTTTCGATCAGGACCAGACCTTGTACATTTTTGTGCACCAAGTCAGGTTTCACTTGTTTATTGAAGAGGAAAATATTGACTTTTGCCGGTTTTTCCCCGTATGGCATCGGGCGTGTCTCTGTAGGACCAGGGATGAAAACTCCTCCGCCGTCTCCGCCGTTATTTTTTCGCATCTCCGCCGAAAGAAAAAGTCTCCGCCGAAAAATTATTCGAAGAATGATGTTCAGAAACGATCTCAACTTGTCTGCACAGCGAATTTCTTCTCTGTCGGTAATGTTCTCAAACGGCGTAGTTCTCATCTGTTTCCTTCCAGTATCATTTCTCATCATGGCGTCGATTCACAGTGAGAGTTTGCCGCCAGTGAGTGCAAACAAAACGAAAAAAAAAGAAAGAAGTATGTGAACCACTAGAAGACCGAGTGGCAGCAGAAGGACGTGTGTGACCGCAGAGTCGTAGATGTAATAAGAAAACATGACAAAGACGGCGAATTTGAAGTGTTTTGCGAGCCTTGTCAAAAACGCAGACCTGTTTACTTCCCGTTTTCGCCGGGAGATTCTCCCGTTTTCGTAGGTCACATCCCGGTCTCCCGGTCATAGCATCGATCTCCCGATGTCCGATTTGGTTTTCTCCCGGTTTGCGCCGTCTACTCACTCGGCAGTTTGAAACAAGGCACTTTTGAAAGAAACCCCGAGGTCCGCTCGCGCTACGGCACTAGGCCTAGGCCTAAGCAACGCATAGATAGGTTTAGCATCACGCCGGCAGCACACATGCTGCCTAGCGTACAGTACAAAGATGCTTGTCACTCTTTAGTGCGAAAGGCGCGAAAAGTATCTGCATTCAAGATGGCGACGAAAGAAGCGAAGCTCCATGAAACGGACCAGTGAAGATGACACTACTAGCGTGAAGAAGCCATGGAAGTGGAAAATCATCGGCGAAAAAGAAGAAATATTTACAACGATTCAAACCATCGTACTCGAAAGATTTTCCGGGATTAGTGGCATCACCCAAAGGTGAAGATTTTGCGTTTTTGCCGAAAGTGCAATGTTCACTTCAGAATTGGGCACGGCGGACAGCACGACATAAAATGCCACATCCAGACTGAGAACCACAAGTCGAACGCCTCAAGCAGCGATGGTGGACGGATAACTCAGTTTTTTTATGGCCGCTTCACCTGCGGAAGAGGAAAAAAAAACATGCTGGAACTCCAGATCACTCGTTCCGAGGCAACGTTGTGTGTGGCGTGATCGCTGAATGCAACTTGCCGTTGGCGTCAGCTGACAAGCTTGTGCGAGCGATCAAGTGGATCAAGTGGCATCCTGACCATTCCTCACAGCAATGCACACTGCGAGAGGGTGTTCTCTTGTGTGAGGAAAAACCGAACAAGCCAGAGAGCCAGCCTTGGGGATTCCACCGTGGAGAGTCTGCTGATCCTCAAGTCCACCCCAATGACTTGGTGGAGGATGTTCAAGATGTTTCTCAGAAACCTCTCTGAAGAAGCTGAAGTCTGCTTATGCCAGCAGCCTGAAGCAGTGAGATCCTTTCAGTCATGTCTGTCCCCCCCATCTCCACCACCTCCCTCCCACCTACCCCTTCTTCAGAGTGAGATAATAGTAAAATACCCAAGTTCTGTATTTTCTTCCTATCCCCACCCCCTACTTCAAAGTGAGATGACATTCAAGGACTGTGGTTTTTCCTCCTACCCCCACCCCCCTACTTCAAAGTGAGATGGCATTCAAGCACTGTGGTTTTTCCTCCTATCCCCACCTCCTACACCAATGACTTAAGTTCTGCAAGTATGAGAGTATGGGCTATTTCAGCGCTTCTTTGGTGAGTTTTGTTGTTTTTCTTTCTTTGTTTGCTTAATAACATTTTAGCTTACTTTTTAAAGCTGTCATATATACTCTCAATTAAATACTGCTATGAGTTGATATTGTACTCTTTGCCTAAGAAGAAATGCCGCGAAGAAAAAACGCCGCGAAAAATCTACTGACTTGACATGCAAATCTACTGACTTGGGAGGTCCAATCTACTGAGCAAGTGAATAGGGGGGTAAACAGGTCTGAAAACGTGTCTACTTTGGTAGTCGTGGCTTTGTGGCAATCAGAGATCACATCGAGCGTCCCAGTCACCAACAGAAAATGTGTGTGTTTCCCACACCATTACAGCATGTTTTCAGATCATTGGGTATGCAACAATCTACGTTTAATTTCCAAAGATAGTTTGACTCCTACTCTAAGTACTTCCACTCGTTGAGTCTTCAAAGCAAGGGAAAAAGTCAAAGTGACGAAAAGAATATAAAAGAACAAATGACATCAAAATAAACTGATGTCACAACAGTATTGTGTAACACTTTTCCTCTGGTATAATGCAAACGTTTGCTACATTTGTTAGGTGTCTGCTAACAGCCCCCCTATGAAATCCTTTTCCACCAGCCCACTCCCCCCACTACCTATATACTTCCTCTACTCCTCCTCCTCTCTCCCAACCCCCACCCTCGCCCCACAACACACATACCCCACACACTTCGCCCCCTCCCCCCCACCCCCGTCCCCACCTCACACACACACACACACAAACACCCACCCACCCCACACACACACACACACAAAATCCCCCCCCCCCCACACACACTTGTCAAGAGGGGGGGGGGAGATGGGGGAGATATGATTGGTTGTAAGAGGGAAGTTTTGGGGGGGGGGTGTACTGTTGTGACATCAGTTTGTTTTTATGTCATTTGTTCTTTTATGTTCTTTTTTGTGTTTAGTGTTTCCTGACGAAGGGTCTAAGGCCCAAAAGCTTCAGTTTTTTTTAAAGGACTTCAAAGTAATCATTTTTCATATTGTGTTTATTGAAGTCCAGCAGTCGTTTTCATACATCTGATTTACTTAGTTTTGATTTCCCACTTTGATTTACTTATCTATAGGCCTTATTCTTTATGTCCTGAAAGCACTGTTTGTCAAATTTTCTTTAGCTAGAGTTCTGAGGATTCATCATACTAAATGTTTGTCTCAATTGACATAGTTTCTTTCCACATCAGTCTCAGTCTTCATGGTGTTGAAAGCTGTTCTATAGAATGAGTTGTTTAGAAGCAAGAAAGTGATTTCTAAAGATTTTTATGCCATATTTAATACAAAATATGCTTCAGCTTCAGGGGCGCCGCCCCCTGACCCCCGCCAGGCTGTTGCCCATGTACCCCACTGGGGGCCCATGGTGAACTCCCAGATCCCCGCCAATCTCCTCTTTTTTAAAAAAAAAAACTGTTTTCCATCCCTGAGGACCACGAAAGATTCAGTGATGGCTAAGTGCAAATCTGTGGTTTTAGAGAATGAAGATTGGGTGTCTTTGAATCGGTGTTGGAACCAAAAGAGTAGGCTATGCCATAATCATAATGTAACGTGATTTACTAATTAGAGAAGATTGGGTGTCTTTGAATCGGTGTTGGAACCAAAAGAGTAGGCTATGGCATAATCATAATGTAACGTGATTTACTGATTAGAGAAGATTGGGTGTCTTTGAATCGGTGTTGGAACCAAAAGAGTAGGCAATGGCATAATCATAATGTAACGTGATTTACTGATTAGAGAAGATTGGGTGTCTTTGAATCGGTGTTGGAACCAAAAGAGCAGGCTATGGCATAATCATAATGTAACGTGATTTACTGATTAGAGAAGATTGGGTGTCTTTGAATCGGTGTTGGAACCAAAAGAGCAGGCTATGGCATAATCATAATGTAACGTGATTTACTGATTAGAGAAGATTGGGTGTCTTTGAATCGGTGTTGGAACCAAAGAGCAGGCTATGGCATAATCATAATGTAACGTGATTTACTGATTAGAAACTGCCTCTGCACACAAAGCGATGCTAGTGAAATCTTATTTGACCATGATGCACACACTATTTTGAAACGATGCATGGGTTTTTTTCTCCTTTATTCTGATACTATTTTTGTTCTTGTTTGGCTGCCATTCCCAGCAAAATAAACATCCTTGGGACAGGTAGCGCAAAGAAGAAACTTCAGTACTGTACTTTTGCAAACAGTATATTTACTGGCAGTGACCAGTTTACATGATGACTGCACCTATTGGCTGGTCCTGTTTTGTTCTTGATGGCTGTTGTCCTCCAGAAAAGCCAGCTATCCAGATTTCATCGTATTTTGTTTTTGCTTGGTCTCTGTATATCAGAGTAAGGTCAAAATTGTTCTGATGAGTTTATTTTAGTTAAGAGATATGGTCAGTAACGGGCTTACTGATTATACAGTTGAGATGTGGAGTTGCACTTCTAGGCTCAGGTGATGAAGCCAAGCCAAAGCATACTGCGCGCCAGTTACCCTGTCTGTTCCCATTGTTTATTGATGTAAGTGTTACTTGCATTGTGTATATGTGTTGTGCCTTGCTTTATTTTCATGTAAATCATGAATCTGCAGAAAATGTGAATTGCAAGTCTGTAGAAAAGGTCATTAGTTTGTATTGCCTTCAATCTCCTCTTCCCTTGTTCTTAAAAAAGTCATGATCTATGAAGTTGGACATGCAACTTATGAGCACAGTTCTTCATGACCTTTCATCCAATCTGTTTTCATCGAAAACTTGTTTTATTTTAACATCCTGTAAACCTACCCAAACCATGCCACTGCAAGAGACAGGGTCTGGCCATCTCCAGGGGACACAGGAAGACCTGAACAGTACATCAGCTGAAGAGTACATCAGTGTTCTGCCAGGACACCAAGAGTCGCCATCTAATGAGGCAAATGAGGAATAAGATTCAAACATATTGCTTCAAAGATAAAAACATTTTCAGAATGTCAGAACTTGGGTTTGCTATGATCTCCCGCAAAGCAGCAGAACATTGTGATCAAAATTGGTCAGAAACACTGAACGAACAACCAAACACAATTTTGATACCAACAAAACCTAAAATAGTTCTTGCCAGAAGTGGGAACAAGAATTGTTTCATTATCAGTTCTCATTTTCCTATTAAAGCCTTTGGAATATTGGCATCTGCTAGGGTTTTAAAAAAATACTGCATGAGTACAGCTTTGGAGTGGATTGGCTTGGTATGTGACATTAAAATTTAATAGCAGTGCAAAATAAATGTTTATGTAGATCATGTTTTTTCTCTGAAAATCCCAAGCAACGCAAGAAAATTGACCACAGAGCAATTCACAGACAGTAGAGCCAAAGTTAGGGGTGCATATACATAAAGCCCCAGCGATTGCTATGTGTGAGTTGTAGAAGTCTAGAAGGCATTACATACAGTTGAGAGTTGTGGTGAGTGCATCAGGACTTGTGATATCTGTGCAGGATTCTGGCACCGGCTCTAACCGTGGTCTGCAGCAGCCAACCAATCAGGGCAAACCTGCTGCTGCCAAGAACAACTACTACTCCACCTGGAACTGAGGTAACAGGTGGCACCATCTGCAACCCCATGGTCCATGGCTTAACAACAACAGCAGATGGGGAGAAAAGTCGAACATCAGTCTCGGCTTCTTTGGCACATGTATGCTGCTGTGGATTTTGGCATGTTTTGGACAGCCCCTCCGGCTGGGTTAGTCCTGTCATGTACTTCAAATTGTGGAGAAAAGGGAAACAAAAAAAAAGAAAGTTTTGATCTGGTCCTTGGGTCACACACATAGCCATGTGTATGTACTAAAGTTCTTGTTTGCGCTTTTTCTTCTTCATCCCCCCCCCCCCCCCCCCCTTTTTTCTTTTTCTTTTTTTAAACATTGTAATGCTACTTGGGAAACTGAAGTGAGCAAGCAGCTTGATACTAGGCTATACAATGTTTACAGATGTATGTTTTTTTTTTTTTCCAGAGATTATTGGGAAGCCTTTCAGGACTGAACTGTAGGGGTGGGCAGTGGGTATGGGTGGATAGACACAGAAGGGCAGAGTCCTAAGGAACCGCTCACAGCAGGTTCTGCGGTCTTTTCCCTACCCCCTCCATTTTTTTCTTTTGAAATGTGTCCGTTGGTGGTTTGTACATCATGCGTTCTTCTTCTAATTTCCATCCCTCATTATTTTGGATTTGTTTAGAGCAGGATTAGCTGTCCTGTGACCTTGTACTGGGTTATGTACATAGCCTGTTTTGAAATATATTACCACATTGAACACATTGGTCTTGAGTGTATAGAGTTTGGTCAAAGTGCTTGCGACATATAGATTGTTTGATTTATTGTTTCGTTTTGAATTGCTTGCTTTTTTTTTTTTTTGTGACTCGCACATTATTTTCACTGATGGGCACTGTTCTCAACCTGCTGTACAAATTGAACAATAATATCACAGATGATATGTGTACAGTAGATCTGTCTTTCCCTTTATGTGCGTGTATGTCCCCGTATGTACCTAGCAAGCATGTTAGAAATTTTTGCTATAGGGTTTACGGTGCCTTAACCGACAAAACTAAAAGTAGTTGATTTGCTAAGGAGTTGATAGAAGGAATGTGGTCCACTTACCGCCGTTTTTGTGCGGGCAGCACACTAGTTCTGGACCTTTTGAATGACCTTTCTTTCTTCATGCCTCTACACCATTGGAAAAGAAGGAAAAATGCCGTAAATTGACCAAAGCCAAAGTCTCCATGACCCTTCTTTGAAAGGTGATTATACAGCCTCTTGACCCTGCTCAGACAAGTCAATGTGTTCACAGAAGATTTCAGAATCAGAACAAACATGACCCAAATATAGTTTGACTTCTTTTCTTTTTTTGTTTTCTTATGGAGTGATTATGTGTACATCAAAATGAAATTTCCATTTAAGTGGGGTTCCCCCCCAAGATAAGTTTTCACAGTATTCCTTGCCCTTTGTGTTGTAGCCGCCGTTCTTTTGGTGAAGCATCATTTTTATCTTCAGGATTATGGGCACCAAGAAAGGTGGAAATTAAGATGGCAGTATACAAGGCATCGGTGCTCATTTGGGCCGAGTTGTGAATAGCATTGTCATTGGCTGGTTTCTTGTGCTTTGGGAAGGAGATATTTTGTGTTTTTGTCCACTCTGTGACAGAGGTGAAAATGAACTTAAATTGTGTGTGTGTGTAATGTGTGTTTTTGTCCCTGCCTGTGTACACTCTGTTGTAGAGGTGAATATGAAGTATATGTGTGTGTGTGTGATGTGTGCGTTTGTTCCTACATGTGCATGAACTTCACACATTTGACGGCCATTCTTTCAACTTGGGTCTACAAGTGACCAGGTAATGTTCAGCATTGACTACATGTTGTTAAGCCATATGTCCTGTTCTTCCACTGATGTTACAAATTGATTCCATCTTCAGATCATGCGTGCAGGCACCTTTAACATGGTCGGGTAGTCATGAGTTGGAGGGGTCTGTCATTACTGCATATCACAGTTTATTTCTGGGCTGCTTTGGTGGTAATTGTCTTGAAGATGAAATGATTCATCTCCACAGAACACTAATCATGGCTGCTATCACCAAGGGCAGGTGAAGTTGTAGGCATATTAATTTTAGTATAAAAACGTACTGTTCCTCATGTTCACTTTTTTTTTTGTGTGTGTTGGTGTGTATGTTGAATGGCAGTTTTATTATAGCTATTGTATTGTGTGTGTTCTGTGTATGCTGTATTTGCCCTTCCCTTTTTTTCCTTTTCTTTTTAAGGTATAATTTGTTTTCCTTTATTAGTTTTCATTATTGTGTTGAAAAGTGTTTGCTTTTTAAAGATGTGACTAGAAAATAAAGTGGAAAATAAGCACAGCTTAGTGTGTCTCACAATATCTTTTCTAAGCTTCTGTGTGCAAGATGTATGCCCGTGCTTGTAGTTCTGCGATTGATTGTGTGATTCAGATGTAAATTTATGCCTTTTTAAATGCAGGTTACAGTAGGAGAAAAGTACTAAAAAAAAAGAAGAGCAGAGCTGTTCATCATTGTGTGAAAGATGCTGATACTTTCCGTTTAAAATCCATTTTCAAGATGAACATGGTTAATGATGTCTAAAAGTGCTAGGAATCGAAGAGGAAGTCTTTGAATTGCGTTAAGCTATTATTTGTATCCTCATGCACCACAAATAATTATATTATGTAATGAATAAGACAAGACTGTGCATTCTCACTGTCACAGTCTCTGAAATCTTGAAAAAGAAAAACAAAGGGATGGTTTAAGAACAGTATGCCTATGAACCAGGCATTATAGAATTGTGTCCGGGGGGAGGGGGGGGGGGGGGAAGAACCGATTCTGACAGCAGAAATTGCTAACGATTAACTTCAGCAAAGCCTATTCTGTCAAATTCGACCCCACCTGTCACCCTCTCACCTGAGGGAGTACATAGACATGTAATGAAAAGTGTTTGTATTTATCCTTTCAAATAATCTTTCACATTAGCTCTGTGGTTTGTACCTGGCAGAAATAAAATATAACCAGTCGACAGCAGGATTTTGCTTTGCTTCTTAAGCCAATCATGAACCATTTTCCTACTTCCAATCATAATAATGCTAACTCGGCTCTTGAACTGTGATGGTTCTCAAGGCATGAAGCAAAAACAGAAAAGACATTGCTTCCTCTGGCATTTCAGAAAGTGTCTCTATTTTCATCATGGTTAAATTTCACAGTGAAAATCTGGTGCTCATGTAGATTGTTTGACAAGATTCTTCAAATGTAATGAAGATTGAGGCAAGATTGTAATTTAGGAGCGTATATGATGAGCAATAACTTGCCTTCAGGTGGAAAGCCTATTGCACACTAGTGTTTGTTTCTTGGTTGCAAACCTTTGAGTAGTTAGGTTCCAGTAAAAGCTGGTCTGCCTGGTTTCGAATCAGTGTGACTCCATTCTGATTTGAAAAGAGTGGCATGGACCATGCAATGATATAACTTGGCACAAACAAGTGTAACAAGGAAATAACTTGAAAAACGAAGTTGATCAGCGTTTTGAGTTATTACATTTCTGACCACTCCTGCCTTTTCTACCTTCCTCTCCCTGTTTTAAAGTTGTACCAAACAGACTCTGCAGCGTTTGTTTGGTGTACGTTGTATTTCTAATATTTTATGATTTCGCAGCCGGTTGCCAAGACATCAAGATGATCACAGTATGAAAGCTCTGGCCATGCTTGTTTCACCTAAACTTCCCGGCTTTATATGCGAGAGCCAATTTTGCATGTCTGAAGGCAAGGGCTTTGGGCATGTGGCTCTCTGACCTTATCGGTCAGTGCCAATGTCTTTTTGGCTGGGCAATTTGGCAGGTGGCTGCGTTCTCCTCCTGACTGCTTGTGTAGTGGCAAGTGCTCGCTATGCCCTTTCTGTAATGATCCATAATATGGTATTTGGAGTAACTCTATTTGCTTAAACCTTTTTTGTTTTTGTTTTGGATTTTTCCTTTCTTTTTTTAATATTTTTGTTACATGGCTCATTTTGTGGCAGTTTTATTAAGTCTCGCATGAAGACATATGAAACGGCCACTTGTTGATAGCCTCAATGAGGAGAGTTGCATTTTTCAGTAAGTCCAACAGGTCCAAGGTGGAACGCTGCCTCTTGGGGTCAGTGTTGTAAGAGGTCTTGTAATCGGCCAACTGGTGACGGATGTGGCCACCAGGAGCGGTTAGGAGAGGGTCATCAGGAAAGAGGGTGGCTGGCTGGCCGTGTACTCCTCTCACTCTGGGGGCATCCTGGGTAAACAGGAATGAAGAGGTGCGTGGTCTGCTCTCCGTGGTGAAAACGTTAAGCTCCTCATGTTCAGAGGTAAAGATTCACATTTGAGATATTTTATAACAGGAAAGCAATCCCGGGTAATGACAAAAAGCACTGGCATGCACACACGTTTCTCTGCACTATCATTCTCCCTCTCTCTGTTTAACAGTCTCTCTCTTAGCTTAGAACTTTTAATGTAGAAATTGCACATCGCTGGTAAGAGTTGAAAGTGTTTATTACACTCGCACACGCACATACATGCACACACAAGACGACGACAAAAACTAAAAAAAAACAAAAACAAAGACCATCAATATCACAGCTGATAAGAGGCCGTGCGGCAAATACAGAACAGACTCGACTAGTATTACTATTTATCAGTTGTACGCAATGACGAATCTTGTACTGTAGAGCCTGATCCACCAAGAATTTATTCTTAAATACCTTTTGCTTGTATACATTCGATAGTCTAGTCATTTATGTATTGTGCATGTACAAACAACTGATGTCCAAAATCCACCTTATCCAACGAGAGCTAATGCAAAAATACATCTGCAACAATGAAGAAGAACCGAAATTAGGGTGCAACACAAACTGCATCAATAAAGTGCATGTTTACGGCAGAGTTTTGACAACCTAAAGAATAGGTCAAACGCATAGCTCTGTTGTGACGTGATTCAACGGTTTAATTCAATTAAATTGTGAAAAGCATCCAGAGCCACAAAGTAAATCTGATATAAGTTTGTCGTTTCTAGTTATTGATTGCGCGCGCGTGTGTTGTAAAACTTCTTTGAAGTATAATACCCCCCTTTCTTCCTGACTCGGCAGTCCATTTAATTTTGACGTTTCCAGGTCTGTGCGTGCGTTCGTCTGTGTGTGTTGTTAATGTAATACTTCCGTATAGTATGACTACCCCCCTCCCAACACAGCAACGTGTTCTATCAGTCACACAGTGCCAGAGATGCATAACCCGTTAATGAATACACCTTCTCTAGAGAAATGCCCAGAATACTAGAGATATAGAAACTATTGATTAAGATACTTTATTTACTATCGATTTCCAGAATAATTTGTGCTTCGTTTTCAAATGTTTTCAAAGAGCTTCCATGGAAACTGTCATGTTTATGTTTTGAAAGGTGAACCAGTTTCGTTCAAACGGTCATGTTGTTGTCGCACCCTGGCTAAAGACTCCAGGGATCATCCGAACAGCCGAAGCACTTGAACACTATGGTACAAATACATCAGCTAGGAATGAAAACATTACGTGTGTGACCGTTTTTGATTGCCCCGCCACGTGAGCAGCTACACTCTGACTTCGGCGGATTTGGGAGACTGATAATGTTATGCTAGGAGCTTGTCACAACTGAAGACAATCCCCGCACAACAACGCAGAGCATAACATTTTGATGTAGCCTTGGTGTTCTAGCCTATGTCAATTGGCCTGACACAGCCTTAAGCCAAGGCGAAAACGGTCATGTTTACTTTAAGAAACATCCTCATTCGGTTAATTTGTGAGAAATCCAACTGTACTTGAGTTGTGGAGGTTCCCTTAAACGTTGTCGTCAACGACGGCTCTCTTTAAACCGAGGTCAGTATTAACGTAAATAATTGTGTGCTAAGGAACATATGAGAGTATTGACGCACCCGAGCACGCAAACAGACCATCTGATTCTTTGCGCCGAGGGGCCGCAGGACTGTTTGTGCATCCGTCCATGCAAATAGACCACCAGTTCATGCGCGCACACACAGAGAACACTCTCCGGGTATTGATCGTTCTGTTATCAGCTAGTAAACCGAGCTAGACATTCTGGATAAGCAATGCTGTGATTATCACATTGCTTCCGAAAAACTCCATTGGGCATACGTGAACTGACACATGTCTGATTTAAATGATAAATTGAAAAAGAAAATAAAATTACACATGCATGACGATTTACTACTGAAAGAATCATTTGGTATTGGAAAACATACACCAAAATTGTGCAAAACATTCTTCAGCTAAGATAAGTGAGCAAACAAAGTAACAAAAAGTGTCGCTGTACAGCAGTGTTTTTATCCCTCTGCATAAGGCAAGCGTACACCAACAACAGAATCACAGATAAGATTCTAAACAAAGCCGTGCTTCGTGTACACCGAGGTGAAGAAGAATCGAAACAGTGTGAACCATCGCACGCAAATTCAAACGAGATTCAAACAACAAAAACCAGTGTATGATGTCTGAAGAACATTGATAATCGGTGAGGAAGATAAATAGAATCATGTACATCATATGCTGATATTTCAAGTAAAATAATTATGTACAACATACTCTGCAAATAGCAGGAATTAATTTGTTAATCAGCTGTGATCACACATGCATTGTCTTAGAAGGGCTTTGGGCGATGGGGTGGCGTGAAGTGAAAAACAAACACAACTAAACAAACAGATAAATGAATAAATATATGTATAATACATGAATAAATAACTGAACAAATAAATAAACCCCCGTGACGACAATAAACACCGTGGAATGATCAACACCATGAAACACTTTCAGCAGTTTGATGTGAGCACAGGTTGATTTAAACGAACAAGGAGGGAATAATGGAGAAAAATACTTGAAAACGAAATTCACGTCTGCAAAAGGATTCAGGTGAACCCGCAATGCCCTTCATACTGGACACTGTCATGGAAAAAACCTCGAAGGCATAGTGGGTGGGGGAATAGGGTGGGAAGAAGGAAGGAACGGAGGGTGAAGGTGAGGGTGTGTAGAATAGGAGGGTGTGTGTGGGAGGGTGGGGGTAAAGGAAGGGACGGATACTTGCCCTTATCAGCGGCGAAAGGAGAAGACAACCCCACTGCCCCGGTATAGCGAGCACAGTTTCTGAGAGAAGGCTTTGTTGTCGATTTGTGATAAAGCTGTTCACAGGCTGGGTGAGGTAAGAGCAGTAAGGGTAGGTAAGGGTTAGGGTCTGGTTATAGAGTTAAGGTCATGCAGTCCGCAGATGAGATAAGAGTCTTCTGGTTTACCCGTCACAAAGCCCCTTTCTAATGTGTGAACACCCTACCAGTGGACGGATAGTTGGAAACTCACGGGAATGACGGATGGAAGGTTTGGGGAGGGATGGAGGAGAGGAGGGGGTTCGTCTGTTCTTGTTAAGAGGATTGGTAGTCTAACAAGACAAGTGGGATTTCTGCCCCATAACTTTTTATTTTATTTTTAAATCATTATACTATTCCCGTTATTTCCACTGTAGCATATCTATGAGACCCAGTACGGAGTTACCAGATCTTGATAGAATACAAACGTATCCATGTCAACAAAAGGTAAACAAAGGCCGGTAATCAATCAATCATGTACTGAACGCATTCACTACATGAACTGTCGTGTAGCTGTAGCAGTCTGACAGGAATATATGTATGCCCTTTCATATCGGCGATCAGTGGTGACGTTTGCTTTCTTGTAAGTATGAAGGCAGACCAGACCGTGAAAGTAAGAATAGCCTACTGAGAACCATGGTACAAGAAAGGCCTGACGAATTGTCCTGTTTGCTCTGAACAATAGATCAGCGGACAGAAGTTCTGCGCCAGAAATTGTCCGAGTTACAGCAGCAAAGAAATAAGGTGGCAGATTAGTGACTGCAAAGTTTAAAAAGAGAGAGAGAGAGAGAAAAGAGAGAGAAGAGAGCGGTGAAAATTCACGGAACTCTAAATTTCCTTGGGACTGGTGAAATAGCGCTCGTAATTTACCTGTTCAGCATAAAAACTGGGGAAATTTTCCTTGGCCGGAGAGAGAAGAGAGAGATTGTCTTCTTTTCCGATGTGATCTCATCAAAACACGGTCAGGTCGCATCATGGTTAGGAATGTTACTGTCACTCTCCATAACTTGAGATTAAACATTTGTCTCCACTGGTTTAGCGATGGGAAACTGAAAGAGAAAGAACTAAAGAACAGAAGAAGAAGAAGAAGATAATGAAGAAGAAGAAGAAGAAGATAATGGAGAAGAAGAAGAAATGATATAATGATGATGATAATGATGATGAAGAACAAGAAGAAGAAGAAGAAAGACCAAAAAATCACACATGTACGCACGCACGCACCAACTCACACACACACACACACACACACACACACACACACACACACACACACCCACTCACTCACTCACATCACACACACTCACACACGGGTAAACAAATGTGAAAAAATGAAGGAAAGTATTTAAAAAAACATTTTTTCACCAAGTCCGTAAGATTTGTCTTTTGCCAAAATGGCAAAATGGGGTGACTGTAGAATGACTCTATACCCAAATACAAAATATTGCTCTATTTGAAAAAAAAAAAAAGATGGTGAAATATGGGTTCCGTTCATTATTGGAGGAGGGGAAAGGGTATGGGGTATAGGGGGGAAAGGGAAGGGGAGTGTGCATGTGTGCGTGTGTGCGTGCGTGCGTGCGGTGTGTGTGTGTGTGTGTGTGTGTGTGTGTGCGTGTGCGTGTGTAACATATTTAAACGATGTAAATTTAAAAATACAGTTCTTTAAAAACCGGGGGAAAGGAAAAAAAGGGGGGGGGGAAACCCCGGGGCCCGGGTTTTTTTCCACCCCCGGGGAAATTTTTTTTTTCCCCCCGGGGGGTTTTTTTTTTAAAAAAGGGGTTTGGAAAAAACCCCCGGGGAAAAAAATGGGGGGGGGGGGGTTTAAAGGGGGGGGTTTTTTTTTTCCCCCCCCTTTTTTTAAAAAAAATTTTTTTTTTTTGGCCCCCCCCCCCTTTTTGGGGGGGGGAAACCCCCCTTTGGGGGGGGGGGGGGGGGAAAAAAAACCCCCCGGGGCCCCCGGGGGGGGGAAAAAGGGGGGGGCCCCCCCCCCCCTTTTTTAAAAACATGGGGGGGGCCCCCCATTTGGGGGTTTTGGGGCCCCCCCTGGGCCCCGGGGGGGGGGCCCCCCCGGGGGGGGGGGGGGGGTTTGGGCCCCTCCGGGGGGGGCCCCCCGGGGGGGGGGGGCGGCCCGGGGGGGGGGGGGGGGGGTTTTTAAAGGGAAAAAAAAAGGGGGGGGGCCTCCGGGGTTTGGGGGGCGGGGGGGGGGGGGGGGGGGGGGGGGGAAAAGGGGGGGGGGGGGGGGGGGGGGGGGGGGGAAAAAAGGGGGGGGGGGGGGGGGGGGGGGAGGGGGGGGGGGGGGGGGGGGGGGGGGGGGGGGGGGGGGGGGGGGGGGGGGGGTTTGGGTTTCCCCCCCCCCCCCCAAAACCCCCCCCCCCCCCCCCCCCCCCCCCCCCCCCCCCCGGGGGGGGGGGGGGGTTTTTTTTTCCCCCCCCCCCCCCCCCCCCCCCCCCCCCCCCCCCCCCCCCCAAAAAACCCCCCACCCACCCCCCCAAAAAAACCCCCAAAACCCCCCCCCCCCCCCCCAAAAAAAAAACCCCCCCCCCAAAAAAAAAAAAGGAAAAAAAAAACCCCCCCCAAAAAAAAAAAAAAACCCCAAAAAAAAAAAAAGGGGGGAAAAAAAAAAACCCCCCCCAAAAAAAAAAAAAAAAAAAAAAAAAAAAAAAAAGGGGGGGGAAAAGGGAAGGGGGGTTTTTGGGGGAAAAAAGGGGGGTTTTTTTTTTTGGGGGGGCTTTTTTTAAAACCCCCCCCCCCCCCCCAAACCCCCCCCCCCCCCCCCCCGGGCCGGGGGGGGGGGGGGGGGGGGGGGGGGGGGGGGGGGGGGGGGGGGGGGAAAAAGGGGGGGGGGGGGGGGGGGGGGGGGGGGGGGGGGGGGGGGGGGGGGGGGGGGGGGGGGGGCCCCAAAAAAAAAAAAAAAATTTTTTTTTTGGTTTTTTTTTTTTTTTTTGGGGGGGGGGGGGGGAAAAAAAAAATTTTTAAAAAAATTTCAAAAAATTTTTTTTTTTAAAAAAAAAAAAAGGTTTTTCTTTTTAAATTTTTAATAAAAAAATTTTGGGTTTTTTTTTTTTTTTAAAAAAACCCCCTTAAAAAAAACCCCTTTTTAAAAATTTTTTTTAAAAATTTTTTTTTTTTTAAATTTCCAAAAAAAATTTTAAAAAAAAAAAAAAAAATTTTTTTAAAAAAAAAACCTTTTTTTTTTTAAAAATTTTTTTTAAATTTTTTTTTTTTTTTTTTTTTTTTTTTTGGTTTTTTTTCCCAAAAATTTTTAAAAAATTTTAAATTTTTAAATTGTTTGTTTTAAAAAAAAAAAAAAAAAAAAAACCCTTTTTTCCAAAAAAATTTTTGGAAAAAATTTTTTTAAAAAAACCGGGGTTTAAAATTTTTTTTAAAAAAAATTTTTTTTTTTTAAAGTTTTTAAAAGGAATTCCCCACATTTTATTTTCTTTATTTTCACACATTATATTTTAGGCAAATTTAAATTTTTAAGGCGGTGATACGGGGTTTTTGTTAAATCCAAAAATTTTTGCATTTTATTTGGTAAGGGAAATAGTATTGCAAAAATAGAAACTTTATTGCAAAGGAACGGGGGTGTCGAGGGGAGAAGGGGAGGGGGGGGATTGGGAAAGGGCGCGCGGCGCGCGCCCCAAAGCTCGTACGCCCCGCACGCACGCACGACGCACCACACCGGGACACACACAAAACCCCACACCCCACAAAACCACCACAGGGTAATAATCCGTACTGTTTTGACTTTTGTTTAAAAAGACTGGAAAAAAACGTTTTAAAAATTTTTGGGGGAAAAACGGAAAGTGTAGGTTTGGGTTTAAATTTGTTTTCTTTTTTCTTTTTTTTTTTTTTTTTTTTTTTTCATTTCTGTTTTTTTTGATTTGCTTTCGATTTCTAAGAACTTTTGTTTTTAAATTTTTTTTTTTAGCGAATGTTGGGCATTGCTAAATTTGAAAGGCGTGGGTAGAAAAAATTTCTTAGATATTTTTTTTTTGCATTTGCATGTTTAAATTCTCGAGATGGTTTTAAACAATTAAGTCAGCAAGAAAAACAGTTATAAGAAAGAAAGAAAAAAGGGTTTATTTTTAAAAATTAAATTTTTGGGGACCAGCAGAACAGTCTTTTTTCTTGGATTCTTTGGAAAAAAATTTGGAAAAAAAAGTTTGCTAATATAGGGTTTTTTTTTTGATCTTGAGGCCCTTTTTTTAATGCAATTTGGGCAAAATAAAATTGGGGGTTGTTACAGCAAATTTTTGAAAAATTTTTTGGGGGAAAACTTCTGTGTTTGTGTTTTTGTGTGTGTGTGTGTGTGTGTGTGGGGTGTTTTTTTGTGTTTTGGGGTTTTTTTTGTGTGTTTTTTCAGATTATTCATTGAAAAAGCTAAATTTTTTTGTTGTTGGGGGGAAAAAAAAGTACCTTTTATCATTTTTTTTTTTAAAAAGAAAAAAAAAGTGGGGGAAAAAGGAAAAAAAAAAGAAAAATAAGAGAAAGGGGGTATGAAAAAAATTTTATCTGAAAAAAGGGCGGATGGACTTCAACAAAAGGGAAAATTTTCATAAGAAAATTTCTCCTTTCCCTCCCGGGGATTTTGCAAAATTTTGTAATTTAGCATGTTCATAAAATTTTACATTTGTGCATGCACAGGCCCACTGTTTTAACAAGCCCAATTGGGGGAAAGGGGCCAACAAATAAAAATAAGATTTTTTTTTTATTAAAAATGATTTTGTTTTTTTTTTCCCCCCCAAACCCCCCCCCCCCCCCCCCCCCCCCCCCCCCCCCCCCCCCCCCCCCCACTCCGTCCCCCCTAATTTGATTCCCGGGGTTTTTTCTTATAAATTATTATTTTATTTTGATGTTTTTGTTTTTGGCGTGTTCCAAAATAAAGGGGCCCCCCTTTTTCAATAAAAAAGGGAAAAAAAAAAAAAAAATAAAGAAACGGGTTTTTTAAACGATTGTCAAAGATTATGGCTGTGGCCCTTTTGGGGGTTTTTGATATGTCTCAAATCTTTTGGGGGGCCCTTTGTATTAAAAACATTTTTTGCTGACTCAAAACCTCATTGCAAAATAATTTGGTTTCCGTTTTAGCGGGGGAAAAAAAAAAAACACCGCCTAAGGGCAGACTCTCTGTCAGATAGGAAGTCAGATAGGCGGACATTCAAATACTTAAAAACCCTTAAAATGTAACACGCAATCACCCCTCGGGGCCGGAAATTATCTTTTCCCGTTCTTTCCCGGGGTGTGTGGGGTGGTAACCGGGGCGGCGGTTTGGGGGGGGGGACCGGAGATGGTGGTGGGTTTTAAGTGGTAAAATTTTTAACGTTAAAAAACTTTTCTGGGTTTTTGGTTTATTGATATCCCCTTTTTCTAAGGCCTTTGTTTTTGTTTTTTTTCCCCATATGAAAAAATACGCTTTTCCCCTGGTTTTCACGTTCTGTTTGTGATCGCTGACCCAAAGATCAATAGACCCTCCTACCCCGCCCCCTTCTTTTTTCTGTTCGTTTTGTTTGTTTTTGTCTCCCCTAACCCACCACAAGGGGAAGGGTACAGACACTGGGGAAAAAATGGCCTTCTAACCCGGGTGCCCAAAACCGGGGTCCCCATGGGGGAGGCTTATTAAGCGCCGTTTTTTGCGCTGGGTTTATTTGATGCTCTCTATGTGGGGGCCGCCAAGGCCGCCCCCCCCCATTCCAAGGAAAATCCCGTTTTGTGACTGAGGGAGGAGTGCCCCAAAAAATGCGACAAAAAGCCTTAATCAAGAGGTTCCCTAGCTTGGGCCATCTCGGGCCGGGAAAAGCCCGTCGTGCCGTTTTCTTTGTCAATTTCGTTCTGTCCCCTTTTTTTTTTTTTCTTCCCAATTCTTTTTTTTTTAGGTTTTTTTTTAAATTGTCTCCCTATTTTCCCTTTTTTTTTCCCCCCCTTTAAATTTTTCTCCCCCGTTTTTTTTTGTTGTTGTTGAGTTGTCTCCCCTCTTTCTGCTTTCCCCCTACCCCAGAAGGTTTTTGACGTTCCCTTCCCGGGGAGGTGGAGATCATCGTCGGTTTTGTCAAAGGGTGCCAGCTTTTGGCCGATCACCGACATTGGCGATGACCGTCCCGATGAGCGTGAAGCCATGGACGGATGGGGCCCTGCCCAAACCCAAGGGGCTTACCCGGTAGTTTGGCCGGGCCCTCCCAAACCATTCAAAACTGGGGGTCCCCGAGCCCCCCCCCCCCGGGGGGAAGCCCTCTCGGGGGGGGAATTTTTTTCCCTGGCCGGGCCGGGCCGTCCCGGGGAAGGGCCGGGGGGGGGGGGACAGTCAGGTTCCCAGCCCTCCCACAACCGAACAGCACCGCCCGCCGAAGATGTAGCCTCCGATGACGATCATGGTGATGGTCAGCGGGACCGTGATGTTCTTCTCGTCCAGGTCGTCGTCGTCGTCGTCGTCGCTGTCGTCGTCCAGGACGACGGGCTCGTTCTTGGCGGGCTGGTTGTGGAGGTTTGCGGACGTCCAGGGGCACGATCTTGACCGCCCGGCCCGGCGGGGAGATGGGTCGCTTGCGGAGGAGGGTCGCGGGGTCTTGTTGGTGTCGGAGGACCCCACCGAGTCTGTCGGGGACTTGGCGGACAGATGGGAGAAGTCGTTGCCGCCTTTCTCTGTGTGGGAGGGACAGAGGGAGAAGAGAAACATGACGATAATTGATGGTCTTGTTATCGCGGATGATTAGTTAAAGCGTTTTTAGAAAACCAATGGTAATGATTAAACTCTCTCTCTCTCTCTCTCTCTCTCTCTCTCTCTCGTGCGTTTAGATGAGTGCAAGCGCATCCCATCTCACTTACCCATCCATGGTCCACTGCCCCGAATAGTCATACACATACACCCTGTGCGTACACTTGCCCTTCGTATACGAGAGGGCATATTCAAATATCTTGTCAGGTATTCGGCTATTCATGAAATGTTTTTAGTACGAATTCCAACTTAAATCAGTTAAAAATTCTGGCTTTTTTCCGTTTGTAGTTGTTGTTGTTGTTGTTGCTTTTTTTTAAAAACATACAAATGACTTTGAAATTAGTTACTTTTGATGACTTGTTCGAAATGCTTCGCGGATACTCTTTATTAAATGTGATAGAAGGTATTTGCTGATAGCTCTTAAGATGCTTTACTTTGACGAGGATAAATGTAGAAGACATTCTAACATAAATTAATGCCAATTTCATAGAAATGTACGTGGAGCAAAGTGTATTATACTTGATGTTTGTTCATTCGGATATCATTTTAAATCGGGGCAAAACTGACCTCTTAAAGAACTGTTCCTTTCCCAGGGACGAGAAAATGGTGCTGTTTGCAAAGAAAGCAATTGAAAAATATCCGAACTTTTCAGGACGTATTTTTGCTGTTTGATACGACAGTTAGGAAGAATTTTTGTTGTGATATTAAGATAAAGAAAACAGATTGCTCGATGGAAAACCTATCTCAGCGTCTTACGGAGGAAAACAAAGATCGTTACGTAACCAAAACGACTACTTCAGCTATTTCACATGGGGTTCTAAATGACTGTTTGAATCAGTTACTGAAGACAAAACTTCTATTGCCATTTGCAGCAATAAGCAAACGGTCAAACAGGATGTGTGTGTGTGTGTGTGTGTGTGTGTGTGTGTGTGCGTGCGTATATGTGTGTGTGGGGGGAGGGGGGGGGGGGGGAGGATAGGGGTGGGCGAAGGAGGAGGGGAGGGGGGCGCTGATAACGAACTGGATTTCAGTACTGTGAAGACGCGTTTCTCTATGTTACTGAACACCCAGCGCTCAATCTGCTGCGATCGACGTTCTGCCTAAACGTGTCCACGCAGTATGCACTGTCACTGATCTGAATTAAGTGGCCCAGCTCTTAGGCGGTCCGACCGCTAGTAAGGGGGAGGGGAAGGAGGGAGGGGGGGGGGGGGGGGGTAACTTTCATTTTCAACCAGAACTAGGGAGAGCGCAGACGTTCACCAAGGTCGAAAGGGCAAGTAATAGTCGTCATCGACGGATAATTTATTTCCCATGTAATTTTTCAAACGGATATGGAAAATATAAAATGTCAACGTAAATGTTAACAGAAGGTTTTAATATTTCACGAAATTGCATAACTTCGTTGATGATTATCAGTTCGTAAACAACGCCTTCAGAGCGCTCATGTTCACTGGAACAATTATGCTTTTTCTGCTGAAGGTCTTCTGGCTCGCTGTTCGAGCACACATCTGCAGCAACATTATATAAGTTCGTCTTTCTGCCTCTTACTAAGGTTTGTTACATTTTGTTCCGGGGTTTGTACGTAACCCTGTTAAAAGACAGACAGACAGTCGCAAACAAATAACATGTAAAAGCTCATCGACAGAAGTAATTTCAAGTCAAGTACTTCTGAATCCAAGACCTCTGTTATCTATACAGCGGAGCAAACCAACCAGTTCTCGCCTTTATCCAGCCCGGGGGAATGCTGGGGGCTTTTTCGGTGCAGTAACATCCTCTTTTCTGCGACTTTACTTTGACTTTGTTTTGCATTCATTTTTCGTCGTTATTTAGTGTTGTTTGCTCCCCCCCCCCTCTTTCTCGGGATGCATTGCTGTATAGACTGACGTGTTTTGTAATAAATTGTTTTTCTCGTGTTAGGTCGACAGCCCTGAAAAGGCTGTGTATGGTTGGCTGGAGTATAATGATGAAAATCGATTTTGACTGTGTGGTTACTAACTGCTCCCTCATCCAAAGGAGGCTATCTCTGGGAGGACGTTTTAAGCAGCCCGTTCTGTAAACGATTATGATCACACCTCGGCACCATAACTGAATCAGGGCACAAGACAACACCTGAGTCATGACAGAGGCGGTTCAGAGTGTGTGAATAAAGAGTGGAGCAGAAAATCTGGAGGAATTGTGCGATTATGAAGCGAATAGTGCTGGAGATACATATTGTATAAAGTCACCGACAAGACGTTTTGGATTACCCCTCATGACCTCAACACCACCGTCACTATCACCATCACCACAACCGCCAAGATATTCTTTTGGTTATAATCTCCTCGAACTTGCTATCATGGCTATGACCACTGCCACAACCACCACCATCTCCATCTCCACACTAATCCAGGAGGGCAACGGATGTGCACATGCATGTCATAGATCGATTTGTTTGTTTGCTTTCTTTTCTTTTTTGTTGTTTCCTCAAAATCACAAATTGTTTTGAATCATTCGACCACTCTGTCCGCTTTTCAGTCTATCCGCTATGATCTGCTCTATCATGTTTAACTTTCATCTGTATGTTTTGATTATACGACGTCGAAATCATAAATAAAAGCAACAAATTACGACCATTCGGGTTTTTTTTACTTTTTTTAATTTTTTTTCCCCCCCCAACTTGAAAAAAATAAAACATTTCTTGGTTTTCCCTTTTCTCAAAAATTTTGAACCCAAACCTCTTTTTCTTTTCGGGGGAAAAAACCCCAGTTCTGCCTTTTTTAGGGGGGAAAGGGGGGAGGTTTTTTGGTTTGAAAAACCCCCTTTTTTGGACCGCTTGGGCTTTCCCGTGTTTTTTATTTTTTTGGCCCCCCCCCCCCCTTTTCGGGGGGTCTTCTTTAAGGTTTTTTAAAAATTTTTTTCTTTACCCAAGTAAAAGGGGTTTTTGGGGGGTTTAAATAGAAAATTTTTTTTGAGGGGAAAAACCCCCTATAAAGGGGCTTTTTTGGGGAAAGGATTTTAAAACCCCTTTTTAAAAACAAACTCCCCCAATAACAACGGGCCAAAAACCCCAGTTAACAAACCCCGGGGGGGGGGAAAAAATTAAAAAAAACTGGGGGGAAAACCTTTAACGAAAACCAAAAAAAAAATTTGTTTTAAACCCCACAAGATTTTTTTGGAACCCCCTCCTCAACCACCCCCCCCACCCCCACAACCCCCAAAATTTTTTTTATCCCCCCGAACTTCAAAGGTATCCCCTGCCCAAAAATTTCATTAAAAACCCCGGGGGCAAAAGGGTCCCACTCTTCTAACTTTTTTTGGTTTTTTTTCCTTTTTGGCCCCAAAAACCCCAAATTTTTATATTGACCCTTTCCGCTTTTATTTCCCCAAAATTGCTTATATTTTTTTTTATCTGAAAGGGGGGAAAAAAAAAGCCAAATAAAACCCACCCAACCTTGGTTCTCAAAAATTTGGAAATTATAACAACCCCCGAAATCTTTTCCCCGGGATTAAAAAACCCAATAACTTAAAATATTTAAGGTTTCATTTGGGGGGAAATGATTTTTTTGAAATCCCCAAAAAAAATATTCTAAAGAAAGAAAGAAAAAAAAAAAATTTAATTTTTTTTTTTTAAAATTTTTTTTTAAATTTAAAAAAAAATTTTTTTAAAAATTAATAAAAATTTAAATAAATTAAAAAAAAAATTTTAAATTTTTAAAAAAAAAAAAAAAAAAAAAATAAAAATTAAAAAAAAACCCCCCCCCCAAAAACCCCCCCAAAAAAGCCCCAATGCCAAAAAAAACCCCCCCCCCGGGGGGAAAAAAATTTTTCCCCTTTTAAAACCCCCCCCCCCCCAAAACCCGCGGAAAAAAAACCCAAAAAACCCCCCGGGGGGGAGGTTTGGTTTTTTTTGGGGGGGGGGGGGGGTTTTTGGGGGGGACCCCCGGGGTGTTTTTTTTTTTGGGCCCCCCGGAAGACCCCCGTTTTTGTCGTATGTGGGGTCTCAGCTTTTTTAAAGGGCTTTCGTTTTTTTTATTTTCCCCCCCGGGGGGGGGGGGGGGGGGGGGGGGGGGGGGGGGGGGGGGGGGGGGGGGGGGGGGGAAATTTAAAATTAATTTAGGTAATTTTAAATTATTTCGCCCAAATTTCCAAAAGAAAAAAAAAACTTTTGGGGATAGCCAAATAACAATTTTTTTGGGGCTTCTCGTCCCCTTTGAAAAAAAAAATTTTAAAAGACACCAAAGTTTTTTTTGGGGGAGGGAACATTTCCCAGGGAAAAAAATTTTTCTTTCCCATTGTAAAGTGGCTTTCCCTTTTCAAAAAAAACTGGGGTCCCAAAAAGAAAACAAAAAAAATGGGTTTTTTTCAAATTTTAAAAAAAAAATACGTCGGGTTTTTGGAAAAAAAAAAAATGTGGAAAATGTCAGTAACGCACCTTTCAAAAAATTTAAATTTATCTTTGGGGTTTGGGGTTTTAAAGAAAAATTTCAAAAAATAAAAAATTACTTTTTAAAAATTTCCCCCCCCCCCCTCCCCGCCCAATTTTCCCCTTTATCCCTTTTTTTTTTTCCCCCCTTTTTTTTTTTTTCTTTTTTAAATTTTAAAAATTTTCGATTTCTTTTAAGTAAAAAATTTTTTTTTCCTTTTTAAGAAACAACAATCTTCCGGCTCAAACCCCAAACAACAAAAAACCCCCAAACCCCCCGGGCACCGGGGCCCCGGGGCCACACCACAACACCCCCCCCCCCCCTTTTTTTTAAAAAAAAAATTAATAAAAACCCCCAAAAAAAAAAACCCCCCCCAAAAAAAAATTTTCCATTTAAAAAATTTTAAAAGAAACGATAAAACCTAAAAATTTGGAGGGGCCTGTTCCCGGTTAAAAATGGGAAAACGATAAAAAGGGGGTTTGGGGGGGTGATCTCCGGGGGGGGGCCGTGTTTTTTTTTTTTGGGGGGGCTTTCAGGGGGGGTGCCAAGGGGGCTGAAAATTTCCCTTTTGCCTAAAGTTTCCATTTTTTTTTTGACAGGGATTTTTGGGGGGTCAATTTTACCATTTTCTTAGTCAAATTTTATTTTTTTAATTTTTTTGGGTTTGTTGTCTTTTTTTTTTTTTAAATTTGTTGTAGTTTTTTTTTTTTAATTCCAAATTGTTTTTTTTTTTTTTTAAAATTTTTTATTTTTAAACTGTTTTTTTTTTTTTTTTTTTTTTTGGTTTCCCCAAATTTTTTTTTTTTTTTCTTTTCGTTTTTTTTCCCTTTTTGGTTTTGGGGGTTTGTTATTCAGAGGGCACTGGGTTTTTTTTTGCGCAATTGCAAGATTTCCTTTCGTCCCCTCTTTTGGTTGTATTATTTTTGGTTTTATTTGGAAAATCAAATTTTATTTTTAAAAGGGGGGCATAAATGAGTACGATAGTTTACGGTGTTTTTTTTGAATATTTTAGATAGTAAAGTTCTTTTTGGGTGGATGTTTTTTAGGATTCTGAGGAAATTTTTTTCCTAGTTAGTCCCCCCTGAACGCCCCAAAAAAAAAAAAAAATCTACAGGCCAGTGCCACCGTGCAGAGTCACGCACCCTCACAACAACTTATAATACCGGTGGCGTGCCCTGATTGTACATTGGGAAGAGGCGCGCTCGAAAACAAAAATTTTAGGTTTTTTCGTTTTCTTTTAAAAAAATTTTTTTTTTAAAAAAGGTATGTCGTCCCTGCTTGGTTTTAGCGCTTTTTGCTTCTAGTGGCGTTTTGACTCTAAATTTTTTGTTGTCCTCACGTTGGCACTGTGGCCCAACAGAATCAAAAAATTTTAAAATGGAAAAAGTTAATTTGGGGGTCCACCAAAAATATACCTTTTCTAATCCAAAAATATACATAAGGGAAAAAATCTAGAGCAGGACTGAAATATTTGTGGCAGTATGAGTGGAAAAACGTTTTTTTTTTGAATCCAGATGCTAAAAAGGAAGTAAAAAAAAATTTGGTTTAAGTCATGGGATCTCCACTGGGAATAGAGGAAAAAGAAACCTTTTTAAGAAAAATATGAAAAAACTAATGTAATATTGAAATTTTGAAAAAACCCCATAAT
>CM031603.1:57401124-57403624 GCA_018398815.1 Conus ventricosus
AACATCCCCCCCCCCCCCCCACACACACACAAAATTGATGTATGCAAGCGATTTATTGAAAAATGAAAAGTTAAGTTTTTCTGTTGTTTCATTTCTCACACAATACAGTCATATAATCTTTATGCTCTCGTATGTTCAGTTCAAAGCTTGTCTGATCAATTTTATCCAAGCTAGAACACTTGATCTAAAAGGCGCGAAATAGAAGGCGACACTGAGAAACCGGGACCACAAACCAAGCAGTAGAAACCTGCTAACAAAGGATTCTGTATACCAGTCTGACTGTCAGCGGTACGTAAAGCTGCTCTAGAACCTGGCATTTTACCATGGGCATTCCATCGTGTTTTAAGAAAGCTTGTACCACCAGAAAACGCCTAAAGGCTCTGTCACACGGGAGTCGAAAAACAATGATTCGTGTTGAAGTAAGTGTGCAGCATGGTGTCGTGTTGTTACGTCTCCCTTCGGACATGTTTGCGTGTAGGAAATATTTTGAAGCAATTTTGCCGCTGGCTCTGACTTCACAGCATGTCATGAACTGGCGAAATCTCTGTCTCTCTCTGTCTCTGTCTACCTCTCTCTCTCTGTGTTCATTGAGCAGCGTTGAGAAGGCACAGGACACACACACACGGACACGCACGCATACACACGCGCACACACGCACACACACACACACACACACACACACACACACACACACACACACACACACACGCACGCATACACACGCGCACACACGCACACGCACGCACACACACACACACACACACACACACACACACACACACACACACACACACACACACACACACACGCACAGAGAGAGAGAGAGAGAGAGAGAGAGGAGAGAGAGAGAGAGAGAGAGAGAGAGAGAGAGAGAGACAGACAGACAGAGAGACAGAGAGACAGAGAGAGACAGAGACAGAGGGAGAAACAGAGACAGAGACTGTGAGAGACGGAGAGAGAGAGAGAGAGAGAGAGAGAGAGAGAGGAGAGAGAGAGAGAGAGGAGAGAGAGAGAGAGAGAGACAGAGCACAGCCATCACTGACCTTGCAGCATCCGCAGCAGCAGATCTTGCTGTAGATGAAGCGGAAGATGTCGGCCAGGACGTCCCCGATGTTAGCCAGGCACAGCAACATCAGGGGGATGCCAGAACGGCGTAGGCTATGCACACTAGGCGTCCCCATACTGTCTTCGGGGCAATGTGGCCATAACCTGTGCATCAAATCAAAAATCATCTTTTGTGACAAACATTTACCGACTCGGACTAAGACTTTTACCGAGAGAGCTCGAGAGTGAAATGGAGAAACGAGAGATAAGGAAGAGAGAAGAAGGGTGAAAAGGAGGAGGAGCAATACGATGAAATTCATTGTTTACAGAATAATGCATAAGCACTCATGTGCTTTTTTTTTTACATCCAGTCTGCGCCCTGAAGAGAGAGAGAGAGAGAGAGAGAGAGAGAGAGAGAGAGAGAGAGAGAGAGAGAGAGAGATGCAACACACAGAAACACACACGCACGCGCGCACACATAGATACACACGCATGCGTACAAACGCGCACGTATGTTCTCGCTCTTTCACGCACACACTCTGTCGCTTTGCCTCTTTCTCTCTCTCTCTCTCTGTCTCTCTCTCTCTCTGTGTCTCTCTGTCTCTTTCTCTCTCTGTGTCTCTGTCTCTGTCTCTGTCTCTGTCTTTGTCTCCGTCTGTCTGTCTGTCTGTCTGTCTGTCTGTCTCTCTCACACACACACACACACACACACACACACACACACACACACACACACACAGAGCCCAAGCAAGCGCTCCAGCGCACACAGAACGATCTTTTAGTTTGAAACAGTCACGTCACATATGATTTCGACGCGCGTCAGGTAATTTAAACAAACCACTTAAAACAAACACTGACATCTGAAATCAACAGAACCTAATATAAATGTTAAAGAACATGAGAGAAAGTATGTTTGGTTACAGTAGAAACGAGCAAATATGAAGCTTATTCAACTGGTTTCGAGGAAATTTTAATACATATATAGTTTAATGGACACTGGTCTCTAAATTAATCATGAACAAATCCAGCAAAAGTGAACCTTCGAATAATAAAGACTCTCCAAATCAACAGCTGGTTTCTTTAAAGACTTTTTTTTTCTAAACATTTTGTCCTCGTCTTCGCTAGATTTATCATCCCCCTCCTCCCTTTCTCCTCCCCTCCCCAGTAAAGACTCCTATAACTACTTTTTTTTTTCAGGAAAATTTTGGATGTTCCTCCCATAATTCTTTCCGAAGACTTGAAAATATTTTTTCTATGTCTGTACAAACTCAATTTCCCAGTCCTACCTCCGACTAGGCTAAGACTCCCTCCCTTGAAATAGTTGACATTTCTGGAACACCTTTGCCTTTGTGTATGCCAGTGTTACCTCCATCAAAGACTCTTTTTAAAACTTGTTTATCTAGAATACATTTTCCTCTGTGTAGACAAGACTTATCTCTTACCAAAGACCCTCTCT
>CM031603.1:57408624-57418624 GCA_018398815.1 Conus ventricosus
CATCCCACCTGTCTTTCTGCTTTTCACTTCCTATCTCCCATTCTGTCTTCCACAACCCCCCCCCCCCCCCCCTTCTCTCTCACACACTCATCAGTAGAAGGTCAAATGATGTGTAATTTCACAAGTGTGTGTGTGTGTGTGTGTGTGTGTGTGTGTGTGTGTGTGTGTGTGTGTGTGTGTGTGTGTGTGTTTGTGTGTGTGTGTGTGTGTGTGTGTGTGTGTGTGTGTGTGTGTGTGTGTGTGTGTGTGTGTGTGTGGCGTGCGTGCGTGTGTGTGCGTTCGTGCGTGCGCGCGCGCGTGCGTGCGTGCGTGCGTGCGTGCGTGCGTGCGTGTGTGTGGTGTGTGTGTGTGTGTGCGTGCGTGCGTGCGTGCATGCGTGCGTGCGTGCGTGCGTGCGTGCGCGCGCGTGCATGCGTCAGTGCGTGCATACGTGCGTGAGTGCATGCGCGCGCCCTCCCGCGCACGTCCGCCCGCGCGCGCGCGCGCGCGTGTGTAATTTGTTTTCCCTTTGATTGTTTCTATTTTTAATTTCGTTGCTGTTTTTCTCCACTGTCTTTTGAGTTTGAAAATGAATGTAAAATGAAGTAGAAAAAATTCGTATGCGGAAAACTGCACACGTAATTTTTATACATAATATAAAGCATCAAGAGCACCGTGTACTGATCATTGCCATATTGCATTGCTTAGCTCAGAAAGATGTATCCGTAAATTCGTTTCTTACTGTGTGTCATGTTATCTTTGAATTTTACTTCCAGTCTGTCAGAGCTTATCAATGGTGACTCCAATATGAATCAGTTGATGTGCACCTAGAGTGATTCATGTTCCTCCTTCAGTCGTATTATAACAATACGACGTCATAAGCAGTATAATTTGATATATCTAAAGCATTGGAGCGCCATACAGGATCACACAATTTGAAAGTCAGTTCAATACGAGAGACGCTTCTAGACGGGTTTGATGATGATATTTTCCATCCGGACAAATGCAGTAGTTATCAAAAGTGATAAATCTGATTACAAAAGAATTCCAGCAGATGTCAATTCGATTACAAAAGAATTCCAGTAGGTGTCCATCTGATTACCAAAGAATTCCAGTAGGTGTCCATCTGATTACCAAAGAATTTCAGTAGGTGTCCATCGGATTACTAAAGAATTCCAGTAGGTGTCCATCTGATTACCAAAGAATTTCAGTAGGTGTCCATCTGATTACCAAAGAATTCCAGTAGGTGTCCATCTGATTACCAAAGAATTTCAGTAGGTGTCCATCTGATTACCAAAGAAATGCAGCAGGTGTCCATCTGATCAAAAAAGAATTCCAGTAGATGTCCATCTGATTACCAAAGAATTTCAGTAGGTGTCCATCTGATCACAAAAGAATTCCAGTAGGTGTCCATCTGATTACAAAAGAATTTCAGTAGGTGTCCATCTGATTACAATAGAATTTCAGTAGGTGTCAATCTGATTACAATAGAATTTCAGTAGGTGTCCATCTGATCACAAAAGAATTCCAGTAGGTGTCCATCTGATTACAAAAGAATTCCAGTAGGTGTCCATCTGATTACAAAAGAATTTCAGTAGGTGTCCACCACAGTTCAAAATAATCTTCACTTTAAGAAATGATATTAATAATGCAGTAGACAACAATAGATCTACTATAAAACTTTCGGCAGACGGATATGTATGTGGTTAGCGCTCAATGATCTTATACTTGTGCAGAAATGCTTTCAACTCACATTGAGATGAAATAAAATTTGGGGCGAAACGTTGGGAAATTAAAGAGTATAAGGGTAGTACTAAAGCTTATACCAAACAATAATCAGGTTTTACCTCTCACATTCAGTTCTGTTCCTTTACAAGGCTCAAGCAAACGTAAGTATCCTGGTATTATATCTCAAGGCCACCGCAAGTGGGATGAACAGATTAAAAGTATTATGAATTCAGTGAGCAAGTTGCTTTCTTGTTTGAAAAATCTTAAGTATACACTTGACAGAAAAAGCCTTCGAGATTAAGTATATAACTTTATATTGACTTATTTTGGTTACGCTGATATCATAACGGACAACTTTGTTTTGACATTCGGTCAGATATAAGAAGACGTATGTCTAGAAATAGCAAGAATTGTTGTTAGAACTGTTCGTGGAACTAGCCGCAACAACACACACACACACACACACACACACACACACACAGACACACACACACACACACACACACACACACACACGCACCTGCACACAGACACACACACACACACACACACGCACCTGCACACAGACACACACACACACATACACACACACGCACAGACAGACACACACACACACACACACACACACACACACACACACACACACACACACACACACACACACACACAGGCGTATAATACATACAAACTCTCCCACGCCTGTACCACAAGACCATTAAATATGTCATACTAAGATCGGACGAAGGTAGCGGAGGGGGACCGTCACCCATCACCCCACCTCCTCACCGTCTCTCTGGCTGGCACAATTTTTCACCACGTGGAGGACACCCATAACCCGTTTGGAACCCCTCTCCCCTCCCGGGGTTTCTTGACCCCTCCCCTGCCCCTTCCCCCTCCCCCTCTCTTGCTGCCGTTCTACATTATCAGCTGAATTGTTTGTGTGGTATTGGCGGAAAATGAAGATGACGCTGAATTATCTGTTGGAAAAGAATAACTGTGTTCCCCCACCCCTTCTTGCTTTAAAAAATTGGAAGAAGAGAGAGTTTCAAACTACCCCCCCCCCTCCTTCTACCGCTTTTACAGTATTGTGGAAAAGGGGACCCCAGCCCACCCTTTGGACCCCCCCCCCTCCTCTCATGCAACTGATCCGGCCCTGCTGATACAATCAGTCACGAGGTCCGACGATGACAGTCCGACATGCGGAGCGGCCCATCCTGCTACAAAAGAAAAAAACAACAAAACAACTCCGTCTGTCATAACACTGTGACATCACTGGGAAAACAACATCCACATAGAGAAGACCAAACAGACAACCAGGTATCCCCCCCCCCCCACCCCTTCCTCACACCACTCACAATGCATGGCCCTCTCCTACCAGTGCAAACACACAAAAATGAAACAGAGAGAGAGAGAGAGAGAGGGAGGCAGAGAGAGAGAGAGAGAGAGAGAGAGAGAGAGAGAGAGAGAGAGAGAGAGATTGATTGATTGATTGATTGATTGATTGATTGATCTTTAATACCCAAGGATGAAGATTTTAGGCCAAAGCCTAGTCTTACAATCTGTCCTTGTCATGCATACATTATTTCAGCACATATCATTCATACAGACAATTCAACATAGCAACATGATAATCTAATTCTACAATGATAAGCAAACTGCTCTTAAAAGCACTAATGAGATGGGGGATGGTAAAACAAAAGGAAACTTACAAGCAAACAAACAAACAAAAACTAGAGAGAGAGAGAGAGGTCAGAGGAGGGTGGGGAAGAGAGAATGGTAGGTAGGGGGAGGAGAAAAGGGATGGTAGACAGAGTGGGAGTGGGGAAGAACGATTTTAACGGAGTAGGTTTTATGTTGAGACGATTTATCCAAAGTATGGTTCACAGAAGACTTAGCGAATGGACGCTAATCATTGTAATCGAATAATTTAACTACTGAGACATAAAATGTTTATGCAAATGTTCCTTGAAAGGTTTTAAAGTATTCATGTTTTGTAGATTCGGTGGAAGTGAGTTCCAGACATATGGTCCAGAGTAAGCTAGGCTTGTTGAAGAGAGAGAGAGAGAGAGAGAGAGAGAGAGAGAGAGAGAGAGAGAGAGAGAGAGAGAGAGAGAGAGAGAGAGAGAGGAGTTTTTCTTTCACGAATTGAACGCATCAGTGGCCACATTGACTATCACCTCAGTTTGGCAAGAGAGAGAGAGAGAGAGAGAGAGAGAGAGAGAGAGAGAGAGAGAGAGAGAGAGAGAGAGAGTTTTTTTTCTTTCACGAATTGAACGCATCAGTGGCCACATTGACCATCACCTCAGTTTGGCAGGTCCATAGTCACCTATCAAGCCTCTGTGGCTTGGAGAGCGGTGTCCAGGTTCTTACGTTTCGTTTAATCATGGCACCTCTTTATGAACAATTTGTGATGATGGCAATATTCTGAAAAGTGTATGTGTGCATTTATTTAGTTTTGACTCTATTCAAAAAAACAAAAAACAAAGTGGGTGAATGAAGTCCTTAAATCAGGCATGCCAACCCTCCTGGGTATAAAAAAAGGGGGCGGGGGAGGGGAGGGGGGATAACAACTGCAATGAGAAGAAATGGAAAGGGCGACGGAAGGTCTGGAGGAGCTGAAGGGGTGGGGGGGAGGGGGGGGAGGGGGGAGAGGGCAACAAACAAACAAAGGAACAAATAAACAAAACCAGGCACTGCTCTAGAGCATCTATTCCACACTGGAAAATGACAAGAGTTGTTTACTTTCAAATATATTTTTCACTAGTTTTCATTCAGGTTTTTTATTATCTGTGGGGAAAAAAATTCAGAGAGTGAAGATGGCGTTCCAGAGTTTTTCAGCAGCAGCAAAACAACAACAGAAAAACAACAAAAACAAAAACAAAACAAAAAAATCTGAAAAAAGGAAACCAGCTGAAAATGGATAAATCGGAAATAAGCTAAAAAGAGGACAGTTGACACGCCTATTAGGTGTGAAAAACTAAAGTGTCAGTCGATTAGTTTACGGGGCAGTCGTCGTAACAACAGGTGAACGCCAAGAACTGCACCTACCAATCGTGGGAAAGTTGAAAGAGTTACGTCGCCCGGTGCATACAATTATATTCAGAAACAAAAAAGAACGAATCGAAAGAAAAACAAACACGAATTTAAAATAATTTAGGGTCTAACTCTGATTTTTTTTTTCTATGTACAATCTACTTCCTCTTCGATGTGAACAAGATAAATGACTTCAAAGGCTAAACATGTATCGCTGATACATTCTGGGAACAATGTTCAACCATAAGTTTGGTCTCTGCCTTCTGGCCGACTTTGGGGAGAGGTCCAGTGACGGTGAGGAAAGACTCACTGACCGCATGGAAAGTCCTGTCGACAACGGGAAAGACTGTGACCAGGGATTCTCTTCAGAGAGCACGTAAGACCTCATGGCGAAAGCGGAGCCGTGTCTGTCATCACCTCTTAGCGGAAGAGCAACGAGCGAGGCTACGGGATGCACACGGCAGTTGCTCGACGATGGTGTTTTTTTGCCTGTGGGCTCTGCAGTCATGAAATATGGGCTGGTACACCCCTGGGGACGCTCCCGTGGAGGTTCTGTCGTGTCACATCCAGTGGCCATTAATGGCATCTGCCAGGGAGCAATTATGTCCCTTGACGTGTTAATGGCATGCCCTGTGCGTGCCTGCACCCTATGTCAATACAGCGTAGACTTCCAAGGATGGTACAGGATTGCTCCCAGCTGGTTTATTCGTCGGTTGAGGACAGTACTTCTCTGCGTCTTACCCGCACCTTCAGGTGTATCTTTTTCTTATCGCTGATACTTTCTTGGAACAATGTTCAACCATTATTTTGGTCTCCGTGTATCAAAAATAGTCACATCATCCAATTGGTGTGAGAAGACCTAGGCATCGCATTCATATTCATATGAAAATTTCTTATCGGGTAGTCAAGCATTAAAGAGAGAGAGAGAGGGGGGGGGGGGGGGGGGTCTGAGGTGGGGGTGGGGGGGGGGGGGGGTAGGGGTAGTTGAGAAAGGGTAGGATGTGTGTATGGAGGCGAGGGGAGGGAAGGGGGTTGGGAAGTGGTGGTAATTGCGCTCTCTTTGAGTAATGACTGACGTCATCTATCTCTGTGTCAGTCACACAACGCTCTTTCCGTTAACTCACTGGGTCCGATATTAACTACAATATGTATCCACCGTTAGAACGTGTTTTTTTTTTTTACATATTTTTATTTTATTTTACTGTGCAGTTTAAAAAACCCCAATACGAACAACAACAACAACATTAAAGGGGTCCTCACCCATAAATAGCATGTTTGGGTTGTTCAAAAGTATGATCGAGCGTGTTTCGATGTACGCGTTACTTTTCTTCTGGAAGTCACTGTTATCCGTGTTTCGGGTCGTGCAAGTAGCCAAATCATGACTTGCCACGGAGATTGCCGAGCACAGTACGGAAAGAGACGAGAGTCGGGGATTCCGCAAGTGACGTATAAATGCCAACACCTCGAGGCGACAATGGCAGTTGCTCCCACGTTTTACTTGAGATAATAATCAGGATTCCCAATTTTATTAATATTTTAAAGGGTTTCTTCACTCTATGTTTGCAGTTTGTTTGTCTGAGTTTTGTTTAACGTCCACACCCAAATTAAGGATATGCAGACGGCTGGATCGTCTTAACCTGACACCAGCGGGCCAGGGTGGATATCGGGGTAAACTATTTCCAAGACCAACCCGGGGTCGAACCACCAACATTTCGGTCATGAGTCCAGCGCCTTATCCACTACGCTGACCGTTGCCTCCGTGTTTGCAGTTTTACGAGGGTGTTTTCACCCTCAGGTAGACATTTTACAGGTTGACCATATTATGCACATGTACACACATACGCACGACACAGATAGTACATGATATACACATGCACATGCATACATCTGTTCACACACACACACACACACACACACACACACACACACACACACACACACACACACACACATTACCGTAGTATGTAAATAACTTTAAATGATTATGTGATAAACCACATTTTCCTTCAGATCTATCAGATAATGCCTTTTCCTTTGAACAGGAGTTTTGTCAGCTACTGCATCATCACACTAATTCTCTTCCCTGCTGTAGAAATCTTTTCAATAGCTGTTCACTTTCAGCCCCCACCCCCTTTTTTTTTTTATAAATATTTTACATTCCTCATTTTCAATCTCACTCTCTCCACTTAAATTCTAAAGTTCCACAATGACAATTAGAATCTGAGGGGTCTTTTACAATATACTGCAGTCAAAGATTCTGGCTGTTATTTTAAAAAATGATGCGTGACGTGCCGTACATCAGATCTAAGCTGCAGATCTAAGTTCATTATTCTCTTACTCACCAGGGCAGTTTATAGCATACAGACATACCAACCTGCATATATCTTAAAATGCACACTAAGTCACCATCCTGTATCAAAATACTGATGAATAATTCACTTACTAAAGCATATGGTTGTTGGGTGGAAACTTGAACTTGCAGGGGTGCCTGATGTTCAGCAATGTCCTGAAAAATGAAAACCCAAACTATTATTCACTGGAGTCCAACAAGCTGTTATTTGTGGACATGGACACTTTCTTGTTAATTAGAATCATAACTTCAGTTTTGTTGGAAACAGCAACAGCAGGGGAAAAAATCAATCACAAACTTGCAACAGTTTCTGTGACAGCAGGCAGTGTGATAGACTGACTGCCACTATGACTCTGGCATGTGTGACTGAAAGTAACAATGTATGTTTCAGTTTGATGCCGACATTCTACAAAAACCAACAACTATCTTTACAACCAACCATGCACTGAGAATGGAATGAAACTCAAAAAGATCAACCACTCATTCCACAAACCTTACCTTCTTTACGTCTCTGAGTTTGGCTCTCTTGCTCCTGACAGAATCCCTGTCACTGTTGCGTTTGAGGCTTGCACTTGCAGCCGGGGAATGAACAGAGAGTGCTTTAATACATTTTTCTGTTATAATAGTTGGCACAGCATCCTCTTTCAGCTGTCTTCGGACCCGAATTCCAGCTTCCAACTTTACCTTCCAGGTGTGTTGGTCTTGGAAACTGCTCTTCAAAGTGACGGCAGCAAATGCCATGATAACTGTCCCGGAGAACAAAATCTTTCCTCGTTGTGGTGACAAAATTTATCCACAATCGCCTAAACTGGCTGGAAGCACCTGGAAAAGCATGAACGCTTACTCTTTGCTTATTTCCTGATGAAATTCCGCAGCCAGGCACAGCACACATTCGCCCCATCTCACTTCAGCCGAACACGAAGAGCGACTTGGCTTTTCGACGTCATCAATCGGGAAACCCCCTTTTATCGAAATCGAGGCTCCCGTTCCTGTTTTAGCCTCTCGCTGTCCCAGTCCGCAGGAAATGCTGCTCTCACTGCAAGATGAGAGCACAGGCGGCTGATTCGGGGCTGCGTTTCGCAATACGACCACATACCAAAACCGTGTATTTGGTCAAAATAGATTTGTAAAAATGGGTGAGAACCCCTTTAAGTGGTCTTGTCTTAGTCTGTATTCTTCATTTCCTAGGCTTTCCCCCTCTTTCACACACACTCTTCTTTCATCCCCTTCCCCCTCTACCCACCCTCCCAAACTCCTCTCTCTCTCTCTCTCCTCTCTCTCAACATTTCTAAAGTCCATGGTCAGTCACCAGCGAAGCCAAACAAAGGAAGCGGAGAGTTCGATGAGGTGGTCGATAGCAGGGAAGAAAAGACTGGGAAACAAAGCTCTATTGACAGGGGAGGGGGGGAACTTGACGCAGTAAGCTATACACAATGACTAAAGGCCAACGCGTCTCGCCATTTCCAGCTTTGTACAAGTTGCTGCGGAGATGGAAACGAAGCTCTGTCACTGCTTTGCGCGCAAACCGGTTTGCACGTGCTCGCCTTTTTCTTTTCGCTCTCTCTCTCTTTTTTTTTTTTTTCTTTCTTTTTTTTTCTTCGTTCCCGGACTTGCCGAACCAGTTTCTTTTGGCTTCTGAGCACGTCATTTACAAACGTGAAAAATAGATGGCATAACTACATTATCCAAAAAGAAAAAAGAAAAAAAGAAAAGAAAAGAAAAAAAAAGACGTACGTCAGACGAAGTCACGTGAGTGTATGTATATGCGCGCTGCGCACATTGTGTGTGTGTGTGTGTGTGTGTGTGTGTGTGTGTGTGTGCGCGCGTGTTTGTGTGCGTGCGTGCGTGCGTGTGTGCGTGTGCGTGTGCGCGCGCGCGCGCGCGTGTGTGTGTGTGTGTGTGTGTGTGTGTGTGTGTGTGTGTGTGTGTGTGTGTGTGTGTGCACTCCGTACGCATATGCATGTTTCCGGCCGGTACATGCTGGTTTGTTGTGACCAAGTGCTTCGTGTTAAGTCCTTTCATAACGTCATCACTACTGCTTATCATCACAACATGTTGGGATGGATACACAGGGGGAAAACAAGGAACATGTTATTTAGATACGTCAGTCTTTTCATAACGTCATCACTACTGCTTATCATCACAACATGTTGGGATGGATACACAGGGGGAATAAAAAGGAACATGTTCTTTAGGTACGTCAATCCTTTCATAACGTCATCACTACTGCTTATCATCACAACATGTTGGGATGGATACACAGGGGGAATAAAAAGGAACATGTTCTTTAGGTACGTCAATCCTTTCATAACGTCATCACTACTGCTTATCATCACAACATGTTGGGATGGATACACGGGGGGAATAACAAGGAACATGTTCTTTAGGTACGTCAGTCCTTTCATAACGTCATCACTACTGCTTATCATCACAACATGTTGGGATGGATACACAGGGGGAATAACAAGGAACATGTTGTTCTTTAGGTACGTCAGTCATTTCGTCCACAACACTTGGCTGTGCAATGACGGCTGTGTGTTCAACGACACTCTTTTGGGAATGTGGGCTGGCACGGAACCAATGATCGTTTAAATCATGCATGACTGTTCAGAAGGCCTAGGTGGTTAGGGAGGAAGGAGTCTTCAGTCCCATCCCCCCCCCCCCCTTCCCCCCTTTTTTCACTTTTTTTTTAAGAGTTCGTTTTTGTTGTATTTCACACAGTCACTGAAGGGTGCTCAAATATGGAAGAGGGGAGGAGGACTGGGTGAGGGAGAAGGAATTTGACATTACGATTTTCTGTTTGTGTTTTCACTGCGGTACTCAAACATACTGTTTGCCACCTGAGGTTTTCTTTTTTTCTTTTCTTTTCTTTCTTTAAAAAAAAAATAAATAAATAAATTTAGTGTTAGA
>CM031603.1:57433624-57451124 GCA_018398815.1 Conus ventricosus
CGTGACCGATTGGTGGATGGGGAGCTGCTTGACTGTCACACCTGACGGCTTGACCAGCAACTTAGCTGGGATTTTATTTAATCGGTCAATACTTTATTTCAATCTGTATTTCCGTAATAGACTCTGCTAGGAATCTGCTTGGAGGGACGGTAATAACTCCACAGAAAGCACATTATCCTACATCCTCACGTTATTGCATGTCTGACACACATCGTCATGTCCCAAGTGCCCGTAGGCGAAATATTGGTATCGAATATGCATCTTTTTTTTTTGGTTATTGTCGAACCCAGTCAAATCCAGTGGCTCTCCAAGTTTTCTGACACTCTGTGAATTATGAGAGCTGCGTATGAGGAAGACCTCCAGACTGCGAATGCAAAGATTCCTTTCAAAGTGTATGGGACTGGAATCAACAGTCCAACACAATTCAAACAATTGCTGAAGGGATTAGAAACTGGTCTGTTTCATAGAACATTTCACCTGTGTTAATCTACAAGTCAGTCAACATACAGGTCAGTCAATACACTGCATTTTCTGTTGGGACGAAAGAACACAGTTCTCAGTTCTTGGAAAGAGTTTCTGGCTATGGTAGGATCAACTTTAAACGGCGAAAGATTCTTTTAACCGATGTTTCTTTCTTGAGTGAATTTGGTGTGCTAAAGGTGAAACAGTAATTCAGACACTGCTGACGTATTTTCTATACCTCAAAAGGCAAAAAGAGAAGAGGGATATAGATCTTAAATCTATCTTTCAATGCACTAATGTCCGCGTGCGTATGCGCATTCGAGTGTCTGGACACAATCTCGCGCCTGCTTGTGCAGCTTGTAAATGTCATTTTTCAGCCATCCTTTTAAACAATGAACTGCATTTTCTTTCATTTTTATTCCTACATTTTGACAGCGTTGAATTGATTTCTGTGACGATGATGTGACCATTCCTTGCCCAACCCCATTTCACCTCCGCCCGCCCCAAGGAATGGTCACAGTTCGGGACTGTGTTTAGATTTAGCACACGAAACGAAGCCTATATCATGATGATGAACAGAGTTGGTTCTCAATGTTTCATTTATTCCTTGGGATTCTCCTGGTAGCGAAATGTTGTTTTTAAAAGCATATATTTTGAACAGCATGCATCCAATCTATTTATTTAAAAAAAAAAAACCTTTCCCACATGCCTATAAACACCATTTCAAAAGAAAACATTCTTTAGTGTTGATTAACTGCACAAACTAGCACACACACACACACACACACACACACACACACACACACACATAAGCCTACATATATATATATATATATATATATATATATATATATATATATATATATATATATATATATATATATACATATATATATATATATATATAATATATATATATATATATATATATTATATATATATATATATATATCTTAAACGGTATTTAGGATGACCAATGGTTGACATAAAACCCGTTTTTATATTACTTTGCACTTAGGACAACCGCGATTTGGTCGTCCTAAGGTTTTGGCCTGCTACGAGAAGGGAATCGTGCATACAGCCTTATTTCAATACGCTATCGGGGATTCATTGTCTTAAGTTTGTCTGGGTACATTTTGGCTTTTTTCCAATAAGCCGTTGGAGAGTAATATCGTTTTAATGATCTTCACCTTAGGGCAACCACTGCAATAAAGAGTTTTATGGCTACCAGCCTATTTGGTCAAATATATTTTTTTCAAAGGGGGTTGTTTTGAAAAAAAGTTACACATGAACTTCTTTCATCACATTAACTATTTTGAAAAACAGAACAAAAGGGCTTTGTAAGTCTTTTCTGTAAACCGTCGATCTTGCCAGATATACGCACACTCAAGCTATTTTTAGAATTCAATCGTCGCTTGAGAAAGCGAGCATTGAACGAGACCCAAATCTGGGCCAAATCCGATCATTCCTTTCGTACCTCCTTTCAATTTGCTTGGAAAGTTTTAACAAATTTGCTGGTTGTCCTAAGACCCAACAAACACTAAGAAAACCTTAGGGGAACCAGGTAAAAATGTATATCTGTCATTTTTTATCTTTTCACATTTTTTTCTTTACAACTTCAGAGTTCAAAGTATACAGAACATAATGAGCTAATTTGATTTAGTATCATTTAAAAATTAACAGATATAGATGTGGTAACCTTAACATCCCCTTTTACAGTGGTTGCCATAAGTAGCGATTTATACTTATATATATGTATGTGTGTGTGTGTGTGTGTGTCTGTGTGTGTGTGTGTCTGTGTGTATGTATATACGTTTATATATATATATATATATATATATATATATATATATATATATATATATATATATATATATATAAAAGAATTGTTTCAAAAGGAAACGTTTCTTCAATATCGAATATGCTTATCAATCAATCAATCTGTCTATCTATCTATCTTTCTATCTCTCTCTTTGTAACATGTTAGTTCATGTGCTAAAACATGGCTTCTATCGCTGTATGCACACACTCCAAGCAAACAGCACTGACAGAGATAGTGCCAGCAGCGAGAAACGTGACATTATTCAGTGAATGGCTTGGTCCCACACATGTACCAATGTATAACATCAAAGCGACACATGAAAACACATGAACAAGGAACAGGAAGGGTAAACGATCCACTCTCAGGTTCCGCTTCCCGCCGTCCACAGTCCTCTTCATCTTAACAAAGCAAAGCAAGATAAATGCTGGCTGTATTCAAAAGCATTCTCCAAACCGGATTCTTTAACCAACACACACACACACACACACACACACACACACACACACACACACACACACACACACACACACACACACACAACACACACACACACACACACACAATAATGTTGGCTGTATTTTGGAGGAATTAAGTTGTTTGTTTGCTTGTTTTTAACTGACTGATACACGATAGCAGAAACACTTGCTTTCACCCAAACACATGTACATGGCAGAAAATACGACTGCAGTCGTCATGTTATCAGAACGATTGAAATAGAGAAAGGCAAAGAACAAAAAAGAACTGAGAAGAAGAAGGAGGAGGAGGAGGAGAAGAAGAAGAAGAAGAAGAAGAAGAAGAAGAAGAAGAAGAAGAAGAAGAAGAAGAAGAACAACAACAACAACAACAACAATGATAGTAACCCGAAAAAGAAGACACAGTATAAGCTTAGAAAAGAAAAAGAAAAAATAAAGATAGATGAAGAAGGGAATAAACGTGGAAGAACTTGACAAAGAAGAGGAAAGAAGATGTAAACAGGATGGTGGAGGTAGGCGGATATAGACACAAGAATAAAATGAAAATGAACGCCATGTGCTGAAATTAAACATGACTGATTTAAATGAAATGCGGAAATAAACTGAAAATAAGATGACGAATCAAACATAAACATTGCAAGAAATTGAAAACAAAGCGAACGAACTAAAAAATAAACCCGGCAATAAACGCATGGCGAATTAAACGAAAACATTTAAAAACAAAATGAAAAGAAATATTACACATTGAAAATAAAAAAAAACAAATAAATACAAAAAAACTACTTTTATCAATGGCGAAAAACGACACGCACCGAAAACAACGCATAATGAATTAAACATGAACATTGAATAACACTGAACATAAAAAGGAACGTATGAATGAAACATGAACTTGAAAATAAAAAAAGAATGGAACTGAAAATACACACAGAAAGGAATTTAAAACGCGTAAACAAACACTCACACAGTACCTGCAGCAAAAAAAAAAAAAGAAAGAGAATATATATATATATATATATATATATATATATATATATATATATATATATATATATATATATATATATATATATGAGAGGGGTGGAAAATAAAAACATACGACGACAACGACAAGACCAACAACGACGACGACAACGACAGAAAACAACGAAGACCAATGATACTACTACTGACCACCGGTTCCAGACAAGTCGATCGCACAGAAGGTCGGTCGGTCAGTCGTCAGGCTGAAGCGTGACACAAGTGTCGTCGGCTGGCAGCAGAGTCTGAGAATACGTGCCTTGCTCTGCCCGGGGCGAACTACCGTGCCACCACGCTTGTCCCTGGTGCCGCTGCTGCGGCTGGCTGGTCCCTCCTCCCGCTCCTCTCCCACTATCGCCCTCCCCCCCCCCCCCACTTCTTTCCCCCACCACCCCTTCCCTAGCTCGCTCTCACTCTCTCTCTCTCTCTCTCTCTCTCTCTCTCTCTGTACTCAGAAACCGGTTTTGCCACACTGCTTTCCTTCAACACCGTCATACCCGTGTCAGAAGAATACCAAAAAAAAGTTCCTTGGCGTCTCACTACGGCTGCAGCGAAAGGCATTATGTGTGGAATGGTCTGTGTTTGTTTTTCTTTCTGTTTCTCTTCCTTTTTTTTTCTTTGTTCGTTTTTTAAAATTTTATTTTTATTCTCTTTTTCTTCTTTTTTTTTCTGTTTCATCTTTTATTTGTGTGTGTGTGTGTGTGTGTGTGTGTGTGTGTTTACTTCTTCTTTTTTTTTTTTTTAACCTTTGTTCTTATGGCGAAAAACGACACGCACACCACCATGAATCAATATTGTATGCGCCACCCGTTCACATAGTACACACGTAGACAATTACGAACAACAAACAAGGAAATTACTTTTGCATGTTGCTTCCAAGCTTGCGCATATGCTCGGTCGGCGCTGATACATGCGCCAAGCAACGACATGAAATGGGTCGAAATGAACAAACACAAATTCACATTTATTTATTTATGGCAGGCATAGATTTTTTTTTTCCGTCTGGAACATTATCAGACAGAACCGAACGCACAGACGAACAGAGACGTACACATGTAACCTCGGTATGGTTGATAGGAGATGAAACCTCCAGTGACGCAGGGAGACGCGCATGGGCAGTGATATAAAAAGGGAGGTAACATTTTCTTCTCTGATGAGAGAGTTATATGCCCGGAATTCCAAACTGATGCTGATTTCGGTACCCATTTACTGAGCACACATGCAGACAAAAGGCACGGTCGGTAAACAAGGAAACCTTCCCATATTTAAAAAGAGGTTCTGAGCTGGCCCAGTACTAACACTGGCTCACATAAAGCAGGAATTACTGCAGAAAAACGTAAGTGCAATCTACCTCAATTCGAGGCTTGTTTTTCTCTCCACCCCCCTTCCCCCATCCCCACTCCCGTTTCCCCTCTCCCCCCTCCCCTTTTTTTTATGAAAAGGCTTTAACTCAAAGTCCATCATAACATCAGAAACGTTACTGCATCCCTCTTAAGCAGGAATAATGTGTCTTAAATTCGTTCCTACGTGTGTGTGTGTGTGTGTGTGTGTGTGTGTGTGTGTGTGTGTGTGTGTGTGTGTGTGTGTGTGTGTGTGTGATAGATAAATAGAGAGTGAGGGTGGGGGGAGAGAACGTGTGTGTGTGTGTGTGTGTGTGTGTGTGTGTGTGTGTGTGTGTGTGTGTGTGTGTGTGTGTGTGTGATAGATAAATAGAGAGTGAGGGGTGGGGGGAGAGAACGTGTGTGTGTGTGAGTGTGTGTGTGTGTGTGTGTGTGTGTGTGTGTGTGTGTGTGTGTGTGTGTGTGTGTGTGTGTGTGTGTGTGTGTGTGTGTGCGTGTGCGCGCGCGCGCGCGCGGGCGTGTGTAGTGTGTGTGTATGTGTGTGTGTGTGTGTGTGGTGTGTGTGTGTGTGTGTGTGTAAAAAGTAATGCGCGCGCGCGCGTGTGTGTGTGTGCGTGTATGTGTGTGTGTGTGTGTGTGCGTGTGTGTGTGGTGTGCGTGCGTGTGTGTGTGTGTGTGTGTGTGTGTGTGTGTGTGTGTGTGTGTGTGTGTGTGTGTGTGTGTAAAAAAGTAATCCGCTATAGAAACAGAGACAGTAAAAAAAAAAAAAAAAACTAAAAAAAAAACCGGATTAGCGTACATAGACTTCGTTTTTCTCAACCTTTCACCGAGAGTGGGGAATGGTGTCAGAATGGTACACACGTTAATCTTCCTTCATCTGCGGAGTCAAACACAATCGATCCTCTCTAAAACTAAATGAGAGCAGATTTTTAACACTCCTCCGCGCCCCCGCCCCACTCCCACCTACCAGTTCGATTAAAACGCGTTCACTTTCCCCATTTTTACACCACTGGATCAGTTCCCATTAAATACGCCGCATCCTGGATTGCCCCTCCACACCCCCACCCCCACCCCCCACCCCACCCCACCGCCTCATCCGTTCCACTTCCAATCCCTCGTTCCTCCGCCCCTCAGTCCTCCCTAGTTATTATTCAATACATGAGATGCAGTTTCACCACAAATCCTTGTCACATCGCATAATAAACAATACAGATAACAACAGATCCCACGATGAGACAGTTACACGTCCGCTGACTCCAATCGAATGCCGCTTACGGCATCAGTTCGCCTGGCACAAAGTCAGACACAAGGTACACTGACCAAGCAAGGGAACATCTTTATTTAAGATTCCTTTTCCTGTCGCACCAGTACCACTGGTTTATTCTGAACGGAGATTTCTGTGCATAGATATTTCTTCCGTTTGATACCGGGCCTGCTAGAGAGAAACGGAGGCACCGAAGCACATGTCAAGGTTAGTCTGAAACTACGGTTTCTTACAGAACAGGACTATTTAAGCCCCATCAATCTTTCTATGGGGTGGGGGGGGGGGGGGGGGGGGGGGGGGGGGGGGGGGGGGGGGCGCCACAGCTCTGAACGAGGTGTGCCGCTCCGAAGGAAATTGGATGATCTCGAGCAGGTCATCCAAGAAATGTTTAAATGTGTCTTTGAATCTACCTGTTATGGCTCACATGATTCTTCACTAAATTTTGGTCACGTCCTCCAAGTCTACAAGGCTAATTAGCTAAATCTGTTTCCCTCAGTTCTTCAGTTGTTTAGTTTTCCTCCTCCTCCTCCTTCTCCTCCTCCTTCTTCTTCTTCTTTTCTTCTTCCAACACTCACTCGCAACGTACTGCCCCCTCCCTCCAACCATCCCTCCTCCGCCCACGTCCCTTACTGTGGATATCTGTTAAAACAACCACAGAATCCTGCTTAACCTGCCCATGGCATTCATGGTGGCAGCAAACTGATGACATTGCGCATGGAATTCGTTTCTCCCTGTGAGAAAAAAAAACAAAAAACAACAACAAAAAAACTATTTTCGTGCGATGTAATTTTTGCGTATAGATGATACCCAGGTTTATTCTGCTTCACGTCCCTTGTCAATGGTTCACAAGAGTTTACGAGTATTAGGTCGGCATGAGGCAACCCACCCACAAATACTTTGTGCTGTTTTGTTTTATTTTGTTTTCGCTTTCGTTTTATATTTCATTTCATTATTTTAGGAGTTTTGAGAGAGAGAGAGAGAGAGAGAGAGAGAGAGAGAGAGAGAGAGAGGAGAGAGAGAGAGAGAGTCAACATCAAGCAAGTGGAACCTTTTGTAACAGAGGAGATTGTTTTCCTAACAACACCGACGATTCGGCCTAGACACGCGTTTGTCAGGAAGCCGTGATCACATAGTTGAAGCGCCAGACACGCTTTGACACTGACACAATGGCCGACCTACAGGCTGCCACTGACGAGCAGCAAACAGTGAAGATCATGAAGAAAACCTGGTGTTTGCTCAAAATGGCAGGAAAACACCGCACAGCATACTTACATTCTCTCAACACACCTGAGGAATAGGAATTAAAAAAAATAATTCCTAACCCTGTGATAATACATTGTCCAAAATTTCCTAGGACTAAGTGTGGTCCAGTTCATCTTTTATAAACGAATAGAATATCTCATTTCCCTTAGAAAATTTCAGAAATTTGTGCAATTAAAAACAAAAAAGAAGAAACAGAGTTATTGACAGTCAAAGTACACACAGAAATAAAGGAGTCTGCAGTCAAATATCAACCCACCAGTAAATGAGTCACTGTCAGTCCACCAGTAAATGAGTCACTGTCAATCCACTAGTAAATGAGTCACTGTCAGCCCACCAGTAAATGAGTCACTGTCAGTCCACCAGTAAATGAGTCACTGTCAGTCCACCAGTAAATGCGTCACTGTCAGTCCACCAGTAAATGAGTCACTGTCAATCCACCGTAAATGAGTCACTGTCAGTCCACCAGAAAATGAGTCACTGTCAGTCCACCAGTAAATGAGTCACTGTCAATCCACCAGTAAATGAGTCACTGTCAGTCCACCAGTAAATGAGTCACTGTCAATCCACCAGTAAATGAGTCACTGTCAGTCCACCAGTAAATGAGTCTCTGTCAATCCACCAGTAAATGAGTCTGTCAATCCACCAGTAAATGAGTCACTGTCAGTCCACCAGTAAATGAGTCACTGTCAATCCACCAATAAATGCGTCACTGTCAGTCCACCAGTAAATGAGTCTGTCAATCCACCAGTAAATGAGTCACTGTCAGTCCACCAGTAAACGAGTCTCCGTCAGTCCACCAATAAATGAGTCTCTGTCAATCCACCAGTAAATGAGTCTGCCAATCCACCAGTAAACGAGTCGCTGTCAACCCACCAGTAAATGAGTCATTGACAATCCACAGTAAATGAGTCTCTGCCAATCCACCAATAAATGAGTCACTGTCAATCCACCAGTAAACGAGTCATTGTCAGCCCACCAGTAAATGAGTCACTGTCAGCCCACCAATAAATGCGTCACTGTCAGTCCACCAGTAAACGAGTCTCTGTCAGTTCACCAGTAAATGAGTCACTGTCAGTCCACCAGTAAATGAGTCTCTGTCAATCCACCAGTAAATGAGTCTCTGTCAATCCACCAGTAAATGAGTCTCTGGCAATCCACCAGTAAATGAGTCTCTGTCAATCCACCAGTAAATGAGTCTCTGTCAATCCACCAGTAAACGTGTTTCTGTAATTCCACCAGTAAATGAGTCTCTGTCAATCCACCAGTAAACGAGTCTCTGTCAATCCACCAGTAAATGAGTCTCTGTCAACCCCTAGTAAATGAGTCACTGTCAAACCACCAGTAAATGAGTCTCTGTCAATCCACCAGTAAATGAGTCTCTGTCAGTCCACCAGTAAATGAGTCTCTGTCAATCCACCAGTGAACGTGTTTCTGTCATTCCACCAGTAAATGAGTCTCTGTCAAACCACCAGTAAATGAGTCTCTGTCAGTCCACCAGTAAATGAGTCTCTGTCAATCCACCAGTAAACGAGTCACTGTCAATCCACCAGTAAACGAATCACTGTCAATCCACCAGTAGATGAGTCTGTCAATCCACCAGTAACTGAGTCTCTGTCAATCCACCAATAAACAAGTCTCTGTCAATCCACCAGCAAATGTGTCTGTTAATCCACCAGTAAATGAGTCTGTCAATCCACCAGTAAATGAGTCTCTGTCAATCCACCAGTAAATGAGTCTCTGTCAATCCACCAGTAAATAAGTCTCTGTCAATCCACCAGTAAATGAGTCTCTGTCAATCCACCAGTAAATGAGTCTCTGTCAATCCACCAGTAAATAAGTCTCTGTCAATACACCAGTAAATGAGTCTCTGTCAATCCACCAGTAAACGAGTCTCTGTCAATCCACCAGTAAATAAGTCTCCGTCAATACACCAGTAAATAAGTCTCTGTCAATCCACCAGTAAATGAGTCTCTTTCAATCCACCAGTAAACGAGCCTCTGTCAATCCACCAGTAAACGAGTTTCTGTCAATCCACCAGTAAACGAGTCTCTGTCAATCCACCAGTAAATGAGTCACTGTCAATCTACCAGTAAATGAGTCTGTCAATCCACCAGTAAACGAGCCTCTGTCAATCCACCAGTAAACGAGTTTCTGTCAATCCACCAGTAAACGAGTCTCTGTCAATCCACCAGTAAATGAGTCACTGTCAATCTACCAGTAAATGAGTCTGTCAATCCACCAGTAAATGAGTCTCTGTCAATCGCCAGTAAATGAGTACCTGATTCAGCTGAGGGAGGGTTAAAGCGGTAGCAGAAGAGGGATGATCGTCAACCATTACGTTGTGCTGACACTGTGGGTCTTAAACAGTTTGTTGGTGGCCCTATGGCCATTAAGGCCATGAGATTTGGGAACCTCTTAACCTAATCTATACGTAGAGAGTGCCCCAATGTTCCATTCGAGCTGCCGAACAGCGGATTGAGAGTCTGACCAAAAGCAGATAGTGAATACACTCACACGCAGGCCGTCACTGTCCGCTCATGAGCAGTAATCAGGCGCTATGTATGCCGTCGGATAAACACGAATCCGGAACTTTCCAGCTGTTCAGTGTTTGTGGCATTGCTGAAAGTCTCCAATCTGCAGTGCTGCTCAACAGTCGAATTCCCTTCCTGTTAATTGAGGCATTGCAGAGCTCCAGTGGGTTGATGTATCAGAGAGGGGAACTTACACTGCGCTTATGTGTTATGTATCACAGAGAGAGAGAGAGAGAGAGAGAGAGAGAGAGAGAGAGAGAGAGAGAGGAGAGAGAGAGAAGAGAGAGAGAGGAGAGAGAGAGAGAGAGAGAGAGAGAGAGAGACAGACAGACAGACAGACAAACAGACAGACAACAGACAGACATAGATATATACAAGGAGAGAAGGACAGAGAGACAGAGACAAAGAGTTAAAGAGAAAAAAGACAGACAGGCCGAGAGACAGACAGATAGACAGACAGACGTACAACGGCCAGGCAGTCGGCAAGGCAGAGAGACAGAGAAAAAGAACACACACACACACACACACACACACACACACACACACACACACACACACATAAACACACACATAAACACACACGCGCGCGCTCGCACGAGAGATTCAGATTCAGATTCAGATCTTTATTCTGTTAGGCCATAGCCCCTCAGAAGGGGGTACAAAGATAGAACAATATTCTGTAACCAAAGCAAAGAATCGAACAAAATAAAGCATAACCACAAAAACAATCGTTTTAAGGTTTAAACCTTCGAAGCATTAATTAATTTCACTGCACATAGTTTACTATTTGCAAATGCCACTACACAGAAATAACAATCAAGAATACACTGATGAAAAATTAACCTATGCTGCGACGAACCTCCGAATCTTAAATGCTTTGCTCAAATATAATGCGAACTGCTTTACAAGTGTTTCATTCCTTGATGTCATTAACATAATTAGCTTAAATAAGCATGGTTGTCTATAGTATTTTTGCGGAATAAACTCTTGTCGAACATTACTTAGTTCCTGGCAAGAGAAAATAAAATGAGCTTCATTATCAAGTGCCTCGGGGCATAACGGGCAAAGGGGATTATCATCAACACGTTGTCTATAGCAATTGAAATGTCTATTTATTTCTGTTACACCGAATCTAAATTTTGTTAAGATGTATCTCAAATATTTGTCGAGGTTCATAGAAAAATACACGGGCACATTATGCTCTGCGTTTAACATACGATAGATATCAAACCTGTCACTTTCCTGAACATGAGAATACCAGCTTTGCCATCTACAATCTATTAATCTCTGACGAAATTCAAGAATGAAACTAGCTATGTCTCCGACGCCCTGGCTTTCCCATACAAAGCCAAATCCACACTCATACAGCTTTGAGAGAGAGAGAGGAGAGAGAGAGAGAGAGAGAGAGAGAGAGAGAGAGAGAGAGAGAAAGAGAGAGGAGAGAGAGAGAGAGAGGAGAGGGGGGATGGGGAGTGGAGGGGGAGACAGGAAACAGAGAACACAATGATTATAGAGAAACGAAATAGGTTTCTGGCATTTCGGTAGAGTTGTATCGATTTCAGCACAAGTCCTAACGTTGACGATTGATGCAAGCCGACTTTAGCTATCTCCAAAGAAACCCGGGGGGGGGGGGGGGGGGGGGGGGGTCGCCTGCCTTTACGCCTATCGATCTGTGGCGACACTATTGATCGAAGTGAACGCTTTCAAATGGTCCATTGGGAATCGCAGCGCTAAAAACGTGTTTAACCCAGCCGCCTGAGAGACGAGAAAACTCAAGTTAGATTTTTTGAAATTATGGAGCCGTTATCTGGAATATGCACGAGTTTTTTTTTCTTCTGATTTATAGACTTTTACTTATCACATGACACCTACACGCCCCCCGCCCCCTATTCCTCTCAGATATTCTTCATTGCTATAAAGGTTTCAAACTTTTTCAGTCATCATAATCTGTACGTGCATGCTTTAAAAAGCCCCACTTGAATTATAGAAAGGCTTTAATTTTCTCAAACTTTTTTTCAATACAAACTATACAAGGATTCTGAACACCCAAGAATTACCGCCAGATTTTGATCATAGCAATGTAAATACTGACATTTTTTAATGCCACATTTTACACAAAAAGTTTTGGGCCTCCAAAGTGTCTACGAGTTTTGGAACAATAAATAATTGTCCATGAGTTCTTCGTCAAAACAAACAGTCTGTTAGTTTGAGTTTCCACAAACGGTCCAGGAGTATACCACCAAAACAAAATATCAATTTTGTTTTAATCACTACGAACTGTCCATGAGTTTTCATCATGACAGATAGTCCATGAGTTTTAAATCACTGCAAATGGCCCATTAGGTTTTATTACCACAAATGGTCCATGAGTTAATGCGACTAAAAATGGACCATGAGTTTTCATTACCACAAATGGTCCATGAGTTAATGCGACTAAAAATGGACCATGAGTTTTCATTACCACAAATGGTCCAGAGTTAATACGACTAAAATGGACCATGAGTTTTCATTACCACGAATGGTCCAGAGTTAATACGACTAAAAATGGACCATGAGTTTTCATTACCACGAATGGTCCAGAGTTAATACGACTAAAAATGGACCATGAGTTTTCATTACCACGAATGGTCCAGAGTTAATACGACTAAAAATGGACCATGAGTTTTCATTACCACGAATGGTCCAGAGTTAATACGACTAAAAATGGACCATGAGTTTTTATTACCACAAATGGTCCATGAGTTTTTATTACTACCAATTTTCCATGAGGTTTTATCTCTGCAAATGGTCTATGAATATTTTTTATCACTATAAATGCTCCGTGAGTTTTTATCATTGCAAACTGTCCTGAAATTTTCACCATTATAAACTGGCCATGTGGTATTTTTCCTATAAATTGCACAGTGATATTACTTCTGCAGATGGTACAAAACTAACGTGTCTGTCACCAAAACAGATCACGAGTTTTTAATGGATGCGTCTCGGAGAGTTTTGCTCAAAGTTCCTGACCAACACTGCAGGGGTCTGTACCTTTCAGGACTAGTTCACGCCAGGATATATTATGAAAAAGTAAGCATCGAGCACAGCCCTGTCGTGCAGTCTCACACCAGAAAGTAAATCCGTAACACTATCTTCTCATCCTCATCTTCATCGATCAGCAGTTAAAGAATGTCTGACATTTTGCGGCCCTTCATGGCCTGCTCTCATGGTGATCTAAGTTTCAATTGCCTCTTCATGCCTGTGGCCGTGCTTTGGTTTATGTCGTGGTCAGCCGAATGGGCAGTTTCATGAGGACTGTCGCTGGATGGACGTGGTAGCGCCCTCTGGAGGGAGAATTCACGCCGATTCCGCGACTAAGTAATTGTTGTTGTCAATAGGGCACTTAGTAGGTAATATCCTGTGTAATTTGTATCAGAACAGGCGCTAGTGAACACCACCGAAGTGACTCGGCAGCAGCGCAGTGTCTCCTCCGATGGGTTGTCTCATGACGACTTGACATTGACAGCCCCTTGTGTATTGTTGTGGCAGAACGGGCCAGGCTCCAACTGTGGACGAGGGGTGGGAATGAGCGGAGTGGGTGCACAGCCACTGAATGAGCGGAGTGGGTGCACAGCCACTGAACGAGCGGAGTGGGTGCACAGCCACTGAACGAGCGGAGTGGGTGCACAGCCACTGAATGAGCGGAGTGGGTGCACAGCCACTGAACGAGCGGAGTGGGTGCACAGCCACTGAATGAGCGGAGTGGGTGCACAGCCACTGAATGAGCGGAGTGGGTGCACAGACATTGAACGAGCAGAGTGGGTGCACAGACATTGAACGAGCGGAGTGGGTGCACAGACATTGAACGAGCGGAGTGGGTGCACAGCCACTGAATGATCGGAATGGGTGCACAGCCACTGAATGAACGGAGTGGGTGCACAGCCACTGAACGAGTGGAGTGGGTGCACAGACATTGAACGAGCGGAGTGGGTGCACAGCCACTGAATGAGCGGAATGGGTGCACAGCCACTGAATGAACGGAGTGGGTGCACAGCCACTGAACGAGCGGAGTGGGTGCACAGCCACTGAATGAGCGGAGTGGGTGCACAGCCACTGAATGAGCGGAGTGGGTGCACAGACATTGAACGAGCGGAGTGGGTGCACAGCCACTGAACGAGCGGAGTGGGTGCACAGCCACTGAATGAGCTGAGTGGGTGCACAGACATTGAACGAGCTGAGCTGAGTGGGTGCACAGCCATTGAACGAGCGGAGTGGGTGCACAGCCACTGAATGAGCGGAGTGGGTGCACAGCCATTGAACGAGCGGAGTGGGTGCACAGCCACTGAACGAGCGGAGTGGGTGCACAGCCACTGAATGAGCGGAGTGGGTGCACAGCCATTGAACGAGCGGAATGGGTGCACAGCCACTGAATGAACGGAGTGGGTGCACAGCCACTGAATGAGCGGAGTGGGTGCACAGCCACTGAACGAGCGGAGTGGGTGCACAGACATTGAACGAGCGGAGTGGGTGCACAGCCACTGAACGAGCGGAGTGGGTGCACAGCCACTGAACGAGCGGAGTGGGTGCACAGCCACTGAATGAGCGGAGTGGGTGCACAGCCACTGAACGAGCGGAGTGGGTGCACAGCCACTGAATGAGCGGAGTGGGTGCACAGCCACTGAATGAGCGGAGTGGGTGCACAGACATTGAACGAGCAGAGTGGGTGCACAGACATTGAACGAGCGGAGTGGGTGCACAGACATTGAACGAGCGGAGTGGGTGCACAGCCACTGAATGATCGGAATGGGTGCACAGCCACTGAATGAACGGAGTGGGTGCACAGCCACTGAACGAGTGGAGTGGGTGCACAGACATTGAACGAGCGGAGTGGGTGCACAGCCACTGAATGAGCGGAATGGGTGCACAGCCACTGAATGAACGGAGTGGGTGCACAGCCACTGAACGAGCAGAGTGGGTGCACAGCCACTGAATGAGCTGAGTGGGTGCACAGCCACTGAATGAGCGGAGTGGGTGCACAGACATTGAACGAGCGGAGTGGGTGCACAGCACTGAACGAGCGGAGTGGGTGCACAGCCACTGAATGAGCTGAGTGGGTGCACAGACATTGAACGAGCTGAGCTGAGTGGGTGCACAGCCATTGAACGAGCGGAGTGGGTGCACAGCCACTGAATGAGCGGAGTGGGTGCACAGCCATTGAACGAGCGGAGTGGGTGCACAGCCACTGAACGAGCGGAGTGGGTGCACAGCCACTGAATGAGCGGAGTGGGTGCACGTGCACAGCCATTGAACGAGCGGAATGGGTGCACAGCCACTGAATGAACGGAGTGGGTGCACAGCCACTGAATGAGCGGAGTGGGTGCACAGCCACTGAACGAGCGGAGTGGGTGCACAGACATTGAACGAGCGGAGTGGGTGCACAGCCACTGAACGAGCGGAGTGGGTGCACAGCCACTGAACGAGCGGAGTGGGTGCACAGCCATTGAACGAGCGGAGTGGGTGCACAGCCACTGAATGAGCAGAATGGGTGCACAGCCACTGAATGAGCGGAGTGGGTGCACAGCCATTGAACGAGCGGAGTGGGTGCACAGCCACTGAATGAGCGGAGTGGGTGCACAGCCACTGAATGAGCGGAGTGGGTGCACAGACATTGAACGAGCGGAGTGGGTGCACAGACATTGAACGAGCGGAGTGGGTGCACAGCCACTGAATGAGCGGAGTGGGTGCACAGACATTGAACGAGCGGAGTGGGTGCACAGCCACTGAATGAGCGGAGTGGGTGCACAGCCACTGAACGAGCGGAGTGGGTGCACAGACATTGAACGAGCGGAGTGGGTGCACAGCCACTGAATGAGCGGAGTGGGTGCACAGCCACTGAACGAGCGGAGTGGGTGCACAGACATTGAACGAGCGGAGTGGGTGCACAGCCACTGAACGAGCGGAGTGGGTGCACAGCCACTGAACGAGCGGAGTGGGTGCACAGCCACTGAACGAGCGGAGTGGGTGCACAGCCACTGAAGTGGCACAGAAGACGAGACAGAAAAAAGGTGGTAAAATTAGGGACAGGTGTTTGTTGTAAACAAAAAATCATGGAGAATTTCTGGTGGTTAAGTGGATGAAACTCGAATGTGTGGTCGCAGTCTTTCCAGTTGAGGCCATAGCAAAGTCAACTCTGGTTAGAGTCGGTCGGGGAAGATATTTTCCAACATTATTTTTACAGATTTTTTATCACCTCAAGCAATACAGTGATTGCTACCACCATAGTTTGTACAGCTTCTATATGTCACCACAAATGCTCGTGAGAATTTATGACCAGAGACTGTTAAGATGTTGTCGTCGCCACAAACTGCACAGGTGGTTTATCACCACAAATTGTACAGGCGTTCCTATCACTGTAAAGGCTCAGACAATTTCATACTCACGGGGTTTTGAAGGATTCTGTATATACATGAACAGTGCATAAAGTTTGTCACCACAAGTTTAGCTGGGACTTTTTATGAAGATTCACAAAGATTCCAGAAACAGTAAGAGCAAACAGTTGAGAGGGTGGTGTTGCGGGTTTTTATCACCACAAACTTTACAGGTCATGTGATCGTAAAAAGTGGAAAATTGTTTGGGGCCACAAACTGCGCATCGAATTTGATCGGCTGAAACGATTGAAGAACTACAAAAAATAAATGAATATGCATAGATCGTAGATAACAGATGAGAACGGAGTCTTAAAGCGTACGCTCGCGGATCTAAGTGGTACAGTGGAGACCAAAGCATCTTCTAAGGGTGATCAGCTCTTGTGTTTCGTCACCCCAAGTGATGTTTCGCAAATCAACGTTGACGGTGATTTAGAGCTGAACATGAGAACCAACAAATAAACTGCGTTTTGGGAATATTTCGATATTAAGTCAACGATCAGATTTCTGGGATTTTTTCATTGCACAATGGAGGAATATCAAAATGATTAATGCGGTACACGGAACAGAATGGGTCTCCTTCTACTCACTCTTCTTTTCGTGTTTTTTGTTGTTGTAATTTACGTTGCCGTTTAACATCTGATTTCTTTTCTTCACTTAGCTAATCGAATGATAGGTGGCTCACTACATTTCATTGTGATTGTCTGCAAGTTAGTGTTTAAATGAATTTGTTGCGAACAAAAATTGTAAACCGGTTTGTTAGAATCGTATTTTTATTTCAGGCACGTCACAATAATAATGCTATCATGGATTAAACAGAAAACAAAATTTCATTCCATCGAAAGATATTTTGAAAGTATATGTGTGCAAACACTTCGGCGGATATCAGAACAGTGAAACATAACGGCATCAGAATATGAG
>CM031603.1:57463624-57480588 GCA_018398815.1 Conus ventricosus
GGGCTTGTGCCCACTGCAGCCTGTCCTGCCGGTGTCTTGGTGTCAGTACGGACCTCTGTGAGGACGCCTACATGCCAGCCCATTCTCCTGAAGATGCCGCCGCATAGTGTTGAGGCTGATTCGTTGCTGGAGATTCCCAGGCACCTGTCGAGCAGTGTTAGCGGCTGTTTGCCGCCTGTCCCGCAGATGGGTTCGAACAAGATGGCGATCCTCTCTTTGTGTGGTGACCCAAGGACGGCCTGGCCGGGGACGATCATCAGTGGTACCAGTGACTCGCATGCGGTGCTGCAGACGATAGATGGTTGAAATGTGGACGTTAAAGATGTTGGCGACCTGCCTGGCATCCACACCAGCCTCCAGATGGCCTAGGGCACAATTGCGTTCCTCTGCTTTTAGTCTTGGCATCTCTGTAGCGCTCAGACGGCAAGTCGTTACCTGAACCTTGTAGCGCGGCTTTATAAAGGCTGCATGCCTGCGTACTTGTCGCTGGTTAACTTTGCTCTGCATGGTGTGCACGTTTCCTCACATGCAGCAACCCGTTTGCCATTTTTTGTTGACCCTCCAATGCCCGGGGAAAGAGAACAGGGGAAATGTCGTTCTACCTCACTTGGGTCCCCCACCAAGTTTTCAGGCGAAAGTGACCTAAAAGCCCCCTTTTCCGGTTCTCTGACAAGTAAGACTTCAATAACCAAAAATAACGATTATCTACAAACAGGGCATTACTGTGTGGGTTATCTGTTTTTAATATAATTTACTAACTTGTTGTCTTTTAAAACTAAGTTATATTTTGACAAAAATCCGCACTAATTTATTTTTTGGGCTTGATTCGCGCGCACACGCACACACACACACACAACACACCCACACGCACACGCACACGCACACGCACACACACACACACTCTCTTCACACACACACACAACACACACACACACACACACACACCAAAACACACACACACACACACACAAAACACACACACACCTCTCTCTCCCTTTCCTTCTCTCTCTCTCTCTCTTTCTCTTTCTCTCTCAATTAAATGACATAAATCCGCACACTTATTCTGACTAAATTTTTACCTACAAACTTTGTACACAGACAGGCAGACACGGGGCTGAACCTGATCACTTAATTTACGGCTTGCGGGCTTCGTTCACACAGGCAGGCCCGGCGCTCCGGTTGCAAACTGTGCGACAAAAAATCAATAAAACACAGCTCGCGGGCAGGCACGCGGCGCACTAACTGCGTCAGCAAATTGTTTTGGAAAATTCTCGATTGTGTACTTGCATTGAAGGCTGTCACTGGCAAGACCGGCTTCGCCATTGTTGTTCGAGCTACAGCACAAGAAGGTTTGTGTTTTGACTGCGCTCCGGTGTTGTGACACTGTGTTTTAGTTGTGTTATTTTAAAATGGCTTAAAAACGTTACTGAAGAACAGGTTTGTGCTATTCGAGGCATAAGTTTTACTTTAACTGCATGTTAGAGTATTTGTGAAAGAATTAGGCGAAGCATGTTGTGAAAACGGATAAGATTGTTTTTTCTAGAAACGAAAAAAAAAGTGAACTAATGCTTTGGAAATGAACGACTATCTTAAAGGTTTGTTGGTTCAGGAAATGAAACAAGATGTAGACAGTTTTATTGTTGTTTTTGACTATTGATATGAGATCGGGTCATTATCTAATAAAATGGCGCTGCATGGTTGAAAGTCGGCGACGAAGCATAACTAAAAAAACCATCCCGGGTGATTGTTGGGAGCTGGCTTGAAGGCTAGCTAAAGCCAGGTTTAAAAAAATACATGGCGTTCATTTCTTAAGGCGGAGGTAAACACGGGCTGATTGTATGCTATAAAATAAACTTATATTTGAAACATTTTTGCTGTTCCTCCCAAGTAAAAATGTTCTCAGTTTGTATCAGGACTGATTGATTGTTAACTAAGATTCAGTGTTCAATGTGGCAAGTGATCTGTGTATTAAAGATGTGTATACTTTTCTACTTTTCTAATTCTAACCAGTTCATCTGCCTTCATGTGTGCCCTTATGCAAGTGAATGGGATTTTCGAATGTTCTGGCAAACAAACTAGATATGGGTTAGGCAGGACTTAGTACATCTTCCAGTTTGGAGAGGAGTAGTGTTGTGGCAGCACTATCTTCATATAATGCTCTAATATAACAATGACGGAGTGTACTACTACTGGGATTGAGCCCCCATAAAAGCTTGGCTACAGCAAATTACTGCTGTAACTCTCCTAGCCAAAGCCAGTTTGCAAGCGGTATGAGGAAAATGTGGGGCACAGCAAACTAGGTCAAGTGATCAGGAACGTGCGCTCCACCCTAGAGCGGTCTCAAAGGTCACAGTAGCAAGCCCGTTTCAGCGCTCAACCCTAAGAGCGGGTAAAGGTCACAGTAGCATGCCGTTTTCAGCGCTCCACCCTAGCGCGAGTCTAAAGGGTGCAGTGACAAAGCCCGTTTGATAGAGTCCAGCGTCTCCACCTTAGAGCGGGTCTCAAAGGTTATTCGCAGCGAGGAGATCAGACTTTTTTTGCTGCTTCGTCGCTTTGTGTCTACGCTTCACTTCTACATACAAAGGCTGTCTATTTAGACGTTCGTGAACCACTTAAAGGTCTGTCTTAGACGGCCGCTGGGTGTTCTTTATACAATTGTCTTGTTTTATGCAATCAGGCTTTTGTTAATGCACTTGGTGGCTGCTTTGAACTTGCAACAAAGAGCCAATGCATCACATAAACGCAAGCACGTCTTGCACCAAGTGGTGTTTACACATGACAAATAATAAAGCTCTTGTGTACACCACACACTCTCCTACCCCAAGTCACCCCAAGTTCGTAATTTAAGTTTTTGATTAAGGTCACCCCAAGTTCTTAATTAAGTTCTTAATTAAGTTACTTCAAGTTCTTAATAAGTTCTTGATTAAGTTCTTAATTAGTTTCTTGATTAAGTTACCTCAAGATTGTATTTAGTCGTCCTTTAAGTACAACTAAGTTCTTATTCAGTTATCTTATAATTATCAAAAAATCTATGTTTTGTCTTAATAGTAGCTTGCCTAATTATAGTACACACAAGCCTCAAAAAAACGGGTCATCATTGAGGATGTCTTGCTTAACGCTTGGCTGTGTGATTGGTTAGCATAGATCTTAATGAAGTTCTTCTTCCTAAGCAATTACAATTCTGGTCTAAAAGAAATGTCTTTTATTAGACTATATGTCTTTATTGTTATAAGTCCATCATTTTAAACAAATAATTATCCGCCATGTTTTATCAAAAAGTTTTAAATTGAAGTTCTTAAAATATTATTGCAGTTTAAGTGGATCAAATGATGTTTAGTTGTTATTGGCGGTGCTGACGTGCTGTTGTCTTTTTCTGAATTTAGTGGTTCAGGTTGTTTTAACTTCTTTTGTTTTTGTTGACATTGGTTATATGTTTATACCAGTAATAACTGCCCCCAGCTTGCTGCAATGGCGCCAAAATGGCAAACAGTTTTTTTTTAAGTTCAATTATTCATGAAGGGACTTGGGTGCCTTGAATTACTTGCTCTTGTTCTGGAGCTGGCGTTGGATCAACTGTTGGCGTTGGCGGTGTTATTGTTTTCATTCTGTGATTGTAACTTTAATTTTCTTTGTCTGTTTAACTCTGCTACTCTGTTCCCATGCTGCAAACCACGTCCAGGTGAGGTGTTTTAACTGGTCACTTCTCGGCTTGATTCAATGTTTCTGATTCAGTGTTTCTGATTCTGCTCGTTCATTTTGAAGGGCGAAATAAAATCTATATGATTAAAAGTAAATTAATCTTTGATTAACGGCGGATAACAATGTTCCAAATCTGTAATATAAATCACAGCTTAGAAGGATTCTAATGGATTTGTTTTAAAACTGGATCTTTGCGTTTTAAATCATACGTAAGATCTGTTCAGAATCCAATGGGAGCTAAATCTACTTGACTAGTTTAGTGTACAAACTAAGAAACGTTTGTCCTACACTTTTTACCATTTCTCGACCCCAGTGGCTTCATACCGGTTATGATACTGATAATGTCTTGGTGGCGACATTTGTTGAACTGTTCAATGCCTGAATTCAGTTCCGAGGAAACTGTTTTGTTTTGCCAATGCTGCCAAAGAATACAACCTTTACTTTTTTGGGGCCATACATAGCTTGATCATCAACTTCCTTAATTTGTAAGTTCAGGTAGGTTTAGGCCACCTTAGCTGTAGTAGATCATCGCTGTTCATGTATTTTATTAATTATAATTATTTTATTTTTTAAATATGACTAGACACCGAAAAAACTATTACATAACCTTGTATACCATTCTGCTGTTAATTGGGGGCCTAAGTGTAGGATACACGATGCTTGGGTTAAATGCTGTTAAGAATTGAAACCAGCGGATTTGCAAACTGGCTTTGAGGATTCTGCAAAGCTGATTGTATTTATTGCAGCATTCGTTCGCTACGATAAGATTTTTTAGTTAAGCAAGGAATAATTCCTGACAATATGTAATTAAAAAAAATTACATTTATTTAAAAATTGGCTTTCACTCGTAATGCATGATAGGCGGCGCTGTGGTGAATGCGCTGGCTTTAGCGAAAGTAATACGCCATTTAGTAATACGGGATGCGGTGAGAGAAAAAGGACCCATAAAAGCTGTGGAGCAACTAGCTGCAGACATGATCGCTATGAAAAGCAGAGAATTGATGCAGTGAGATTTTTTTTAAACGGAACACACTGAAAAAACAGGGTCATGCAGCTTACACATGTAAAAGATGTTGATCAAGCGATTTAAGAATATTATCTTGTAACAGGCAAGCCAACCAAGACTTTGTCCCACCAAAATTCAGCAACTTTTATCAACCATCCAGAAAAAAAAAGACGCTAAGAAATCGCGTTTATTGTTGTTGGTATGACTGTTGTGTATTTTGTTGCGCATAATATCAGCTGAATAAAAAATGAACAAAATTTATTATTCGCAAAAGGATATTGGAAGGACTCACGGCAATAAAAAAGCTAAGCCAAGCGCGGGATGTCAGTGACAAACGCCAAAGGATAGGAATGGTTATCTAAACAAGCGATTTGGCAAATTTATTTACCTGCAACTAGACGATTACAGAGACCACACTTTGGCAATTACAACTCCCAAAACGACACCCATCAAATGGAACTTCTATATTTTACCCTCGATACGAGTAGTCGAATGAAGATTTATGTACTGCACTCACAGTCATTGACATAGCTTCAGATAAAAAGATGCGGAACATTAACACAAGAGTGCTTCTGTGTTGCTGTTGCTAGACAAACTGATATATCAACGAGGCCCCTTAAACTTATCCTCGCATGATTCAGTCGATGATGGAAAAGAATTTTTAAAGGCCCAAGTGAATCAATTATTGTTTTAAAAAACATAGAGTTACCATTAAAAGAGGCATTCAGGGAGTTCACTGATCACAGGCTTTTGTCGAATAACTTTATACAAACAGTTATCTGAAAGACTTTTTTCTCCCATACCAGGTATCACAGAGAGCTGATTGACAAGTTCGAACACAGAATGGGTTAGAAGACTGCCCTCAGTTTTGGCGCGCAATGAAATAATGAAGAATTTAAGGGCTAAAAGGCAAGAGTACAAGCAATCAAACGATAAAACAATAAAATTGTTGTTGAAGGAGAGTCATCATCCGGCCAAAACTATTATACCGTTCGGGATTGAGTAAGGTACCTTTATTTACCGGGGGAGCAGAAGGGGACACTCGCATCAGGGTAACAGATCCAGGTTGGAGTGTTGATCCCATATGAAATAAAAAGAATTGTAAAAATGAATCCGGCCCGTGTATTATTTACGAGAAACTGACACAAACAAAACAACCAGCTCCTCAAAGATCTTTTGTAAGGAAGAACTTGAGATAATCCCACCAGACACAGTTCGCTTTAATTAATTTTAAAATTTACATAAATATATTTAAGTCTAAAATGGAAGCTCAGAAGGAAGGCGCAGAACGAAACGGTATGATAAAGAAAGAGACCGCAGAATTTGAGAAGGAATCATTTGAAAAAAAATCTTGTATTAGGGGGAAATTTTTCGAAGATTAATCAATCCATGATAACCCATCTAGATCGCATAAAATCTAATCCAAATTGGGGAGAAAAAGGGTATTTTGAAATAATAAGAAAAAATTCAAGCACCATCAAGCAAACATGAGAAAAGATTTAGATGAATTGGTGATGTCTATAATTAGTCTTGCGTTTAAAGATGATTGAAAAATAAAACCCCCCCCCATGTTTTGCGGTTTCTATATGTCCATATGCATATGGAAAACTCTGGATAACAAACACCACGTTTTGTGTTTGTTATATCTAAGGACCTCTTTGTTACAACCGTTATGTGTTGTTCTCATGTAGATTAGAATCGCAGTTTTAGTTGTCTGGATGAAAAGTCTTATTGTTCAACATGCTTTCTTTGTAGTTGTCATGGATATGTTTGACTGACCAACACTGCGAGTATTCCCTTTGCTTTTTTGATAGTTTTTCCTGGCTCGAACTTACTGTACATTTTTTACCTTACCCACATATCCTTATAACCTTTCCAGATAAATTCATCCTTATCTTTCCTAAAACCTTCGTGTTAGTAATTTGAATGTAAAGGCGAATCTTTAGGATTAATCTGACGTGTCATACCATCCACTCGCTCCTTTAGCTACTTCTAATTCCATGTCTTTATAGGACGTCTTCAGTAGGGAGTATCTATATCATAACTGTCTGTATCTGTGTAAAGTACTCTGGACTTGGGATACGAGGCTTAAAGTAGTCATTCAAAGAAATTACTAACATCAAAAGCTTTGATTATTCTAAAACAGTAAACCCAATAAATACAGGTTTGTCCAATTTTGACTTTCTTTTTCTTCATCATTATGCCAAAAGCTGATCTATTGAAATCTTCTGAAGTCCTGGATAATTAGGTTTTGGAAGTCAGCTTAATTGCTTCGTTCTCTTTGGTGACCAATCGACATCTTTGCGCTTGTGCGGAGTCTCATAGTCTTTCCAAAATCTAGCTGTTGTTCATCAGCTGAAAAAGTCTTTTTCCGAAGAGCATTGTGGATTTAGTTTTAAGATCAGTGTTCTTTTCTTCATGATGTATGGTTTCCTAAACTGTTCTTAATCAAAAGCAATTATCGATGAACAGCTGTCAACTTCAAAACATGTCTTAAATAAAATTGTAGAAGTCTGTAATGACTGGACATAATTTTTTTGCCCGCCCTTATTAGGCACATGTTTAGGCGGGGTCTGTTTTTGACATCTTTAGACTTTCTGTGCTAAGGATAGTCATTAGGCAGGTTTCATGGAGTTCTGAGGATATTCTAAGTCTACTTCTAGAAGGTCATCGCGCTGTTGACCCGGCAGTCAAACTGCCCAACCACTTTTAATGCCTTTTGAATATTATTTGTACCTGTGTACATTAAAGTTGCGTAATGGAAGTGATTGCGCCATAGCCAACCATTACAGATTGTTTGCATCTAAATACATGAGATAGTTAGACCTTTTACTTGGATCATAGGTGTCTAGTATTTGTTGTTTGCTTACAGTTAATGATGCGACGCCATATAATTCGGCAAATCCGTTTTCATCAACTGAATCATTGGCAAATCTTGACAATAATTCAATCTGTACTCCAGTAAACTTTAAGAATGCATCCCAAAATCATCCCTGGGTGCAGAGAAATGTAATGCGCGGGGGGATCCAGAGGTATATGTTTATGCAGGTCTTCCTATAATTTTCATAGACGTCGCCAACAAAACATGTATCAGCCATCAAGTAGGAGTCATTGTAAGTCTCCCATAGTTTTACATTCAACTTCTGGCCACGCATATTGGCAGTTGGTAATCGAACCACTGATGTCCTTTCTTGAAGACTAGGAAAAGAACGCGCCTTTAGGTGGAAGTGTATCTTCATCAAACCTTGCCCAACTGTTCAGGTACTCATAAGGGGTTAAAAGCCCTTTCTAACGAGGTTGGGTCAAAATATTATTCCGTTATTGGGCCAGGACTTTACAGGACATAGCCAGGGACTCTAATGAACCCATCATGTGGGCATAGAGTCATAAAAAGTCATGTTATTTAAGTGAATAACACATGTACTTTTCTGATGACTGTGCGATTGCATGAACCCTAAAAGCATCGTCTATGCTTCTTTCCATTATACAGGTCGAGAGTGTACCTCGCAAGTATGAAAGAATACAGGCAGCTTCCATGTCTTTGGTTCAAAAACTTTAGTTGAAGATTGCCTTGTACTGTGTGCTGCTCCTATGAACCTCCCATAATGTGATCATGGTCTCTTACTGTTGGATTTGTTGCTTCTTCACTGATTTCTAAACACAAATCCAACAATGTGTAGCTGAGTCATACTGTTGTTGGTCTTCAGGCGCCATTTATGATTTCAGAATAAATTCAGATTATTAGAACAGTCAATTACGCATTGTGCATGCGTTTTAAGAGTATTCTGCAGATTAGGCCTCTATATAATTCTGGCGTTGAATGAGCGCCATCTGACCTATCAATAACGTGGCAATGAACAAATCTGATGATTACTCATTAAGGACTGTTTTTTTGAAGTTTTTGTGGGCTGGCCCTTATAAGAACAAATAAGCGACTCAAAGTCTGCCGTAAACTACGTATGGAGATTTTGCAGTCGTTTCAGTTCTTAAAACTAACTTTAGTTTCCGGGTGGGGGCGCGTAATTAGTCTGTATTACAGTCAACTGGCCGTTACATGTTTTATATTTCACTCGCGGCTTGCACAGATGGTATTCTTGTTAACTTTTTCTGCAGAATTTTGTTTGTTAGTGTTTTTTTTGAAGTATGCGCCAATAATCTACTCATTTGTTGTTCATCAATGTGTTAATGCGGCAGCGGTGAAAACTCGCAAGCAGTAAGTCCACATGATTTTTGTTGGCCTCGCCCAATCGTTGGACTGTTCGTGACACTTTAATAGGTTGTAGATTTGTTTTCCTCATCCCATGTGTAGACATTAACAGTTATTGGTTTGTTTTGTTCTTCAAATGTTCATTTTTTGATCCACGCTAACGGGAAAAAGGATATTTCCCACTAAGTTGAGATTATTGATGTAAGGGTGAAGTTAGACACTCTTTCTGCGTTTTTGCGGTGAACGGTGATGCAAACCTTGCGGGAACACACCGCATAAAAACATTTGTTGTTTTGTTTTCTTTTATGATTTAGAACTGCTCTTTTCGCAACAAATGCTGGAGGGTTATAGTGGAAATGTAAAGACCTGCTCAATCGGCGCATACTTAGGACTGGTTTTATCTAATCTCTAAGATCGCCCTATGACAAACCAGAGCTCTCATTTTGCTTCTTCAGCGGCCACATCAAACTGAGTGTAAGCAGTACGTCTGCCCAACCGGGTGTTTAGTCAATTATGTGAAAGAATAGTCTGTTGTTTAGTTGAAACCCACAGATTCCAGATTTCTTCATTTATTGTTACATAGTCGATTTAAAACAGCTAAACATTTACTTTAACTGGCGGGTCTTCTATTGTTAGTTTACCTGGAACTTGAGAAATAGCATGAGCAAACACTTGCCCAGTACGCTTGCAGGATTATGGACTTCTAAATCAATATATTCAGTGTCTTGAATAAATCTTTTGCATGCTTCAAACATTCGTCTGGCCCGGGACCTTTCATATATTTTTATCCATGGCTGAAGTTTCTTTCTAACTCCAAATTATTTATTTAAATCAAAAAAATAATTAATCAATATCGATGTCTTTTTGTGTGGACTCATAAAACTAATGTTATAAAACACCTTTGGCGTTGTTATTGTGAGTCGTTTAGAACAGAGATTTAATGTTCGTTTACTTTTTTTAAGCAATTCCTTTTTTTTTGCTCGGGGTCTCTGGCTGTTGAGAAAAATTGTCCTCGCCTTTCTTTAGAAGATAAAACTTTTGGTCTTTTGTAGGCCTTTTACTCCCTCCATCAAAATCGGCTGGTAAACGGATTAAATTCTGACATCCGTGATGTTTGTGTCAGCTAGTGCTTTATTTATTATCAGTTTGAAGGAACTAAGTTTAGTGGTATTAGTTGAAACCATGGCTGTGTGCTTTTGGTTTAGTTTTTATTTTTTTTGCTAGCAGCACCTACGGCTAATGAACACAGCCGAGACTAAAGACAAACCGCATAGAGGTTAAGCTGCGGGTGCGCCTAGCCTGATGCTAATGAGGCCAACACTGTTCCTGCTGATGCGGCGGCTTATAGTCTGATGCTACAGTATTAACATAGGTAACAGCATTAAAGGCAGCAAGAATACCTTCGTTTGGCTTTGCTGTTATTTTGAAAGGTCTTGCTCTAGTTTTTGTTGCATTTGTGTAATGTTGGTTAATCTGGAATGTTTTTTTTATGCCGGGGGCTATCTTCTCTTGGCGACTCGGTGCTGTAGGCATTTTGGATAAACTTGAACAGACAGGCTTTTTTAAAATGAGAAAAATAATTTAGTCTACTCATCTTTAAATCTGTTAGCTTCAATATTTTAGCTGCGATCATATAATAAAAAAACAATTGTACATTAAGCGGTTTAACAGCCTCTTTTTCTTTATCAATTTTGAATGTTTATTATTGTCTCTAACATCTCTCCACGTCCATGCAACTGATTATCCTCTGTTGACCTTAGGTCAAATCCATTAAACCGTATTTTGATGTTAAATATCATCAAGCCTACACTGTGAAGGGTGTAGATCTTTAGACGCAGGTCTGCTGTTAGACTTCGGCCCTCACTCCCCAAACAATTTTCTTATTTCCGTCAAATGATGATAAGGCCTAAGTCCGCTAGCTATTAGATTTGGTTAGGACTACCATCTATCGAAACAATTGTAATTTCGTTATTTTTGGATTTAAAAATTTTTCACTTGTGCTCTTGCGAATGGTTCTCATCTTCGCCTCAGCATAAAATACCTTAAGCGATTGTACTGCGACACTAAGAATAAAATTCCATTATAGCTTTCTGCCCCTGTTTTTAGGATATGGTTGAATGATGACGCAGTTTTCGTAATATATCTAACTAATTGTGACTCATATTGTTGGCCCAATCAGACTTGGCTAAATTAGAGTTGCTAACTACATCAAATTCCAACGAGATGTCGAAATGCTGTGCTTTGCTTGGTGTCTGTTGATCTGATAAACACGTTTGTAGTCATTAAAGTTTAGTTTCGTATTATGACAATCTGTCTTTTAATGCCCCTTGAGGGGATATGGGGCATGCGCTCTTTTGTAACTTACAGCTAAAGCCTTTTTGCTGGGCTTTTATCACCTGAGGCGAGTTCGCGCCTATTTCTAAGTTTTAGTGCTTCTTCATTACAATTCTTGAAACGAAAAGTCTTCCTTTCATTCGCGGGTTAGCCATAGTCAGGAATTAGCGTTAAAATATGTCTGCATTGTTTAAAGAAAATACTTCTTTCCCCTCAAGTTTTATAGAAATTTTCTTGACGATTGCCCGTCCCAGATTCTGGACAACTGTTTTTCTAGGGCTGTGTTGAGCGAGTTCTATTTGGAAAGTAAGCCGTGCAGAGCCTGGCACAATTTTCAAATCATCGGCTCCCTAGGTCTGGAATTTAACAGTAAGAATTTGATCGATCAATAGTAGATGGATTATTTGGAACAGTAATATTGTTTATTTCCCGTCACGCCATGGGGTTCTTTCAGTCTTTCTCTGCGGGTCAGATATCGAGCCATATACTTGTGACATTTTATAAAACAAATAAAAAAAGTTAATTATTTAAAAACATGGCGGGACTTGGAGGTGAAGAAGATTATGATTTTGATCCTGAAGACGAATGGATGAAAGACTCCTTTAACACCAGCATCGATCGTCGTGTTCATTGCGGCGTGAATTAACAGAAAAAAGTACGGTCAGAAGCATTTTACAAAAGTTTAAAATAAACCTCCCGAAGTTTTAGACCAAATGATTTTGAACGAGATGAGATGGCCATTTGTTTGTGAAAATCGGCCCAACCGAGAAACAACTTTTTCAGCTTACACATGAACAAAACCATCAAAGTTTTTAAAGTGAGTACAATTAACCAAAGACTTAAGGCAAAAGATCCTAGTAGCCTTGGCATCCCTGAAAACCCCAAAAAAAAAAAAAAAAAAAAACAAACCAAAATTAAAGAGGAAGGAAAGCGTTGCTACCCTTCAAAACATGGAACAAGAACTCCCATCAGTTCCCCAAAAACATAGAACTTCAAAATTTTAAATCCAGCAGCGGACAAAGTAATAAATGTAGTAGAAGAAGCAGCAACCTGTTTTTCAGAAGAAACAGCATTAAAAAATCAATTATTGATCCCCAATTACCCCGCAAGAATTATTGAGGCATTGATCGAATGTAAGGAAAAAAATAGAGATGAATTAAACAAGGACAAATTTAGCAGACTGGGTTTGTATTTTTTTATTTTTTTTTTTTTTTTTGTTTTTTTGCTTTGGTTTTTTTTGTTTTTTTGTTTTATCTTTTTGTTTTTTTTTTTTCTTTTATTTTTTTTTTGTTTTTTTGTTTTGTTTTTTTTTATTTGTTTTTTTTTTTTCTTTTTTTTTTTTTTGAATTAACTAGATGGTGCATATAAAAAGAGAAAAAGAAAAAATCGTTGAGGTGATGAAGGCAACGTAGGGCGTGCGGTTAAAGAAAGAATAACCCAAAGACTAAAAAATTCTTGAAAAGAAAGAGCAGCAAGACTAAATGCGGCGTCTGCTAATCGAGACCAATTACGAATCAAGTGATAGAATAGAGAAACTATCCAAAGAATTTTTATGAAGACTCAACGCTAGCAGACCGATTAAAAAAAAACAAGGTTTTAGCGAACTAGTCGTCACATTAGCTGGAGCGTTATATCGGCCTTAGGATTTGCAATAAGTACAATGGTGTTGGGCTATTACAGGCGGTGTGTGGGGTGGCAAAGTTCAGCTGCCTCCTATCATCCATCGCCTGATAAATCATGGGTTAAAAAACAGCTTGATCATCTTGCGAGTTTATTAAAAAAATTAGCTGGTAAAGTATAGACTCTTTACAGGTATATAGGGATGTTGTTGTTAGCTGGTTTTGGTCTACTGCAAGCAAAAGTAGTTGGCTTTATGGCCGAGCATTATCGGGGCGTTAGTTCTCTAATAGTCGGGTTACTATTTAGTTAAATAAAGACCAAGTAATCCTAGGCCAGTTAATACAAAAACAAGTGCTGTCTTTCATATTCATGGTCATCGCGATCAAAGTCCTCGTCTTCAACAGTCTTTGGGCTTTGAACCTCGAGTATTGGATGACTTATTCTTGGGTGTTTTTTTTTTTTATTGTTTGTTAATATTACTGGCTCAGAATTTATTCGTTTTTCCCAACCTTCTGTACATTACCTGCTACAAGGATTTCCATGTTGTAGTTTATTATTGTTCTATCTGGAGTGTCTGAGGTCAGAAGGCAGCAGCATGTATAAAACCAGTGCCAACAGCAATGTCTACTTTCGATCTTGCGTATTGTAAAACCTTTTGGTACCTTTTTATACTTGAAGGTAAATCAACTTGTAGAATTAATGGCAGTCTCTAAATGTGCCCTAAGTATTGTTTGTGCATCAAGGCCAGTGGCAAGAATCAGTTTTATGCTCGATCTCGCTTGTTCTTGACGCACCTAGCAAACACAAAACGTAAGTACGAAATAGAGTCGTTTATTCGTTCTATTCCGCTTTTTAGTTAAGCCCTCAGATTTGTCTAAGATAAAATGTTGTCCATGTGTTTTTATGCTCTTGCTCTATGGACCCGTGTCGTCGAACACCTGTGCCTGAAAAGAAGATGTTTAAGGGGGGATCCAGCTAGTTATACTTTTTCTGTGCAGCCCAAAGATAGGGGGCCTAGGCCATGATTAAGATCCGACTTTTGTCTAAAGTCTGTCTTAACATAATATTGAATCGTTAACAAATCCTTTCAAAGCCTTCCATGTCTATTCTGTTGCTAAATGGATTAAACGTTTTATCATTGGTAATGGCAGCTCGCAGTCTGTCAAAATACGTCTGACAGGTGTAATAAAAATGAAATCTATTCACTGACCTCCCAAAGGATCAGGATGTTGATTTAAGTGATCAGATACGACACTCCACTCCAGTGATGCACAAAATAACACAGCCAAGGTTTATTGTTCTGGTAAACTTGATCGGTTGACTTAACCAACACTTTTGCGATTAGTTTTTTTAATAGGAGGGTTACGCTTATTTGTTTATGGAGTACTCACCTTTTTATGAAAAGTGTCAGTTGGGTCACAGCAATAAATTGTCAGGTACAGTTGATATATTTTTAAGATTGTAGTGCGGCCCACAGAATATTTTGCAGCTTTAGTATTATGTAAACGCATCATTTTTATTTCCGTTTAAAAAATGTTTGTAACAATTAACAACGGCAAGCCAGTCCTTCGGATTTAAAAACATGCTGTTGAGAACGATTGCGGACCAAAATGGTCGCACTCCATGAAATATTCTACAAAGTCCTATGGTTTAATATAACTGATCAAAGATAATAATTGCGATCCTAAAGTTGTCAAATCAGGGTCTAGTTGACAGGTATTCATACTGATGGTTATACGGTTTTTTTTTTTTTTTTGCTCACTAAAGAAGCAATAAGTAACTTCGACATTACTATCAAACTTAAACAATGCGACTCTGTAAACACGTTGACAATTCAAACTGAAGAAGAAAAGTAGTACATTACCTTTTTTGATGTTAGAGTAGCTAAAAATGTTAGGCTTTACAAATGCCTAATCAGCCTGTTCATAGTTTTAGTGTTTTGCAGATGAAACTACTATTTGCGGGGGAAAAATCCGCTCGATCTTGCAGTACATTCATTACTCTATGTTCAATTTTGGTGAGATTGAGCACTGATGATGAAAACTTATATGATGAAGGTCCTCAACTGTTTTAAGAGCTTTTCGCTGGGGAAAGCTGCATATAGCGATTATGAAATTATTCAATTCCAATAATTTACAGTTTAAAAATTAGTTTGTGGGAGGGTCGGATCTTTAATATAAAGTTCAAGACAAAACAGTAAAAAAAAAAAGAAGGGGGGAAGTCGTAAAATGTGAATAACTGCACATTGTTTTTGGAAATAAAATAATACAACTGTACTAAAAAGGTCGCGTGGACCAGAGAATCGGAGTTACATTGGCGCCTGTAAGGTGTATAACCTTAGAATTAAAAGACCTTGCAGACGTTGCGGACTTTGAACAGAACGGTGAGATAGGCACTTTGTATGGGTTTGAGTACACTAAAAGATGGTGATTATAAACGCAAAGAGGTGGAGACAGCAAAAAGTTTCCTAAACTAGAACAACTAGCGCAATCTAGAAGCAAATAATGTTGGCCAGTATGAATATAAAATAGTTCGAAAACCTGACCTCAAATGGCACTTAGAACCATATTTAGAATGGGAAATAAAATTTGAATTCATAAGCCCATTTACATTTTTTGGCCGTCAAAAAAGTTTCAGAAAAGCATTTCAACTCTGGCCCTTTACATGTAAGTCTTATGCCAGATGACAATAGTCGGAAAGAGATTGAAATAAAGCCGTATGGAATAAACAGTACATCCCCACAGAAGAAACAGTTTTAAAGGATGCGTCTACAAAATTACAGTTCATTCCAACAAATGAAATTAGGGATGCGTTCTCAATGATATTTCAAATTTCTGTCTTAAAAGATAAGGAGGGATGGGGTTGTGGGCGTTAGTGACGTCCTTCTAAAAGGAATTCTAATTAGCTGGCAAAACTTAGACGTTGAAAAACTTAAAGTTACCGTCGTCATTCTTCACAATGGCGAGGATATTAAGGTAATAACAACAAGCAACAAAATCAATATTAGTCTAAATAGAAACAATCTTACAGAACTAAATTGGATTAATCTTACACATTTAGACCTTATAGGATTTTATTATACTGAACAAGTTTTAACAGAGGGCATGATAAAAACAATAACTGGATTAGATTAAGTTCTGTTATAAAAACTATGGAGCAGTTAAACTTTATGACAAAAATCCCTCATTGTTCATTAATTTGTGGGCAAACTGGTTGTGGAAAAACAATATTTATCCTCGACCTATTACAAACAGTTTATCGCTATAATTTTGATCATATTGTGATTTTCTGTCCAACACTTAAATGGAACAAAGCATATCATGATAGAAGGTTTATATGGGCAGATGATAAAATATATTTAGTTAATCCTAGCAATAAACTAAGTGAGTGTTTAGAACAGTTTTATAAACTATTTGAAGGAACGCAGACACTATTTATTATAGATGACTGTTCGGCAGAAAGAGACATAGTTAAAAAGAGAAACACTTTGTCAAAACTAGCTTTCAGTGGAAGGCATGCTGGGATAAGTGTGTGGATTTTATGCCAAAAATATAACTCAGTTTTAAAAGACTTTAGAGAACAGTTAAAGACTGTAGTTTTTATTTCACATGAAAGACAGAGACTCATTTGAAGAATGTTTGCGTGAAAATGATGTTATTGAAAACGATCAGGAAAAACATAAGATTAAACAAAAACTGAAATCTGAAAACTTTAGTAAATTAGTATTGAAAACGGATAATCCCACACAGTATGTCTGTTTGTAAATAATCGTTATTTTTTGGTTACTTGTCAGAGAACAGGAAAAGGCGGCTTTTAGGTCACTTTCGCCCAAAAACTTGGTGGAGGAGCAAGTGAGCCAGGATTGGTAAAATACTGTTCTCTTCTGTTGTGTATTTCGGATGGGATTTATTGTAGTGTTTTACTCTATACCCAAAACGTATGTTCCAATGTCCAGTTGGTCGTTACTCTAAACCCTCTCCCACCTCAGCAACACTCGCTGTCTGCCTGTCTGTCTGTCTGTCGCTGTCTCTGTCTGTCTGTCTGTCTGTCTGTCTCTCTCCCCTCTCTCTCACTCTCTCTCTCTCTCTCTCTCTCTCT
>CM031603.1:57495688-57498188 GCA_018398815.1 Conus ventricosus
GGAGGCTAATGGTTCAAATATTCGGATCAAGTTTGCAGAATAGCGCCCCATACAATGTCAGCTCTGGAATTAAAAACGTTTTCAGAAATGTAGCCCAACTTTCAGACTCCACGCAAAATTGTTTGCATGTTTTTGCTTAATTAATGTTGATTAATGGACTCTTCTTGTTTTTCTTGTTTCTGTTGTTTACCTCAGTTTGAAAAAAAAAGATTGTTTACTGTTGCTATTGTTGTATTGTTTGTTTACCTCAGTTGTTTTTTGTTCGTTTATTTTTTTCACTGGTTTATTTAATGTTGATCAATGGAGTGGTTCTTGTTTTCATTTTCTTGTTTCTTGTTTCTAGCCGTTGTTTATCTCAGTTCAGAATTGTTAGATGCCAAGTTATTAATTATCGTCTCGCGAACTAATAAACAAATAAATGAATACATTATTAGATAAATAAGTAAATAAAAAATGAGTAAATGAATTCGTAGGGGCCTACATACATACATACATACATACATAGATTTTATTTGAAAAAATCGGAACTTTGACACTGTGACCAGCCAATATCCAAACACGAAAGAAGTGAGATCATGCGTACGTTTGACTTTACTGTGTCAGTAAAAAGACAATTCCAAAGGCATTGACATCCGCAGTCTCTACCCGCCCTGAATCACTGCAGAACAGACGCCACTTAGCAGCATCTTTTGTTCCAGAAAATGACGACGAGAACTGATGGTTCAGTTTGGTGGTCATGGTGATTTCAAAATAGCTCGTGCATGAATTAGTGACTCTGACTGCAAGAATGGACGATGGATGGGAGAGGGGGCAGCGGTAGGAGGGAGGGAGTGGGTCGTTTAGGGCATGCGCATCCCTCTCCGGCTTAAACAGGGTTCCAGACAGCTGGCATTGAATTATTCCAAGACTGGATAGGTGTAAAAAAAATCATTGCTGATTTTTTCTGGCCATCTGAAAAAAAAAAAATCAGCAATGAAGATCTATGGAAGCAAGCAGGACAGGAACCAGTGGCCAAGCAGATTCTGCGGAGGAAGCGGGGCTGGATTGGACACACTCTCAGGAAGCCAGCATCCAGCACCACACTCCAAGCCCTGACATTGAACCCGCAGGGGAAAAGGAAGAGAGGCCGACCTCGCAGCAGCTGGAGGCGAGACACTGAGGCAGAGATAAAGAGGCAGGGGACCAACTGGACAGGTATTCAGCGAACAGCCCAGAACCAAGTGGCGGAGTGTTATCGATGGCCTATGCTCACCCTTGAGCTATGGGCCTAAGTAAGTAAGGATATGTGTAGGCCTTTTTTTCCAGACATTTCTAGGAAAGAGGGAGAGCGGGGGAGGGGGGGAGGGAGGGGATGCCTCCAGACCCTTCCTCCCCCTAATCATCCCCACCAAATAAATTCGGGTGCTTCGTGACGTCGGTTTACACTTATGAATTTCAAGTGCACCGATCTTACAAAATAACTGATCCGCTTCTGATGAACTGTTACTTACTCAGAACTACACGCGCAACAGGACAGTTGATTTTGTGTTGATATTTGTGGAGACAGCCGACTTCCAGCTGAATAAATGGATGCAGAGCATAATACACTGTTTGCATGTGTTCTGCATCGATGGCAACATGAAAAAATACGGTCTGATCACCACCTTCCAGTTTCTCAAGAAAAACGAATCCCACACTAAAGGGCCAGACACTGGAAGACGCAGACCCATGCCAGTATCTTGAAGCTGTTATGTCCAAAGATGGCGGCTCAACGGAGGAGACCAAAACGAGGCTCTACCTGACTAAAACGAGGCCGCCATGACAAATAACATGGATCCGTCATACTATAACAAAGAATGAAACAGCCACTAGAAAACAAAAGTGTGTGTGTGTGTGTGTGTGTGTGTGTGTGTGTGTGTGTCGTGCGTGCGTGCGTGCGTGCGTGCGTGCGTGCGTGCGTGCGTGCGTGCGTGCGTGCGTGTGTGTGTGTGTGTGTGTGTGTGTGTGTGTGTGTGTGTGTGTGTGTGTGTGTGTGTGTGTGTTCGTAAGCGTGTCTGTTTGTCTGTCTGACTCTCTCTCTCTCTCTCTCTCTCTGTATGTGTGTGTATGCGTACGTGTGTGTGTGTGTGTGTGTGTGTGTGTGTGTGTGTGTGTGTGTGTATTCACGTGCGTGTTATTGGGAAAAGCGGATAATCTCAACAACCAGCCTTCCTCCTGCGTCACACTGTGCTGTCCTGACACAATACAGATAAGGTGAGGTTAGGTCGGGGGTTATGTGTCTGGTCATGACGGTGGCAGAGAGAATGGGGAGGACTGGAAGGGGTAGGGGGGGTGATGGAAGGGAGGGGTCATGGTCCGAACGTACGGGATCGATACTGTCAGCAACGCGACTTGCATCAGTTAGTGTTCAATGAGTTACGATTTGGTAAAGTCGCCCTGGGTTTTTTGTTTTTGTTTTTGTTTCTTCTTTTTGTGTTTATTTTCTTCTTTCGTTCTCTCTCTCTCTCTCTCTCTCTCTCTC
>CM031603.1:57503188-57515688 GCA_018398815.1 Conus ventricosus
GCTTACAGCTATCCTGTACACTTGGCTAATTCTACTTCATCGGCCGTATCGGGATCAGGGACAAAGATCTGTGTGTTGCATACTGACACGGTTGATAATGGTTTGTTTTTTCTTGCTTGTCTCTATGTAAAAACGCGCGCGCGTGTGTGTGTTTGAGTGTGTGTGTGTGTGTGTGTGCGTGCGTGCGTGCGTGCGTGCGTGCGTGCGTGCGTGCGTGCGTGCGTGCAAGTGTGTGTGTGTTAGTGTGTGTGTGTTTTAGTGTGTGTAAGAGAGAGAGAGAGAGAGAGAGAGAGAGAGAGAGAGTGTATGTGTTAATGAGAGATAGAGAGTGTGTGCCTATTCATGAGTCTCTCTCTCTCTCTCTCTCTCTCTCTCTCTCTCTCTCTCTCTCTCTCTCTCTCTCTCGCTCTCTCTCTCTCTCTCTCTCTCTCTCTCTCTCTCTCTCTCTCTCTCTCTTTGTGTGTGTGTGTGTGTGTGTGTGTGTGTGTGTGTGTGTGTGTGTGTGTGTGTGTCTCAGTTTGCATGTACCGTACATACTTGATGAATCCACACATTTTCTTTAGCCTCAGCATATCCAAACATAAATCATTAACGAAAATCTGCAGCAGCCACTTTTCAGTGCAAAACAGGCACTGGTGTCAAATTGATTGCTTCTCATATTGCGCGCGCGCACGCACACACACACACACACACACACACACACACACACACACACACACACACACACACACACACACACACACACATACACACACACACACACACACACACACACACACACACACACACACACACACACGAATCCTGTTCTGCCACTGTAAATACAGCTCTCTTTGCCACGTGCATCAATACAGCTCTCTTTTCTACATGCATCAGTATAGCTCTCTCTGTCACATGCATAGATACAGCTCTCTCTGTCACATTCATAGATACAGCTCTCTCTGTCACATGCATAGATACAGCTCACTTCGCCACATGCATAGATACAGCTCTCTCTGTCACATGTATAGATACAGCTCTCTTCGCCACATGCATAGATACAGCTCTCTTTGCCACATGCATAGATACAGCTTTCTTTGCCACATGCATAGATACAGCTCTCTTTGCCACATACGTTGATTCAGCTCTCTCTGTCACATGCATAGATACAGCTCTCTCTGTCTGTCACATGCATAGATACAGCAATCTTTGCCACATGCATAGATACAGCTCTCTCTCTGTCACATGCATAGATACAGCTCTCTCTGGCACATGCATAGATACAGCTCTCTCTGTCACATGCACAAATACAGCTCTCTTTGTCACATGCATAGATACATCTCTCTTCGCCACATGCATAGATACAGCTCTCTTTGCCACAGGCATAGATACAGCTCTCTTTGCAACATGCATAGATACAGCTCTCTTTGCCACGTGTATAGATGCAGTTCTTTTTCCCAATGCGTAGATACAGCTCTCTTTGCCACATGCATAGATACGGCTCTCTTTACCACAAGCATAGACAAAGATCTCTTTGCTACATGCGTTGATACAGCTCTCTTTGCCACATGCGTAGATACAGCTCTCTTTGCCACATGCATAAATACAGCTCTCTTTGCCACATACATAGAGACAGCTCTCTTTGCCACATGCGTAGATACAGCTCTCTTTGTCACATGCATAGATGCAGCTTTCTTTGCCATATGGATAGGTACAGCTCTCTTTGCCAAACGCATCTAGATACAGCTCACTTTGTCATATGCCACATGTCTAAAGTCCACTTTCATTTTTTCTCTCTTTAAGCCACCACCGGTAGTAGTACCCAAACCGCCTATGATGGAGGCACGAGGAAGCCAGTCTCTGGCACACACATTCACAACGGCTGCAAGGATCGTCCCTGCGGTCCCACGCATTTCTGTGTCCCCACCATCCCGTCCGTAACTCGGGTGACGTCATCGAGTTTTGAAGCCGCGTCATCACAACTTGTGGGGTCGCACCTGTGTCTCTCGTCTCCTTCAGTGTGTGGGGACCCCCCGTCTGTGTACAGAGGCCAGGTGCGAGGGTCAGGGAGAAGTCAGGGTGACGTGGTTCGCGTGGTTTGTGACGAGCAGCATGTGGCGTCACCGAGGAACGTGTCCGTGGAGATGACGTGTCTGGTCAGTCAGTCAGTCTGTCTGTCTGCCAGTCTGTCTGTCTGTTTGTCTGTCTGTCTGTCTGTCTGTCTGTCTGTCTGCCTGTCTGTCTGTCTCTCTGATTGTTTTGATTCTATACACGCACACCCATACACAAACACGTACACAAATATACATACATACATACATACATGCATACATACATACATACATGCATACATACATACATACATACATACATACATACATACATACATACATACATACATACATACATACATACATATAGATAGATATAGATATTCAAAACCAGACATACACATGCATATCCTATTTCACACACACACACACACACACACACACACACACACACACACACACACACACACACACACACACACACACACACACACACACACACACACATACACACGCGCGCGCGTGCAAATACGATTAATCACATAAAACTGCAAGGAAATATTGTTAAGAAAGACAAACACATAACACATCTCGTGTATAACTGTAATGAAAGATTGTTGAAAAGGACAGGCACATAACACATTTCATATAGACTTATAAGGAAACGTAGTTGGTAAGGACAGGCGCATGACACATCTTAAAAAAATATAAAAAGTATTGTCTATAAGAACAGGCACGTAACAGATTTCACGTAGAATTCAAGGAAACATTGTTGATAAGGACAGGCACATAACCGATCTTTTGTAGCACTGTAAGAAAACACTGTTGATAAGGACAGGCATATAACAGATCTTATGTAGAACTACAAGGAAATATTATTGATAAGGACAGGCATATAACAGTTCATATGTAGAACTACAAGAAAATATTATTGATAAGGACAGGCATATAACAGTTCATATGTAGAACTACAAGGAAATATTATTGATAAGGACAGGCATATAACAGTTCATATGTAGAACTACAAGGAAATATTATTGATAAGGACAGGCATATAACAGATCTTATGTAGAACTACAAGGAAATATTATTGATAAGGACAGGCATATAACAGATCTTATGTAGTACTGCAAGGAAATATTATTGATAAGGACAGGCATATAACAGATCTTATGTAGAACTGCAAGGAAATATTATTGATAAGGACAGGCATATAACATATCCTATGTAGAACTGTAAGGAAATATTATTGATAAGGACAGGCATATAACAGATCTTATGTAGAACTGCAAGGAAATATTATTGATAAGGACAGGCATATAACAGATATTATGTAGAACTGCAAGGAAACATTGTTGATAAGGACAGGCATATAACAGATCTTACGTACAGTTGCAAAGAGACATTGTTAATAAGGACAGACATATAACACATCTCATATAGAACTGCAAAGAGACATTGTTAATAAGGACAGACATATAACACATCTCATGTAGAACTGCAAAGAAACATTGTTAATAAGGACAGACATATAACACAACCGATGTAGAGCTGCAAGGAAACATTGTTAATAAGGACAGACATATAACACAACTGATGTAGAGCTGCAAGGAAACATTGTTAATAAGGACAGACATATAACACATTTCATGCAGAACTGCAAGGAAATATTGTTGATAAGGACAGACATATAATACATCTCATGTAGAACTGCAAGGAAACATTATTGATAAGGACCGACATATAACACAACTGATGTAGAGCTGCAAGGAAACATTGTTAATAAGGACAGACATATCGCACATCTTACGTAGAGTTGCAAAGAAACATTGTTGATAAGGACAGACATGTAACACATCTCATGTAGAACTGCAAAGAAACATTGTTAGTAAGGACAGACATATAACACATCTCATGTAGAACTGTAAGCAAACATTGTTGATAAGGACAGACATATAACATATCTCATGTAGAACTGTAAGCAAACTTTGTTGATAAGGACAGACATATAACATATCCCACGTAGAACTGTAAGCAAACATTGTTGATAAGGACAGACATGTAACACATCTCATATAGAACTGCAAAGAAACATTGTTAGTAAGGACAGACATATAACACATCTCATGTGGAACTGTAAGGAAATATTGTTCATAAGGACAGACATATAACATATCTCATGTAGAACTGTAAGCAAACATTGTTGATAAGGACAGGCACGTGACAGATCTCATGTATAACTGAAAGTAAATATTGTTGACAAGGACAGACACATATCACATCTCATGTAGAACTGAAAGGAAACAACTGTTGATAAGGACAGACAGCTAACCTCAGCGTCTAAGGAGTTGACCATCTATCTGTCACCCAAGGACTTACCCGGGTGGAGAGGGTCGGATCAATAATAGACCTTGGACATCAGACAATATGGACTATCTCCTGCCAGCATTGCCAATGTGCTCCTGCGTTACAGAAAACAGGTACAATACAGAAGCATGCATCACAGACCTTCCTTCCTCTCATACCAAATGTGAAAAAAAAAAACCCAAGGTGTAGCCAGTGACAACTTCGATTCAGACCACACTGTTAGGTAGCACACAAAAATTTTAGTGTCATCTCCCTTGCTCGACCTATATTGAAGAGGAAAAAAAAGAAGAAAAATGCAGAAGACATATACAATATCTGGCAGACAAAAAAGAAATGTAGCACCAAGCGAAAGACGTTCACAGTAAAATGCAGTTTAAAGAAAGTTGGAAAGTAGCGTTGACTAAATAACGTATTCAGGAAAAGGCAGTAACGCGTGCAAACAAAACGTAGTTCTGGTTGGGAGACAGACGTATGCTGTGACACTTTCTGGCCCAGTCTGCACTAACTGGAAGGAGGCACCACTAAATCGATGGTGAACTGGTTCCAAAGGAATTTTCTTTAGAGTTCTGAACACCCAATTTCATACATGACGTGTAATTTTTTTTCGAATAAAACGAAAAAAAGCCATATTTTTACATTTGAAATATCAGTCAAAGGCGCATTTGTACACGCTAAAAAATGACAGATACCTTTTATTTTCATCCAGCTTCTCAGTTTCCTTCTGCTGAGCACTGACCTCACAGCAAAGCTTCAACTTGCGGTCGTTTTCCTGTGCATTGTTTGCCAGTTGCAAATCACCAAAACCAACTGAGTTATTTGGTCAAGGTCGCCAGGAAGAAGCCATTACTCTGATTTCTTTCCGTCCACTTAGTACCACAGCCCAGATAACAAATGGAATGACAAAAATAAGAAGAAGGATAATGATGATGATGATGATGATGATGATGATGATGATGATGATGATGATGATACCAGCAATCATGGTAACGATAACAATGATGATGAAAATGACGAGGATGAAAATAATAACAATTATCTGATGTTGATGTAATAATTTTATAACAATATTAAGCATTTATTCAGCGCACTTTCTTGACACCTACTTATGGCGCTATACAGAACTGCATTTCACACATTCAGCCATTCGTTATCTCATACCTCACATGTACAGAGAAGTACACAAAGCATGCAAACAGTTCTAATATCTTCAACAGTACTGGCTGAACGACACAGGTAGTAAGATGCAATTATAAGCAAAGAAAACTTTTATTACCAAAAATAGACAGATAACTATATCCTTTTTGTAAAGGATTGGGTTAACAGCAATTACGATATTTTTTAGCTACAGATCTTTTACACAAAAATATGGAATTAGGGTAAACTTCTTAGAGTTTACTAACTGTCTGCAAGCAATTAAAGAATACAAACGAATAAGAAGAACTACACTTTATGAATACATTGATGGGTCATGTTAAAAAGAAACCATGAAAGTAGTAGTTCGTGTAGTAAGGCTTATTGTGGTATTACTAGAGGAAGTGGATATATTTAACATTAAACCAGTTTTAAAATGGGAAGCAAAAATTAAACATACCAATTGATTGGAAGGCAGTACTAACAAAGAAAAAAAATGATATCAAAATGAAATGGTTCCAAATCAAACTGTGCTATAGAATATTAGATACGAATAATATTTTAACACACATGGGCATAGCCACCAGCATAAAATAAATGTGATTTTTGCCACAAAGAAAAGGACTTGGTGGAGCATTACCTATATAAATGCCGATTTTCTTCAATATTCTGGATGGAACAAGAGCAGTTTATATAAGAAAAGAGGAGTAACTGGCATCATCTGTCTTTACATACGGAGTTAATTCTCTGTGGTGTGGCAGATAACACTACAACTGACGAAATAATTGATCTCATCATCTCACTAGGTAAGTTCTTCTAAAATAAGTCAAGAATACAAAACATAAACCCTAATCTACAAGCATTTTTTAAGGAAACAGATCGTAAATATAAAACTGGAAAAATACTCGCAACACTTAGAGATGAAACATACAGATTTTGAAAAGACGTGGTATATCCTTCTATTCGTCGTATACTAGATACCTTAAACAAAAGAATTCATTCCATGCCAAAGTCAGGAACCTTATGAATCTCTGTACTATACGAGTATTAACAACTTCAAACGAAAAGTCACGTTAGCTGCTTTTGTGCGACGAAAGGGACCCCCCCCCCCCTTTTTTTTAAATAAATTCTTTTCCCTCTTCAGTTATTCATATTTTTTGTCACTTGATAATTTCTTTTATCATTACTTTAAAAAAAAAAACATATTTCACTTTCTTCATTTTCAATGTATGTGGGGGGGGGGGGGGGGGGGGGGGTTTCTTTCACACGAAACACGTAACACCCATGGCAATTGGTAATACACTTGGATGTAAGTGTGTGTATATACATATAACTAATTGTATGTTCACGTGTGTATGTAAGCATATGCAACTATGCTCTTTGGATGGATACCTATATATTGATCTGTGCACAAAAAAGGGGAAAAAAACTGGTGGTGACCAGTCCCCTCCCCTTTCACCCCCTCCCCTTTCACCCCCTCCCCTTCCCCCTGCTCCCTCCCCCCTTCTTCTCTCTCTCTCTTCTCTCTCTCTCTCTCTCTCTCTCTCTCTCTCTCTCTCTCTCTCTCTCTCTTCCAGATAGGGTTCAAAATAAAAAATTACCTTTCTTCATTGCTTCCTCGTCAGCTTCACATAAAGCACTCATACACTGGAAACTTCAGAAAATGACCAAGTTGGCAACCTTTACGCTCTTGCGTACAATACTTGTAAAATCTCAAGCATGAGACTGCTGTGGTCTCCAAGGTCATGTCTTTCCGCCATCTTGTTTTCAAGGTCACGTCGGCATGGACGGTTTTTCCGGGTCGCTGTGTTCGCTACGAGTTCCGCTGGTTCAACAACTCTCGTTTGTATCGGCCCTTGCCCTGGGGACTTTCAAAAGACTCCAAGCTGTGCGTACGGGGCATGTTGAACGGCACTGGTCAGTTCTTCATCAGGCTAAAGACTGAAACTGTTTCATTCCATCTACGTTTCAGGTTAAATCCCGACCCTTCTCCCCTGCCCTCACTGTCTGTCTGCCTGCCTGCCTGCCTGTCTGTCTGTCTGTCTGTCTGTCTGTCTGTCTGTCTGTCTCTCTCTCTCTCTCTCTGTTTCTCTCTCTCTCTTTCTCGTGTGTGTGTGTGTGTGTGTGTGTGTGTGTGTGTGTGTGTGTGTGTGTGTGTGTGTGTGTGGAGGCGATTTCAGGAGGGGAATTTATATCCTTTCTTCTTCTATTGCTATTTTTTTTAAGCAGTCTTTTCGTTTCCGTTCTTTGTGTGTGTGTTTTTTTCCTATTCTTTCTTTTGTATTTGTAAATTTCTGTATTTTATTCTTTGTAGCTGTCGCTCTCTATGTGTGTCGTTTTCTTTGTTGATATTTTCTGTAAAGTTGTCATTCTATTTGTAGTTATCCTCTCGATTTCTTTGTAGTTTTCTGTGTGTTTTTCATTGTGAAATTTTCTTCGTCACCACTCTGTAGACCTGACATCTTCCTTGTGATTTGCTTTGATGTTCCTTTTTTTTCAAATTTTCTGTGTAGTTTTTTTGTCTGTTTCGTTGTCGTTTTCTTTCTATTTTTCTTCTTTCATTTGTTTGTGTAATAGTTCATGAGCCTTTTTTTTAAAATAATAAAATAGATTCTTTGTCATTTTGATATAGTTTGCTTTATTGTTTTTTTAATTGTTTGCTTTGTCGTAATTTTAGGTTGCTTTGTCTTGTTTATTATCAACGTTGTCTTAATTATTTGCATTATCTTTTGTTGTAGCTTCCTGTGTACTTTCCCATTCTTCTTACCTATAATTCCCTGCTTTCTACATTTTCAGCGGTATCACTGTCATAGTTATCATGATCGTCTTCATTCTTTTATGTATCCTTCTACGGATAGACAGAGGTTCAACTGATTAAAAGCAGGCGCACAGCTATTCTTGAACACGGTGATATCAATCAACATAAATTCAAAGCAGCAAACATTTGGGGGGGGGGGGGGGGGGGGGAATGAAACGGACATAGAAAATCGAAAATATCTGCACATTTTCAAAATGGGTCATCTGTACTTAGAAGGCGACGGTTTCACAATGAAATGATAAAGGACGTTGATTATGATAGTGGTGTTTACGGCTATTCTCAAAGGTGATGCTATTATAGGTGATTCTAAATGCGATCTCTGTGTCATTTCTAAAAATAAAGAAAAAGGATAAAAGTGAAAATCCCGTAACTAGCGACCGCAGGGGTAGTGTTCACTTTGTGGAGGGCGTCATCTAATGGAAGGTAGAGCCCACCTCTCTTTTTCCGCTGCATTAACCTTCTCTGGGCTGAATCAAGCCTCCTTTTCCTTCAACGCCACGAGTAGTTCGAATACCATCAGTTCCGAAGTCGAAAAGTCCTGATGATTTGACTGGGGGTCTCTCAGTGTGAATGGAAAAAATAAACTACACCTAAATACATGATGTGTGAGGTTTTTGTTCGTTACCTAGCGCTGTGTTTCCTCCTGCGTCACATGTAATTCATTTTTCTTCATCGTGTTATAAGGGTGCCTTATTGTTCCTATAAAATGTAGACTTGTTCTCCTTTATGTACATCTATTTCATGTCAGTATCATTCCGCTGTCGTACATGTACATCTATTTATACTTTCATTGCATTGTGCAACATTTAATCTATTCATGTCAACAGTATTCCGTTCTCACACATCAACACCCATTTCACGTCAATATCATTCCGTTCTCTTGCGTGTACATCTCTGTCACGTCAATGTTATTCCATTCTCCTACAAGTACATCTAGATCATGTCAAAATTGTTCTCTGCCCCACTTATATGTACATCTAAATCATGTTATCATTATTTAGTATTTTGTTCTGACGCATATACAACTAGTTCTTAACATTATCGTTCTATTCCCTTACGTGCCTAGCCATTTAATGCCAATGTCATTCTGTTTATCTAGGTAAACATCTTTTTCAAGTCAACATGATTCGGTTATGCACATCAATCTCACTTCAAAGTAACCCATCTTTCCTTAGGTACACGTATGGTGTGTCACTATCTTTTGTATATCTATTTCTTGTCAATATTATTCTGTTCTGGAACATGCACATGGCAACATCAGTCACATTCCATTTTCCAACATGTACATTCAGTTCATATCGACGATCTTCCGTTCTCTTACATTTACAACTTTTTCATGTCAATGCCATAGCATATACATCTGTTTCCTTCCGTTCTCTTATCCGTACATGTCAAAATGATTCACCTATTTACACCTATTTCACGTCAGCGTCATTCTGTTCTCCGACATATCCATCTATTTGTGTCAATATTATTCTTTTCTCTTATACATGCAACTATTTTAGGTCAATATAATTCTGTTATCTTACGTGTATACCTATTTCATGTCAGTATAATTCTGCTCTCCGACATGTATATCTATTCATGTCAAAATCACCCCGTTCTTCTCCATGTACTTACATGTCATGTCAATATTATTCCATTCTCCAACCTGTACATCCATGTTATATCTGTATCTTTCCGTTCTCTTTCACGTACATCTATTTCATGTCAGTGTCATTTTCATTTCCTACGTGTACATCTGTGTATTATCTATATCTTTCCGATGTGCAATATAACCGAAAGAGTAGTGTATTTGAATTTTAGAAATATGACTCAAACTGGTCGTTTTAAAACCTTTCTTTCTAGACCAAGGCATATTGTTAGTTTATGACATGGAATGAGGCTCGATGCTTGGAAAACAAAATATTCTAAGAATGTTCAGTGTGTGTGTGGTGGTTTTATTTCCATTCCACACATTCATTTTGACTGTCCGATTTTGAATATGTTCTATTTCGACAAGCAGTGCATTTTAGACGACAGATTCTGGCCTTTCACTATAATTTGGTTTTAAATTTTGTGATTATTCAATATTGTTATGAAATGTAGTTTATTTGTATATGTATAGGTAAGAATGTGTGTGTGTGTGTGTGTGTGTGTGTGTGTGTGTGTGTGTGTGTGTGTGTGTGTGTGTGTGTGTGTGTGTGTGTGTGTGTGTGTGTGTGTGTGTGTGTGTGTGTGTGTGCGCGCGCGCGCGCGCGCGCTAGCGCGTATCTTAACTTTTCATTTTATTTCATTTTAATTTATTTATTTATCTATTTAGTTTCTTTACGTGTAATATCACCAGTTATGGTGACAACACGTTAAATAAAAGATTAATTCATTCTATATCATCTATTTCTCTTGCGTGCGTGCGTGCGTGCGTGCGTGCGTGCGTGCGTGCGTGCGTGCGTGCGTGCGTGCGTGTGTGTGTGTGTGTGTGTGTGTGTGTGTGTGTGTGTGTGTGTGTGTGTGTGTGTGTGTGTGTGTGTGTGTTGTGTGTGTGTGGTCTTCTTTTCGTTTCTTTCCTTTCCTTTTTTTTTTTCCTTCTTCCTCTTTTTCTTTCTTTTTTTTTTCTCCATGAATTTTACCTTTCATAATCATCATGTCGAGTTACTTTCAAAGTGCGTCGAGCAACTTTGTTTTTTTGCAGCTACACAGATGCATTAGACCAGTGGTCAGGAATCAGGTGGAACACCAATCCCAACGGCGTGTGGGGAGATGCTGTCGTGTTGGCGGACATGCCGCTTGTGCCTGGAGACCATTTCAACGTCGCGGTGCACGTGCAGAGCCAGCACTTGCAGCTGGTGATGAACGACGACTATGTGTACAACATCTCTTTCGCCAGCATCAGCGCCAAAGGAATGGAAATCCACGACTCGAAAACTATTGTCGTAGAACAGAGCTACAGTGGCACTGTGATATGGTTCTATGTTAACCTGATTTCGGGTTGTTAACTCGGAACGTCTCTTGATGTGAAGAGGTTTGGTGGACAGTTGAAGATTTCGACTTCCTCTGTTTCTCTGTCTTTCTGTTCAAAGTATTAAACAGTTTTGCAGTGTGTGTGTGGGGGTGGGGGTGGGGTGGGGTGGGAGGGGGGGGGATAAGTACAAACTAACAATTCTTTACATTACATTAACTAGTTTTTTGTTTTTTTTTTAATTTCGTTTTCTCAGTTTCTCCATCTTCAAACTCCCTCTCCTTTCCCCTCCCCTCAAGTCCAAATCTTTGCCAGACAGTTCAGTTGTTGGCCTGCGCTTGTTTTTCCCCCACTATTAGATTGTTCGTCTATGTATTTTGTCTGACTTTATTCAAGTTTAAAAGGCTGTGCCAGTCTTGAATAAAAGTTACTCTGTGTTAGGTTTCCTTATGGGAGCAAAACATACCCCATTTGTTTACTGTTTATCGTTTACTGTTCCCTACCTCATTTCATTTCCGATTTTGGTGAAGACTTTATAAAAATACAATAAAGTTTTTTAAAAAGGGGGGGGGGGGGGGACGTGTGAAAGAAAAAAAAGAGAATGAATAATCGGGTAAATCTCTTATTAGTATAAAACCCTTCACTAGCAGCATCTGGGGACCACTTGAAAAAAAAAATATATATAACAGTTTAAAATAGGATTTTAAAATAAAATAAAAATCACCCTACAAACTTGTTTCGAGCAAGTGCTCTCCTCAGGGTATGTATAATCTGGGCACGCCACCAGTGTTATATAGATCAGTGTGTGGGCGTGTGAGCTCTGCGCGTGTGGTACGTGGCCTGTAGATTTTTTCTTTTTTGGGGCGCGTTCAGGGGGGACGTGCCAGGGAATGGTGCATTGACAAAGATTTCCATTTGTGCCTGCAATTATTAATCATTTCTACTTTAGAGTTCAGGGATGCTAGATGGGGTTTACATAATATCAGCCACTTTTCTGTAGTACATAAGTTGCATTTTTTAGAAATGTTGTATGGTGCTGCTCTTTTTATAATTTTCCATGATATGTTGTAATCTATTTTCTTATCTTTAAGCTTCCAAATATATTTACTTAGTTCTGTTTGGTTTTTATATTTTTCATTTTTGAAGGACTGTTTATGGTTTGCATATCTGGTTTTAAAATGGCGTGCCAGATTATACATACCCTGAGGAGAGCACT
>CM031603.1:57520688-57533188 GCA_018398815.1 Conus ventricosus
CTGTGTGCGTCTGATTGTGGAGGATGGTGTCTTTTTTTAAGACTCTTCCCTAGCACTGTGTGTCTGATTATGAACAGTGATGTCTTTTTCTTTTACTGGCACTATGTCTGATTTTGGAGAGCGATGTTTTGCTTTAGTTTTTACTTTTCTCTGGTGCTGTGTGTCTAATTGTGGAAAGTGGCGCCCGTTCAGTTCAGCTAATTAAGTAAACAATCAAGGCGAGCAACAGCAACTTAAACAGATAACATATCAACCGTAATTTTAGTCCAAACGAAAATTAAAAAATCAGGGCCATAACCTCTTTTGCCAGTCAAGACATCGAATTAGAACACCGGTAATTACACGGGGAAAAAATCCCAGAGAACTTAGTAACAAGATCAGAATCTGATCAATATTTGCCTAAAGCTATATGGAGCCCACGGAAAACTGAAACGATTTTTATTCTTTCACTCAGGGTTCCGGTGGTTACCCCCACAGTTTCCGGTTCCGGTAGTCGTTCATGGTTCAAGAGGCCATTTTTGTCGATAAACATTAGGAAAAGGGAATGCACTAACTGGTCCTAAGAGCCGGGTGTTTACATTGGTGTGTATGACACGCGCACGAAAAAATGCTCTCCACTTTCCGCCTCTGCTACCCACATATTTCCTGCCCTCCACTCTCCCAAACTCTGTTTGCCACCACCAATACGCCCTCCTCAACTCCTCTTTCCCTCAACACCCCCTCCCCGACACACACACACACACACACACACACACACACACACACACACACACACACACACACACACACACACACACACACGCCCTTTCTGAGTATGTGGACAGTGCCTTTTGGGCGTTTGGTGGGTCCGTATTCGCCCGGTTTCCTTTCCGGTGCTATCGCAAACGATGAGAGCAGTAAAATTGGTTGGTTGACCAGTTACATTATTGACGTTAGATATATTCAGGTTTAATGTCCACATCCACCAGAAATCACTACGACAGACGGCGACAACCAATTTTAAGGGAATGGGAAGAAGGAAATATACCACCCGAACGACGACACTTTCAGATGGGCAGTGAAAGTAGCCTCATTTATTTTTAAAGCTATTTATTTATTTATTTGGTTGGTTCGTTGGTTGGTTGGCGGCAGAATTCGGACTGACTTCAGTGCTTTGCTGGTGCATAGTCCAGTACAGCTTGGTACAGTTCAGTACAATGTAATGTAAAATCTGACATCCACAACAGCGCAGTAAAATACAGAATAGTACAGCTTACTACAACACAGAGCTGCACAACAATACAGTGAAGTACTGTACAGTGCAATACGCTACTGTACAATACGGTACAGTACACTACCATGCATTTCAGTACACTGCTATCCAGTACAGTATGACACATTATAGTGAAATACAGTAGGATACATACATTACAACACAATGCGATGGCACACAGTACATTACAGACAGGAACAACACAAACACGGTGCAATGCAATACAGTGCAACACAGTACAATACCATACAATACAGTACAACACAATTCAATGTAATACAAGACAGGGCAATTACATACAGTGTAATACAATACAATAGAGTACGGAAAATTACAATGCTGTATGATATGATGCAGCGGAAAAGTGTATAACACATGCAACACTGTACATTACAATACAGGTCATTGCATCACAGTACAGTACAGTACAGTACAGTACAATGTACTACAGTGCAATACTGCACGGTGCATCATTTCACAGCACATGACATCACAAAACAATACAATATAGAGCAATACAGTACTCTACAGAAAGTACAGTACAATACAATACAACACAATACAGTACACTACACTACGGTGCAGTGCAATAAAGTGCGACACAGTACATTGCAACAGAATTCGATACAATACTGTACAATGCAGTACAGTACAATATAAAAAAAACAACACTGTATACTACAACACAGTATAATACAATACGTTACAGAACAGTTCAATACATTAAGTACGACAACACAGAACAGTACAGAATACAATGCGTACAGTACCGTGCAAAATGGCACAGTACATTGCGCCATAGCAGAGTCTCAATGTGGCATCATATACTTCCAAATTCGGTTTTTATTTTGAATAGTGTTATTTTCCATAGCAACGAAGCAGTGTCGGTCGGTCTGTAAGTACCCAAAGCAGGCACACAATGAAACGCAGAAAGGGTTGAACAAAGAGGTGGGGTAGCAGCTCTAAGGTACAGACGTCACCACAACCCATGTTTGCTGCTTTTAGTGTCACGTTACTCGGGCAAAATGTATACCAGAGGGCGGTCGGATGACGTCGCTGCCCTAATATAAGGCCAGTCTATGTAATGGTCAAGAGCTTCAGGACCTGTTCAGCGAGCAAGCAGGAATACAAAGGATTTGATTTAAAGAGAAGGGGGGGGGGGGGTGTGGAGAGAAAGAATGGGCTGGGATTTTTGTTGTTGTTGTTGTTGTGTGGATAGCTTACGCATAACATTCTAGAACTGGACTCCAGAAAGAAAAGTAAAGCTCATCTAAGTGGATGGTGCAGGACTGCTCCCAGCTGGTTTGTTCGGCAGTTGAGGATATTGCAGTAGGCCTTCCTCTCTGGGTCCCATCCGCACCTTCGGGGGTATTTTTTCCCCTTTCTTTTCTTGTGGAACATTAATGAAGTTGTACCTTCTTTAATCCAAGTCAGTCAACCAGACGCCTCTTAAATGAAGACGGTCTGATTAGCATTACAAACCATACTAGGTTCACAAACAAACAAACAAGAAACTTCAGAGGTCATGTGTCATTCACAGTTTTGTGTCGTCACTTTAAAATCAAAATGCAAGGGAGAGCACCATTGGACGCAAGATCTTGAAATCAGAGTGCTCTGCACTGAAAACACTGGAAAAAAATGGTCATGCTTAACTGATACTTTATTTATCTTCTGTTCTCATGTTGATAGGATTTGTCCCGTGCAGGATCTCTTCAGCCAAAACGGACTAACTGGACTCTACACTTAAGCCAGTGACAAGAACCATTACATATCATGCCAGTGTCATTAGTAGCGTATTGCTTACATTTATTTTGTAAATCTGCCGGGATTTAGTAGTATCGATCTAACGTGTTTCTGTTGCCATTGTTTTGGTAAATTTGAATGTATCATACGTGTATCGTAAGTAGGAGAGAAATCACATTACTTGTTTGAAATCTTGGGAGAACAGGAGCGAACGGGTGACATCCCATTCCTATAGTGGCCGGTGCATGAGTGGGTAAATGTGTGTATGGGCACATAGATATCCTTGGCGTTCCAAGCCTGACCTTTACATCCGCAAATTCACCTGAGCAATACCATCACAATATCCCCAATGTGGTCAAGTTACATCGGCTGTGTGTGCTATCTTCTTTCAATCTATTTTCTGAGCTGTTTTCACGCTTCTCTTCTTTCTTTAAGTCTTTCATTCTTTATCATTTTTTTCTTCCTTTTGCCTCATTTTTCTCTCAATCATTTTTTTTCTTCCTTTTCCCTTTTTTTTCCTTCTTCTCCTTGTTCTAGATGTTCTACTTTCCTTTATTGATTTATAGTCGGCTCCTTTTTCGCCGCTGCAGTTTTATTTTTTAAATTCTTCTCATTGTCTGTGTTTCTGTGAGTTCTACAGAGCCCCCTACAGAGTGATCTATCAGCCTTGTCTTGCAAAAAAAAAAATTAATAATAAAAAAAGAATCGTTGTCCCAGTTTGGTACAGGTTTAAGGTCAGGAGTTGACATTCACTGCATCTTATCTTTAGTTTTCTGTTCAGTGTCCTCGAAAGGTTACTGAACACATTCCTAAGCAGTTCCGTGAAAACAGTTCTCTTTCGCTGGGGTTATCTTCCGGTACACGTTGTCTACATTTTTGTTCCTTCGTCTTGCTCTTAGCGATGATGGCGATGATGATGATGATGATGATGATGATGATGATGATGATGATTTTAGAAGATCTTTACGACAAATATCACTGTAGCACAAAGTCATTTACAATCATAATAACACTAAAAGGCCTTTGTCTGAATATCATTTGAAACGAAACAGCAATTCATTGCACACCTGTAAATGTTTTAACCTTACGATCTCTCTGTCTCTCTGTCTCTGTCTCTGTCTCTCTCTCTCTCTCTCTCTCTCTCTCTCTCTCTCTCTCTTAAACAGGACCTGGCCAATGATATTGAACACTAAGACATACGTCTCTGTTGGCAGGTGCAACCATAACCAGGAGACCAGAAGCTTCTGGAACACAAAGATTAACGACAGCTGGCAAGACCTAACAATGTCCACTGCTGTTCCTACCAATCGCTGCACAATTCGGCGAACGACACAGATTGACGTGTATGTTAATACAAAGGACAGAGATTGAAAAAAAATCTTTATCAAGTCCCGCAGTATGTGAAGCTCTCTGTACTACATAAGAAGTACTAAAGAATGGTATGAATAAATAAATCAATTTTAGAGTTAAAAAAGTCACACACACACACACACACACACACACACACACACACACACACACACACACACTGGCACGCGCGTGCGCTGCGTTGCACTACTATCATACACCACAATACGAAACAACACAGTACGACGCAGTATGATACAATACAATACAATACAATACAATACAACACAATACAATACAATACAATACAATACAATACAATACAACACAATACAATACAACACAATACAATACAATACAATACAACACAACACAACACAACACAACACAACACAACACAACACAGCACAACACAATTCATTTTGGCTCTCTGTGCTCCACCTCCCTGCCCAACCTCAGAAAGAATAATGCCAGTCGTGCAAGAGAAACAATCCACGTTCTACAAAAGTTATTTCCCTTTAGCCACCACCATTTTAATTCAGCACCTCGGTAATATTCTCCATACACAGAATTCCAAAAACAGATTGATCGGTCTATGGTCTAAAAGATGTGTCATCAAAAGCATGTAATACTTTGCAACTATGAATTCGGGTAAAAACAAGATATCAGGAATATTCTTAAGAAAAATTAATCACTCGCACACGCACGCGCGCGCGCGCACACACACAGAGAGAGAGAGAGAGAGAGAGAGAGAGAGAGAGATTTGCGATACATCACGTTTCTGATTACACACGACTTCGGCCTGAGAAGAACTTGTCTTGAAGGGCCCTACTATCCATCTACGTGTATTAATAATAGTAAACAACGATTACAACATATGACACACCTGGACACAAGGTGTCCCCTGACATCGTCTAACAAGTAGGCCGTTAACATCACCATCCACAACGTAGCAACGCCGCCTCGGCTCGAGAGCCTAAGAAGCCGAAAGGAAACGAGACGTTAATTTTACCATTCACGACGCAACTCAATTTTCCTTTGCCCATACGGAACTAGACAATGAAAGGAACTGCGTTTTTGAATGCTAGTATTACAATGCTGATGAAAACTCTCTCTCTCTCTCTCTCTCTCTCTCTCTCTCTCTCTCTCTCTCTCTCTCTCTCTCTGAGCGTGGCGCGTGTGTGTACGTGCGTGCATGTGTGTATGTGCGTGAGTGTGTGTGTGTCCCCTCTCTCTCTCGCTCTGTGTATGCGCGCGCACGCGTGCGTGAGTGTGTGCGTGTGTTTGTGCGTGTGTGTGTGTGTGCGTGTGTGTGTGTGTGTGTGTGTGTGTGTGTGTGTGTGTGTGTGTGTGTGTGTGTGTGTGCGTGTGCGCGCGCGCGTGCGTACGTGCGTGTGCGTGTTCGTGTGTGTGTGATACCATGTCACAGTGAATTACTTCTGTTCATGAGCCCAGTCGAGCACAACGGCCTCATCGAGGTTAAACCGTAATATTTCATTTAACATTACGAACGCAAAAACGCTCATTTGCATCTAAACAATAGCATTTTTTTAAAGTAAACATTTCAATTCCCACTCTCTTTCTTCGTCTTCACTCACGCTCTCATGACCGTTATCCGATCATACTCATACCCTCTCCTCAACGTAAAGGCGATCCTAGTTCACTGGCTCAAAGCAGTGCCAAACCACAGAACAATGACATTTAAACATAAAAATTGGTCAAAATATCTTCGATAGATAAATGAACGCAGAGGTCAAGACTGGCATGAACGTGTGTCATCTACAGTGACCAGGAATATCAATGTTCTTTTTTTTAAAAGTTCGATGTCGTTTGTTTCTCTCGTTAGATTAACTACTCACCTTTTTCATGTCAGATTCACAACAGTTTTCCTTTATTTACCTGAGATATTTCAACCGTTTATTCTGATCCCTTCTTCCATCCTTCTTCTTTCTACCCTTTACTTATCTCTTTATTTGTTTATCTATTTTTGTTAAATGATGACATTCTAATTTCAACACTATCATTTTAATTTGATGACTACAATCATCCCTACGTGTGACGGGACCAAAACGGAACTTCCCTTTAAGGCTCTTACCCTACCGTAATCCCCGTACCCTCTCTACCCTACGTTGTTCCACACGACATTCCTCAAACGGTCAAGGCGTCATGAAAAGCGACGAACGTTCATTTGTGCCCCACAAAAACCTCTGGTTTTCATATGGCAATAAAGCATGTTCTTGTTCTTCACCGTGTTCAGCACGAGAAGGAAAACACTGGCAGTGTAGGGGAAACAACCCGATAAGAAACTGCATCAAACTTTTTAAAAGTTTAATCGGAAATCAAATGAGGTAGGGAACAGTAAACGATAAACAGTAAACAAGTGGGGTATGTTTTGCTCCCATAAGGAAACCTAACACAGAGTAACTTTTATTCAAAACTGGCACAGCCTTTTAAACTTGAATAAAGTCAGAAAATACATAGACGAACAATCTAGTAGTGGGGGAAAAACAAGCGCAGGCCAACAACTGAACTGTCTGGCAAAGATTTGGACTTGAGGGGAGGGGAGAGGAGAGGAGAGTTTGAAGATGGAAAAACTGGGAAAATAAAATAAAAAAAAAAAAATTAAATTATGTTACCGATATGAAATCTCTTCACCAGCTGCATAAGGGAACCATTGCAATCCCTTTTGAAGGCAGATATATTTGTATTGCCTGCTCCGAGGCCTTTCGCCCGCTGGATCGGGACTCATCAGCGAGACACGGCTGGTTGTGTCTGCGCTCCCGGCGTCAAATAGAGACACACCACAGTCCATAATACTGTGGTGTTCTCACCACCATGGGTGCAAAAAAGAATCCAATAGCACCCCCAGAGCAGCCAGCGAAGAGTAGTAAATGCAACCAAACGAAAGTGTGGGGAGGAAAAAAAGTTGTTGTAAAACTAAAGACATTATGCAAATAATATAAAATGTAGGGGACAGTCTTTGAGCCTACGCCTGAGGATCCACCCAAAGATGCAAGGGAGATCAAAAGACAAACACACAGACGGACAGAAACAAATACAAATAACCTCAATTTAATCAAAGCAAAATCGGAAATGAAATGAGGTAGGGAACAGTAAACGATAAACAGTAAACAAGTTGGGTATGTTTTTTTGTTTTGTTTTTAAGTTACTCCCCTTTCCACTTTGCGAAGGAGGAATGGACGTATTAATGCCTTTGAGGAATTACGGATGCATCTTTTCTCTTCTATTTGACTCGTTTTAAGTACAGTGGTAAAGTACCACATTTGCAGTCGTTGTTGCGAGTTCGAATCACGCTGGCGTGCTTTTAACTTCTTGAATATCGAGTGCGACCCCTTGTTGCCAAATTTGCTCCAGGGGCCAACAGTCTGAGTCGCACTATTTTATGTTATTTTATTTTACTTTTTAACATGCGCGCTGGTGACCTACTCGTTTTTGAGTGAACCAGTATTTTAGGAAGAAGAAGAAGAAGAAACGATGCCATTTTCAATGATCTTTCGTATTGAAGTTCTGGCGGCATCAGTGTAATACAGGTCCACAACCCGTCTCTCTCTCTCTCTCTCTCTCTCTCTCTCGGGATAATCCCCCTTTGTTATATCACCTTTGGAGGTTGTTGTTTTTCATTTAGTGTTTTGCTGTCTGTTTTCAATGAGGAGACTGTTTTCAGCAGTGTCCATTTGCATGTGTGTCGGCAAAAACTACTGAAACAATTCCAACGAAACGTTTTGTTGTTGTTGTTGTTTGTTTGTTTTTGTTTTTTAAAGCGAGAAAGGGGATTAAGGACGAACCGTTTAACTTCTGTGGTGTGGATCCGTGGAGCTGATGTAGATCAAACGACTGATTTCAGGGACCCGGGCTTTCCCTGAAATTATTACAAATTTGATTAGGAAAAAAACTGCTCCACAGACTTTAATCAAACTGAGCGGGAAGATGGAACATCACGTAGGGAGCAACTCGTTTCATTCTGATGTGAACCCGTGACGTGGGACCGGCTTAAAGGGGGGAATCCAGGATCCCGTCAGTAAAATCTGTCAGTACAAAACTTTCCGTTGTATGTGAGCACTGTGGTGTTAACGTTACGAGTTTACAACAATTTACAAAATAATTGATTCAGTGAAATTTTGAAATTTTCTCGTGATGATAACGTTGATATCTTGTATTTTCTACGTCCTGTGAAATCACACACACACACACACACACACACACACACACACACACACACACACACGCACTCACACTCACACACATACACACACACCACACACACACACACACACACACACACACACACACACACACACACTTACACACATATGCCACGTAATTATGTTTGATCAGAGTAACCATACACATTTGGGGGGAAAACCCCAGATCATCACGTGTGTGTCCAGGCCATTCAAACTTGGCATTCCAACGAAGATGTTAAAAACGGCGTCAGAGCAGCCGTGGAGCCGCATGATGACTTCCTCTGCATTGTCAAACACAGAAAGATGAAGTGGTCATGGCCATGTGACAACACTTGTTGGACTTGAGAAGAACATCACGCATCCCACTAAACCAGTGGACAAGACACGCGGTAGACAGAACAAAAGATGGAACCTAAACCAGCGGAAAGGACACTCAACAGACAGAAGAAAAAATGAGACCTAAACCAGCGGAAAAAAACACTCAACAGACAAGAAAAGACAGAAACTAAACCAGCGGAAAGGACACACAACAGACAGAAGAAAAGACAGGAACTAAACCAGCGGAAAGGACACACGACAGACAGAAGAAAAGATGGGAACTAAACCAGCGGAAAGGACACACGACAGACAGAAGAAAAGATGGGAACTAAACCAGCGGAAAGGACACACGACAGACAGAAGAAAAGATGGGAACTAAACCAATGGAAAGGACACACGACAGACAGAAGAAAAGATGGGAACTAAACCAAGGGAAAGGACACACGACAGACAGAAGAAAAGATGGGAACTAAACCAATGGAAAGGACACACGACAGACAGAAGAAAAGATGGGAACTAAACCAATGGAAAGGACACACGACAGACAGAAGAAAAGATGGGAACTAAACCAATGGAAAGGACACACGACAGACAGAAGAAAAGATGGGAACTAAACCAATGGAAAGGACACACGGCAGACAGAAGAAAAGTGGGAAGTAAACCAGCGGAAAGGACACACGGCAGACAGTAGAAAAGATTGGAGCAAGAAACTGTGTCGTGTTTGCAGCTCATTGTCGTTCTGGTGGTGTACGATTGATTGACCTTGGTCTTCTGGGATGGTTGTCTCCCCTCTGACCTCTCTCCTTTAGTGGGTGTGTACGTTAAACCGGACGTATCTGACTGACATAAACTTGTATATGTCTGAAACGTCCACAATTGAAACAAATATGTTATCATCTCAAAACAAACCATAGTCTTTATCTGAAAGGGAAGAACAAAGAGACAAAGAAGCACAAAAGGGAGGAAAATGATAACAATGCTAGCGATAGTGGTGCTGATGCTTTTGACGACGACGACGACGACGACGACGACGATGATGATGATGATGATGATGATGATGATGATGATGATGATGGCAGCAACGATGGCGACAATGACGACAACGATGATGATGATGATTTCTTTTTTGTTGATGATGATTCTATTCCCTGGCTAAACGCTCCCTGGGGAAAGATCAAATTTCATGGATTTATTGATCCAACTGTCAAGCTGCCTGTTTATTGTCTCGATGGAATTTCTTACGGGATAAAATTTATCATGGCTCCGTGTGAACTGACTGGGAAGTCAGTATATCAGCTCTTTTGTATCTCTCCAATAAGGCGATGAAGAGATCAATACGTGTGAGTGCGGGTCATTTTGGCCGAGATATGAACACTGCACACATTCACGCCTTCCAGGACTATAAAAAGAAAGCCAGGGCTTTCAACACAATCCCTCTTCCACTAAAGCTCCGATCATATTTAGCTAGGGAAGAATAGCTTCGTGGGTTTATGAACGGAACTTCGTAAACAGCGCGGAGGAGGCTTCATTAATTTTGAGGGTTCGTCCCCCCCTCTCCCTCCCTCTCCTTCGCTTCGTTCTCCCCTACACTGTCGATTTATCTCCGAATACAAAACAGAGCCCCGATTCGTTGATCCTGTGTGCATGCTTGCCTCATATATATTTGGTGGTGTGTGCGTTTTATGTGTGGGAGTGGTTGCACCTCAGATGATTAGGAGATTAGAGAGAGGGAGAAGGAGAGAGGGAGAGCAGATGATTAGCAGATTATTGACAGAGAGAGCCAGAGAGAGTAGATGATTAGCAGATAACTTAGAGAGAAGAGAGAGAGAGAGAGAGAGAGAGAGAGAGAGAGAGAGAGAGAGAGAGAGAGAGAGAGCAGATGATTAGCAGATTACTGGCGGAGAGAGAGAGAGAGAGAGAGAGAGAGAGAGAGAGAGAGAGAGAGAGAAGATGTTTTAGCAGATTAGAGAGAGAGTAGATGATCTGCAGATTACTGACAGAGAGAGAGAGAGAGAGGGGGGGGGGAGGGGCAAAGGAAATGATTAGCACATTACTGAGCGAGACAGACAGACAGACAGACAGACAGACAGTTAATGATTAGCAGATTTCTAGGAGAGAGAGAGAGAGAGAGAGAGAGAGAGAGAAAGAGAGAGAGAGAGAGTAAATGATCAGCAGATTACAGAGAGAGAGAGAGAGAGAGAGAGAGAGAGAGAGAGAGAGAGAGAGAGAGAGAGAGTAAATGATCAGCAGATTACAGAGAGAGAGAGAGAGAGAGAGAGAGAGAGAGAGAGAGAGAGAGAGGGGAGAGAGAGAGAGAGAAAGAGAGAGTGGGGGGGGACAGAGACGTGGGGGGGGGGGGGCAGAGACAGACAGACAGAGAGACTGACGGAGACAGAGCAGTTTGCTTAGAAATAAAGGTTGACAGGCCGTCAGTTCCACATGACTGCAAGTTAATCAAACCCGCCACGTTGACTGCATCAATCGATCAACCCATCAAGTGACTGATTATGACCAATCCAACAACAGCGTCCTTCATAAAACCAGCAGACCGAGACTCACACCGTTGGGATTTCCACCTGGTTCGGTGGTGCGGGACTGAATTCCCCGTCACGCGTTGCCAGTTTGAATCCCGTTGGTACCCATCATGAAAACTGTCCCGGCCATCTGGACGTGAAGCCGCTCTGGTGATTGTGCAGAGTAGAACACACCTTCCACCCATTCCTTTGGCGTGGTCTACCCTGTCTGTCGTATCCTCTCCATCCTCGTTCGTCTTGTCAGACGTTCAAGTCAGTGTCCTGGATGAACCGTGCTGTGTCCTCTCTCAGGTCTTCATGGGCGCTGTACAGCTTTATGTCCGGGGACATTGGTGTTGGTCGGACCCTCCCTATTGCAGCGGCAAGCTGTGGGGGCAGCTTTGGGGGTGAGGTCTGTGGTCATGGGTCCCTGAGCACAGGGACACTCGCCGGAATGCCCAGGACCAAACTTCGTATACAGGTGATGGCGTGCAGTCCTGAAACAGAAGATCTTTACTGTTCCTCTCGTCTCAGTAGTTAGTGGCTGTCATTTGGTCTGTGCTTGAGACGTTGTTCCTGCCTGTTTTCCTATTCTGCTTGGTCCTGATGCTTGTTTTTCACTTCATCGTAGGACTTCTGTTTGTCAGCGTGCTCCTCTTGTGGCTCACGCTTGGACTGTTGCGTCTGCTCTCTCATTGCCTTTAGACCTGCAGTGCGTTGGTACCCCACTGAAGAACCACTTCCTGTCTTGCAGAACTCAAAGCAGCGAGGGACGTGGAAAGGGGATTAAACTTTTTGTCGCGAGAGCTTCTGCGAGGCTGGAGAGCTTGAGATCGGTGTAGACTTTAACCTGAAACTTACCAGTTGACCCAGACCGTGTAACTGTCTTAAACATCATCAACCCAGAATGAAAATAACAAGATATTACTGAAAACAAACAACATTCTTCCTCTGAGAGAGAAGGAGAAAAAGATGAAATAAAACAACAACAACAACAAAAACAAACACAAAAAGGGGGGTGGGGGTGGGGGGAGGAAAACGATGACAAAGGTGCTGATGGTGTCAGTACAGAGACGACTATGTCGACGATGATGAAAACTACGCTTCGCAGTAATTACTGTA
>CM031603.1:57555688-57563188 GCA_018398815.1 Conus ventricosus
GTATAGTCAGTTCACTCCGACTTCGTTGAGTGCAGAAATTTGTGGGAAGAGGTTGTGGAAAAAAAAGATAGATAAAAGATATGGTAGACAGAAAGGACAGTAGACGACAGTACAGCAAAGGAGGGGACAGAGTTACTGAGAGAGAAAGGAAAAGGGGATGTTACTAGCACAGAACGTCCAGAAGGAGGGGGAACTATTTTGTACAAAAGACCTCCCCCCCCCCCTCCCCGGTATCCCCACGGGGAGAAGTGCAACAAGTCACCTCCAGCTTGAGAAAAGATGTTGACAATGGAAACTTCGGGACCCATCTTTTCTGTTGTGATGTGGCTGTTTCGATCCTATGTGGATTATGCCTATGACTGTTGTGATGTGGGTGTTTCGATCCTATGTGGATTATGTCTATGGCTGTTGTGATGTGAGTGTTTCGATCCTATGTGGATTATGCCTATGACTGTTGTGATATGGCTGTTTCAGTCCTATGTGGATTATGCCTATGACTGTTATGATATGGCTGTTTCAGTCCTATGTGAATTATGCCTATGACTGTTGTGATGTGGGTGTTTCGATCCTATGTGAATTATGCCTATGACTGTTCTGATGTGGGTGTTTCGATCATATGTGGATTATACCTATGACTGTTGTGATGTGAGTGTTTCGATCATATGTGGATTATACCTATGACTGTTGTGATGTGGGTGTTTCGATCATATGTGGATTATGCCTATGACTGTTGTGATGTGGGTGTTTCGGTCATATGTGAATTATGCCTATGGCTGTTGTGATGTGGGTGTGTCGGTCATATGTGAATTATGCCTATGGCTGTTGTGATGTGGGTATTTCGATCCTATGTGGATTATGCCTATGGCTGTTGTGATGTGGCTGTTTCGATCATATGTGAATTATGCCTATGATTGTTGTGATGTGGGTGTTTGGATCATATGTGAATTATGCCTATGACTGTTGTGATGTGGGTGTTTGGATCCTACGTGGATTATGCCTATGGCTGTTGTGATGTGGGTGTTTTTGTTCCTATGTGGATTATGCCTATGACTGTTGTGATGTGAGTGTTTGGATCATATGTGAATTATCCTATGACTGCTGTGATGTGGGTGTTTCGGTCCTATGTGAATTATGTCTATGACCGCTGTGATGTGGGTGTTTCGATCTTATGTGGATTATGCCTATGGCTGTTGTGATGTGTCTGTTTCAGTCATATGTGAATTATGCCTATAACTGTTGTGTTGTGGCTGTTTCGATCATATGTGAATTATGCCTATGACTGTTGTGATGTGGCTGTTTCGATCATATTATGTGAATTATGCCTATGACTGCTGTGATGTGGGTGTTTTGATCCCATGTGAATTATGCCTATGGCTGTTGTGATGTGGCTGTTTCGATCATATGTGAATTATGCCTATGACTGTTGTGATGTGGCTGCTTCGGTCATATGTGAATTATGCCTATGACTGTTGTGATGTGGCTGTTTCGATCCTACGTGGATTATGCCTATGGCTGTTGTGATGTGGGTGTTTCGATCCTATGTGGATTATGCCTATGACTGTTGTGATATGGGTGTTTCGATCCTATGTGGATTATGCCTATGACTGTTGTGATGTGGCTGTTTCAGTCATATGTGAATTATGCCTATGACTGTTGTGATGTGGCTGTTTCGATCCTACGTGGATTATGCCTATGGCTGTTGTGATGTGGGTGTTTCGATCCTATGTGGATTATGCCTATGACTGTTGTGATATGGGTGTTTCGATCCTATGTGGATTATGCCTATGACTGTTGTGATGTGGCTGTTTCAGTCATATGTGAATTATGCCTATGACTGTTGTGATGTGGCTGTGTCGATCCTACGTGGATTATGCCTATGGCAGTTGTGATGTGGCTGTGTCGATCCTACGTGGATTATGCCTATGGCAGTTGTGATGTGGGTGTTTCGATCATATGTGGATTATGCCTATGACTGTTGTGATGTGGCTGTTTCGGTCATATGTGAATTATGCCTATGACTGTTGTGATGTGGCTGTTTCGGTCCTACGTGGATTATGCCTATGGCAGTTGTGATGTGGGTGTTTCGATCATATGTGGATTATGCCTATGACTGTTGTGATGTGGCTGTTTCGGTCATATGTGAATTATGCCTATGACTGTTGTGATGTGGCTGTTTCGGTCCTACGTGGATTATGCCTATGGCTGTTGTGATGTGGGTGTTTCGATCCTATGTGGATTATGTCTATGATTGCTGTGATGTGGGTGTTTCGATTTATGTGGATTATGCCTATGGCTGTTGTGATGTGGGTGTTTCGATCCTATGCGGATTATGTCTATGGCTGTTGTGATGTGGGTGTTTCGATCCTATGTGGATTATGCCCATGACTGTTGTGATGTGGGTGTTTCGATCATATGTGGATTATGCCTATGGCTGTTGTGATGTGGCTGTTTCGATCCTATGTGGATTATGCCTATGGCTGTTGTGATGTGGGTGTTTCGATCCTATGTGGATTATGCCTATGACTGTTGTGATGTGGCTGTTTCGATCCTATGTGGATTATGTCTATGGCTGTTGTGATGTGGGTGTTTCGATCCTACGTGGATTATGCTTATGGCTGTTGTGATGTGGGTGTTTCGATCCTACGTGGATTATGCCCATGACTGTTGTGATGTGGGTGTTTCGATCCTATGTGGATTATGCCTATGGCTGTTGTGATGTGGCTGTTTCGGTCATATGTGAATTATGCCTATGACTGTTGTGATGTGGCTGTTTCGATCCTACGTGGATTATGCCTATGGCTGTTGTGATGTGGGTGTTTCGATCCTATGTGGATTATGTCTATGATTGTTTTGATATGGGTGTTTCGATCCTACGTGGATTATGCTTATGACTGTTGTGATGTGGGTGTTTCGATCCTACGTGGATTATGCCTATGGGTGTTGTGATGTGGGTGTTTCGATCCTACGTGGATTATACCTATGGCTGTTGTGATGTGGGTGTTTCGGTCATATGTGAATTATGTCTATGGCTGTTGTGATGTGGGTGTTTCGGTCATATGTAAATTATGTCTATGGCTGTTTTGATGTGGCTGTTTCGGTCATATGTGAATTATGTCTATGACTGTTGTGATGTGGCTGTTTCAGTCATATGTGAATTATGCCTATGACTGTTGTGATGTGGCTGTTTCAGTCATATGTGAATTATGCCTATGACTGTTGTGATGTGGCTGTTTCGGTCATATGTGAATTATGCCTATGACTGTTGTGATGTGGCTGTTTCGGTCATATGTGAATTATGCCTATGACTGTTGTGATGTGGCTGTTTCGGTCATATGTGAATTATGCCTATGACTGTTGTGATGTGGCTGTTTCAGTCATATGTGAATTTTGCCTATGACTGTTGTGATGTGGCTGTTTCAGTCATATGTGAATTATGCCTATGACTGTTCTGATGTGGCTGTTTCGGTCATATGTGAATTATGCCTATGACTGTTGTGATGTGGCTGTTTCAGTCATATGTGAATTATGCCTATGACTGTTGTGATGTGGCTGTTTCGGTCATATGTGAATTATGCCTATGACTGTTGTGATGTGGCTGTTTCAGTCATATGTGAATTATGCCTATGACTGTTGTGATGTGGGCGTTTCGGTCATATGTGAATTATGCCTATGACTGTTGTGATGTGGGTGTTTCAGTCATATGTGAATTATGCCTATGACTGTTGTGATGTGGCTGTTTCAGTCATATGTGAATTATGCCTATGACTGTTGTGATGTGGCTGTTTCAGTCATATGTGAATTATGCCTATGACTGTTGTGATGTGGCTGTTTCGGTCATATGTGAATTATGCCTATGACTGTTGTGATGTGGGCGTTTCAGTCATATGTGAATTATGCCTATGACTGCATGAGATGGACAGCCCCGGTGTCTGTTGTAGATAAATACCGCGATATGGAATCCATATGTCTCGATGAACTTTGTACAGGCCAGTTGTCCTGCTTTATTTCCGACATTACGTTTATTGTCCGCGCGCCTCCCATCCCTTCGCGTTCTCCCCTTCCCCCTCCCTCCGCCCCGTCGCCCATTTCCCTACTCCCTCCCCTTTTTTCCCCACCCCTTCCTTACCAATCTTTACATGAATGGGCCTGGAATGCCAAAAACACATTAAACTATTCGTATTCCTGTTCGTATTCTCTCTCTCTCTCTCTCTGCTCCCCCTCCCCCATCTCGCTTTTTCTGTCATTCTTCAACTACCCCCCCCTCCCCCACACACACACACACCGTACTAGACCACCCCTCTCTTTCGTTCTTTACCTCCTCACACTGCCCCTCCCTCTGCACCCCCTCACTCTCTCTCTCTCTCTCTCTCCCCCCCCCCCCCCCTCTCTCTCTCTCTCTCTCTCTCTCTCTCTCTCTCTCTCTCTCCACACCTTCCATCTGTCGTTGGGAAAGCGGAGTAAGATATTCAGAAATCGGCCACGTCCACCTACAGCAACAACAACATAGAATCACAGAGGCACTTAGCCCTCAGGCGGAGAAGCAAAAAGAGGCCACAGCACAAAGAAAGAACTCTTCACTGCTGTTCGCCTTTTGTCAGTTGTCTTCTGATAGAATTGACGTTTTTGTGTCAGTCACCTTCAGTGATCCCTTTCCCAATCAATACGTGTGTGTGTGTGTGTGTGTGGTGTGTGTGTGTGTGTGTGTGTGTGTGTGTGTGTGTGTGTGTGTGTGTGTTGTGTACGTGTGTGTGTGTGTGTGTGTGTGTGTGTGTGTGTGTGTGTGTGTGTGTGTGCCTCTGTGTGCGTGCATATGAGTGTGTGTGTGTGTGTGTGTGTGTGTGTGTGTGTGTGGTGTGTGTGTGTGTGTGTGTGTGTGTGTGTGCGTGTGTGTGTGTGTGTGTGTGTGTGTATGTATGTATGTTGTGTACGTGTGTGTGTGTGTGTGTGTGTGTGTGTGTGTGTGTGTGCGTGTGTACGTACGCGGGGTTGTTATATTGTTGTGTATATAGGTGTGTATGTGTATATGCATTGTGTGTCTGCTAGTGATTTCGTGTGTGTGTGGTGTGTGTGTGTGTGTGTGTGTGTGTGTGTGTGTGTGTGTGTGTGTGTGTGTGTGTGTGTGTGTGTGTGTGAGCACGCACGCGCGTGCTTGCCTGCTGCATGGTCGTCTCAGTACAATTTTCACCTCCAAACATCAGTACTGTTATCGTGTGAAGTAGAGACCATCTATATGTCAGTCTGTGATTTGTATTGGATCCAAACGGATTAGAATACTTTCCTGACTGTTTTTGTACCAAATTTGATTTCGCATTAGTATGTCGCATAAAATTGATAACGTAATATACTTCAGCTGTTCGATTTCATTACTGGTAGCTATGATAATGCAACGGAACAGAACGTTTCAATTTCTCAAATAGACATGTATATTGAAATGAATATTCTCTCTCTCTCTCTCTCTCTCTCTCTCTCTCTCTCTCTCTCTCTCTCTCTCTCTCTCTCTCTCTCTCTCTCTCTCTCTCTCTCTCTCTCTCTCTGTCGGTCTGTCTGTCTGTCTGTCAGTCTGTCGCTCTCTCTCTCTCTCTCTCTCTCTCTGTCTCTGTCTCTGTCTGTCTGTCTGTCTGCTCTCTCTCTCTCTCTCTCTCTCTCTCTCTCTCTCTCTCACACACACACACACACACACACACACACACACACACACACACACACACACACACACACACACACACACACACACACAGAGAGAGAAGAAAATGGGGCGCACACTACCCTTTGCCCTTCACCCAAACTTTCAAATCACTCAACATGTCCACAAACACCCCCCCCCCCCCCCCCCCCCAAACACGCCCCTTGACTCCTTTCCCTCAACAAAAACATACATACTCCACCAATACTCATAGATCAAATCAGACAATGACTCGGATCTTCGTTCCACAAGGTACGTCAACATTCCTTCACTTCACAAGACTGCCTAGTCATTAAAGCAGTAACTACTATCCACTCTGTAGTTTGTACATGCTGTACCCCCTAACGCCGTAACCCCTGGATTATCCAGTCTGGATACGGTCAAAACACACAGAACACGGTGATTAGCCGTCACAAAGTGTTGTGGCCACATACCACCAGTCCTTCGTATGGGTTAGATAATGTGTGGTTGTGCTACGGATCCAAATAAGTGGGTTCAGGGGGGGGGGGGGGGGGGGGGGGGGGGGGGGGGGGGGGGTCATTGTCTGTCTGTTAAGCGTCTTCATGGGTACAAGAGGCAATTATGATATCGATTTTTTTATCGGTTGTAGTTCGAAGTTCCATCTCCTTTCTGTTGCCATAGCCTGTATACAATCGATAATCTTGCAGTTACTGCAATCTGTATACAGTCAGTCATCTGTTGGATAGTGCAGCCTGTATACAATCAATCATCTGTCAGACAGTGCAACCTGTATACAATCAATCGTCTGTTAAATAGTGCAGCCTGTATACAATCAATCATCTGTCAGATAGAGCAGCCTGTATACAATCAATCATCTGTCAGACAGTGCAACCTGTATACAATCAATCGTCTGTTAAATAGTGCAGCCTGTATACAATCAATCATCTGTCAGACAGTGCAACCTGTATACAATCAATCGTCTGTTAAATCGTGCAGCCTGTATACAATCAATCATCTGTCAGATAGTGCAGCCTGTATACAATCAGTCATCTGTCAGACAGTGCAGCCTGTATACAATCAATCGTCTGTTAAATAGTGCAGCCTGTATACAATCAATCATCTGTCAGATAGAGCAGCCTGTATACAATCAATCATCTGTTAAATAGTGCAGCCTGTATACAATCAATCATCTGTCAGATAGAGCAGCCTGTATACAATCAATCATCTGTCAGATAGAGCAGCCTGTATACAATCAATCATCTGTCAGATAGATCAGCCTGTATACAATCAATCATCTGTCAGATAGTGCAGCCTGTGTACAGTCAATCATCTGTCAGATAGTGGAGCCTATGTACAATCAATCATCTGTCAGATAGAGCAGCCTATGTACAATCAATCATCTGTCAGATACTGCAGCCTGTGTACAATCAATCATCTGTCAGATAGTGCAGCCTGTATACAATTAATCATCTGTCAGATACTGCAGCCTGTGTACAATCAATCATCTGTCAGATACTGCAGCCTGTGTACAATTAATCATCTGTCAGAAACTGCAACCTATACACGATTAATCATCTGTCAGGTACCGCAGCCTGTGTACAATCATGTCAGATACTGCAGCCTGTGTACAATCAATCATCTGTCAGATCCTGCAGCCTCCATACAATCAATCATCTGTCATATACTGCAGCTTGTATACTCATCTGTCAGATGCTCTACTGCAGCTTCTATACAATTAATCATCTGTCAGATATTGCAGCCTGTATACAATCATCATTGTCAAATACGACAGCCTGTATACAATTCTTTGTCAGCGATCGCATCCTGTATGCAGTCAATCATCTGTGAGGTATCGC
>CM031603.1:57570688-57633188 GCA_018398815.1 Conus ventricosus
TATGCTATGCCATGCTACGCTGCACTATGCTATGCTATGCTATGCTATTACAATATCATACAAGAAATAGAATACAATAACATGTATTACAATACAATGCAACGCAATGCAATACAGTAGAATGCAATACAATACAATACAATACAATGCAAAACAATACCATCTGTCGACAATGAATTAAGGGTTTAACAGTAAATCACAGGTAGCATACATATAGAGACGAAATGCAAATCCTAATCGACAGAAAAAAAAGTATGCCATCAAAGATCCTCGAGTTTCAGAATCTACCCCCCACCCCCACCCCACCCCTCCTTCCCCTTCCTCCGCACCACCTTTCTTCCTCTTGTCTCAAGAGGATGGAGATAATGATGAGGCTGTGAGGGTCAATTTTGGTTTGAGACTATGTGACAGGAATGTTCCTGACGTTTGATCTTTGGTAAAGAATTGCCTTCGACAAGGTGATAGCCTAAATATAGCCCCTCGTGGTCTGCTGGGCTATGGAAAACATGAATTGAGTCGTTTAGTCTATGCATATATATATATATATATATATATATATATTATATATATATATATATATATATATATATATATATATATATATTTATATATATATGTATGTATACATATATGTATGTGTATGTATGTATGTACATATATATGTATATATAATAAACTAACAAATTCCAAGGGTAAGTAACTGAACACCATTCCAGCAATTTTCAGAGCAGTTTGGCGTTGCAATGACTGCAAGAACTATTGAATTATAAACAAAGCTTGCTTTTATAAACACACACACACACACACACACACACACACACACACACACACACACATACACGCGCGCTTGCTTGCTTGCGCTTATTGACATTGTTTAGTAGTTTCAGTTCAATTACAGCCCAGCTGACCAAGCAAAGCTTTATTGGTAATATCACATCCACGCGCGAGCTCTCTCTCTCAGTCTCTCTCTCTCTCTCTCTAACACACACATACACACACGCGCGCGCGCGCGCGCGCACGTACACACACCTATGGGCGCATGCACGCACGCACGCACACACACACAGACACACACACACACACACACACACACACACACACACACACACACACACACACACACACACACACACAAGTGTCCCATATCTTGGCACCCATAAGGTAAAACAATATAGCACCTAGTACTTCAAATGTTGATACAGGACTGGTGGTGTGACCACACGTAAACCCGTGATCGCTAGCACACACACACACACACACACACACACACACACACCCCACACACACACACACACACACACACACACAAGTGTCCCATATCTTGGCACCCATAAGGTAAAACAATATAGCACCTAGTACTTCAAATGTTGATACAGGACTGGTAGTGTGACCACACGTAAACCGTGATCGCTAGCACACACACACACACACACACACACACACACACACACACACACACACACACACACACACACACACAGAGCCGACTGGGCCAAAGGCGCTAACTTGCAGATCTCTTAAAACAATACTAGGCATCGGCCTTTTGGAATGGAATGGTGGGAGGCGTCAGAAATCGGTCCCGTTTATGTTAATCCGTCTGTGTCTCTGGCATACCCCAATCTGTCTACCTTCTCTCCACCCCTCCCAACCTTCCCCACCTAATCCTCACAGCCCCCAGTTCTCTGTGGAATTAGGTGTGGTGAGCTCTCTGTTGGGTCAGGTACGATCAGTTGTATGTCGAATCAGGCATGTTCAGACCTCTGTTGAATCTGTCGAATCATGTTCAGACCTCTGTTGAATCTGTCCAATCATGTTCAGACCTCTGTTGAATCTGTCCAATCAGGTACGAGCGGTCCTATGTAGAATCGGGTATAGCTAAATCTGTAATGAATCAAACATCACCTGTTCTATGTTGAATCAGACATAACCAACTCCTTACTGAATCAGGTATGATCTCTGTTGAATCATATATAAACAGTTCCTTATCGAGTGAGGCATGGTCAGATTTCTGTTGAATCGGATATAACCAGTTTCATGTCGAGTCAGATGTGATCAGTTCTCTGTCAAGTCAGATATCATCAGTTCTCTGTTCAATCAGGTGCACTGTTAAATCTGGCATCCATGTTTCTCTGTTGAATCAGAAATGACCAGTTCTCTGTCGAATACTACAGGAATAATCCTTCGTCAACTCGGGCATAAATTTCTCTATCGAATCAAGTAGGCCTATGACCAGTTCTCTGTTCAATCAAATGATACACCCAATATTCTCTGCTGCATTAGTTATGGCCTCTGATTTATAAATTCATTTCGCACTGCTTAAATGCGTGATACTCTGTGTTGCAGGTCCAGCGAGGTTTCAAGATCATCCAAAATGTCGTCGATTATTCCTGGAGCCTACGCACGTGCAGCGGGTGTGCAGAGTGAAATCAACAAGGTGACGGTCACGCGCGTGGCAGGAAGCGAGGTGGAGTTCCGGCGAACCATCGACACCTACCAAAAAGACTTGCGATACAACGTCAACCAGATCGGCCGCGAGCAGAGACTGTTGAGAAGATCACTGAAAAGATACTCCAAGAAACTCCTGGACAGCAAGAAACTCCGACAGCAACGACAAGCCAAAGCCAAGGAGCAGGCAGACAGGCACATCAAGCAGTTTCGAGAAGCTGAGCAGTCTTTGGAAAACGCTGTTGCGTTTGTGAATCCGCCTGATGAGTCTTACTCTCGCCAGCTTGATGCAACCCAAGTTTATGACTCGGAGAACGATTTCAACGCCGAACAACAGCCAAACACGATACCAGCACTTCCAGACAGCCCTGACAGCGGGGTTGGCAGTGAAACGGAAGAAGCGGTTCCACCGGGATCAACGCACACGGCTCAGAGCCACGACCCCGTAGATAACTCACAGGTCTGCCGTCCCCAGAAGGCGTTCCTGACGTCCAGCAAAGGTAAGCCGCCTTACCTGAAAGCCAAGAGAGGCGGCAGAAGCAACAAGCAAGAGCCTAGAGGAGACCATCAAATCAGAATGAGTACAGCCCAAGACTGTACTATTGTTTCGACCAGGTTAAGCGACAGCGATGAACTGTTGCCGAGCATCACTGAAGAAAATGAGGATGGTGTCGATCAGTTTAAGTTCTCCGCATCAGCTCCAGACGAAGTTGTTGATCAACAGCAAAAACCAGCGAATGAGCACCAAGCAGATTCCCAAACGTCATCATCTGTGGGCACTCAGCCTCCTGTGATCATGTCACTGGACACGAAATCTGTGAGTCAGGCAGGAAAGACTCGTATGGAACCCAGCACGCCAGCTCATTCCACCAAGGTTACCAAGCCTGGCGAAGAAGACAACAAGGTTAACGCTGAAGGTACCAGGGTGCAGGTAACACGAAAGAAGCCCCGGCGGAAAACGGGGGTGTCGTACGGAGATCTCATCAAACTTCAGCACACTCACACGTCCAGCACCAAGCAGCTCTTCGAGATGGTGGACCGCCTGGCGTCAGTGCACGGCATCGCTGACCCTCCTCCCCAACCCCCCCTCCACACGCTCCTCTCTGGATCCTCGGAACAACGTGAAGATCAAGCAAAAGTTGAATGCGACACGCACGTCAGATGGGATCGTGAAACAGGCAGCTGTGCTGTACCCCATGAAATACGGGTACAGCATCCCAGACAACCAGTCTGACGTTGCCAGATCCCCTGTTCCTGAATGTCCGGAAACGTCGAATCATTCCATCGATGAAAATGGCGGTGAGGTGACTGTGAGATGCCGTCATGCCAGAAGAAGTGTACCAAGGATTCCAGACATCGTGTTAGATCCTACCGGACGTTCTAGGCACTCTGTCAGGCGTGACTCCACAGACGTCACATCCCCGTTCTACGAGTTCACAGAGGCAGCATCGTCCATATTTGACGACTTCATCTTTGAAGGCCGCTCTCCTCCACACGCCGGAACAAGGGCAAGCCACTCACATTGACCGAACTGTCAGTGCAAGCCACAAAAATACGGGAAAGAACTCTTCATGGGTCTCAAATTTCGCAGGATAGACCTGAACCCATTGACAACAATACAACTCAACCCAGACTGAAAAGTGACAGAGATGAACAAACTTCGTCCACGACACAAGTACACAGACCTCGACGGAAATCACGAGTGGTGTCCCTGGTACTCGCAGGTCCCGGAGACGAGACAGCGTGCAAGAGCAGTTGGAGCGAAGACTGAATGATGGAGAGGAGGTTGAGAAGATGGCCTGGCAGTCAGCTTTCGGCAGACTTAAAATGATCCACACGCTCTACGATTTGTCTCAGCACTTTCAGTAGGAACAACTAAATGCGCCTCTTTGTTTCCTGTTGTGGGGCCTTAATGTTTTCTTTCACAGTCTGTTTGATGAGGACATGAAGACACCAATGCTAATGGCATATGCTAATGGCATAGTGCACCTGTCTTGGAAGAGAGTATACCATTGTTTTCCGTACGATTCGAGACGGTTTGCGGTTTTTAAACTTCTTCCTTCATTAGACTGTAGATTAGATCTACATTGTGGTCTGCCGAACGCGATGATAAATCGAGGCACATGGTGTAAAAACAACGCGGAAAAAACAGAAATGAATGCGAATAATCACACCTCTCCATTGAACCCCCTATAATGGAGAGGGCCATTGGCAGTGCTAACATGACACAATTTTTTTTTAGACATGGAGGAGACTCGTCGGATGTCAGGGTGTATAACGTCCATGTAGTTTCCAAGGACACCACATGCTTTAACATTGTATACATATACAGAGTGTATACATATACATATGTGTTTGAACTTAACAATGATCTAATGGTGCCATGTTTTCATCCTGCAACTTTTTTTTAGATTCTTAATAAGAAAAATTGAATGTCTATTTTAACAACTTCCGTGAGGAAGGCTTAAAACCGAAATGTGTTACATCATGGAAATAAACTTGGGCATGGTGTTTTATTTCTTGTACAGATAGATAGATAGATAGATAGATAGATAGATAGATAGATAGATAGATAGATAGATAGATAGATAGACAGATAGATAGATAGATAGACGGATATATAGATAGATAGTAGACAGATAGATAGATAGAAAGAATAACCCAATAACATGTAAATTACTGTTTATATCTTATTTTATTAGCATCTATAATTATCATTAGTAAACAAATTCATTTGAATCAGCTGCTGTGGCACAGTGGTCAGCGTTGCGAACTCCCGGCTGGAAGATTGTGGGTTCGAACCCATCAGAGCCATTCATATTTAGGAGATTTGCCAGTCCATGGCTGGCTTCTACCCAGAGCTGAACTTGCTATGGACTCAGTTGGGAAGACTGGAACCACATTGTCGAGATTTATCCACTTAATGGATGGATCTCCGAGAACGTTGCTCAAATTTCCCGACCAACACTGCAGGTACCTGTATCTCTCGGGCCTGGTTGTCGCCGGGATAGACTATGAAACTAAGCATAAAGAACAATCCTGTCATCCTTCTCAGAACAGAATGGAGTTCCACAGCATCATCTCCATCATCCTCATTTTTATCTGTTAGCATCAAAAGCATCATATTCTGTGGTCCTTCATGTCCTGCTCTCATGAAGACTTCAGTTTCGATTTCCTCCCCACGTCTGTGCCCTTAGCGAGTTTGTGATGAGATCTTCCAAATCGGCAAGTTCATGAGGACTGTAGTTGGACGGACATGATGGCCTCCTCAAGAATGGACATTCACTCACGCTAGCTCCGCAACTAAGCAATCATGGTTGCTGGTAGGAGGCTTGGGAGATAGTGTCTGGCGTAAGCTGGATCAGAACAGGCACCACTGAACACCACCGAAGTGACTCGGCAACAGAGCAGTGTCTCCCCTGGTGGGTTGCCTCTTGATGACGACTTGACAATGGATTGCCAATGCCAGGGCTGCGGCGGGACAAGCTGGGGTGCGACTGTGGATGGAGGGACGTGACAGGCGAAGTGGGGGGTGATGACACTGGAGTGGCCACATTAGATGAGACAGCAAAAGATTCCTTTTTAGCGATTGTGATTCAGTAATAAATAGGTACTGATCTTGTTTGCAAGTACTTGTGCGCCTGTGTTTGTGTATTATGTGTGTATTCATGTGTGTGAGTGTGTGCATGTGTGCGTGTGTGCGCACTCGCGCGCCGTGTGTGTGTGTGCACACTCGCGCGCCGTGTGTGTGTGTGTGTGTGTGTGTGTGTGTGTGTGTGCGTGCGTGCGTGCGTGCGTGCGTGTGTGGGTGTGTGGGTGTGTGAATGTGTGTGAGTATGTGTGTGTGCGCGCATGTGCGCATGCATGTACTGACACATGTATGTGCATGCATTTGTGTTTATTTCTCTGTGTGCCCATATACTTCTTTTTTGTACTCCCAGTTCCTATAGAACAGGGAGTACTTTAGAATGGGAACGAAGAAATGCTGTCTGTGTGTCTGTCCGTCCGTCCGTCCGTGGTCAAAATGTGTTCCACTCGCTCCAGACAAAACTACTGGATTGATCTTTCCGAAAATGTGTAGGTATGTTCATTATGGGTCAAGGATGATGCCCGATGTTTTAGGTTACCGTTACAGCCGTTACTAATGGCTGTAACGGTTTTTCTTCTTTATGGAATATCTCCAAAAATACTCGGCCGATCTTTCTGAAAAGTACCAGGTATGAAGAGGATGGGCCGATCTTGTGAACATTAGCAGGCATAACGAGGATGGGGGACGGATGACGCCCGATGTTTTAGTTCACCCCGTTATAGCCGTTACTAACGACTGTAATGGCCTGTAACGGTTTTCCTTCTTTATGGAATATCTCAAAACGTACTTGGTCGATCTTTCTGAAAATTTGTAGGTATGTTCAGTATGGGTCAGGAATAATGCCCAATGTTTTAGTTTACCGTTATATCTGTTACTAACGGCTGTAACGGCATGTAACGGTTTTTCTTTATGGAATATCTCCGAAAGTACATGGCCGATCTTTGTGAAATTAGCAAGTATGTTCATTATGGGTCACGGATGATGTCCGATGTTTTAGTTTACCCCTTTATAGCCGTTACTAACGGCTGTAACGGCCTGTAACCGTTTTCCTTCTTCATGGAATATCTCAGAAAGTACTTGGCCGATCTTTCTGAAAATTTGTAGGTATATTCATTATGGGTCACAAATAATGCCCGATGTTTTAGTTCACTGTTATAGCCGTTACTAACGGCTGTAACGGTTTTTCTTCTTTATGGAATATCTCCGAAAGGACATGGCCAATCTTTGTGAAACTTAGCAGGTATGTTCATTATGGTTCACGAATAATGCCCGATGTTTTAGTTTACCCCGTTATAGCCGTTACTAACGGCTGTAACGGCCTGTAACGGTTTTTCTTCTTTATGGAATATCTCCGAAAGTACTCAGCCGATCTTTCTGAAAAGTACCAGGTATGAAGAGGAAGGGTCACGGATGACGACCGATGTTTTAGTTTACCCGGTTATAGCCTTTGCTAACGGCTGTAACGGCCTGTAACGGTTTTCCTTCTTTATGGAATATCTCAAAAAGTACTTGGCCAATCTTTCTGAAAATTTGTAGGTATGTTCATTATGGGTCAAAAATAATGACCGATGTTTTAGTTTACCGTTATAGCCGTTACTAACGGCTGTAATGGCCTGTAACAGTTTTTCTTCTTATGGAATATTTCCGAAAGTACATGGCCGATCTTTGTGAAAATTAGCAGGTATGTTCATTATGGATCACGGATGACGTCCGATGTTTTAGTTTACCCCGTTATAGCCGTTACTAACGGCTGTAACGGTTTTTCATCTTTATGGAATATCTCCGAAAGGACATGGCCGATCTTTGTGAAAATTAGCATGTATGTTCATTATTGTTCACGAATGATGCCCGATGTTTTAGTTTACCTGTTATAGCCGTTACTAACGGCTGTAACGGCCTGTAACGTTTTTCTTCTTTATGGAATATCTCCGAAAGTACTTGGACGATCTTTTTGAAAATTAGCAGGTATGAAGAGGATGGGTCACGGATGACGCCCGATGTTCTAGTTTACCCCGTTATAGCCGTTACTAACGGCTGTAACGGCTGTTAACGGTTTTCCTTCTTTATGGAATGTCTCAGAAAGTACGTGGCCGATATTTCAGAAAAATTTTAGGTATGTTTATTATGGGTCACGGATAATGCTCCATATTTAAGTTTACCGTTATAGCCGTTACTAACGGCCCATAATGGTTTTCTTCTTTATGGAAAAACTCAGAATGTTCTTGGCCGATCTTTCTGAAAATTTGTAAGTATTAGTGGGGCTAATATGTAGTCGAATTGTGCACTTCATGTAACAAACACCAAAATTGGCAGAGTCAGGCAGTTTTATGTACTTATCAAATTCTGATACAGGGCCAACACGAAAATTTAGTTTTATGGGGTTTTTTTAATACAATTTCAAAATGGCCGCCACATGAAATTGTGCAAAATTACTGACATATGTTCAGTTGATGCTACAGGCACCAAAACTGGCAGAGATGCACAGTTTTATGTACTTATCAAAGTCTGATACAGGGCCACCTAAAACAATGAGTTTTAAAGGTTATTTTTATACAATTTCAAAATGGCCGCCACATAAATCTGTACCAAACTGTTGATTTGTGTTCACGTGATCCAACAACCCTCAAAACTGGCAGAGATACATAGTTTTGTGAACTTTTATAGTTTTAAATTCTTATACAAACCCATCTAATATATTAGCCTGTATTGTTGTTTTGTAGTAGTTGTTTTAGTATTATTTCATTTATGACCACGACATAAATACAAGCCAGAGCACATGCTTGAACGTAGCTGAAGGAAAGCGAGAAGGTTGAAGCAATGTAAATTTACTTACCTAGTTTTGTGGGTTATTGGCAGATGCACACACACAGTTCCAGAGGGCAGTGCATTGTAGTCCTGCTTTGCAGCATTTGCAGCGTTGTGTTTTGCATGTCTTCTTGCAGGCACACTTGAGAAGCTCTCGGCATGCTCTGGATGCTTCAGGGCTGATGGTCCAAAGAGGTTCCCACTTTCCGTCACTGTTTCTCCATCCCCACTCCGATGGATTAGGGAGTGATGGTGTAGGATTTTCTGCCTGGCCCCAAATGTAACTCCCTTGATAGATGGCCCTTTTGATTTGCTGCAGCAGAGCTTGGCTTGTTGGTGGGATGTTTTTGATTTGACGTGCTTTCTTGGTGAACAGACATCTTCTGGCGCTGTTGACATCCAGGCAGTACTGGCTTTGCCGTAGAAGAGAACAACAAACCTCTCCAGCACAGCTCTGTCATCAGGCGTCAAGCTGCATGGAGGCGTTGACAGTCGAAGGAAAGTTTCAGTCACATCATCAAACACATTCCACACCTCCCAAGCCTTCTTCTTGCTGATGCCATTGAAAAACGACACAGTGTCGCAACCAGTAAAACTGTGGAAAGAGGAAGGCAGGATGATCTGGTGGGACCAGGGTCCCTGGCAATAAGGTGAGCAGGAATGTGCCGGAAGTCTTTGCCAACACCTATGGCCACCCACACTTCATGTTCAGGATGGCGCGATGCAGAAGCAACAGCAAGGACGACAACATCAGTGTCAGTGGTCCGGAGCAGGATATGTTTGTTTTCCTTTGCAGCATCAGAAAGATGTACCATCATCCTGCTGTCGGCTTCCTCATGGGTACAAGGTGACAGTCCATCAAGCTCAACAGGGGCATTTGAGACAGCAATAGTACCCTGGGTTGTGATGATGGTCTTGTCTGTTGTCAGTTTGATGAGACATTGGGCAAGGTATTTGAAAAGTTCAGTTTTGTTGTCATCAACTTGAGGAATGTGTGCCAGTTGGATGGTATGGAGCTTGTCGGTGTTACACGTCTTCTCTTTCTTTCCCCCTCTCCTCTCTTGCATTGCTCTTCAGACTATCTGTTCTGTAGACATCCAACACGACATCCAAGCGGGAAACAGTTTGCAGCATGTGGGTGATGTGGGGCAAAAATACATCCTCTGCATATGCCTGAAATGTCTTTGCTGCCCGGGCCGAATCATGTGAACGATTGCAGCGCCGTCCAAAATGAGAACGTCTGCTTCAGGATACACTGCCTCAGGTGGAGGCAATTGCTCCAGGCATTCCAGCAGGCTTGATTTCAATCCTAGCCTCAGTTGTCCTTCAGAGGAAAGTGATGGAGGGGTGCTCTGGTTTTCATGCTTGAAGAAGTCGTCGAGTCCTCCTGGGCGGGTCTGGCATGCAATATAGAGTCTGGAAAAGAGGCTGCTGTTCCTTTTAAGGATGAGACTTGGTAAGTTCTCACACCTTTCCTCTTCCTCTTCGTGCCAGCAATAGAACCAAGTTGTTGCGCTTGACAGGGTTGGAGAATTTCTTGGTCTTTGCCTTGAGCCTCTCTTCCACGAATGATTGGTACTGCTGCAATCCTGTTGCCAACATGCCTCTCAAAGCTTCATGTGTTGATGCACTGATGACTTCTGTGCTCTGTAGAGTGAGGAAGTCACTGCTCCTTTCAGCAAATGGGTTTCCTGCTTCCTTTATCACATGAATGATCTTGGTGACATTCTCTGCAAAATCCACCTGGAAGGCCAAACTTTTCTCATGGTGGTCTAACTCTAAAGGCTCTTTCTCATCAGGAGTAAGGGTCCGTTCAAAGTCTTGGATCAAGCGTGCGACTTCAGGACCACTCACCATCCATCGTCTCAAAGCAGCTTGGCTTTCTGTCAAGCCAGCGGCCCCACCATCACCTTTTACTATCGCGTTGTTTTGTTCATGCGCATGGTCCAGCGCCAGCCTTGAAAATGGTCTTCCAGTCTTTTGAAGCACAAAGTGGCCTTGGTGGAATTCATGGCAAATAGACTCTGTGGCACTGATATTTCTCATGTCATTCACATGCACAGACATCCACCTTGCATAGTTCTGCTGGTCTAATGCAAAGAACACTGGCACCATTTCATGAACTTGGGGCTGTTCCCGAGCAACTCTTGGACAGGTTATGTGAAGGAAAAGCCATGGAAGAGACCTTCAAACTGAGAGAGGCAAAGTTTCATGCTTCTTGTCGCATTAAATATAATTCGACCAAACTGAAAAGGAAGCATGCAGAGGTTTTCAGTGAAAGTGATGTGGACGTCAAATCGAAAACATCCCACCAACAAGCCAAGCTCTGCTGCGCAAATCAAAAGGGCCATCTATCAAGGGAGTTACATTTGGGGCCAGGCAGAAAATCCTACACCATCACTCCCTAATCCATCGGAGTGGGGATGGAGAAACAGTGACGGAAAGTGGGAACCTCTTTGGACCATCAGCCCTGAAGCATCCAGAGCATGCCGAGAGCTTCTCAAGTGTGCCTGCAAGAAGACATGCAAAACACAACGCTGCAAATGCTGCAAAGCAGGACTACAATGCACTGCCCTCTGCAACTGTGTGTGTGCATCTGCCAATAACCCACAAAACTAGGTAAGTAAATTTACATTGCTTCAACCTTCTCGCTTTCCTTCAGCTACGTTCAAGCATGTGCTCTGGCTTGTATTTATGTCGTGGTCATAATGAAATAATACTAAAACAACTACTACAAAACAACAATACAGGCTAATATATTAGATGGGTTTGTATAAGAATTTAAAACTATAAAAGTTCACAAAACTATGTATCTCTGCCAGTTTGAGGGTTGTTGGATCACGTGAACACAAATCAACAGTTTGGTACAGATTTATGTGGCGGCCATTTTGAGATTGTATAAAAATAACCTTTAAAACTCATTTTTTTAGGTGGCCCTGTATCAGACTTTGATAAGTACATAAAACTGTGCATCTCTGCCAGTTTTGGTGCCTGTAGCATCAACTGAACATATGTCAGTAATTTTGCACAATTTCATGTGGCGGCCATTTTGAAATTGTATTAAAAAAAACCCATAAAACTAAATTTTCGTGTTGGCCCTGTATCAGAATTTGATAAGTACATAAAACTGCCTGTCTCTGCAATTTTGGTGTTTGTTACATGAAGTGCACAATTCGGCTCTCTCGTGTCACATACGAGCCCCACTATATGTTCATTATAGGTCACAGATGATGGCCCATGTTTACCAGAATAGCCATTACTAACGGTTACACCAGCCCAAGACGGTTTTTCCTCTTTATGGAATATCTCAATGTATTCAGGATAAACTGGGAGTACGTTTATATGCTTTGCATCTTGTTTTTTTTCTTTTTTTCTTTCTCCCTTAACCTGGTGGGATGTCATCAGGCCCCTGTAACTTCACCAGATTCCTTCAGGTCTGTTGGTGGTGTGCCATGACTGCTGGTCTCTGTAAATATAATTGTCTCAGTCAACTCTGCAATGTTGTAAGTCCATGTGTGTGTGTGTGTGTGTGTGTGTGTGTGTGTGTGTGTGTGTGTGTTGTGCGCGCGCGCGCGCGCGCGCGTGTGTGGGGTGTGTGTGTGTGTGTGTGTGTGTGTGTGTGTGTGTGTGTGTGTGTGTGTGTGTGTGTGTGTGTGTGTGTGTGTGTGTAAGTGTGTGTGTGTGTGTGTGTGTGTGTGTGTGTGGTGTGTGTGTGTGTGTGTATGTGTGTGTGTGTGTGTTGTGTGTGTGTGTGTGTGTGTGTGTGTGTAAGTGTGTGTTCCTTTGTGTGTGTGCATGAGTGTCTGCGTGCATGTGTACAGGTGTGTGTGTGTGTGCTCCTCTCTAACTTCCTCTTTCAACAGTTCCCCGGAAGAAGAAAAAACAACTCTGTGTCCTTGGATCAAGGATAAATTATTCGTCTCTTCTTTTGACTTACACTTTACTGTTAAAATTTTTTAATTAACTAAATCATTAGCACTAAATGGAATGTAACTGAGAAGAAAAAACCTTTAGTGAGAGTATGTTTGTAAGCTTAATATGCACATTCTTGCAGCATGTGTGTACACTGGTTTGGATTATTCAATTACGTAAGTTCATACTCCTTTCTTTAATTAAGAAGTCTTTCATGTGGATGTCATTGGACATAATCAGTGTGATGGAGTTTCATCATTCTTAAAGTGACAAATACACTGATACTGTCAGGGTTTTTTTTTTCTTTTTTAAGCACAACACTTCATATTTTTATTGTGCAAAATCAACATAAAAGATTCTTTAAAATCAAAATATCTGCTTAATTCACAGTCATGCAAGGAGATAGAACTCTGACATTAATTCAACATTTGCCACAAACCCATTCAAGCATGATACAACTTATAAGAACTGCAGTTCCATACAAGTTTTCAGTTTCATTATCATTTACAGCCCGTCTGATTGTAGGAGTCTTCCCATGTTAAAAAATGGAATACCCCCACCCCACCCCCACACACATGCGTACGCACGCACGCACCCACACACACAATCTGGGGTCACACACACACACACACACACACACACACACACACACACACACACACACACACAGAGTCATAAACACAAACAACACATGTCACAACACCCACATATGGATTACATACATGTTTAACACCCACCTCATATGATATGACCAACTGGAGTTACTTCCCCTGACACTACACTGGTACCACCAGGGCAACAGCACATTCTAAAGAACAGCCAAACGGTTAGTTATTATTTTAGTTGTTTTTTTTCTTTTGCTAGATGCCCAAAGGATCCAATCCTTGTTCAGTGTGTGCATAACCAGTGAAACTATAATAGGACATCCCCACAATCATGTGCACGCACCTAAAAAATAGAGATCTACTAGTAAACAAACTGACACACATTTTTGTGCAAACATGATAAGACAACACACACACACACACACACACCACACACACACACACACACACACACACACACACACCTTTATAGAAAGGTGGCTCTCTCAACTATGCCTGTTCCTCAACCCTCATCCTATTCAGTTTGAAACTATATGACAACATTCTCAACAATATGTTTGGAACAATGCGTCAGCATCCTTCACAATATGACACAAATGACACCACATACATATATCTTCACATGACTTTCCAAGACTAAAGTATCAGACAGAGAACAAGAGGTCCCAGGCGCCGTTGTACATCCAAAAGCTTCACAATACCTACATTTAGCTGGCTGTATCTGGAGCATATATGTAGTAGGGTCTTTCATATGGACTGCTTAGGTTCGATTTAACAAACAATTTACCATACACCAGCCACCATGGCGAAGTGGTTAGTGTCATGGAGTCCCGAAAGGGAGGTCATTGGTTCAATTCCCATCAGAGTCATGTGGGATTTTTCTGCCCTTATCCGCTCCTACCCAGAGGTGAGTTTGCTTCGGGGTCAGTTGGGAAGACTGGGACCACACAGTCAAGTTTTATCCACTAAATGGATGCGTCTCTGAGAGTGTTGCTCAAATTTCCTGACCAACACTGTAGGTGTTTGTATCTCTCAGGCCTGGTTGACACCAGAATATGTTATGAAACTAAGCGTAGAGTACAGCCCTGTCATGCAGTCTCAGACTAGAATGGAAGCCTGTAGCATCATCTTCGTCATCCTAATTCTCATCAATCAACATTGAAAAAACGAATTTACCACAACCGTCAGGATCCCTGTTTGAAAAAAAGAGACAAAGCTGCAGTCCGGAGCCACTGAATCGAAACAAACATTGACAGACGCATCAAGATCTACAGCAGCCAAGTGTGATCATGATATTAGAACATACAGCTCTGTGATGCAGTCTACCACATTTTCTGTGAAAGCAACTGCTGATTCTTCTTGATCTTGATACGATTTGCAGTCGGGACACGAATTTGAGTATGGCACCAATGGCTGGAAAAGTGGGGAAGCAGAAACCATTTTTCTTTTAATGTTCATTCTACTGTTCAATCTTTTCACCAAAAGCAGGCAATAGTTTGACAGATGCCATCCATCATGGTCAGGCCTGTATGCACGTCAAACCCGATTAGCTTATTCGCGTTTAGGGCTTAAACGCGGTTAGCTATTCGGAGCTTAAACGCGGATAGCCCCCTCTCCGGTTTTGGTATGTATGACGCCCTATTCGCGATTGAATAGCTCTCCGCGTTTAGAGGGCAGGAAACGGCGCTCTATTTATAGATTCTTGGCAAAACCGGGGTGCAGCAGGCACTGCTTTCGGTTTAGTCATACCCTCCTTCGTGGAACTTTCGCTGGTACGTGCTTCGTCGGTTTTCGCCAGTCGAAGTTTTTATTGTTTGTGTTAGATCTACTTGCCATGGAGAATTCAAAGCGCACTAGGAAGCCAAATTTCAGTGCTGATGAAATTCGAGTATTACTGGAAGAGATGCAGGTAGAACGTGCAGCAGTTTTACTCCGATATTTGTGTTTACAGTGTCCATACAGAGATGTATGGTCAGGGTGTAGTTTCTCCAGCGAGGAAATTAAAAAAATGCTTCCCCCACTTCTGATTCAGGTTCCAGTTTTGTGTGTGTGTGCGAGAGAGCACAAATGTTTAATTGTTTTTGCATTTGTATGGCCGCGGATTAAGTTTTTACGAATGGTAGCAGTTTCCGTTTGAGTGTGTATTTGTAGGGGGGATTAAGTGTGTGTGTGTGTGTGTGTGTGTGTGTGTGTGTGTGTGTGTGTGTGTGTGTGTGTGTGTGTGTGTGTGTGCGCGCGTGCGTGCGTGCGTGCGCGTGTCTTTTGTATGAGTGTGCTGTTTGTATATGTGTGTGTGTGTGTGTGTGTGTGTGTGTGTGTGTGTGTGTGTGTGTGTGTGAGAGAGAGAGAGAGAGAGAGAGAAGGGGAGAGAGAGAGAGAGAGAGAGAGAGTGCGAGCACGAGTGCAAGAGCGCTCATATTTGTATGTATTTGTATGTATGTGAATATATTTTTGATTCGTTAATCAGTGATAATTCATGGCGATGTCCTTCCAACTGCCCCGCAACTTGTAAAAGTAATATTTGTGTTTACAGTGTCCATACAGAGATGTATGGTCAGGGTGTAATTTCTCCAGCGAGGAAATTAAAAAAATGTTGTTTTTTTTTAACAGGGGAAAGAGAGAACTCAGGGTTTGACACCTTTGCAGCTGAAGGCAGCGACGTATCGGCTATACCAGACACTCAGTTTTTTTGTTTTTTTTTTACTGGTATGTGAGTTTTCATTAGGTCATCGTACAGGTCAAACGGGTTCTTTCTGTCACGAAAGATGCGGTTTCGTCGCAATTGCCGTCGCTGTCTCACTTGGAAAAACATCAATGCAGCCATATTTATCCGCGTTTAGGCTCGCTATCGGACCCCCGAGGCACCGATAACTTTGTCCGCGTTTAGCCGAGTCGGATAGCTTATGCGGTCTGACGTGCATACCAAAATCTGCCGCCTATCCACCGGATAGGCGCTATTCGCGGACAGCCCTCTATCCGGATCGACGTGCATACAGGCCCAGGGCAATATGAATGACTGCCACTATTTGCAGGCATGCAGTTTCCCTGTTTGTATCAGAAAACTGGAGTTTCAATCTTGCAACACATCACAAATCATATGTAAATCTCTGTGTGTTGACTCTACTAGGAAATGGAAGATCTAAACTTTAATGACCAAAATACAGTACAGTGTTGAAAAATTCTGCAGAATCCAAATTCTGTGCAAAAAGTTATAACTGTTTACAAAAGAACCAGTTCACACACACACACACACACACACAACACACACACACACACACACACACACTCACAGACCTTTATATTTGCATTTTTAGATATGAAGGGCACTGAAATACAAAAGTGTCGTATCCCATACGCAATTACCTTTTCACATAATATAACACAAACATTTCATATTTGTTCTGAACACCATAAGGTGAAATTACAATATAACTCATCAGTACATCATGTCATATACACACTCTTAGCAATACACGGTTCTTTCAGTAACAATCAACATACACTGAAATTACAGCTACATGGATTTTTTTTTTTTTTTTTTGAAAGGGAAAACAGTCACAGAAATGTCCATTCAATTTCATTAAATTCAGGCTACAGGATTTAGATTTTCACTGTGAAAATTTTTCTTTTAATTTTAGCAATTGAGTACAGAAGAATCGCCCATTTAAAACCTTGAAAATTTCATTACAAAAAGGCCTTAATGGGAGTGATCTAAAATGCGGCGGTGTGGAGGGGGGGGGGGGGGGGGGGGGGGTGGCAAGGAAGGGAATGTTATTTAACACCTTGATGTAGTGAAGACACTGTACCTCAGTTTGGCAGTTGGTGAGAAAAGCTTTCTCTTGAATCATTTTTTCTGCTGCTGAATATGTTTCGCTTTTTTTCATCACAAAACCAGTCCAAAACAACATCATTTATGTCAGTAAATTGGCACTGGCAAACGTTTGCATATAGCTGTCTCTGGGTTAACCATTTTCCCCTTCAGAAAGAGCTGAACTTTTCTCTTGAACGATGTTTTACATCTGGGTCAGCCCCACATCAAAAGATTTTACAACTGAACATGTAATCTCACCTCGGATCACTTGTTTTTATAATAAAATCTTCAGCCTTTCTTCCATAGTCAGAATTTTTCTTTTCCTTACAGATCTCCCCGACATGTTGAACATCTTAAAAAACCATGAGCGTGTGAAGTTCCCTGGTTATGCATATTCAGCGATTTCTCAATGGGAGATGACCAGAACTGCAAAGTGACAACAGTCCTCTGCTTTGTGTACAGAAGTACACGATGATATGCGCAACCACACAGCTGATCGACTTTCTTAATTTTTATCATTTTTCTGCATCCACATTTTGGCATCATGATTGTGAAAGTAGGTAAACATGAGTCGGTTGGTCAGCTATGGTGGCAGGTCATTGCTGGTGTGACATTTAAAAAATAAAATAGACCAGTCATGGAAAAACTGGTTGAGAATGGAGTAGGGTTGCCGACCAGGGGAAGGGCGGGGGACATTTGTGGAGAGTATATAATAAATGCACTAAGGCATTTAGCACACATTTATGACAATCTACTTTCCTTTTCACTTTGGAACACAAACACATGTGCTTTTCTCTCTCTCTCTTTCTCCCTCTCTCTCTCTCTCTCTCTCTCTCTCTCACACACACACACACACCCATGCATGCACGCACAAACACGCACGCAAACATGCACGCATGCGCGCAAGCACACACATGCACAAACACATACAAAAAGAAAGCAGACAATTTTTTTTTTGACGAGGATAAATCCTGTAGCCTTTAGGGGCATGAACAATAAAATCTGATCCATACAATTATGATCATAAAACGCACAACAGTAGCAAACTAACAGCAAGTCATGACCAAAATCCTCCATTTTTCTTATAAAGACCAACAGCAAAATGATAGAAATCAAACAACTTTACTTAATTCAGTAAATCTATCAAGTTTGACCGACACTTCTTTCTATGAGGATACAATCAGAACATTATTGACAAAGTTGTGGAAAACATCAACTTGTGAATCACCACATACAGGGTACTCCACATCAAAATGGAATTCATCTCTTACTGCACATTGTTTCAGTCCTTAAAAAAAATTCATTCTCCTCCAAGAAAAGTCTGAATCTGCTTTATCAATAATAAATTTATGATGGCTACCACAAAAAAAAAAAAAAAATTGAACTGAAACACATCTATATGCAACTATTAATAATTCTTCTGTAAAACTATTTTCCCACTTTTTCTCATTTGAAATCAGTTTTATAACTTCTACGAAACAATTATCTCCTAATATTACCAGTGACCAAAGCTTTATGCCATATAAATGTGTAAAATTACTTTGTTGAGCAAGATGAAAATCGGCAAACACTTTTGGCACTGGAAAACTCAATGCAGCAGTAGTGTTCTTAAAACACAGTTACTGTCTATTTCACTAAAAAAAATTGATACCGTTTATCAACTCCTGATGTATAAAAACTACTTTAATGTAACTCTTATGAACACACAAATTCTATACTAATATTTGTCAGGTGATATTGATAATATCCTAAATCTCATCATTCAAGCTTCAGTTTGTAGAGAGATCTTCATGAACCATCTCTCTCTTTCTCTCTCTCTCATACATATACACAGACAAAGACTCAGCCACAGACACACATGCACGCGCACGCACACGCACACACACATATACACTGGAAAAAAGGGGGATTTGTGACTTCTGCTATAAAAAAAATTATCACAACTCTTGTGCCTCATGATCATCTAATAATTTTTTTAACAGTAATAACTGTAAAAGTTTGTCACGAACATCTGCCTTTGTCAGGTGCTAAAACCATCCTTATTATACACACAGAAAGCCTAAAAAACAACTTTGCTGTTTAGAAGTACAGTGGCAGCCTTTCCAAAAATGATCAATTTTTCCAGACATCATAGCTGTCAGAACAAAGTCTGTATTTCTGAAGCGCAAGACGTATGGAATGTTTCAGTGTTATGGCTTCCAAAAGTGGCTTACCTTAAAATGAAATACTCAAACGATTTGACGCAATGAATGAAGTTCCTGCAGGGTTAAATTTTCACTGCAACTGTACAGTGACTTTGACAATGACTGGCCCAAGTATAATAGAAACTGGCAGAAAAGCCAGGTAGCATGAGAAACCCTCCGTTATTCCTGACCCAAGCTAAACCCAGGCAGATTTAAGAGGACGCCTGGCATACTCAGATGGTCAAAAACAGACTGGCATATTCAAATGTTTACAAGTAATGTGAAACAACACATCTGGATGGCTTTGTCCATAGGCTGGCACAATAAAGACATGATCTGAGGGCACTCTGTTTTCAGAATTGTGACAACACCACGTCATACTGTGCACAACTCGGTACATCTGATGTATAAGCGGTGCATGCATTATTCTGTGCAGAGAAAAGTATTCATTTTCTCAATCTGTCTTAATGAATGGATTCATGATTCATCCGGTGTTTTAATAATGAATCTATCAGGATGAAGTCTTTCAATATCGTGATTAATCCAGTTTTAAAAATTCTGAAAATGGACACGAAAGGAATGAAGACAAAGTGATCAGGTCACACACAAAGTCCTGTTATCCACGTTACAAAGGAAACACAACAGGTTACATTCTTCATGAACGCAATGGATCCAGCCTTCAGAGATTCATACAATGAGAAACGTTAAAGCTCACAGATGAACAGAAGACCTTATTTTTAGTACTGTGGAACATAACTGATAACACTTTGCTCTTGTTTTAAAGCCTACATTTCTAAATGATCACTTTAATTGAAATACATCAAGAACAATGTATTAATGAATTTGTCAATACAAATCTATCATCAAAATGGCATACTTGAATAGACAAAATCTTGCCACAGTAAAACATTAATACTGTAACTGCAGACTTTCTGTCACTGTGACGTGGTCACAACGAAGCAGAGAATCCTGTCCAGAGAGCTGTCAAACTGATGACTGAATGTCGATCCTCTGTCACTGCAATGCGATCAAACTAGAACATACAATCCTCCCCACAAAATTGTCTGGCCAATCGAACACACTTACACCAGCTCCACTCTCAGTATCTGTGACGTCCAAATGCCAAGCAGATTGGTATGTCTGTTTCTTCATCGATGAACATGCACCTTTCAACATCAAAGACATGTCACAACACAAGCCTCAGTTGATCACACAACACTGGCATCTTCATTACCTTTCCTCTTCAACAACAATACCAACAGTTTACATGTCACAGTAGCCCATCATTGGAATCCTAACAAGTATTCTGTCAGGCAAGAGTTCAGGCATCTGAAGATGCAGCGACCGAGACCCACATAGTCGTGAGTCTCCCAATCTCCAGGGATAAGGTCCGAGCACAGAACGCAGAATCTGACCCACTGTCGTGGTGATGAAGTGAAAGTAACTGGTAATGCGACCATTGTACCTATGTAACCCTATGACCTATTACACCTGGATGGTAGAGCCAGTCTTGAGGAGGGTGACGGAGGACGCATGAAGCGGGTTGGTGGGGAACACTTTGATGGGCAGGTCCCAGACCATAGTTTCGACGTCCAGGGTGGCCGGCCCCCTCCACTGCCCCCCGTCCTGCGCCCCCTGCTGCGTGTCGGACATGAGGTTGTCAGGGTTGGACAGCTGGGAGATGGACGTCACAAACTCAAAGTGAAGACGCCATCGCTGGCACACTGAAACATTGGAGGAGATCACTGTGTGATAAACCCTATCTCACTGTGGCCAAATTGGGAAACTGCTCAGGATAAAATGTGCTCTTAGGCTGTGCATGTTGCATGTACTTGCATTCGTGCACACTTTACGAACAGGGAAATATGTTTGGAGCTGTAAAGAACACATTTTTTTCATATGAAGGTCGTGATGGCACAGACATTATATTTCCTTACAAAGGCATCAATTCATTCAAACACACACATACACATCTCGCATCCTACAGCTGCCTGTGACCTTTCTCTTTCCATACAGCAATGAATGTGTGTGTGTGTGTGTGTGTGTGTGTCTGTGTCTGTGTCTGTGTGTGTGTGTGTGTGTGTGTGTGTGTATATATATATATAGACAGAGACAGAGAGACAGACAGAGACAGAGATGCACTACACACAGACAACCACAACACAAGAACACACAAATGCATGCACACTCTAAATTCCTTTCACCATCCATGCACGTGCATACTCATACACACACACACACACACAACACATGTACATAAAGCAAGCACAGAGAACCGTTTTCTGCGCTGTAAATCATCTTGTGAGGGCTCAAATAAATCAACACAGACGACGACGACAAGACTTTGAAAAACACACAACACCCATTTTCCATCACACTTACCTATATCCGTCATGAATGCTGGGGTGGCAGTAAGAGGAATTGGAAGATTCACGTGAGTTCGAACTGTGTGCAGGCACATTTCTTGGTGCTTCACATAGGAGGTAATGGCTGAGCCCTGGCCTGCCTTACGCGACATTCCTCAGAAATCTGCTCCTCACTTTGCAGTGTCACTGAGAACTGAAAAATTCACATGCACGCAGACTCTTTATTTCTCTTGGTGGTGCTCTGACAGCTCAATACAAATGTCGAGTGCAACAAAGTCAGGGCAACAGATTCATATCTACCCACCCACACATTACATATATGCGCATGTGTTAGTGCTCACTTTACATGTCTAAGCATCTTTCACATCAAAGATAATCCCAAACACCTTTTCTCTTTTTTTTCCCCCGTGTAATATATTTCCATAAGGATGTGACGGTGCAGTTACACAATAACACACTTGTCTTAAATATGCAACATCCTACACTGAAGGCATTATCCAGCTTGTATAAGGTTTGTTTCCCTTTTCAGTTGTTCAAGGAGCATTTCCACTTTGCAACAATTTGTATTCATGTCACAGACTGACTTGACATTGTGAAGGTTAGTTTCAAAGGGAGGCGACTGCAGGTGGACAGTGGAACAAACTTAAAACAAAAAATACTATTCCGCCGGACAAAAGGGAAAAACAAATTACAAGACCAGACATGACGCGTTTCGAACTCCCTGGTCTTCTTCAGGCAAGATAAACAACCTTCAGGACAATGAAAACAAAGAACAAACAATCACTTATGTCTTCATGCTGGCCGCAAAATGGTTGTTGTTTTAAATCTGACAACTGGGAACTCGTGCATGTGAGTATGAACTTTATTACTCAGTTCTGACATTATGAATAATGTAAAGGATAGAAGGTCAACGGTCATCTTGTGAACAGGGATGACTTCGAACATACGAAAGATGCTTCGTTTTTGGATGCAATACAATTTATTTAAAAACAGAAGTGTTGAAATTTCAGTTAGCACCAATGGACTGATGGATCTCAAGAGTCTCCTGACTGTGTACAGAAGACTTAGCTACAAAACAGCTCAACAACACTCTGTAGTTAGACCTTCTCTCACCTGAACACATGGGATGGTTCCATTGGAGAAGTCAAACATGCCGACAATGTCCTCTCCAGCTTGAAGGCTTGCTTGAACAACAGGAACTTGGCCACCCTCCCTTTGGAATTGGTAATGTTGTATGAATCTGAATAGGCAAAACACACCTCATGTTTATTTTACACAATAAAAACTGTGTTTTTAGCAATGCAAACCTGAAGCAGAACATAGAAAAGTAAATGAAGATGTTTGAGTACCATGCTTTCCTCACCACATCTTTTCTTAAATTAACCACCGAAGAATATTGTCCATAAAACATCAATAAAAACACACACACACACACACATGTTGTCACTTAGATAACGATAGCCAAATGCAGCAATGTTACCATATTGCTTGGTTATTTGATGAACCTTAGACAAATGCTTTTAAAAAAAATTACATACATATGAATATTGTTTTGTGTCAACCCTTGATGAAATGACCCCCTCCCCTTCCCCTACTCCACCTCTTCAACAAAGATAATGATAATTCTATATCCAAACTGTATTCAATTTGGGTGCACTGAGTTTCAGAGTTTCCAGGCAACAAGATACCAGTTTTTTCTTTCTATTCAACTGCACCCAGTTTGGGGGCTCTGAGATTCAGTGAGTTTCCTGCCATTAAGACACAAGTTTTTGTCTTTCAAGTGACCTGCATCCAGTTTGGGTGCACTGAATTTAGGAGCAATTCCTGGCAATAACACACAAGTGTTTGTCTTTCTAGTAACCTGCATCCAGTTTGGGTGCACTGAATTTAGGAGCATTTCCTGGCAATAAGACATCAGTTCTTGTCTTTCTAGCGACCTGCATCCAGTTTGGGTGCACTGAATTTGGGAGCATTTCCTGGCAATAAGACATCAGTTCTTGTCTTTCTAGTGACCTGCATCCAGTTTGGGTGCACTGAATTTGGGAGCATTTCCTGGCAATAAGACACAAGTGTTTGTCTTTCTAGTAACCTGCATCCAGTTTGGGTGCACCGAACTTGGGAGTGTTTCCTGGCAATAAGACACAAGTGTTTGTCTTTCTAGTAACCTGCATCCAGCTTGGGTGCACCGAACTTGGGAGTGTTTCCTGGCAATAATACACAAGTGTTTGTCTTTCTAGTAACCTGCATCCAGTTTGGGTGCACCGAACTTGGGAGTGTTTCCTGGCAATAAAACACAAGTGTTTGTCTTTCTAGTCACCAACATCCAAACTGGGACAATTTAGTTTTCAGAAGTTTCATGGAGGTAAGACACCAGCTTATATCTTTCCAATCACTTGTACCCTGTGTGCCTACAATCAATATAGTCGAGGCTGCACAGAAAGAGGGGCAGGTGGAGGTGGACAGAGGAGGGGGGAAGGGGGTTGAAAAGTAAAATGATAAAATCTGCCAGAAAGTGGAAACTCTGCAATTATTATTGCAGTAATGGTCAAGAACATTTTCTTGTTTCTTTTCCTCCCCCCCCCCCCCTTTTTTTTTTTAGTACAATATTCCAAGATGAAAAGCTGCTGATTTGAAGCTGCTGCTGAGATCTAAAGCACAACAGGCCGGAATGCTTTATTTTACAGAGATGAATTCTGTCTAGGGTCGGCCTATGTCATACTGATTCTGCTCTTCGTGAAAAAGAAAAAAAAAGAGCTGACTGACGTGGTGCTTTCTTGGCTGTGACAGTTGCCATGACTTGCAAAGCAATATCCAGAACAGAGTTCTCCTTCCTCTGGTTATTCAGGAAGGGGTTGCTGGGTCGGATCTCCTCTGTCTCGTTGTACACACTGAGATCGTTCATTCCTTGAAAATAAAAGCAGTGAAAATTACTCTCTCTCTTTTTCTCTCTCTCTCACACATACAAACATAAACACACACACACACATACACATGCGCATGCGCACGCACCCCCCCGCGCGCGCACATACACACACACACACACACACACACATCCATGTTGAATCCCACCCATAAACAATCTAGTTCACTTTACCCAAGAAGAATAAGCTAGATTTTCTGCTAACTTAATGACAGTGAGCCAAAGTTTCAAGTTCAATACCCTGCCAACAGACTGTGATGTGCCGAAGTGGATATGGGATTTTTTTGTCATGAATGCTTCAGTGGAAGGGAAACAACCCAGGCCATTAACTTTACCATGGCAGTACAAATTCTTTTCCATAAGCTGAAAACTGTAGCTTTCCAATAGTATTGCTTTGAGACATGTCAGAGGTCCTTCTCTGGCAGAACGAAGGCAATTTCTCATTTCAAGAGACAATCGAACTTGATATATGTGAAGGATCCGACACTGAAATGATGACATGAGATTAAGGGGACATTACTCTGATAGGAAAAATCATCTCTCATTGTTCCCAGTGCATTTCCAGATGGACAGTAGAAACATTCATGGGTAGGCACAGATATCCTGCACGCTTTTTCTTCTCAGGGTGGAGGGGGATTTAGAGACATACTTTTATATAAAGTTGCTGAAATCAATAAGCAGCACACATGAAAAATTAGTGTGAACAATTTGCATAATTTCTGTGATCAGCATGCAGACCGATGCTCAAAGCAGACATGGACAGGGATTGTAGATCCAGTGTATAGACAGGCATCCTGTGGACCATACCTGGCTGGACCATCCAAAGGGTGTTTTGAAACAGAGCAAGAGAAAAACATTTTGCCTTACAATCCAAAAATTCTGAAACTGTTGTGAACTATTCAGAGACGTAGTAGGAGCTAATCTATCCTCTCAGATGGAGTAATGTTGATAAACGTTCATGCTACCTTGTTCTAAGTGTGAGTGAGCAATCCTTCATTGACCAAAAACAGCCACGAGTAGGAGTCACAAGGTTAATGAGATACAGCCTACCTGGCATGACCATGACCCTGAAAGGAATGCGCAGCAGTTTGGTGGGAGCTCCCAGCCTCTGAGTGCCCATGATGATTTTGTAGGAATACTTCACTGCCTGACCCCGAAATGATGGTGGTGCATCTGTGGGGATAGCATCTACATACCGGACTGCAACACAACAAAAGAAAAAGATCTGTCGTGAGATTTCTCTCAATATACATGACATGCTGATAGAGTGTGTCAGAGCAAATCGCAAATTCATAAACGGATAGAATATTGTGGGTGCATGCACACACAGAAACATATGGATACACATGAGTTTGTATGCTTACACATACATGCACTGACACAAACACATTCGCTTATCCTCAATTTAGATTAGCTCTTTCACCTTGAAAAGTGCTTTTTTTTAAAAATGTGTGTGTTTCCTTGTTAAACATATTTTTTCAGACAGGAACATCTCTTCTAGAAATGGGGTTAAAATGAACCTGCTAACAGATGTACACTTTTGTGTACAAAAGACCTCAAATACACCACTAAGAACAACAATGACAACAAAACTGAAACATGAATGTTAGACAGGTGGCTGTCCAAAACAACAGAAGTGTCAGTATTTATTGAGTATGAGTGATACACAGGCAATTTTGATGCTTTGTATTGTATAATTTCGTCATCACACCAGATTTATCTGTATCAAAAGCTACTTTTCCCTGGTAAAGCACTGTCGTCATAAGACAGCACCACACTGCACATGGCACTGGTAAATTTCTTCTGAAATCATCGGTTGCATGCACACATACATCATATGCATTCATTCGCATAGATCTATATATGCAATAAGAAGGGTGCATATACTATCTGTATAAACGGACATTCACATCTTGAAGTGGCACAAGACCAAGAAGCACTTACATGATTTGGAGTCTCCAGGCTGCAGTTTGAGGTCGCACAACAGTATCTTGGGTTTGGTACACAGCACTGTCAATCCTCTCTCTCCTGCAACATGCCGCCACATAGTCTGTGGTGCTCCATCCCCTGTGCCGGTATCTTCACGTTCATTACCATCCTCATGTTATCAGACTCCTAAGTGTTGTGATGTTTTGTGTTGTTTGTTTTTGTAATTAAGGTACTTATTACATTCAGTGGGGTTTTTTTCAATTTCCTGTCTTCTCTGCTTCTTTTCTTTGTTGATATTTTTTCTTTTTCTTTATCTTCTCTTGTCTTTCTCTCTTCCTTCATTTTCTCTCTGTTTATCTTTCTGTCTTTCCCCCTAAATTTAAATTTTTCCCATGACTGCCAGATAAAAATGATATTATGATTGTACTTAGCATGGACACACTCAGATACTAGATAAAATAGAACAAAATGACATGATGTGTTGATGTTTTGTGAAAATTCAAAATCATCAGACAATACTCTCTCCCACGTTCTCACACACACATACACACATATCCCTCTCCTCCTCATATTCACACACATACCAACACTTCCCCCCACCTACCCATCCCTCCTATCTGCTTCACAGTTTAAGGCTTAAGAAACACTAACAGCTGCACAGTGAGTTGCATTCTGGACTACAAGTGGGCAAGTTTCGAACCAAGTGGTGGTAGCAAGCAGTGAATTGCTGCACCATGAGTAGGATGAATCAGTGAATATAGAAGGATTAAGACAATGAGCAACAGCAAAAGGCAGAGAGACAGACGGACAGATGGACAGATTGTGATGAGCAACAATAAATACTGAGAACACTACATTGGCTCACCGCTACCACCACCCACACTGCAATCACTCATGATGTGGCTACTTCAATGGTAACAAATTTCATCCCTCTGAAAGCACAGCTCGCAGCTCAACTTACAGGTGGTAGACAGGCCGCAGCCTTACCCACTTCCTCTCACCTTTGTTGGGAACAAAGGAGGTGTCACATCCTGTGCTGGAGGCCTCCTCAGTGGACATGAGCTGTGTCTTTGGAAGCTGTACTCTGGATTCGCTCACAGTGCACTGACAGATGATCTGCACGCTGGACCATGCCACTGTGTCCACATCCGCACTGAAAAAAAGATTGCACCACTGGTTGTAAAAGAGTTAAATCCACACTGAAAAGAAAAAAAATTGTACCAGTGGTTGTGAAAAAGTTAAAAGTGATTGATGGGTTTAGCTTGCTTTCTTGTGCTTGTTTTGGCTTGGTTGGGTTTTTTTGTGTGTTTTCAGGAAAGGGGGAGGGTGAAGATGTGAGAGGGAGGAGCGGTGTGTGTGTGTGTGTGTGTGTGTGTGTGTGTGTGTGTGTGTGTGTGTGTGTGTGTTGTGTGTGTGTTAGAGAAAAAGAGAGACAGACAGACAGAGAGTGAGAGGGAGAGAGAGAGAGAGAGAGAGAGAGAGAGAGAGAGAGAGAGAGAGAGAGAGAGAGAGAAAAGACTATAATGTGTACATGAGTATGTCTGTATGAGAATATATTTGAGTCTCCACAATGTCCCTTTGCCTTTACGCAACTGCATTTGTGCACAGTGTGTGTGTGTGTGTGTGTGTGTGTGTGTGTGTGTGTGTGTGTGTGTGTGTGTGTGTGTGTGTGTGTGTGTGTGTGTGTGTGTGTGTGTGCGTGCGCATGTGTGCGTGTGTGCATGTGTGTGTATGTTGTATCAATATGCATGCATGCATGCATCAAACAAATGTTTCTACCTTTAATCTCAAAAAAAAAAAAAAAAAGACAAGAAAGAAAAATGACATGGTGAGGATTTTCTGCAACATTGGGGTTAAACTGGTCAATGCACATGGATATCACAATACAAAACTGACTTTCACAACACAGAATTCAGGAGAGAAAGACAGAAAGAAACAGAGATATCTATGAAAAAGAGGTGGAGAACAAGTGAAAAGAAACACAACAGTAAAACAGGAAAGAAAAAAGTACCAGATATTTAGTTGTTTTTTTTTTTAACATGAATGAATAAACATCTAAATAAATATTAAAATAAAATGTTTTTTAAAGACCATGTCAAACCAAGAAGCAGTTACATCTGTACGCAAACTTCACTCACTCGCTGTCCCTTGAAATGTTGGTAAAGATGATGTCACAGTTGATCGTTTCACCTGCCAGGAAGACAGGCCCGCGAGGGAGGCATGCTGTCACCTCAATCATGACTGGTGGCAGGTCTACCTGATGTTGGCTTCTACTTTACATCGAAAGCGGCATACAGCCGTCCACCTGACAATGAGAGAGTGAGCATCTTAGCCAGAAAAAGACAGGCTGACAAACACAATTAGCGTGGTGGTGGTGGGGGGGGGGGGGGGGGGGGTGTTGGGAGGGGGTGAAACGAATTGGGAAAAGACTTTGCAATTTTTCTTAAACCTTGCTCTTAATGCAAAAGGAAAAAAAACATGACTCAAAAATTGCATACATACCTAAACATGTCACCTTTCACCAAATCATATCACAGAAGTGCAAATCAATATGCGATACCAAAAAAAAAAAAAAATTGTACAAGAAAATGAATAAAATGTAACACAAGCCAGTGCAGAAAGGAACATGAATGTAAATTAGCTGCTGTGTATCATCACATTTAAATAATGAACTGTACAGACAGAAAACAGAATGAGCAACTAAAGAGCAAACAAACTGAAAACAGTGAAGACAAGTGATAGATCAAATACTAACTTTTACAGAACAGACAAAATGAGATCTCCAGCATTTTCACTTCTCAAGCAAAGCCATTGAAGCTACAAAAGAGGTCCCCATGGATAAAGCCTGACAAATACAACATCAGCCTTCACTGACACTGCTCTGCTAAATCAGAAAATTTTCAGTGTTGTGTGTACCCTGCCTGAAGGATGCTAAGACTGGAGTTTTAGCCTCACTGGCTGGCAGAACTCTACTACACAATTACCATTCGCAGACATAACTGAACTTGAACACCTTTGGTTGGCTGGGGGTTAAAAAAAAAAAAAAAAAAAGAAGAAGAAAAAAGAAGACTGAATTCATGACTGACATTAGATTTTGTTTTGGTGACAGAAAGAACGTCTGAAATATCTATCAGACTGCTGACCATTTTGTTGAGTCAAGAGGTGCTTCTGTTATCTCCTTTTGTCTGTTTTCTTTGTTTACCTTCTGAAAAAAAAAAGAAAAGTTCAGTACTGTCGACTGCTGGCTTATGGTGACATTCTTAACATGTTCTTTCCTGCTAAGGTAGGAGACGATGATGTCTCAAACACATTTAACCAATGTAACTGGCCATAATATACATGACCTCCTACCCACCCACCCCCACCCCCATCCACCCCCACCGTGTTAGACGTCTGACTACGTTCGATGATCAGCATTTTAAAAAAATATTTTGATTAAAGTCAATTCTAATATTAAAATTACTTTTACACAGTAAGACAAAAAAAAAAAAAAGGTTTCACAGGTTACTGCACACTCAGACTGTGGTGTCAAGTGCTAAGTGATATGTTGTGATCTGAGCGTAGTGCTGGAGGACATATATGCAGGCATACACAGAAAAAGTTTATGCCCTGTTCTCATGGTGACCTCAGTTTCTAATCCTCTACACATCCATGCTTATGATGAGTCTGCCTCACAGTCGACAAGTTTATGCAGATGTTGCAGAGATGGACATGGTGATGCCTTCTCCTTCTCTTTCTGCCCAGTGGCCACAATGATTTTTTGTACTCCCTGAACCATATACCATCATCACTTCTACCACTCTAGAAAAGGTTTTGGTTCGGTCTCTCTGGACAGAAGAAAGTCTTACAAGAATAAGCCACTGAAGGCAGAAAAAAAAGTTTGTGGTGCTGCCAGACTGTTGCAACTTTTTTCTTTGCTCAGGCGATTTGGTGTCATAACCAGCATTCATTTCTATTATGGGGATGTAATTATTTCATCATGGGAGCAAGATTTACCCTACATGTTCATTAAATGCACAGATAAGTTTTAACCTGTACATTTTTAGTTCTGACTCCACTCCACATATGGTATTACTGATCTATCCTATAAGAAAAAAAAATCTCTGCTCACTCACTCATATTGCATGACTCCATGACTAATCAATCACTTACTATTTTTTAGCAGAAAGCTTATTACATAACATAATACAGCATGTAGGCTGAACAACCTTTTGCCTGCTCTATCTAGTTATTGGTGTAAAGCCAATTCAATTCCTTCATAATGCATTGCAGCATAGAATGGCTAACTTAATCTGTTACATAAAGTTGAATATATCTGAAAGCAATACTTCTTCCCAGTGCTTAGCAAGCTCATTTTTCAAAGTGTTAAGTATTCCTGAAGTTTCAGCAGTGCAACATGAAAAAATTCCAAATAGTATTAATCCTTTCAGTAAAAAAAAGTGCATATAAAGATTATTTTTCTATAACGATTTATTGAATTTCATAGAATGACCTCTAGCATTTGATTTTCTGAGCGAAAATAAATTACTTGTAGTTTGAGCATTACATAAGCCATGTAAAACAATTAAAGTTTCTTTTTTATCATATTACCTCTGGCCCTTTGATATTCTAGACTTGGTTTTCATTCAATGCTCATCTTGCACTGAATTGGATGAAGATAAATGATTGCTCGTTCATTTTCGTTGTCCTGAGTGTTGTGTATCTTGCCTGAAGAAGACCTAAGAAGTCAAAGCATGTTGTGTTTTGTCTTGTGATTTGTTTGTCTACGTTTTTGGGTGGAGCCTTATAAATTATTTTTCAAATGTATTCTAGACTTGGTAATTTAAGGAGTTTTGTTGGCAGTGACATGATGGAGGAAAATGAACAAAGACAGAACAAACGTCTTTTTCTCACTGCATAACAAAAATGCACTTTCACTCTTCGACCGTTGGCAAAGAAGCAAGAGGGCGCCACCGGTATTTATTCTCGGTAACAAGGGACATAATTCTAAGATCACAAGCCTATCTTAACACCCCCACTTGATCGCAAGAAATTATATCTCGCACAAACAAACACAAGAATCCTAAATATAACAATATAACCTCTACAAACTCAACTGACATTTAACCCTCAAAATTAAGAGCTTCAATTTGTGTAACAGGAAATGTTGTAGCAGTGACAACATTTATTTTATGCCCTTTTACTGACATTAATAAGTTAGCCAAAAATCAGATTCTTGAATTTTTGCAATTGGAGTTTTTGTAGCAGGTTTGGTCATGACATCTGCCAGCATTTCAGAAGTAGGACAATATTTCAGTTCAATTTTCTTTTTGTTCAAAACATCTCTGACGAAATGATAGCGGATGTCAATGTGTTTAGATCTTTGTCTACTGACAGGATTGTTTGCCAAAGCGATTGTCCCTTGATTGTCTTCCAGAATCAACACAGGACCATAACTGTTTTTTCTGTCAATGTCCTCTAGTAACTGGCTCAAATATAAGCTTTCCTGAACAGTGGCTGCAAGAGCAATATATTCTGCCTCACATGTGGACAAGGCCACGGTTGGCTGTTTTCTTGATTTCCAAGAAATGAGAGGTCCAGTCTTGGACAGTGAAAAAACAATATCCAGTAGTGCTGCGTCTGTCTTCAGTGGACGACGCCCAATCAGCATCACTATAGCCTATCAATGATTAAGCCTTCATTATTTTTCCTGAAAATCAATCCATAGTCCATTGTACCTTTCAGATATCTCAACACATGTTTTCACAGCAACCCAATGAGAAGCTAGAGGTTTTGATAAATGCTGTGACAATTTAGTGACAATCCAACCTATGTCAGGCCTGGTACAAATCATGATGTAAATCAAGTGCCCACAATTTCACGGTATTTTCTGCCGTCAATTGGATCATCATCTTCACTGTTCCCAATTTTTTGTTCACAGGAGTGGATCTTGGTTTGCAATCAATCATGTCAAATTTTTCCAGCATTTTTTCTATGTATCTTTTCTGGTTCATCTTTACATACCCTACACCTTGTTCAAAATCCATACCCAGAAAGTAAGAGAGTTTTCCAAGATCTTTCATTTGGAATCGGTCTTTGAAAATTTGCTTGTTTTCAGATAGCAATTTTTCACTGTTTGCACCCACAATCAGGTCATCAACCCACACAACATTTTGTCTCCATCATGTTTGGTGTAGACACAATGGTCAGTAGGACTCTGTTCAAATTTGTTCTGCACCAAATGCCTGTGAAGCATGTTATTCCAGTTTCTACCTGATTGTTTCAGGCCATATAAAGACTTGTTCAGCTTATAAACAAGCTTCTCTCCATTTTGGATTGAGTTTGAAAACCCTCAGGTTGTTCCATGTAGATTTCGCATCAATTGGTGCATTTAGATATGCACTTTTCACATCCATTTGGGTAGAATCAAGTCATATTGTGCAGCAAGTGCATCACTGTACGAATAGAGGTCAAATTTGCATTTGGGTGCAAAAGTGTCAGTGTAATCAATGCCTGCAACTTGACTGTACCCTTTTGCTACAAATCTAGCTTTGTGAGATGTGACCCATCACCTCTTTCTTTTACAGTGTAACCCAACGTCCCCCCACTGCTTTTCTACCCTCGGGTAGGGTGGTCAGTGTGAATGTCTCATTCTCTTCCAAAGACTGAATTTCATCTTTCATTGCTTCTTTCCACAGAATAGACTCAGGGGATTTAATAGCCTCACTGTAAGATTGTGGAAAAGCTGCAAATTTGTAACAGTAGTCAATATTCATCATGATTTGATCATCATCATCATCACCAAGGTTTGTTTCATAATCAGCCAAACGAACTGGGGATTTCGTTCTCTGTTGGGATACCTTCGTTCTGCGGAAGGTACTTTTTCATCGGACATACACTCTGACCTCCCTTGAGTAGGTGGAATTTCTGTCTTCTCATCATGTGTACTGGGTTTATTACTAACCTCAACATCATCATTGCGCTTCAACATCAAATCATCCATGTCATGACAACTTTCTGTCTGTGTTTTCTGATCAGTCAAGTTTCTTGTCAGTGTGTTTTTCTTTGTCACAAATTTTTGATGTGGGTTTCTTTGTCATAAATTCAACCCTTCTGTACCGTCCCACCTTATTTGTCTCTGTAAAGTACACCAAGTATGCTGGGCTGTCCCTGTCATAACCCACAAAGATACCCCTTTTGCATCTGTCATCAATTTCTTTTGTCTTGAGTGTATGCAAAACACTCGAAACCCAAATATCCTCATATTGGACAAGTTTGGGGAGTGTGTCCAGTCAGGGCAGAGTAAAGGTGTCTGATTGATGCGCTTGCAATAACACCTATTGCGTATGTAAGCAGCTGCCATAACTGCGTACGGCCACAGCTCCTTCGGGAGCTCAGCCTGAATGAGCAAACAACGGCCCATTTCAAACAGGGTACGCCAATACCTCTCAGCTGTGCCATTTTGATGGGCGAGTAAGGCGCAGATTTTTCATGTTTTATTTTGTTCTTCCTGAGAAGCGAGACGAATGCCTCAGAACAAAATTCTGTACCATTATCTGACCTCATTGCTTTTACTTTTCCAAAAGGAGCAGAATCCGCCAGAAACTTTTCGGTTGCTACAACAACATCACTCTTTTTTTTTCAAGAAGTACACAAAAACAGCTCCTGAATAATCATCAGTGAAACTCATGGCATATTTGAAATCATCTTTTGAAGATGGGGTAATTGGCCCTGCAAGGTCAGTATGAACTAACTGTAAAGGTACAGTTGAACGAGTCTGTCGTGCCCCTTGTTTCTGTCATTTTTCATTTTGCCACGCACGCACACATCACATTCATCAGGTCTGTCTGTCTTGTCTGTCACTGTCATGCCCTTAACCACTTTTTCAAGTTTTAGTACATCATCAACATTGCAGTGACCAAGATTTCGTGCCAACCTTTTTAAATCGTTTACATAATTCATGCGATCAGTTTCAACATTTTGATCAAAGTTTGCAGATAATACAACCTGCCATGCTTCTCAATGTTGAATTTTGTGCCATCTTTGTAAGGGAATTTCAGCTGAGTCTGGTTGGAACGAAACCTTAACGCCCTTCTCAGTGGCTGCTTGGACTGAAAAAAATGTTCTGGGGGTATGATGGTACATTTCAAAGCATTTTTGAGTGAACCTGTAAAAATATTTACCATTCTTGCTCATGATTGTTACATTCACATTCCCCCTTTTCAATGCGATATTGTTTTGCCTTTCCCCATTTGCAAGTTCAATGTAATGTTTCTCAGGATAAAATTGTCATCAAATTGAACAAATTTGGACACATCGTTTTAAAAGGGGAGTAGTAGCACCACAATCAACTAAGAGTTTGTCACTCTTCACCTGAGAACTATCACTACGGCAAGCAAAAGCAAAAGAATGATCATCTTCAGACAGTTCAGACACTTCATTGACTTTATCACGGTTTTTACCCTTACGACGACATGAATTGTCTGTGTGATTGTTCATGTGACAATGACTACACCCCAGCCTTCCCTTCCCTTTCTTTTCATTACAGTTTTTCGCAAAATGACCAGGAAGTTTGCACTTGAAACAGATCATGTCTTTCCCATCTCGATCCCGCCTGTAACTCGGCCCAGCTCTGGAGGCAGACTTCAGTAGCGAATCATCATCCGCAGCAGATCTTGACCGCTCCGTGTCTTCAAAGCTTCGTAGAGACACTTTGAACTCTGTGAAAGTCCGTTTATGTTCACTTTGTGTAACAAAAAGCAATGAAAGATTGAAATGAATCAGGTAAACCTTTCAATACCATTGCAATAAGCAGACTATCGTTCACTGTTTCACCGACATTTTTCAAAGCAGCAGCAGCAGTTTCAGCACGAATAATATAGTCAGTTACAGTTTCGTCCGACCGTTTCACGAGCGAGGTAAGTTCAGTGTAGAGGGCTATCACACGTGGTGTGCCTTTTCCAGCATAGTGTTCACGTAAAATCTTCAAGGCTTTTCTTCCATCATCAACAGCGTCTCTCATAACAAGAGATAAACTTCTGTCATCAAGAAATTGAATCAATTCTGCGAAGGCCTCTTCATTTTTGCTCTCATCGATTTCGTCATCGTCGTCTGCTAAGATGACACTTTGAGTTTTTGCAGTTTCATATAACCGAGAAATTTCAGTTCCCATTGTTCGTATTTACGTTCGTCTCCATCGAAAACGAGTCTCGAATACCTACTCGCACTGGGCCCATAACCTGTTGGCAGTGACATGATGGAGGAAAATGAACAAAGACAGAACAAACGTCTTTTTCTCACTGCATAACAAAAAAGCACTTTCACTCTTCGACCGTTGGCAAAGAAGCAAGAGGGCGCCACCGGTATTTATTCTCGGTAACAAGGGACATAATTCTAAGATCACAAGCCTATCTTAACAAGTTTAATTAAACCTTTCTTAAAAACTACAGTACTCAGTATGAGTTATTTGGTGAATCTTCTTTGCACACTTTCTATGAATGTTACATCTTTAAAAAATTGGACCAAGTTAATTGCCATATTCTTAAAGTGGTCCCTTACCATCAGAATGCCTCCTGCAAGGCGTTGTTGCCACACAAATTTTACAGCGCGAATTTGGTCAGTCTTCGCTGCTACGCGCTGATAATCATAAAAAGTAGGCTTATACTGTTTTTCTGATACACACAAAGCATCATAGACTGAAATTTTGGAGCTCATACCACACTTATGCAAATATGATATAAAAACGAAAGATACAGAAACCTCTGCTTCGTTACAGATTCATCATAATGATCATAGTGAATTTCTGGACTAAGATATGGATCTAGTTCTTTTAATCTTTAAATTAATCAGAGTAGTACCTCAGCTCTGTCGAATTGTATGCTGGCTCACCAAACTTTTACTCGACTATTCAAAAGAGAAAAACAGACCTGACACACATCAGCCCAGGTTCTTACATCAGTGTGATCTGAGCTCATTCGTTTAAAATAAGAAGATATTCGATCAATTCAACATAGTTGTAAGGCTGAAATTAGTTTGATCTTCGTCTTACACGTCAAAACATCAGACATTGTACAAAAGGCGTCTGCTTTCTGCGTAATACGTCACTATTCTGTGATGTCGTAATATCTTGAAATACGAATAATTCTAAAGATTCTTAATCTATGTTTGTATAATTGATGAGAGACGCGCACAGAATAAACAATTTTCATGAAATTATATGAAAAGACAGTTGATGTTATTCATAATTCTTTGACAACAACAGTCTCTTTTGTGGCGTCTCTCAACCCCCCACCTCACCCGCAAGTTTCCGTTCATGTCAGCTGCCCAGCTGTCCAAGTACTTCAGAAGTAAAAGTTGAGTTGGCGAGAAACTGGCTGTGTCGATTTTAGGTCCACCAAAGTTTCATTCAGTGATATTGCATTTGCATAGTGCGTGTGCATTGTGAAGGTCTTCCAGTTTGTTTCAACATGGCATGTGTAAGTCCGTCTGAAAGTTCGACAACACCCCAAGAACAGATACCTGGACTACCAGACTTCGGATGGAGAGTTCCATTGAGTTATTCTTGTGATCTAAAATGTCACCCGTTCTTCCAGCCAAGACTGAATCAGATTCCACAATACATTGGGCTGAGTTTCAGGTAAGCTTCATAATCATCATTCCGCTCATAGACTGCCAGTTATATACAATATCAATATCGAGGAGGTTGTGGCAGGAAACTAGTGAAATTTTGGGAAAGAAAAGTTGGAGGTGGAGAAGAGAAAAAAGAATGTTTGTTATTGTGAACTGAAGGAGAGCGCTAAATAGTCAATTCAGGAGAAAAGAGGAAGATCTCGAAGCTGCCAAATCCCTGCTTGCCAAACTTGTTGATGTTGAGGCAGATGATGTTACAGAACCTGTCAGGCTGGGAAGGGAAGGGGGAAAATAAACCAAGGATGTTGAGAGTTACACTTAAAAACTGAAGAAAAAAAAAGAGAGTCATTAGAAAAGCTCCAGAACTGAACAAGAACGTTCCAATCAGCAAAGACCGAATTTATGTGAATCCTGACTACACCAAAAACAAAGAGAAATCAATCAGCTCTCAGATTTTGGAAAAAGAAGAAGTGAGGCAGGCGAACAAAACCTAGCATTAGAAACGGCAGATTGTGGTTCTGACAAAGGGAGCTGGTAACGACCAACGAACAGGTGGAGGCCCAGAGTCTGCACAGACCCCAAACCAAGACAGAACTGACTGAAGAATACAAACCATGTAAATAGTGTAAATAGTAGACAGAAAAAAGGAAGATTTTTTCAGGGAAAGGAAGAAGGGGTTACAGTTTTATACTCTAATGTTGATGGTTTACTGAATAAAAAAGATGAGTTCTTTACAAGAATAGAAGAGATCAAGCCCAGTGTTATAGCACTGACGGAAATAAAACCGAAGCACCCAAATGTTTTGAATGAATCGGAGTTTGCCATCCCTAATTATGACATGTTTGTAAACAAAAACCAGTTTAAGAGGTGTAGCATTATATGTCGAGAAGTCAATGATATGCGCGAGAGTGTGAGGAAATAAATGTGTGTGTGAATTTCAGGAAAGTGTGTGGTGCTCAGTCGAAAGTGTCCAAGATGGTAAAATTTTATTTTGGATGTATTTACCGAAGCCCAAACACTAGCAGTGAAGAAAATGATAAGAAATTATTTCAAATACTTAAATCTGATATGGTATCGAAGTTTACTAAGGTGTGCATTATGGGCGACTTTAATTTTCCAGGCGTCCATGGGATGGAAAATGGACAGGAGAAAAAAATGACAGCATTAAACAAAATGTGCTAGATTCCTTTTTGATACAGAAGGTATGCAAACGACAAGGAGGAGAGTTGATCAAAACACCTACATTGGATGACTGGATACTTGTAAGTGAAGATAATCTTATTTCGGACATTGTGCATCTTGACCCAGTGGGTAAAGTGACCATGATGTTTTGGCATTTCAGCTTCACGTTTCTAATAAAAAAGTAAAAAACACAGGTTAAGTATATTTACAAACTTAGCAAGGGTGATTATTATAAGTTTAGAAAAGATTGTAAATGATCATGATTGGTCTGTGATGTCAGAAATGAATAGCGAAGAGAGTTGGAACTACATAAAAAGATTACTGCATAATGGTATGGAGAAATGTATCCCTAAAGTTAAAGTTAGGGATACTAAAAAAGTACAACCCGTATGGATGAATAAGACAGCGTTCAGATGTATCAAAAAGAAATATAAACTATTCAAAAGATACCTTATGACTAAATCAGGTTATGCTTATCTGAAATACATAAAGAAAGAAACAAATGTAAAAAGTTGTTAAAAAGAATAAGAAGAGATTATGAGAAGCAGATCGCCAAAGAAGGTAAAATAAATCCAAAAAAGTTTTGGAGGTATGTGCAACAGCAAATGAAAATGACTACAGGTGTAAGTGCATTATAAGAGACCTGATGGTACATTTGCGGTGGGATGACATGGATAAGGCTCAAATGTTAAATACATTTTTTTCAAGTGTATTTACCCAAGAAAATTTATGCGATATTCCGGACTTGAGGAAGGATGTTATTCAAATGGGGTAATGTTAACAGAAATTCGAGTCACTCCCAAAGCTGTGGAGAGTAAATTAAAACAACTTAACCCAAATAAGGCACAGGGTCCTGATTTATTGCCACCAAGGGTACTAAAAGAGCTATGTGAGGAACTATCTGTTCCACTGTGTTCATTTTTAATAAGACACTTGAAACTGGTGTATTACCTGAAGACTGGAAAACGGCAGAGGTGACAGCGATTTTTAAGAAAGGTACAAAATGTGAACCGAGCAACTACAGACCTGTTAAGTCTTACTTGTATCTTATGCAAGGTTTTAGAAAGTATTGTCAGAGACTCAATGGTCTCCTATTTTACAGATAATTAATTTATATTCTAAATGTCAGCATGGTTTTCGAAAAAAACGATCATGTGTCACACAGCTGTTAGAGGTTATGGAGGATATAACAACAATGCTAGATGGCAGACAAGGAATTGATATCATATACATGGATTTTAGAAAAGCTTTTGATACGGTTCCGCATAAGAGACTCCTTATAAAGCTAGCAGCATACGGTATTGGTGGCACCTTATTAAAATGGATCAAAAACTTTCTGAGTGATAGAACTCACAAGTCAGAGTAGGGGCAGCCAAATCAAAGAAATGTAATGTACTTAGTGGTATCCCTCAAGGAAGTATATTGGGACCGGTTCTTTTCACTATTTTTATAAATGATCTACCAGACAACCTTGTCAGTCCATGTAAAATATTCGCAGATGATACTAAGATTTACAATTGTACATCAAAGAGTACTTGTATTCAAAACGATATCTACAAACTGCAAGAGTGGTCTGAGTCGTGGAATCTGTATTTCAACATGACAAGTGTGGTGTATTGCACGTCAGGAATAATAATCAAAAATAATGAATATAAAAATGATGGAGAATGATGTTTATCACCAAGTAGTGGCTCTTACTGAAGAAAAAGACTTGGGTGTTACCTTCGATAGCAGGTTGTCATTTGACCCTCACTTACAGAGAGTGGTAAATAAAGCTAACCAGATGTTAGGTATCATAAAAGGAGTTTTACTTATTTTAGATAAGATACTTTTTTGAAATTATACAAAGCTTTTGTCAGGCCACATTTGGAGTATGCTAATGTGATTTGGAGCCCTTTTTTAAAGCGTCAATCAATAATGTTAGAAAAGGTTCAAAGACGAGCTACCAAATTGCTGAAGCATTGCAAAACATTATCATATAATGAAAGATTGAAATATTTGAATCTGCACTCGCTGAGGGGAAGAAGGATCAGAGGTGACCTAATTCAAGTTTATAAGATCTTTAATGGCTATGATGATATTGACATTGAGACATTCTTTTCTGTTGCACAAACTTCGAGTACTAGAAACTCTGAAGGAAAGATTTTTATAAAGCACTGTAACACTAATCAACGTAAATTTTCATTTTCTTATAGAGTTGCTAACCACTGGAATGAAATACCTACTACCATTAAATTTGCACCTGATATTAATACTTTCAAGAATTTTCTAGACAATGATTCAAAATTTAGAGAATTGTTTCATGACTATGATGGATTGCAATGAAGATATTAATTGTAGCATGCCATATGACCCAAAAAAGTGAAGAAATTTAGAGGGGACACATGATAGACCGCGAGGTCTAGGCTAATGAAGCCAGTCCCTACTACTACTACTACTACTACTACTTTAGGCCGCTAACTTCATGTGTGTTGTGATGCACAGATGCTTTGCAAATATTTTTGCATGCATGTGAGCTTTCGTCTCCCGAGTGGTTTCCCGAATGATCGTCCCCGCTACCCATGCACTCGTAGGGGTTTCCTGTCTTTTAGACATGTTGCTTTTTACTAGACGACCTCAGGGAGTGAGATTGAAGACCAGGTGTCCACCTGGAAGGACAGGCATCATTCTTCCAGTCACTGTATTCTTACGTCAAGTGCAGATGATTGAAGCAATTTTCCCAAATTTACATACTGATGTGCAAGTTTGAGAAAGTTGCTTTTCGGTACTCAAGGAGAAAAGTATAGGGAGTAAGTGTCAATATTGCTAAAGGACTATACCCAAAAAATTGATTTTTTAAAGAAAAATCATGATTAATCCACACAAAAAAAGGGGACAAACAAATTGCAAGATAAAACACAACACGTTTCAGCCTCTTCTTCAGGCAAGACAACTAACATTCAGTTTAATGAAAACAAAGAACAAGCAGTCACTTATCTTCTCAATTTCAGCGCAAGATGGGTGTTGAATCCAAAGGTTTGAATTATGTAATTTGTTTGTCTCTTTCGTTCGGAAGTATGTTTGTCTTTTTCGATTGGAAGAATAGTATTTTTTGTTTAAGTTTGTTTTAAATTTCTGCCTGCAGTCACCCCCTGTAAAACCTGCTTACAGAGGCTTGAGCATCCTGCCTGCAAGGAGACAAGCCTAACTTTTGTTTTAGTGAGCAAGGTATCCAAAGCGAATGACCAAGAGACAAATAGCCTGGCTTTTGGTCAGTGCATCTCAGTCTGCACTTGATGGACTTGAACTCTTAGATCAGATGAAGGGTTCCCTTTCTCACTTCAACCCCAGGTTAAAATGCTTTCATCGCAAAGTCGGGGTGAGGGGAATATAATGATGCATGGATGCTATGCAAGTAAGGTTAGCTGAAATACACCTCACTTCAGAAATGTTCACAAGCAGTCTGGAAGACAAGCAGATGAAAACTTGTACTAGTTGTTGTATGATATCCATGAGCAACGTTGTCTGGCTAGTGCTATAGTTTAGCTGGTGCAAAAGAAAAACTGTAGATGGATATGATGGCATAGACAGTAGAGTGAAAGATGGACCAAGACTCAACTTAAACTCTAGACAGAGTCTAGTTCCACTGTAGGGTCAGACCACTGAGCTTGCCGAGGTTCATAATAGAATCCCAAAGCCAGTCTGGACTGACTCGGTAAGAAAGAGTGCATGTGATAAATGGCAGCAAGAGTGCCATAAGTGTGTGCATACTTCAGACTGCATATAAACACTTCATGTGTTTGAGGATTCTGCTTCACTCGGTGTATCCAGCTGTTGGTCTGGTGCCAAAAAGAGATGGAGAGAGAGAGAGAAACGGAAGAAAGAGAAGCGGTGGGTTTTTTTAACCCACGCTTAATGCTTGTCCCCACCCACACTATCCCGGACCCCCCTTGAAGTGGTTATTCTTCATCTCCTTTAGCTTTAGTCCTCGCCAACATTTAACAGTCGATGTCACCACTTGTAGCTGGCGAATATGCTAAAATAGCTCTAGAAAGACCCAGACAAAATAGTGTGAATTCCATACAAGTTTACACACTTCCAGTAAGGGTAGTATTTCAGACAATGCCCAGTCATGCCTAGTACAGAATCTCACCCACTTCAAATCAGGAAGATGGCTATGTCTAGCTCCCTAGGTATCTGATTGGGAGAGGAAGGTGGAAGGTAAAGGGGGAAGGAAGGGAGGGGGGCGACAGGTCTGATAGTATGAAAGTGTGTGTAGGAAGTTCAGTCTCCTAAAGCTGTCCCACAGAAACGCCGTATCAACATCCTCCAAGAGACAGTTCAGTTGAGGTATTGTGTGAGAAAAGAAGATGGACTTCACATACTCAGTGAGGTCAGAAAGGATATCATAATCACCAAGTTAGCCGGCGTTGGTGCAGCTGGTTAGGGTCTAGCAGTAGTCAATCATCAGGAGCCCTCAGTGGAACTTTAAAGATGTTGTTAATGGTTGAGTTTTACGTCCTCATAGCGAAAGCTTTTGGGGACATGTTGTTCTTTCACTAAAGATGTTGGTGAAGCAGGCTTTTATGTATTCAATCTGGGAACCATCTTGGCTGCATCAGCTGGTCTCCAGGTCTTATATAGTGTGACAGTAGTCCTGGGATACCCATCTTGTAGCATGCATCTAAACGTAGTCATGAGAGTCCATGTGTGGGAATTCCAGACTGTGTAAATTACATGTTCCAGCAAAGGTCGGATAAAAGCAATATTCCTTGGCATTCCTTTTTGGGGGTGTTCAAATTCCTTTACAAGAAGCTCAGGGTCGTTGCTGTCCAGGATGTTGACATGGGGATCCCACATGTGCCGCTGAAGTGTTTCTGTGCTGGTTGCAGGCCTTCTTCTGGTTCTGCGCCTCCTCGTGTGCAGGATATTACACTTTTGTGGATGGAGTGACCTTCTCCTTTTCTGATCACAGGATTCAAGTTTAATTGGTGTTCTTGTCACAGCATGTTATATTTGTGTAACTCTGAGATATCATTTAATGACCATGAATGAAAGTAGGATTAAGTTATAGGGCGAGACTGTGCTAGTTGTGGTTTAGCTGAGGGGAGCACTATGCTATCTTAGTATCTAGCTGACCTTTTTCTGATCATGCAGCACCTATCACTTGGTAGTGTTGGAATCATCATTGTCAGCATAAGTAAAAAGAAATGGTTAAATCAGGTGTTTAAAGTTCAAGTTAATTTTAAAAGTGCAGCTGCCCTTCAGTGCTTCAGAAAACCACCTAATAGTAATTTTAGCAGCAGTGTAACACATGTGTTTGTTTCCTCAGGACAATGATATGATAATGAGCTTTTTGTGATAGATGATGCTGATCTCCCTTTAGAATGTCAACACTGGGATTTCAGCAGGAGGAATCTGATTCTGGCTGCATATTTGAGAACTAGAATGAGTGAAGAGAGGGGGGAAAAAAGGAAAGAAAAAAAACACATGAAAATCCATAGTCTCAAAATGAGACAAATGTAGATGTGCTTGAAATTTGAATGCTTACTTCTTTTTTTTTTTAAGGCTATTCTTTTGTTTTCAGATTTAAGATTTACAGTAGTCTTATTCTGACCTTCATTGTACCTCAGGTGTCCATTTGATCAGAACTTTCCTTCTCTTTCAGAAAATGTATGGCTTCTCTTCCATTTACATATGAACCTTGAAGTAAAACAGTCATTATTGTTATTATGTTGATTGATATGGCAGCTTCTGTGATGTAGCTGCCATGTTGCTGATTCCTCAACAGTGGGAAAATTTCAGGTCAGTGGTGGAACTTATGTACTCCTTACAAATTGTGGTTTCTCTTGCCTTCTCAGCCTCCTTCACTCTATTCCCTTCTTTGTGCCGTTAGTCCCATTTTTCCTGCACTCATAGTACACATTCCACCACCCCTGCCTCCAGCTGTTCTCCCTCCATCCCCTTTCTCCTTGTCCACACCATGATTTTTGGCAGACTTGTTCATCTGTCAGCTGCCCCTGTTATCCTCCTCCCCCACACTGCTCAGGTTGAAACTCAGTTAACAACATCTTACCTCCATATTATTATTGTCTTTTGTGTGACAAGAAAAATTCTACACACATATGATTTACAGGTATATGTTCTTCTGGATTAACAAAAAAAGACAAGGCAGACAACCATACATTGATCAGCTGAATCAAATGGACCACAAACCCATATATGGTAAGTTTTTTGTTTCTTTCTTTCTCCCTTTCCTAAATGAAACATAGTTATTATAACTGAACATTATCATTTATCATCTTGCTGGTAGTGATATTTCTGTTAGAAATTATCATTATTATTGAGAGTACTTTTTAAAGACTTATCTTCAAAGACCAAGCTTTAAATGGCTTATAATCCATACTTTCCATATCAGAGAACCATATCATCTCTGCGGAATTATTTTACAAGTCATCGCTCAAGTTGCATGGGCAAAATGTTCACTGTTGTCTAGCAGCAGATGGGAGTGAGATAAAGATATGCCCTGTGTAACAGGTGGCGATGTAGGGTATTTTCTCTTAAACCCTGTTTGTGCGTATGACACACTGTCCATCTGACTGACTGTGTGTGCTACCTTGAAAACTGTTGACCTGATTTCATTGTTTTTCCCCTTACATTTCTCTTCTTTTTTTCTTTTTTTAATTCACATTTCTAAAATCACTCATAAATTGAAATGTAATATTATGATGATACTAACATAACAATAGAGTGTCCGATGACCATACATATATATGGGTAAAGATGAAGAGATAATGTGGACAAAAAAGAAAATAAATAAAAGAAAGTCTTAGTGTACCATCATTTATGAGCATCAATTTGAAACTTTCATTTGAAAAAAAAAAAAAAAAAGCACTGCTACCGAAAACCTTGTTTGAAACCTATAAAATCATTGATTCATTAAATTTTCTATGGGTGTATTGAAGGGTTAATCTTAACATTACTTGTGTAAGTGATTGAATTTGAGTCTTTAGGTTTGAAAACTTATGAAGTGCCAAAGCAGTATCATTCACAAACAAGTTGAAACTGTCTCCAAAATGACATGTTATTTTCCAGTATGGCTTAGGTTTTCAGGATTTGCTTCCCATTGTTACTATGTTAGGGGATGTTTTTCACCATTATGAAAGTCAAAATTAGTATCACTATGAACTCATGTTATCATTAGTGGTTTATCTCTATCATATTTAACGTGGTGACAGCCCTGATGTGGCCCTTTGCGGTCGGCTGGGCTATAAGCAACATTATCTTATCTTATCTTATCTCTATCATATTATTATCAGTGTCATTATCTTTCATTTTTAAGGATGTCCAATTGGAGGCATTGGATGTGGGACCATTGGTCGTGGGTACCGAGGAGAGTTTTGCCGATTCCAGATGTCACCTGGCTTGTACCACTACAAGGATGTGGAGGCAAATCAGGTAATCTTGTCATTTTGTGTTGTTAATTGAATTTGAATCTGTTCTTAACCAGATGAACTATTAGTTCACATGAGTAAATTGCAGTCTTACAGTGATCGCTATTTAAATGACATGGCATTGCACAACCTTGTTCACCAGATGATCGTGTTGTGATGATCAACAGATTGCTTTTTTAGATTGTTCAGGTGCCTAGAGTTGCTGTTTTGATTGTTCAGATGCTCTGCTCTCAAGGGAGATGACATATTTTGCAAAATATTGGTTGCTGGTACTCTACCAAGATAGACGGTTTAAAGTACTTAAAACCCAGCTGAGCTTTTAACTATTTTGAATATGATGTGACAGCGGTGTTCATGTTCTCTTTATCCAAAAGTTTCCAAGGCACAAACTGATTTTCATTACAGCAGAGTTTTTAATTGTTACTCCCATTGCACACGTGTAAAAAGTTCCCAGAGCATATTAGGTATCTTCTTCCTCCGTAAACCAGGAAATGCAGACTTAAGTGTAACTCAGTTATCTTTGATAGCAAACTAAGAGATTGTGGAACAAAAAACAAAGAGAGGAATCATTAAGATAAGGTAGATGACCTTGCTTGACAATCTAAATTTTTTTTGAATTGAGAGTAGCCTTCACACATTCACCTGCCAGAAACCACCCAGCAGGTTTTTGTAAATGACAAAGGTATACAGACATTATGAATCCATCCTCAAATCAGTAAAGTCAAAGACTACATCTCTGCATACAACCAACAAGCACACACACACAATCATATACACACATAAGCGTGCACATGCACACACACATGTGCATGCACACACGCGCGCGCGCGCACACACACACACCACACACACACACACACACACACACACACACACACAACACACACACATACATGCACACATTCTCACTTCTCGCATACAAATTCTCAGACAGTAAGACACTGAGACTAACACACACACACACACACACGCACACACACACACACACACACTTGACAGACTGTAATTTTGTACCTGTGGGCATCCAACAGAAAAATTAGCATTTCATTTTTCTCTTTGTGTGTGTGGGTCTGTTTTGTGGCCAGTTTTCTATGTGTAATTCTGGTGGTGTCAGGTAGCGTAAAATAGATAACCAGTTTCACTGGATGTCGTAATCAGGCCTGAATTTAACAACTGACATTTTGATGATTCATATGTAAGCAAAGGTACATTGTCAGCATTCCTTTGTACTGATTCAGACATACACAACATGTGAAAATATGCATGTGTCTGTGAACTTACACTCACATACACACACACATGCATGTATGCACACACGCACATGCGCGCGCATGTGTGCGCATGTACACACACATGCATGCACGCATGCATGCACGCACGCACATACTCAGGCACGCACACTCGCACACACACATGCACACACACACGCGCACGCACGCACGCACGCACGCACGCGCGCACACACACACACACGCACACACACACGCACACACACACACATACACACACACACACACACACACACACACACACACACACACACACACACACACACACACACACACTTTTTGTTTTTTGTTTGTTTGTTTGTTTTAAAGTGGCTGTCAAAATAATGATGGAGCTCACTGAGGCCTCAGGTATTGTTTCTATTGTTTAATAAAATTCAAATATTAAGAAAAATATGAAAATGACTTTTTCTTTTAAATTTTTTTTTTTAATGCTGTCTTAATTACATAAATGTTTTAATCTGTGTGTACCTCTAATCCCAAGTCAGAGAAGTCCAAATCTAGATTAAAAATGTAGGGACAGATTGTATTGTAAAACACTTGTGGTCGACACAACACATTTTGTTCTTTGGAATGTTTTTGTGCAGGCTGTATGTATAGTTTTATTTTTTCAACATCCACAGTTCATCTTAACACTCCGGCGGAATGGGGAGACAGTTTACCAGCAGGTGTTGTCTTCGCACAAGAAGAAAGGCAAAGCCCTGAAATCCTGGAAGTGGGAATTCCCTGGCGAGCAGGCCACCTACCATGCTCTCTACCCACGCGCCTGGACTGTGTACAGAATACCTGAACACTCTGTCACACTCACCTGTCGGCAGATATCGCCCATCTTTCCTCATGACTACAAGGTAGGAAGGGTGCAGATCTTAGGGTGTTTTGACATGGGTTTTTTTTCATGTAGATGAAAGCTAGTGAAAATAGGTTGCTGATTTCAAGGTTAATTTGTTTTTGGGGGAAATCTTTGTTTTTTCAAAATGTTCTCTTCTGAAACTGGCAAATTGGGGGGTGGGGGGGGTATGTTATTCAGGTAACTAACTCTCCACCTCCGCTCCAACCCTCCAAAGTCTGTTCTTTGTCTATCATTCTCTCTTTCTCTCTACCTCTGTCTCAGTCTCTCTCTCCTCTCTCTCTCTCTCTCTCTCTCTCTCTCTCTCTCTCTCTCTCTCTCTCTCTCTCTCTCTCTTTCTTCCCCCCCCCCCCCTCTCTTTTAACCTGATTCTCTTTAGTTTCTGTTAATAATCATTTATGGCAGGTTTTACAGGATCAGTTTCTACACTTCCTTATGCAGCATACCACACCACAAAAAATAATCTGCTGCAGTAGCTTTTGTTGTTGTTGACTCTTTTCTCATCTTGGACACATGTTACTGATACGGATAGAGTGTTGCAAGCAAATTCTTCATTGTTGAATTTTTGAATGGAAGCTCTCCTATACCCTCCCAAAATGGAAAAATGATAAAAATATCAGCAATCATAACTCATTCAACAGATAAACATTAATTAGAAAAAAGTGCATGAAAAGAATAAAGCATAGCAGAAAATTAAATAAATGTTATTCAGGACTGTTTCTTTTGATTTTTGTGCTGAAATATGTTCAGTTTTAGGCTTGTTTGGTGTAGGGAAGTGGCATCCGTTACTTGTCTAGTAATAAGACACATCACCTCCCACACAAATTAAACACAACATTTGGAACAAATGTTAAGTATTCTGTTTTTTGTTTACATATGGATTGTAAAACAAACACAAAATTGACTTGAGTGCTTGATGCCACATAAATCAAGAGTTATCTCTGACCCAGACACTGTAAAACCTGCCTTTTCTGAGAACCATGAATTACAGGATGATATTTTCATCCTGAAAGTCATGTATCTAACCAAACTTATGACAGATAATGAGCCAATCATTCAACCACATACATAGTGTAAATGATATAAACTGACTTATTGCCAAGCCAGGATATTCCAGACATTCCTCATTTGGTAATTATCAGCTTCTGACAGGGTTACCTTTGTTTTGAGACTGTTCAGATCAAAAGGTCTTCAAAAAAACAGGAAAACTAACTCTTATCCATTAGCTAGGATTCTGTAACATGTAGTTGATGTGGGTATTTTCTCAAGACGGTACATAGGATGAAAAACAAGAGAGTTTTCGTAGATTGACTGTAGAAATATGGCACGTTTGACCATGGGGAACAGCAAGTCTTGCTGGCTTGTAGTTGCAGGTTCATCATCGGGGAACACTTCACCTACCCACCACTATATGGAAGGTTTAATATTGTTAGGTAAATCTAGCTTTGGCAACCTGGTAAAGATCTTTCTAACCCATCAAACTACCGTCCCATAGCTTTGACCAGCTGTGTTTGTAAATTGATGGAAAAAATGGTCAATGCTAGGCTCATGTGGAAACTCGAAACCGATGGCCTTTTGGCGAAAGAACAGTGTGGTTTCCGCAAACATCGGTCTACAGTTGACCATTTGATTCGTCTGGAATCTAAACTTAGGAACGCTTTTTTGAACAGACAGCATGCAGTGGCAATTTTTTTCGACTTAGAGAAGGCCTACGATACCACCTGGAAGTCGGGGATACTTCATGATCTCCACGATCTGGGTTTTCGAGGTCATCTTCCGCTTTTTATTCAAAATTTTTTGGCAGAACGACAGTTTCAGGTCCGGGTTGGCACCACTCTCTCTGATGTCCACGAGCAGGAGTTGGGTGTTCCACAGGGGAGCATACTGTCTCCTGCCCTCTTTAGTATTAAAATCAACAACATTGTTCAATCAGTTCAGCAGGGTTCAGACTGCTCATTGTTTGTGGATGATTTTGCTGTCTACGCAACTGGAAGCCTGTACCCGAGTGTCCAGCGCAGGCTCCAGCTTTGCGTAGATAAAATCCATCGGTGGGCGGATGAAAACGGTTTCACCTTTTCTCCAACAAAAACGCAGTGTATTCACTTCCATAATTTCCGTCAGTTTTTTCCAGATCCTGAACTTCAAGTAGGGAAATCTCCCATTCCAGCTGTTAAAGAGGCCAAATTTCTGGGAGTCATTTTTGACCAAAAACTTAACTTTCTCAGCCACATCAAACACCTTAAAACTGCTTGCCAGAAGGCACTGAATATTCTGCGGGTCGTAGCACACACCGACTGGGGCGCTGATAAGAAAACTTTGTTGCACCTCTACAGAGCCCTGGTCCGTTCCAAACTGGACTACGGTTGTGCTGTGTACGGCTCCGCGAGATCATCTTACCTCAAACTCTTGGACCCTATCCACCATCAAGGGCTTCGTCTCTGTCTTGGAGCGTTCCGCACCACCCCTGTGTACAGCCTGTACGCAGAGGCGGGTGAACCTTCACTGTCCAACCGCAGGCTGAAACTATCTTTGAATTATTATATCAGACTGTTCTCGGAACCAGAAAACCCTGCCTATGACTGTGTCTTTGACCCTCCGTTCCAATGTAAGTTTGAAAACAACCCTAAATGTATTCCGCCGTTTGGTCTTCGTATGCAGCCTCACGTGCGGAATGCAGGTCTAGACCTAGGTGTAGTATCTGATTTTTCCAAGTTTCCGGATCAACCACCGTGGACCTTTTTCACACCAGAGATTCGTTTTGATCTTGCAGCTTTTCGCAAGGAGTCTACCAGCTCTCTGGCGTACAAGGCATTGTATGCTGAGCTCTGTTTGAAATTTCCATCCTGTCAAAAAGTTTTCACTGACGGTTCCAAGTCTGAAGACGGAGTGGCCTGTGCAGTCTATTGCCCTGGGGCTCCTTCTCAGATACTGTTGGAACATATTCATTCAGATGCTTCTGTCTATTCTGCTGAACTTACTGCTCTGGTTTTGGCTTTGAAGATAATCTCACATTCTTCAAAGAGGGACTTTCTGGTTCTGTCGGATTCGCTGTCAGCTTTGGAGGCCATAGCTGGCCGCAACCTTCAGCATCCAGAACTTTTACTTTTTTTAAACTTTTTAGCAAGTTGAAGGCGGACGGTTACAACATTACCCTTGCTTGGGTTCCAGGTCATGTTGGCATCGGCGGGAACGAAATGGTTGATCGTTTAGCCAAGAACGCCACAAGAGAGAAACTGTCCAACACTTATATCCCCTGCTCAGATGTGAAACCCAAAATTAACGATTATGTGAGAGACCTCTGGCAGGAGGATTGGAACACCCAGACGAGTAACAAACTCTTTCAGATCCGTCCAAACCTTAAGGACTTCCTCCCATCCACGTCGGGAGGTCGTAAAGAGGAAACGGTTCTGTGCCGGCTGCACACCGGCCATTCGTATTTTACACATTCTTACCTTTTAAAGAGTGAAGAAGCTCCGTGGTGCATTCCATGCCATGCGCCACTCACAATAAAACATATTCTTTTAGAGTGTTGGGACTTGCACGATGTGAGACACAAACATTTTACGGCGGAGTCCATGAAGATCCTGTTCAGGGATGTCCCGCCTGATGTGATCCTCGAGTTTTTGAGAGAGATTAACATTTTTCATCTGATTTAAGATTTTACGGCAGAAAGATTTTTAACAGAGTTTCTGGTGCGTTGTAGACGATGTCATTTAACGAGATGTGTGAAAGGTTTTTTTTTGGTTTTTTTGTTTGTTTGTTTGTTTGTTTGACTGGTGAGTTGATTTTAACGTGGTGACAGCCCTGATATGGCCCTTTACGGTCGGCTGGGCTATAAGCAACATTATCTTATCTTATCTTATCTAGCTTTGGGAAAGACAAATTAGCGTCTTCAAATTAAGGAGCCTTTCTATGGAGGAGCTTCTTCTTGACAGGTTTCTGTGCTTAACCACGTCAGTGCCATGGTTTGTTTTGGTAGCTTCCCCTTATTTGCCAAGCTATTTTTGGCTGTGGAGGGTAATGATTAACAAAAAATTCTAGCATTGAAACTATTGCAAGAAAGTATTTATAACCCATACTTCTTTTAAAGAAAAATGAACAGACTATTCTTTATAACAGTTTTAAGTTTATGTAACATGTTGGTTAGTATTAAGTTTACCATAAGTGTGAGAGAAATAAATTTTTCATACTGTAGGATCATATGTTATAAAGAGTTTGTAAAAACAGAAGAATAAAATCAGAAAGTAGATAGGAAATCAAAATAAATGTTTCCCTACCTTTATGGAAACAGTAGTACTGAATTGTAATCCAAAACTTCAGAATTGTACACACATTCAGTCTAGAATTCACACAGGCAGTTTTGTTTTGCATTGTGGTCAGCACAGCGTTACTTTCATTTTAGATTCAGAAAAGAAAGAGCACCAATTTGAAAAAGAAACAGATGAGGTAAAATGTAAAGCACACAGAAATACAAAACTGACTTTACGGGCGTTTGTGTGTGTGTGTGTGTGTGTGTGTGTGTGTGTGTGTGTGTGTGTGTGTGTGTGTGTGTGCACTGCAGTGTTGGTAGTGCTTGATGGTATGGTACACTCTGAAGCATGGGTCTGTACACAGGGCAGGGTGAGATAGGCATTGTGCACACTCATACACAGTCTCCTTCCAGATGCCATGCTTTGTGCACACCTTGCACTTTCTGCTAGTTGCCTGCTTGCCTGTCATTGGAGCTATTCAGGAAGCAAAGTGCCTTTTCACCACACAAGTTGGTGTGATCAACAAAATGCTGGACCAGAGTGTCTGTCAAAAGCAGCTCCTAGCAGTGAACTGGCATTGCTCCCTGAGGTCTTTTCTTGAGGCTAGGCCGTCCTGTAAACTGGAGGATCTCTGGCACTGTCATATTAGGATGGACAATGGGATGGTCAAGGACCACCCATCACCCTCTGCACCGTTGCTGCACAGGCCATCTGCCACATAGGCCTCTTCCTCTCCTCACACCTGTGACAGGAAAATGTGCATGTAAACCTGTCGCAACTCAAATCAATACACACACACACTCTCTCTCTCTCTCTGTGTGTGTTTTCTCTCCCCCTTTTCCACACATGCAACAAAATCTCTATCTCACACACACACGCGCACGCACACACACGCACACACACACACACACACACACACACACACACACACACTGACTCACTCACTCACTCACTCACTCACTCACTCACTCTCAAACACACAACACAGTCATGACATCACAATCACAATAATGCCTTCTCTCTCTTGCACTGCAGTGCCCCCCTCTCCATGCCCTTGCCCTCCTCTGTCAGTCACTTCTTCATACACACTTAAGTTACACAGAAACCAGCAAAGAAAGTGCACAGCTGCAGTGAAGTGGGAAAAGTACTCCTGTCTGGCCTGGGGGCTCCAGCTGGTCCCCCTGATTCAACATAACCTGTGCCACACTGTGTGCTCTAAACACAGGCTCCCTCACCTTCCCACCACGCCTGCTCTTCACGCCCACTCTTTACCCCTTTCGTCTGTGGCTTAGCAGTGGATTGACTATGGCTGGGGTCACAGCTGGGTCGGCCGCAGAACTACATTCAGCTCCTTTCTCTGCTGTCTCCGCTCAACTTGTGTGCTCTCTTAATTAGAATATGAGTGATATCTAGCTCTGCAACATTACCACCACCACTCTGCAAATCGCCAGTCTCACCTTCGTCATCTGTGGTGCATTCCATGTCATGCGCCACTCACAGTGAAACATGTTCTTTTAGAGTGTTGGGACTTGCACGATGTGAGACACAAACATTTTACAGCGGAGTCCATGAAGATCCTGTTCAGGGATGTCCCGCCTGACGTGATCCTTGAGTTTTTGAGAGAGATTAACATTTTTCATCTGATTTAAGATTTTACGGCAGAAAGATTTTTAACAAAGTTTCTGGTGCGTTTGTAGACGAGGTCATTTAACGAGATGTGTGAAAGTTGGTTTTTTTTATATTTTTTTATTTTTTTTTATTTTTTTTATTTTTTTTATATTTTTTTTTTAATAATGACTGGTGAGTTGATTTTAACGTGGTGACAGCCCTGATGTGGCCCTTTGCGGTCGGCTGGGCTATAAGCAACATTATCTTATCTTATTATCTTCGTCATCTTCATGGAGTGAATCTGCTGACTAGGCTTTTCTACACCGAACACTGTAGTCAACATTTTCATCCTGGATGATTGTTAGAACTTTTTCATCATTCTGAGTGACAAACTCGCCATAAATCCTTCGCTACAGGCCTTCTCCTTACACCGCTTGGGCCAGGCTTGGTTCGTCATCTGCCATTTTGAAAACGTTGTCTCCAACTCTCTGAGAGATGCTGTGAATAACACCCTGCAATGACCCAAAAAGCCTGAGTGGGTCTCTTCCCTCATGAATAATTCATTTATATATATTGAGCTTTCGTATTGGTGCCTAGTACAATCCCAAAACTTAAAAATGTTCATAGAAACAGGAAAAATTCTCAAGTGAGGCAGTTGTATATATGTCTTTGGCAAGTATGGTTGCACTGTACTGAACATATAGATACGTCATCGGCACTGAAGCTGTGAATTTGGCATCATTTAAACTGGCTCTGGGAATTTGTTTTTGCTTGAAAGTGTTTATATTTTTTACCAACACCGTGTGTATGGCTTTCTGAACACAACTCTAGAGAAAGCTAACTTCATATATTCTGTACCGTGTCCTTGGTGCCCAAATCCGTGCAGAGGCCAAGTTTCTTAAGTTTCTTGCACAGCTTTCTCCTCGGTTTCTTTCTGCCTCTCTTATTTACAGCAGTTTTCTTTGTCTACTGTTTTTAGTGATGATTACTTTTTGTTTTTTCCTTACAGTTAGTTAAATCGTGAAGTTAAGAGCTTTGAAACCAGCATGGCCGTCAGCAGATCAGACTGAGTCATGGTTGATTTTGCTGACAACAGTCACTGCCATTCAAAGTCCAAACTCCAGGCCTCACTTTCAGGACACCAGCCTGCCCACAGCTGCCTTCATCTGGGACATCAGGAACGACAGTGACACTGACCTTGAGGCCAGCATCACCTTCACCTTCAAGAATGGGCAGGGCATCAAGGCGGACAGCTCGGGGGGCTGCTGGGCAGAGCCGTTTCAGCATCCCTTGGGCACCGAGGCAGAGGCGGGCACCACCACAGGGTCCGTGGCTCAGGGAGTCAGCATTCATCAGACCATCAGCAGCCAGCATTGCTCCTACAATGTAGCTGCGGCTGCCAAGGTGCGTTGATGCTTACCTTAACGTAGTCTCTGTCTAAGCATAGCATTAAACACGCCAAAAAAATCAACTTTTGCTCTCTTTTCTTCCCTAACTCTTCTTGTTACCTGCCCTCCTATCCCAAATCTATTCATCCCAATCCAACTGTCTTGTGTAAAATTTCTCTCTGTGGTTGCATATCATATGTGCTCATGTCACTGAAAAGGTATACCTTAGGTGAAGAAAAAAAATTGAATTTAACAACTTTCTTTTTTAAAAATATTTAGCAAGCATATAACAGTTATACACATTCTTCTTTTTACAATAATGAATTGCACACCAAAAGAAGGTATGTTCTTACTCCTTTATTAGGCAATAGGTAGCAATGATATTTGGTAGTCTTGATCATGACATGTAAATTGTTGAAGTGGACTTTCATTGGTGTATGTGTGTTATTTTTTTAATTTCAGCCAGGAGTGAAGGTGACATACCACACAGCATTTGATCCCAAAGGCTCTGGACATAATGTGTGGAACAACCTGTACAACGATGGTCACCTGGGATCATCAACAGGTATTCACCTGTGGCTGCTCTGCAATGCATGTTGATAGTGTTACACGTCGTTAAAATATTTACAAAGAATGTGGTTGTTTCTTCACATTGGTATCTTGTTTGTTTTAGTGATGTATTGTTTGAGTTGAAATAACTGTATCAGGATTATAGGTTTGTGTATCTTGCCTGAAGAAGACCTAAGAGGTCAAAGTGCATCACGTTTTGTCTTGTGATTCATTTGTCTGTGTTATTCAGTGGAGTCCATAAGATACTTGTAAAACTTTATTTTAGAACATTTTTATTCATAGTTTTAACTCTGTCTTTCCATGTGAGTGTCTGCATCTCTGAGGCTTTGTTTTCCCCAGATGGGAAGTCGGTCAGTGCTTTTGACTGTGCTTAGATGTTGTGGTGTGTTCTGACCAGCAGAGCACACGGCCAGGACCTCCAAAGGCCAGGAGCTGGCGACAGCTGTGTGTGCCTCGACCACAGTGTCACAGGGGTCGTCGGGTCAGCTGGACTTCTGCCTGGCCTGGCACATGCCGGTGGTGCAGTTCAAGGCAGCCGAGAACAAATACACAAGGTCAGATGATCCATGTTCACCTTTGGAGAACAGACCTGTTTACCCATACAGTTTCGCTGTATTTTATACTTTTGGCAGAAATATGACAAAGACGGTACAGGGGGAAAAAATGTGGCCCAAAAATATCCGACTATCATTTCAACACACTGCATATTTCAAGGAACAGGTGTATTGACATAGCTGCAGTGTGTATGCTCTCCTTGCCTCTTTTGGTGTCGATGTTTCTGATTAGCCGAGAGCACCCATCCTTAGTTCTTGGTTCCGAGATTTTGGCATGGTTTCGGTGAAGCTATTTATATTCTTAGCTTTGGTGCTGAACCAAGCATACGAGTTCTACTATCCTCAAAAATGTCTAAACGTCCCTCTTCCGAAGATGATGGCCCTGAAGCAAAAATAAAAGAGAACAAGAATTTCTGGATAAATGTACCCAACAACAATGTTTGCCGCAGCATGGTTTAAACTTTTTCATAGAAAATACTCGTATTTTGGATTTGGAATTGAGTCAAATTTAGGGTAAACAGGTGTGGGAGAAGATATGCTGACTCACGAGCATCGCTGTTCCATCTTGCTGTCCCATCTTTTAAACAGAATGATATGTAAAGTCTTTCACTCCCAAGACCAATCATATCCTGGAACTATCAAGATAACAAAAAGATAAATTTGGTCCCCTTGAGATATTAGGATAGCGCTGGCTACTGCCAGATGTCGATTAACACCCTGACTGTTGTGTGTGTACCAAAAGGATGGATGCCAGCAGCAACATATTTATACTAATATATGTATATACAGTTTGTGATTTCATTTGTTCATCATGCTTTATGCTGCTTTGGTTTCAGATGTAACAGAAAGAGAGGCTATTTTCTCTTTTGCTGCCTTTGTGTGTGTCTGTCTATATAAAACATGATCATCGTCCTTATCATTAAAACAACAGATAATCTATTTCTAAAGATTGATAGCTTTTTGGAGGCCTGGATTTGGTTGGACGACTGATTTTTTTTTGTTTTTTGAATGAGGTCTAAAGATTTGGATAGTGAGTGACCAAATTCACAGCTCTTATACACGCGCGCACGCCCACACACACACACACACACACACACACACACATACACGCGCGCACGCCCACACACACACACTCACACACACACACACACACACACACACTCTCTCTCTCTCTCTCTCTCTCTCTCTCTCTCTCTCTCTCACTCACTCACTTACACACACACACACACACACACTCTCTCTCTCTCTCTCTCTCTCTCTCTCTCTCTCTCTCTCTCTCTCTCTCTCTCTCTCTCTCTCTCTCTCTCACACACACACACACACTCACTCACTTACACACACACACACACACCCCTCCGGGGGTTGCAACCTTGCCGTGGTCGGAGGGCTTGCGTGGTCCTGTGATCCCTTAGGCTTTGCTGGCGGGGGCATCAATACTTGAAGATAGGCTGGTTTTTTAAAAACTGCTTCTAGGCCTGAAAAGTCACGATGCTGTCTGGCCTACGCATAACGTGGTAAGGAGTTGATGCCCTGGTAGGGCTTCCCATGTCAGATAGGCTAAGGGTGAGGATCCTGACTAAGAGTAACCCGCCTTTCTCCTTTTCTTGTTTTCTGCCTTTATTTGGCCCTTTTCTATCTTCGTCTCCCCTTCAAGTCTTCTTTTCCACACTCCTTTTCTCTCTGTGGTCTCCGTAAGATCCGCCGCGTTTGCCGTGCGGTGCGACCTGTGTCGGAGGGGAATGAGATCCTGGTGATTGAGAGGGCCAGCGCTCTCAACACATCACTTTGGCTCGGACCTCTCCTAGACAGGAAGTACACTTTGGCCCGGGTGTACTAATCGGCTCCCCTTCTTGGGGCTGGGTCAAGACAGACAGTCCCCTTGCTGGCCAAGTAAACCCCTGCAGTGCTCAGCTCTCTGTTCCCGGGAGTTGAGCATGATCAGGGGGGATAGGGTTGGTGGTGTCTGTGTGTCGTATGTCTCTCCCGAAGCCTGGAAGGGGTCAAGACATTGGTTTCTTGGCCCTGGCCCCTTAGTTGGACTCCAAGGTGGGTGGGTAAGGGAGAGATAAATCACAATAAACAAAATTTGACTTTTTTAAAAAAAACTTTCCCCCCCCAAAAGGGAAGGGAAGGCCCCCCTATTTCGGGGTTTGTCCAAACGATAGTGACTCCGATACCGAAGTTGACAGAAGACATTTTTTTGGGTTTCCCTGGCTCGTGATGGAGGGGACGGAGCAGAAGACCCCTTTTTCAGCTCGCCCCGTTTGCCTTAAAAAGGGGTTTTAAAGGTAAGCAGGTGCCCTCACCGTAAAAAGGTGGGGAATGGCTATCCTCATTCAATGAATCAAAAAAACATCTGAACAGCTGCTAAGGCAAAAAATTTGGGGATAGGGATCAAATAACCCCCCAAACTTTAAAATTTTCACCCAAAAGGTGTGATTCGCTGCGAGACTAAGGGGTGTCTCAAGGAAAAAAATAAAAAGGGAAAACTGGCTCCCAGGGTGTGCCGGAGGGCGCGGGGTGACAGTCAAGAAAGGGCAAGAGAGGGCCACCAACACCCCTTTTGACCTTCTCAACCCCTGTCGCCACGGTCATCAAATTGGGCTCCCGAACTTCGTTTTCAGCTTATGCCCCGTCCCCATTGAGATCTCCGGGGCCCAAGGGGGGGACATGTTAGAACCCGCGTTTGGCAGGATGTGGGGTGTTTGCTGCAAGGAAACCCCTGAGGGGCCCGGCAAAGACCGGCCCATTGTGCTAATGCGGTGGGACCATCCCCCCTTTTCACGAACCTGCCCTCTTTGGTTTCAGGAATCCACTATAAAACGAGTCAAAAGGGAAAAGAAATCTCTTTTTTGAACCCCGCAAACAGTTTGGGGCACAACGCCGCAGTTTTCTCCATGCTTCGGCCGTAAAAAAGTGTCCACTCATCGTCTGCGCCAGCTGATGACTTTCTTTTAAAAAGACTTTGCAAAAAAATTTGTCATTCTGGGGGTAGCGTCCCCCCCCTTTCCAACCCAAATGACTGCCCCTGGGGGGGAAAAAAACCCGCCCCCCCCTCAGCTCCCCAGCATCTACAACTCTCTGCGGGCAGACAAAAAAACCCAGCAATTCCCCCTCGAATCCCTTCCGTCCCCCTGCGGGCAAGGGATTCCCCCTGTGGAAGGGGGATAAAAAAAAACCTCCACCCTCCCAAACCAACCTCCCCCACTCCAAACTCCGGGCCTTTGTCCCTGGGGCAAGTCTGCCACAGGCCCCAAAACCCAACACAGTCCATTTTAAACACTAATAAATTCCTCCCATTAAAGCGGACGTTGACGGGGAAAGGACCTATTTTCCCCTTTTTTGCCTCTGCCCATGGAAAAACAATTTTCCTTGGAATATCCGGGATTAAATTTCCCACTTTGAGAGCTGCAGCTTCTGGTCAGTCTAAAAAAACCTTCCTCGGGGTTTCAGGAAACTCAAATTCAAAACCCAGAAGCCCTTTACTCTTTCGGGCTTTAATATTCTTTCAATCCTGCAAAACCACCCACGTTGGGACGGTGGGCGGTTTTTTGCCCTTTCATACACAAAACTCTGCTGTATAGTCCTTTCGCTCTTCTAACCCCCAAGCTGTTGCTGCGAGAGTATTCCAAAAGACGAACAATCTGTTCTATTTACTACCTCCTTTCAGCCCCCGGTTTGTCGTCCCTTTGTCAGTCAAAAGGGAGAATTCCCCTCGACCTTTTTTGCTTTTGGGGGTGACTTTAAGGGGTCACAATCCCTTTGGGGTATGTCGGTATATCCAAGGGGTCTGCTAATTAGATGCCCTTTGGATTTGGGATTTGTTTGTCGAAACGGTTGCAATTACTCCCCTTTTCCCACGGGTTTCACTTTCGTTTTAGATTTGTCGGTTTGTGCCCCCTCGCTGGTCTGGACTAGATGGTCTGTCCCGACGATCGCACGGGAAATGCCCTTTCCCTGTCCTTCTTCAACCTGTCTAAATGAACAGTCTCTACCTTCAAAATCTAATTTATAAAAAAGCAAACTGGGATCTATTTGCGCCCCTTTTCAAGGAAATTCCCGACCTGATTTTTTTCAGAGTCCACCCAGCTGAACTCTACAAACACATGTCAAATGTGCTAAAACCCGTATTCCAGTGTCTTTCCCATAAAATTTAAATGCCAAAAACACCCGGTTTGATTCAAATGCCAAAAAAAATTCCAAGTTTTGGAAACGGGCTCAGCTCAGTATACCCAAAGCCTTGGGGCCCAACGCTCGAGCCCACGAAACTCCCTGCTAAATCAAGACCACTTTCAAAATCAGTAAAGTCGGCTGGGAAGCTTTTGCTCCGGTGTCAAAAAAATTTCCCAAAAAAAAGTGTGGGAAAATCATTAAAAAACAAGGGGGAAAACTTTCCCCCGGAACCCTCTCAAATTTTTAGACTCTTTAAAAAAAGAAGAAAGCGTTGTAATCTGCTTGCTTCTACCGTTTAAAAGAATTTTCCCCTCTTTTAACAAATCAGCCCCTTTGTCAAAAAAAAAGCCCCCCAAAAAAAATCACCCCGCAACTTTTTGTCCGACAACAGGAAGACTACAATTTCCTTTTACTTTAAATGAATGAAATCCCTTACTTTCTTGCACGATTCCCCCCAGGGATAGTGAAATCCATTTAGCTGTTGAAACATCTTCCGCTAGAAGGTTGAAAATACGCACAGGTCTACAAACCTGTGTGGACACAGGTTTTTTTCCACCCTCTTTTGGGAAAAGCCTTTTTTTTCCAATTCCCAAACCCGGAAAAGATCTTTTTAATCCTTCAAATTACCGTCCCTACTTTTACCAGCTGTGTTTGTAAATTGATGGAAAAAATGGTCAATGCTAGGCTCATGGGAACTTGAAACCGATGGGCCCTTTTTGGGGAAAAGAAAATGGGGTTTCCGCAAAAATGGGTACAGTTGGCCCTTTGATTGTCTGGAATTGCCCTTCGGAACCCTTTTTGAGCAGAAACATCAGTGGCAATTTTTTTCGACTTGGAGAAGGCCTACATACCACCGGAAGTCGGGGATCTTAGTCTCCACATCGGGGTTTTTGAGTACTGCTTTTTTTCAAAATTTTTTGGGAGAACGACGTTTCAGGGCCGGTTTTGGCACCACTCTCCGAGTCCCGAGCGGATTGGGTTTCCCCCGGGGGGCATACTGTCTCCTGCCCCTTTTGTATTAAAAACAAAAAACATTGTTCAATCAGTTAGCAGGTTTAGATGCTCATTGTTTGTGGATGATTTCGGTCACCAACTGGAAGCCTTACCCGGTGTCCAGCGCACCCAGCTTTGCGAGATAAAATCCATCGATGGGCGGATGAAAACGGTTTACTATTCTCCAACAAAGACCAGTGTATTCACTTCCCAAAAATTTCCCTCAGTTTTTCCCCAAACCGAACTTCAAGTAGGGAAATTTCCCATTTCCCGCGTTAAAGAGCCCCAAAATTTTTGAGTTTTTTTGACCAAAACTTAACTTTCTCAGCCATATTAAAAACCTCAAAACTGCTTGCCCAAAAACACGAATATTCGCGGGTTTTAGCGCAACCGACTGGGGCGCTGATAAAAAACTTGCTGCACCCCACAAGCCTTGGGCCGTTCCCAAAATGGGCTACGGGGTTTTGGGGTCCGGGTCCGCAAATCTCTTACCCCAAACCTTGGACCCTATCCACCATCAAGGGCTTCGTCTCTGTCTTGGAGCGTTTCGCACCACCCCTGTGTACAGCTTGTACGCAGAGGCGGGTGAACTTCATTGTCCAACCGCAGGCTGAAACTGTCTTTAAATTATTACATCCGACTGTTCTCAGAACCACAGAATCCTGCCTATGACTGTGTCTTTGACCCTCCGTTCCAAAGTAAGTTTGAAAACAACCCGAAATGTATTCCGCCGTTTGGTCTTCGTATGCAGCCTCACGTGCGGAGTGCAGGTGTAGACCTAGGAGTTGTGTCCGATTTTTCCCAGTTTCCGGATCAACCTCCGTGGACCTTTTTCACAGCAGAGATTCGTTTTGATCTTGCAGCTTTCGCAAGAGTCTACCAGCTCTCTGGCGTACAAGGCTTTGTATGCTGAGCTCTGTTCCAAATTCCCATCCTATCAAAAAGTTTTCACTGACGGTTCCAAGTCTGAAGATGGAGTGGCCTGTGCAGCCTACTCCCCTGGGGCTCCTTCTCAGATACTGTTGGAACATATACATTCAGAT
>CM031603.1:57635688-57668188 GCA_018398815.1 Conus ventricosus
CTGTAGCGCTGTAACTTACTATAAAAACAGGTAAGAATTGAGTGGCTAATTTGTTTGATAAATCTGTGATATTGTGTTATTGTCTTGCACTGTATTGTTAAACTGGTAAGAATCAAGTAATTTGTTTGACTGAGAAGTAGAATACATTACACAGTATTGTATTATTGAATTGTGTCTGACCATTTGTGGTAGCTTGTTTCACATGTTCAACATCTACAAGTAATCTTACCCACCTGTTTTAAGTTCACACTTTTGAATTTATAAACAGATTGTCAGTCACATTCCCAGACCAAGGCGCTCATTTGAATGTGAACTCTCAGTGGGAGGAGTGTTGTGGTTTCTGTCTCATTGTCACCTCTCACTCAGCCAGTCAGAACACAGATCCAGGTTTTATTTGACTCAAGCGAAAGTCAAGAGTTCTTCCAAGAGCTGTTCTTAAGAGTACTGTTCTACTATGCACATTCATGTGCTTACAGCTATTGTGTGCAAGCTGGTCAGTGTTATCAGAAGCAAACATGCTCATACACACCACAGTCATAGTTGCCCAAATAAGCAGATATGCTTGCACACACATCCAGACCACTCAAACATGTGCACTTAAAGATTCTCGAGCATGTATATGCATGCTGCTCACACACATGTACACCTTTACCAGACATACACACACATCCACACACATGTATGCACACATGAATACACACAGCATATGTATTCAGTGTTACAGTGTTGATGCTCTGTGATTGTTGCAGACACCTCCCTGCCTGGTACAAGTCGGCCCTGTTCAATGAGCTGTACTTTGTCAGTGATGGAGGCACTGTGTGGCTGGACCCCATGGGAAGCAACTCTAACGTCTCCACTCATCCTGTGGTACAGGAGTACAGCAGATTCGCTTATCTAGAAGGTGCCAAGAAAAAATGAAGATGTTTTCACACTATATGCATACATTCTTTTCCTGAAACGCACACGTGCATGCACAGGTGCATGTGCACTATTGTGTGCGCACACACACACATGCATGCACACACATGCCACGTAAACATGCATGAGCGCATACACACACCATGAGCATGTATGCATATGCACACACCCACACACACATGCATATACACATGCTCATGCACGCACGGTGGAAACAGATGGGCTAATAAGAGTTAAGTGCATCCCAAAGGTTTCTGGGATCATTGTATGTTTCTTGTGTGCAACCTTGAACAGATTTTTTCATGTTCTCTGCGGAATACCACCCCATAGGTCAAATCTGCTTTCCACTGTGAAGAACTCCGTTTACCCACATGTCCCCAACATCGCCACTGAGTTCTTCTCTCAAACTGTTTGCTGGCTATGTTTGTAACAGAGAATTAAAACTGCAAAGAATTATGGAGATTGTATGTGTACCTTTATATGTAAGCTTTTGTGCAAACCAGCTAATACTTTTATTCACCCAGGAAATCGGGATCATATATGTAAGATCCTGCTTTTTTGTCTGTTTTTAATGGGTTATGGAACCCAAAAGGTACCAGCATGAAGCATTTCAGAACTCGAAGTTTCCTTGAATAGTGGCTTAGAAATGGTCAGATCATGCTCGGTGAAAAAAGTGATTTAGGAGAGGGGGGGGGGGGGGGGAGGACGGGAGGTTATAGCCCATGACTACTAGTGAAGAAGGAGAGGAAAAAAACATACAGAGAAAAAGAAAGACAGGTCATCAGTATTATATTTTTATTAGAAAGTGTGAGAAAGTTGATTTAAAAGCATCATTTACGAGTTTAAGAAGTGATGATGTACAGAATAAAAGGTTTTGATGGAGTAAAAAGAAAGAAAAGAAGGAAAGACAAAGAGAATCCTTTAACAGAATGGAATATTAACCAGCCAGTATGGCATGGTAACAGGGAGGTGGTAGGCCTGAAGTCCCTTCGAACCATTCTCATTATGGGCTATTTCAGCCCCAGGCACTCCACTCCCACCCAAGTGCATTATGGATGCACACATTCAAGTCACATCCATTGAATAGATTTTTCTCTTAAAGTTTTGCTCAAATTTCCGAAACAAAACTGTACTTCTTAGCTTTGTTAATGCTTGGATTTAATGTGAAAGAAAGCATGGAGAAGACTCTGGCATGTAGTTTCAGTGGGACACACAATTAGAAATAGAAAATTGGAACATCATATAACATCATATATAATATATAATCCTCAGATAATTATCTTAAAGTTAAAAAAAAAAAAAGTTGAATGCCTTAGATTTGTTGGCCCTAAAAGCCCAGCTGTCGGTGTGACACTGGTTTCAGTTCCTTCTCCATGTTTATGCCTGTGGTGAATTCATGGTAAAATGATGTTGGTCGTACAAAGGAAGAAGAAGAAAGTCGTCGGCATCTGCACACAGTCTGGCTCAGTGTGTAAGCCATGTCCAGTCAGAACAGTCATTATTGAAAATCACTAAATCGGCAGCAGAGTAGAGTCTTACTTCAGTGGGTGACTGTAGTCCAAACTTCATGGACTGTTTGCACGAGGGCCATGACAGGAAATGTCTTGATAAGATTTCTGCCGGTTTATGTGGGTAGTCTTGCCACTGAGAGGACATAGAAGATGAAGCAGCTAAAACAAAACTGACAATAACAACAACAACAATAAGTAAAATGAAAGTTAACCGCTAGATGTTAGACAGAGGAAATTGTATAAAGTGTAGTTTCAAGATGTGATCGCATTATGCTGTACGTGAATCTTTTGAACATATTGTCATGATATGATCTGTCTGAAACAGAACCTTCATTACAAAGAGAGAGGAGACAAGAATGTGGAAACAGGTAGATCTTGCCACAGTTTTGAACAGTTTTAAGCTTTCCTGGGATATACGCAGTTTATTCTGCTTTGAATTGGTTGTGTCTGTGGTTTTGTGTCTTGTGATGTTTTCAGCTTCAATTTCATATCAGGGACACCTATCCTATTACAGCTCTGTTCTTGTCATCCAGCTGACTTCTTATCATATTTCCTTACACCCACCACTACCACATTTATCTCCACCCTCACTCCACCCTTTGCTTTCAGTTGATGGTCAGTGTTTACCTTTAACAGTACCATGTTTTACCAACAGGTCATGAATACCGGATGTTTAACACGTATGATGTTCACCACTACTCCTCCTTTGCCCTCATCATGCTGTGGCCCAAACTGCAATTATCATTGCAGTATGACTTTGGTAAGGATTGGATCTTAGCTACATCTGATACTGAAAAAAATCTTTCACCATTAAGCTGATTTGTTTTGTTTTTTTAAGTGAGTAATCTCAGCATATTTGAGACGCTGGTACTTAGACTTTATCTGTCATTTGCAGATATAACTAACCTGTTTTTTGTAAGAAGAAAAAGAACTTCCAGTTTGAGTATGACAATATTCAGTCTCAGTTTTTTTATGATATTGTTGGAAGCATTCTCATTTAAGATTTCACAGTGTTGACAAGTGAAATATCAAACCCCAGTGCAGCTGCTCTTATAACCTTTGTATGAACATGATAAAACAGGTAACTTCACTGTAGTTAATATAACCTATTAAGAAAGATGGAATGATGTCTGCTTTCAACTTAATTTACATATCTCTTCTGCATTATTTGTGTGTCATGTTGTGCTGTGGGCTGCTGTTTCAGCGGACACGATACACGGGGAAGACAGTCAGCGCACCAAGTTCTTGATGCATGGGGATGTAGGGGTTCGAAAGGCAGCCAACACTGTGCCACATGATCTCGGGGACCCTGGTAAACATATATGTGACCCGTTTTCACAAAATGAGTCTTAACTCGCAGGCAGCGAAAAGCGTAGAGGCCCGGAAAAGGTGTGATAGGTCGAATTTGTCAATTTTTACTTTTAATCAAAAATGGAATGTTTAATCTTTAAACTACACATACGTGTAATCGGCACTTTATAATTCAATCGGAAAATGTATTTAAAATGCATTTTAAGCCGATAACCCATAGCGATGATCCTTGGTAAACGCTAAAAGCAGACATGATTTTGATCAACATTCGTGTAGAGCACCCTCGAAAGGGCCCCAGCATGTTGTACATCGTTGGAAAGGTCATGAACTCTACTTTCTTTGTCACACATTTACTGCGTGAAAATCAGCCAATCCGAAACGCTGTTTCAAAATCTTTGGCATAAACAAAAAGCGAAGTAGGTCGAGCCGATAGACCAATGAGGGATCGCGTTACGAACCTTTCATGGTAACCGCAGGGACATCGCGCTTAGGGGTTGGCTGACCGATCTTTGTTTACGCCTTTCGCCGCGAACAGCATGGCTTCGAAAACCACGATTTGCAAAGAAAGACTGTCTTTTTTGCTCAGTGCTGGTCAGTCTTCAACTCTACCAGCAGTAGATCAAGATGAATTGGGCAAACTGGTGACCGAATATTTCGCTGCAAGTGATTATGAAGACGAAGACACGCTTGACAGTGACGATGACTGCGAAACTTCGCCGGTCGATTCCGTGGAGCTTGACCCAACACAAGATGAAGTTGACAAACCCCTCGTCCACGTACAAGAAGTAAGAGAAGGTGCAGAGTGTAATATGGATGTCGACAACGGCGTGCCAGCTATGCTACAAAGAGCACAGACACGCTCATGTAAGGCGAATGGACATGGGTGTGTACAGATTAAATTTAATAAAATTTTTTTTCTAACACGGCTTGCTTTTTTGTGTCAGAAAAAAGGCTATATAAAAACTTAGATGACAAGACAACTACAACATATTTTCACACCAATTTTTGTGTGCTATTGTGGCATGATGTGTTTTACCATGGTACAAAATTTGGTGAAGTAGAAATACCTGTTGCTAAGGTAAAACTTCACTGAAGTGGTGACAATTTTCAAACTTGATTTTCTCAAAATGGCCGTTTGCTATGTTACACACTTCAAACACCCATAACTTCCTTATTTTTAGGAGTAGAATGATAAATTTCATATGAAAAGAAAGGTAATAATCTGGACATTTTGAAAATTACAATATCCTAAAATCTGTTAATTTCACCTTAAGACTCATTTAGTGAAAACAGGTCACATATACTGTTTGTCCTAGGCTATAGGTATACTGAAGAACAGCATATTGTTGTCATTCCAATTTGTTTGCAAGATACTCTAACAACTGTCAGGCAGATTTTTGTCAAAGTTTACATAATGATGTGTGATGCTAATATTTAGAATTGGCTGAATTTTGAGCTGTTTAGGTAGGTCCAAAACCAGGTAGATTGTCAAGAGAAAAAATGTTTTTAAAATGACTGAAAGAGCTGCTGGGACAGGGAGGTGAACTCCTCATTTGTTAACGGAATGGTATGCTGGCTTTGCATTTCTATCTAAAACTGGGTTCATTTTTTTATTATATTATTTAAGTGAGTAATCTGCAGCTGTTATGATTTTGTCTCATTTGCATTTTATTTCTTTTCATGTTCATATTTAAGATAGAATAGTTTTAGTATCATCAATTTTTTTGGGATTTAGGACAAGGATTGTGCATTCATTTCAAAATTAATTTTGAATGACATGTCCTGGAAAATGTTTTGTTTTCATTTAATGCATCTGGTTGATTTAAGCATTAAAATGTTATGCCATGTAATACTCTAATCGGATTTACCAACTGTGGTTATCAGTTGATCTGATAAGCTTCAGAATATGTATGTGACACTCTTATCAGTTAATTTAATTAAGAATTAATCTGTTATGCAAACGATGCGCCTTGAGAGCAAGTGAGCATCTGTGTTACTCTCTGATCAACTGATTTGAATGACAGTTCATTTCCTGTGCAGAGGATGAGCCTTGGACGCGAGTGAATGCCTACATGACTCTCCCCACATCTGACTGGAAAGACCTGAACCTGAAGTTTGTGCTGCAGACCTATAGGGACTTTGTCAGCACCAAGGACAAACACTACCTGGAGGTCCTCTACCCTTGCTGCAAGGTCATACCCACAGGCTTTTCCTTTTCTTCTTTTCTTTGTGCCTTACTTTGTGTCAGTGGTATGATTCTCTCTCTCTCTCTCTCTCTCTCTCTCTCTCTCTCTCTCTCTCTCTCTCTCAATCCTCTTCTTCCCTCTCCACCCTCTCTTTGTCGTCTCGTTCTCTCATTCAGTCTTGTGTGTATATGTATGCATATGTTTATGGACATTTCATATATACGCTCTGATTTCGTTATTTTTGTCGTTAATGCAAGTTTTTTAAGGTACTGATAGTCCATTTACTGTTCATTTATGTGAATGAGCACATCAGGATGATAGTCGGTGCTTTTGTTGATATGATGATTAGTCATTTGTTCATATGACATTCATTTCATAGTGCTTAGCAAAAGTGTGATTCATTAAAATGCGGGAAACAAGTGTATCAATCTCATGCCTGCAAAGAAGACCATATTATGGGAAGAATTTGGTGCATGATACGAAGTACTGTAAAAGTTATTGTAATGGTGATGAAGTCCATAAGTGTGTGGTTTCAGACAGTGGTAGAGAAAGCAATATCCTGGGACAAGAATGGTGATGGACTGATCGAGAACAGTGGCTTTGCTGACCAGACCTTTGATGCCTGGGTCATGACTGGCAGCAGGTGAGCGCTTTCCTCTTTCACTGTGTCTTTGTGTCCGAAAATGAGTGCTTTTTCAACCATCATTGTGCTTTTCTTTTCGGCTATTTGTTGTAAATGTGTTACAACAGAGGATCAAATTCTTGTTCTTAGACACCTCAGTGGGCGTAAGAAGCTGACTGAGATGAAGGACAAGATCTGTGGTTGTAGAGTCAGATCTAGAGAGAGGAAGGCTCGACTGTGGTTTGAAGTCTTTACTTCCAGCAGAAGAAATAGTTCAGTCTTCATGTGACGGTAACAACAGTCCTGAAGTAGAGACATATCATTCAACTCCTAACAATATGCATACATCATTTTTCTTTGATCTCACTCTCTCTGTCACCCCAGTCCTCAATTATTCATAGTTATGAAACCAAATGTTCACGACGTATGGCATGTTGCAGCCATTCTTCTTCTTCTTCAGCGTTCCAGTATCAGGTAGCGTGTGAACTCGTTTAACCCTGTTGGGATACTCACACTATACTTGAGAGTATAGTCAGTTCACTCCGATTTCGTTGAGTGCAGAAAGAGTTACTGAGAGCGAAAGGAAAAAGGGATATTACTTGCACAGAATGTCCAGAAGGTGGGGGAACTATTTGTACAAAAGACCCCCGGTATCCCCACGGGGAGCAGCCATTCAACAAACATGGTACATTCAAGAAAGTGAAGAGTCATAATGTTGAATAGTCAACCTAAATGTGTGGAACTTACTAAATGTGGAATCTTGCATTCATTTCATAGTTGGCAATAAATCATATTTTCTTTCATTTTTTTCCTTTTGTGCATTATCATTATGTGACACAGATGAATTAAGTGTCCTTTAAAAGAAGGAAAGAGAGTCAGTTAGAATGATGCCGTAGCTGCCACTTACCCCCGTCAGGTCAGATAAATAGATCTGCTACTGGTAAGCTGAAGCCCAGTACTACCTGTCACAGCTGAGTGCTGAAGCCGGAGGTGTTGGGCCAACATGGCGCACTCTAACACCACGCACTTCGCCCTATGATGACACGCGGAAACCGATTTAACCGAGATGGTGCTCGCCCTGTGAGGTCCCCCCAGGCAGGTGCAGTGCCGGGCTCTTGGCCTCAAAGGAGCCCACCTTCAGCTACTGGAGGTCCCTTCGTCTTGCTCTGTGGAGCCAGGGGACAAGCAAGGAGAGCGACTGGCCAACAACCCAGAAAGAACAGGGAGACCCCCGACATCAACATCATGCAGTGGAATGCAGAAGGGGTCAGCAACAAGAAAGAAGAACTAGAACACTTCCTTCATGAAAACAGCATCAACATCTGCTGTATACAGGAAACACACCTGCAAGAGGGGAAGCCGTTTAAGATCAGAGGCTACCAGGTGTTTCCGAACGGACGAAAAGGGAGAACAAAGGGAGGAGTAATGACACTGGTGAGAAATAACATCAACGCCTCCGAAGTAAAGAAATTCACTGGTGAAGCTGAATACATAGAAGTCAAGGTGGTCACCCAAGACAGCACAATCAACATCGTCAATTATTACTGCCCTGATGACAAGATGCTGTCCCTTGACACAATCCAGGTCCCAGACAGCGGCTTCCTCATCACTGGAGACTTCAACAGCCGGTCCCAGAGTTGGGGATATAACAACATTGACAACAGAGGAGAAGAAGTTGAAGCTTGGCAAGATGAACACCACCTCATTCTTGTCAATGATCCCACTGATACACCTACCTTCTACTCCCGCCGCTGGCACACCACCACGACTCCAGACCTGGCTTTCTGCACCGACGACATCCACAGAAAGATCAGAAGAAAGGTTGAAGAACAACTTGGAGGCAGTGACCATCGCCCAGTTGTCCTTACTATGAGTGCTAAAGCACAAGGACAGCCACAACATCCGCGATGGAACTACAAGAAGGCACAGTGGGGCTTGTTCAGCACACGCACCAACGAGCTGACAAGAAGCATAGTAGTTGAAGGGAGGAACATCAACAATGTAGTCAAAGAATTCAACACCAGCGTTTCCCAGGCAGCCAAGGAGTGCATACCAAGAGGAGGAAGAAAAGACTACACCCCCTACTGGACGAGTGAGCTACAGAAGACACATGACGCTCTCACAGAAGCAAGGATAGAGGCTGAAACCGATCCCAGCCAGGAGAATAACATCAAACTCCAAGAAAGAAAAGCAAAATTCTTGCGGACTAAGTTAGAGAGCAAAAGAAGAAGTTGGAGAGAGAAAACAGCAAGCCTAAACATGGAGAAAGACACAACAAAGCTTTGGAAATTGACAAAGGCCCTGAATGAAGAAAGCACCAGTGGCCAGAAGATCACCCTAGATGATGAAGGAAACACACTTACAGGAAGGGCCGCAGCCAACAACTTTGCAAGAGCTTACGCTGCAGAGAGTAACATCAACATTAGCCAGCACCAGCAGAAAGAGATACGACAAGAAGAGAGGGAAAGAAGAGCAGGAAAGAAAGAGGTACCAGATGCCATGCATACTAACATCAGCTTGGCGGAAATGAAGAAGGCCATTAAGAAGTTGAAGAAAAAGAAGTCTCCGGGACCTGACACCATAACGAATGAAATGCTTCAACACTTAGGAAACATCGCGCTTCAGAAATTGCTGGACATATTCAATCTCAGCTGGAAGCAAGGCCAGGTTCCACAGTGCTGGCGAGAAGCCATAATGATACCCATCCTCAAACGTGGCAAGAACAAAAGTAAAGCCCAAAGCTACCGTCCCATCAGTCTAACAAGCTGTGTCTGTAAGACCCTGGAACGCATTATCAACCAGCGCCTTCAACTTTACCTGGAGACAGAGAGCATCATTGTCCCTGAGCAAGCTGGCTTCAGACAGTATAAAAGTACCGAAGACCAAACCACACACCTCTCACAGGTCATAGAGGATGCTTTCCAGGCCCAGAAGGCAGCCCTGGCGGTCTTTATTGACCTACAGAAAGCGTTTGACAAGGTCTGGAAAGACGGTCTCCTGGTGAAGCTTCTGCGTTGCGGCATCAGTGGCAATATGTATCAGTGGACCAAGTCGTACCTACACAACCGAAGAGCCAGAGTGTCGGTAGACGGCCGCTGTGGCCAAAAGGTGTTGCTGAGACAGGGAGTTCCCAGGGAGGCGTCCTCTCCCCCTCTTTGTTCATACTCTTTATCAACGACATTGTAGCAGAACTACCAAGAGGTGTCCACGCGGCGCTATATGCAGACGACCTGGTGCTCTGGTGCTGTGAAGAGTATGCAACAACAGCAACTTATAGGATGCGGATCGCCCTGGAGAATGTTGCAGCATGGGCTGAAAGCTGGTGCGTAACTATCAACAGGGAGAAGTCAACTGCCACTCTTTTCACGCTATCCCCAAAAGCCAAGCCTGGAAAACTCACCCTAGGAAACGCCACACTAAGGTATGAAGACCAGCAAACATACCTTGGTGTTACCTTTGACAAGAGAATGACCTGGAAACCTCATATCAACCAGGCAGAGGGGAAAGCCAGAAGGAAGCTGAACATAATGAGGAAACTGGCTGGAACCACATGGGGCGCAACTGACAAGATCCTGAAGTCAGTGTACCAGGGTTCAGTAAGACCACACCTTGAGTACGGGTCCACGTCTTGGATGACAGCTGCCAAGACACACCTGCAGACCCTGGACAAAGTCCAAAACCAGGCACTGCGTATCATTACTGGTGCCATGAAGACCACGCCAATTCAGAAGATGGAAGAAACATCAAGCATTCCACCGCTCTCCAGCAGGAGACAGCAAAAGGCAATGACCCAGGCCAACAAGTTCAGGTGCTCACAGAACCACCCAATGAAAGACCGACTCCAAGCACCATCCTCACGCAGGCTAAAAAGATCAAGCTTTGCTGTGGAGTCTAGGGCCCTGACCCAAAATACCAAGATATCCTCCCAAAACAGGTCATACCCATCTCCTTCTCCCTTGACGCACCACCCTGGGAAGACAGAGAAAACAACATCACTGTCATCACAACCATTCCCCATATCAACAGTAAGGGTGACCATGATGACCAAGTGCTGAAGACCCTAACACTGGCAATGTTGGAAGAAAGATACCCCGCAGATTCCTGGATCAGGGTATACACAGACGGCTCTGCCACCAATGCCGTTAAAAATGGAGGAGCCGGGGTCTACATCCAATACCCCAGTGGAGAACGGACAGAAGAGGCGCTACAGACAGGCCTTCATTGTACCAACTACAAGGCGGAAGTTGACGCTCTCACACAGGCAGCACACACCATCGCCACAAGAGCAGACCACAACATCCAGGTTGTCTTTCTAATAGACGCTCTGTCTGTCCTTCAAGCCTACAACAGTGACAGGCTACCCTCATTGAAGAAGGCACTGAACAACATCAAGAGTCTTCGAACAGTGCTTCAGTGGATCCCCTCACACTGCGGCATTGAGGGAAACGAAAAAGCAGATGAGATGGCCAAACAGGGCGCCGCAAAAGAGCAGGAAGATAACGCGGTAACCCTTGCAGAGCTGAATGCCATTACCAAAGCTCTGTTTCGAACTCCGGCACAGAATGACAGCCTCCACCTGCTTGCAAGACCAGAGCAGGTCACCATCTTCAGGCTGCGAACAGGGCACAACAGACTAAATAAACACCTCCATTCGAAACTCAAGGTTGTGCCATCCCCAATGTGTCCTTGTGGAGAGGCTGAACAGGACACGCCCCACATACTACAGGAATGCGGGAACTTCCGACGGCTGAGAGAAGAGCTGTGGCCAGAGCCTACCACCGTCAAGGACAAGCTGTACGGCACGGTGGCGTCCCTAGAGAAGACCACGGCATTTCTGGAACGAACCGGTCTCCGCGTGTGAATGGCAACGAGAAGAAGAAGAAGAAGAAGAAGCTGCCACTTACAGTTTTTGGCACAAGGGAGGGTCTCTTAAGTACTTGCTGTTTGATATACAAGCATGTGCAAGCATTTCCTACATGAACAAAAATCAGTAATTCAGCACAATCATAAGGAAATATTATAATGGTAGGTTCCTTGGTGGTGCTAAATGTCCACATTTGTTGCAGTGCTTACTGTGCTGGGATGTGGTTGGCAGCCTTACGCATGCAGATTGAGATGGCCAACATGCTTGGTCACACTGAAGACAAGGAGCGCTACTCCGCCATCTTGGAGCGTGGCAAAAAATCTTTTAAAGAGAAACTCTGGAATGGTGAGTAGCTGAAATGACAGCCATTTAATACCCAAGTGCAAAGAATCGTGTATTTACCAAATATGGCCTGTTCAGTTTACAGCTTGCTTCTTCTTCTTTTTTTCTTTTTTTTTTTTAATCCAGCAGGTTTCTTTACTTTTTCAGGTTGATGGATGTTTTCCCATAGTAAGGTGTATTCTCTCATCATTACGTGGTGTGTGCTTCTGTAGGTGGCTATTACGATTTTGACACCAGTCAGAGTGGACACCACGACAGCATCATGGCTGACCAGCTGGCTGGTCACTGGTTCCTCAAGGCCTCAGAACTGGACGATGGCACTGTGAGAAATTTCCTGCTGTTGTCATTTTCTACTGAGATTTTTGTGTGCTTTTGTGTTAAGATTATTATATGTTATGACCAGTACAGTTTTTCTACCCTTTCCGGGTGCAGACATTAGTATTTTTATGTTGAGACCTGTATTTTTGCTTCTGCATAAGATGTTATGCAGTTATATCTGATTAACCCACAATTTCCAATCACTTTTCACACAAGTTTCAATATTAGATATAAGACATTTTTAGCGCATATGCCCTCATACTTTTCCAAGTCACATGTACATACGTATGCTGGTAAGCTTTTACAGACGGGCAGATTTACGCATGGATGTGTGAATTAGCTAACAGGACACAAATACATACGCACACATGCACACGCACACGCACACACACACACACACACACACACACACACACACACACTGCCATCCATCCTAGTCCCACTTCTTGCCATTTCCTAGCTAAACAAGTTTTGTCAGTGCACACGCAGGATAGCCTTTACCCAGTCTTGCTGGCAGTGATAGAAAAAGCAATAGAAAAAATGCATATACGTGTATTCGTAAATATAGAATGGTTTGGAAAATGGAATTGAAAAGTGTCAACTCTGAATACAGTGTCTCAGGGCTTCATGTGTTAGGTTTTTTTGTTGCCTCAGGTGTTTGATCCAGAGCAAGTGATGACAACCTTAAAAACTATATATAAGAACAATGTGATGAGGTACGGCAATGGCAACATGGGTGCCATTAACGGCACGCGGCCAGACGGCAGTAAGGATCTCAGTTCCCCCCAGTCTGAGGAATTCTGGACAGGCGTCACTTACGCATTGGCAGCGAACATGATTCAGAGTGTAAGCCGAATTATCTTTCTGTATTCTGTCTGATTTGTTTTCCCCAGATGTTTTGTTGATAGAAATGTACTTCTGTATTTTTGTAATGTTGAGATTACAGTGGATGAAATTCTGGTTTAAGCTTGAATAAGATACTTAGGTTATTTCAAGATTTTCGTCGATTGAAATAGGTTTTCATCTTGTGTCTAGCAGTGTAGATTTTGTGGTATCTACATGTAGACAAGTTTGTGTGTGTGTGTGTGTGTGTGTGTGTGTGTGTGTGTGTGTGTGTGTGTGTGAAAGTAAAATAAATGAGTGACAGAGAGAGAAAAGAGAGAGCTTTTGAAACCTTGTTCTAAAAAAAAATTTTTCAACTCTTTTCCTAACATCAGCAGCCGTTCTTTGAAAACATTCTAATATTTTCTTTAATGTGGCATGAATTGTTTCAAAGATACTGTGTGCTGATGAAAATGATTGACAGAGAATCTGCTGTGGAAAAGCAAACAAATGATAACACAAACAAATAAAATCGACAATGCCAGATCTTCAAGAAATAATATGATGAAATGTAGCCATTTTCACAACTATTGAACAAGAGCAAAAATGGGAAACGTTTGGTTTGTGCAAGATCTACAAATTACATTCTCCATCCATTTGTGTGTTCCTAAAACTGCTTGAAAACTACAGTTTGTTCCAGTTTTTACTTATCTATATGGATTGATTTTAAGGTAGGCATGTCTGAGAAGCTCATCATTAGCAATGAGGGATCCAAACCAGAAGTCCTCAAGGGCGGCAGAGACAACATATGCTCTGTCCAGACTTCAGCTTGTATAGAAGCACAGTAACATCTCCATGGAACACAAGGTCTGGTTCCTGTGTGCACTGGAGTATTCCATTTCCATGTACGCACGTGAGACAAGGACACAGCAGACCTGGAAAGAAGGATCCAAGCCATGGAAAGATACTAAACATCAGATAACAGTGATCATACCACCAAAGAACAAATGCGCCAAACCATCGAGCAGCGCATCAGGAAAAGAAAAAGTGTTGAGGGAAGGAGATGTAGGGGATGAAGAAAAAGAGAGACTGAGAACAGACTGGACAGGGAAACCATTTGCAGAGACCCAGGTCTTGGTACAGAGCAGACAGAGCAGGAGAAACTGGTGCATAGTTCTTCATTGCAGCGCCCCTGTGACTCTTTACAGAGTTAAGGTGGAAGAAGAGAAAGAAATTTGAAATATGTAGGAAGCTGTACAAGTCTGAAATTTGTTATTTTGCTTTCTTGTGTATGGACTTGGAGAGATTGCTGATGAGAAGTGGGCATAAGAGGAAGGGTTAATTGTAGGAGTAAGAGGGAAGAAAAAAAAGGTATGCTCTCTACTAGTGTGCTTTTTACAGCATTAAATGTTCTTGTTTGTATTCATGTGCATCCCTATTTGAATGCAATTTATCACACACACTTTTTCTGTATTCTGTGCATGCAATCAGTTTTTTGTTTGGTTGGTTGTTGTTGTTTTTTAAGTGTCGGGTGAATTAAGCAGAGCTATAATGAATGCATGGTGTGTCAAACAGGGCATGGTTGAGGAAGGGTTCCAGACGGCCTGGGGGGCATACCACGTCTGCTGGGAGTGGCTTGGCCTCCACTTCCAGACGCCGGAGGCTTACACCACGGATCACTGCTACCGCTCGCTGGGCTACATGCGCCCCCTGGCCATCTGGGCCATGCAGTGGGCCTTGGAGAAGTTCCAGCCTCATCTTGTGACAGCCACTTCAGCTGGCAGCAGACATGCGGGCTGTGGGGAATCGCAGCTCTTTGATGGTTACCAGGGTTGATAGGACAGTTGCTTGGGTGACAGAATGCTTGATGTGAGTTTTGGGGGGAGGGGGGGAATGATTGGTTTATTTCTTTATGGCATGTTTGTTTTTACATGTTGTTTGTATTGCCACACAGAAGGTGTCATGTTGTGCTTTGGGCTGTATCCACATTTACCCTGCTTGAAAGAAGATGAACCGAAGTTCAGTGAATGATTCAGAAACTTTTTCTCCTTCGGTAGGTTGTCTTCTCTAAATGTGGATACAGCAACACATTAGTGTTGTTGGGTCAGCTCTGATTCCCTTTTGTCATTTATGTTTTGTTGCTGGGTTGTATGTAATGTTCATATGTATATGCATGTCTGTGCATGTTTCTGCTTGCTCTTGTGCTTATGTGTTCAAAAGAGTGTGCATGTGCAGATGTAGCATACATGTGTGACTTTCAAGTTTGTTTATTTTGGGGTTGGGTGTGTGATGGAGAGTTTGATGGGGCATTGTTGTTATTTTGTCTTGTATACTGGTTTTAAACACAGGGGAAGAGGCCTTGTGTTCAGATGAAACTTGATGAACTCAGGTGAATCTAGATTTTCACTCCCTTCTTTTTCAGTATTACACATCTTTTTGTGTACATGCTGTGAATCCATTACACAAATCAGCATAAAATGTACTGTTCATGGAATTGAACTGTATTAGTGGGAAGCGATGCAAGTCAATACGTAATATGTAAGCCATTTTCTTGTCATTAAATCATCTACCCTTTCTCTCAGATTGTTTTAAACAAGAATGACATATTTTATTTTCTAGTTATATAATGCTTTACCCAGTATGTTCAGAGTGCATTGTGTTGGAAAATCGTGAACAGCAATAAGTGCATTTCATATTGATAAAGAAAATGCTCTTTATCTGGATTTTGATACAAGAATGCCATAGGTGGGGAAAATCGTACTTTCATATGCCATGTGGAAAATCCATGAAAATTTTGTTTGTTCTTTTTTGTCCGCAAATAAAAGAAAGTACCTTTGCGACTTCATGTTATCATGCTCGGCATAACTTTCGTTCGATGCTTGCCAATTATCTAAAGCTGGTTACATATTCTATTCAAACTCAGTTTGGGTTGACATGGGATTGGTGTTGCTTAACAACTGGATTTAATTTTTTGGGGGGGAGGGGGGGAATTTTTTCATTTAATATGATTGACATGTCAATCATGAATAAGAATAGGTTGAGATCGGACTTTAAGTTTCAAAGATTAATTTGGTTTGGGGTTTTAATCTTAGATTTTAATTTGTATATAGCATGTAGTTTTTAATGTATGTTTTTTAATTCCGAAATGGCCGCGATGGTCATCTGGGCTATACACAGCATGAGCTGAATTGCAGAAGGAAGGATATGAACACATTTGCACCAGTATCCTGCAGACATACTTTATCTCTCTGTATTCTCCCTTATTTACATTTGCCCCAAGTTTTTTCACTTTTGACTCGCACGTACAACAAAGTGAGTGAGTCTATGGGACCACCCAGGTTTGGTTGTCCTTTGTCTGCATGTGCATGGTAAGCTTGAATGTTAGTATTTAATCAGGAATTGTAAGGCCTTGCAGAGCAAAATCTGGCAAAATTTTAACAGAATTTTCAGTTTGTGAAATAAGTATAAGTTTCTTATTTGTGGTAAATCTAGCACGTGAAACCTTGTGAAAGAAAAGTGTATAAAACAGCTGCATTTGTCTTCACAAGAATGGTTACCGAGTAATATCCAAATGTCAGAAAATTGCCTGTGTGGCTAGATCATACAAAATACAATTGTCAACATTATGAATACTTATGTAGCGCCTGTCCTCGGCTAGAGACCAAGCTCTAAGCGCTTTACAATGTACACTTGTTACACAACAGGCTGCCTACCTGGGAAGAGCCAACTGAAGAGTTGTCAGCTGGCGCTTCATTCAGTCGTTCCCCGTGTCATCCAGTCAGTATCGTTCACTCAATTTTCTTACTTCCTTCATTCTTTCTATTTCTCACGCAGGGTGCATGCTATGCGTAACGTGTTATCCATACCTATGGCCAAACTGTGTGCAAGACGTTATGCGTGCATTCACACATGGAACCTTGGTTTATAGTCTCATTCGATGGACTGTATGGGAAATGGAGTCAGAACCAATGTTAACTCCGAAGGAAAAATCCCCTGTACCAAAACGGCCCGGTGGAGATTCGAACCCGCAACCCAAGATCACCAAGATTACGAGTCCGGCGCTCTACCACTGAGCTGTTCCGGCCCCCAGTGAATTGTGCCAGTAAAAATGGGGAATATCTGAGAAAGAAGCATCAAATAAGATAAACTTAATAGAAAATGCATATTTAAGACGATATCAAACACGTTAGAACAAGTTGATGGCAAAACATATACATGACAGAGAGACATGGTCGTTTTGAAAGACAGTTCCCAATAGACATGCTCTTTAAAGCTTTTCCTCTACTCTCCACCCACCCACCCACCCACCCCCAATCTCCCTTCACCTTTACTGCCTCATCTTTCATTGCATGTGTTGTGGCCTTACCTTGTGCACTGCCTAAACGGAAAGAGCTCATTTTGATTGGCAGAGTGCGAGTTACATCATTGAACAAAGACAGCACAGTGCTGCCTTACATTTTCAGCACCCTCATTCACCTCATTTGTGATGACTTAAGGTGAAAGACTGTGACATATGTGGCACACGAGTTGAATATGCAAAGTGGCTCACTTGTTTATGTATCTGATGTAAGAGGTTTTTTAACTTGTCTTTGCGTTTCAAAGGTGATGACAAAACACAGATGCTTTTTTCACAGTATCATTTTGCTTATCTCCTGTCAAATTATTTTAGTGTTCAGCAGTAAAAATGGTAAAGGACGCAGTTAGTGAAAGCCATTTTGATTTTATGCATTTCTTCTTTCACTGATGGTTTATTGTTGTGTTGGTAGTTGTATCATGTATACAGAGTTCATGTGAATTATAGCATTGATTCATGACATTCCTTGAGTTGTTACATGTGATATATATCTCAACCTACACAGCCTTCTATTCTCTGGTGTTTTTTCTTTACCCATCGAAAAATTGCACAATATGCACAGTGTTTGTGGGGAATACATGACAACGAATATATATGTGTGTGTGTATGTGTGTGTTTTGCATTGATTGTTCATGGAGGTGGGAGTTCACAGGTAATGAAACTCTTTGGAAATGCGGAAATGGGTTTTTTTTTTGGTTTTTTTTTTGCTTTTTTCTTCAGCTGCTCCTTTGCATTTACATTGACATCACTGACACTAGAATGTGAAGGGATAGGAGTTATGTGAAGTACATTCCCCAGCCTAGTTTTTGTCAACTTTGTTATGGTTGGTTGGCCAGCTCAGACCAGTCTGGCTATGCCATATTTTGTCATCTGTGAGGAACATGAACCATCAAGAAGATTTTACAAGCATACAAACACAGCCAGTCAGTTTTCTCCCCTGACTCCTCTCCAGGGTTCAGGTCAGTCTCAGGTCCTACAGAGAGCGGAACACTGCCACCAGTTCTGAATATTGCCTCTGTCATGGTCTTTCTTCCACATATTGGAGAAGATCTGGAATGCCTGGGGCTGTCGTCTTCTTGATGTTGTCAGGCCAGCTCTTCCTCTGTCTTCTTGTCCTCTTCCTGTCCTTCACAGTACCTTGCACAATGGTTTTGATTCCTGTAGACCAACAGTTTTGCTACTCTGGTGCGCACCGTGAGCCACTTTTCTTGGAATTAGAACAACGAACCATTCAGTAGTTACTGGTCAAAATTCAGTCTTCAGTGTAAATACATTTTCAACTTTCAGCGGAGTGGTCTTTATAGATGTACATAGAAGTAACTGCTTCAAATGAAATAGAAAACTCCTTGGAAAAAATAAGCAACAAAAACAAAAATCAGTAGCGGCATGAGAATAAATACTGAAATAGTCATGCTTGCCAGTTGCTCATGTTGTGCGTTCCCTAGATTTTGTTCCATCAAGGAAGAGGTAGGGGGTGGGGGAGGGTGGAAGAAGGTATACTGCTAAAGAAAAGAAGATATGATTGGACCATGGCATCACCTGATTGGCTGGTTGAAGATGGGAATTATTTCCCAGCTTCAAAATCAGCATGTATTATGCAGATCTGCTTGTGCCTTAACTCACGTTTTTCCAGCCCCGTGTCTAATTACATGCTAATGAAATATGTGCATTGAAGTTCCTGTGATCCATGTCAGCGTTCACTTGCTCATGCAGATGTGAATATCTGCAGCATGCACAGCAGTTGAAGGCAAGATGTGGTTGCCTTACAGGGGGAATGAATTTGTTACACATGTGAAGGCTCAGTTGAAAAAGAGACGGGCAGGCCAGTCTTCAGCAGTATGGAAGACTACAACAGCTTTTTTTTTCTGAAAGTATGCCTTTCTTCATGGGAAAAAACACACAACTGAAAATGAAAAAAACAAAACAAAAAAAACATAAGATGATAAAACAAAGCTGAAAAAAAACATGAATCAGTAATATTATAGTTTGTCCCTTTCTCCAGCAAAGAAACTGACCAAATAATACACATGGATTCATCCATTCCCCCACACCTTCCTTCCTTACTTCGCCATCACCATACAGTAAAGGTTGGTTTGACTTTTTTTAAAACTAACTCTGTGAACTTTTTTAATTTTCCTTGAGTATTGACAAATAAGTAAAAGCTTAATTTTTGTCTTAAATGCTAGGCGGTAAATTTGGAAGTCTTCATTCAAGACATGCGCAGAAGATGGTCACCTGTTTAATGTTTCTTGCATATATTTTTGTTGTTGTTGCTATTGTTCCCAAGGCTTTGCAGATTTATTAGGGCTGTGCAGGATGTCATTATTTGAGACCATCTACCCGAAATGAGGTGGCCATTTCATGTAATGATTTAGTACCTCAGCAAGGAATCAAACTGGATGATGTGAATTGTCACTGTTCTGATTTTTCATAAAGCAAATTAGCATGATATAGGTGGTTTGTATTGCCGTCTTCAGCCATTAATATCAGTCCTCGATTTCTTCTACTTTTGCGTTTGACCATTTGCCTGCCAAAGCTTGGTTGTAGAGTCTGCAGTACCCTTTTGAGCAGTTGCTTTTCAAAGCTTTCAAGTTGGTCCCACCCATAACTGAGTGGGTTGTTTTTTTTCTGAAAGTTGTTTCTTTTCATGGAATGTGGGTCTGGCCTATTTTTGTTAATGGTGTGCAGAGTTGAAGAAGGTATTCAGAATTCTTTCATCCTTTCACTCCTGACTGCAGATATGTACACGGCCCAGAGATCATGGGAAAAGATGGGAAATTGGACAAGCATACATGTCAGTGGTGATTTTACATATGCATTTGTAGAAAATTGAATCAAGTATTCAGTAAACTCAAATCAGAACTTAAAACATTACAGATTATAGACAGAGAGCATGTCAAACTGAAAAATTTTAAAAATCACAATGAAGGCAAGGTGGCAAAGGGTTAAATCTTTTCAGTGCTAATATGGAAAGAAAGCTGCATTTCTTCACCACTGCAAGTGATGATACTGTAAGATTGATGGCTCATGCAGTGGAAGAAGGAAAACACAAAATGGATTTTAAATTACAATCATTTTGCTTTATTTTACTTGAAATTGCAAAAGATGGCTACAGAAACAATGCGGTGACAAGCATTGAAAGCGAATGACTGTAAAATCAGCTAGTGTTGGGGAAATGTTTGGATACCACAACATTGTGCCTCAAAGTAGTTAAAGAAGTTTGTATGGAAAAAAACGATCAAAATGAGAAAATTGTAAGACCAGACCAATTCTGGTTGGAAGGTGGCATTTCTCCTGAAGCCATGGAAGCTGTAGCAGTCATTGTGAAACAACAAGAAACAGGAGCTGGAACTGTGCAATGACTTTGATATTGCATTCACAAATATTTGTTTAAAGTGATTTTTCTTAAGTTCTGTGGTGTATTTACTATGCATATGATGTGCCTTTTCAAAGCCATGATTCTTTCTCTCAGTCTGTCTCTCCCTCTCTCTCTCTTTTGTAAATTGAAACACAAGTTTATTTCTGTATTTATGCTATGATTTGCTCAGTATGTTTTTGCTTTTGTATTTGTTGCTTATGTTGGTTGTCTTCTTTTATTTCACATTTATTTAAAAACGTGTCAGTGGAATATGTACATGAAGAAATTGAATTTAATATCAGTCATGTGGAACTTTGAGAAAGTGTTCTTCGGTTGTGTTCTGTGTGTGTCTGTCCATTTAACTTTATAAACGTATAAAGCAGTTACTAAGCTGTTGTTACATTCCAACATTTGGTTTGTTTTTGATCAAGGCCTATGTCATATGACAATATTTTCCAGCTAAAGCAATTTCCAGGATCAAAATGTTTTACAGAAATGAGTTTGTCAAAGTTGTTTTGTCTAAGGTGTATTTCAGGATCAAAATGACAAAATGCAGCTTCAAGCAGTTTTAACACCCAACTGGTGCCTGAAATTGTCGTAAAATCCATTGCCTAGTTTTTGATCCCAGTTTCTTTTCGCCTTCTGCCTCACACCCACCATTCACAGACACCCAAGCCTTTGCACAGAATCTGGTGCACTGTTCCTCAGTTGGTGCCTCAGACTCTGCATGGAGTTCAGGGGGAGAGGGAGAAGAAAACCTCACATCCTGTGGGTTAAAAGGTAAAGAAATAAATTGGTCAGAAAGTGAGCTAGAACCTTAAGGTTTTGAAGCAGGCTTGGCCAGTTAGTTTTCAGGTTTATTTTAGGGAAAGCGCAGTAATGCATTCAGCAGCAGCGCCATCTCATAGGCTCTGGAAACAAGTTTTACAGTTAGTCTTCAATCCATCTACAGCATGTTGTGAAATAAGATCACACACAAAACAGTTTTTTATTTAAATCATATCCAATGGGGAATCGGGAAGCACTGTGCTGCATGCTTTAAACATTGTGCTGCAGGCTTATTACCTCTGACAAGTGTTTATGTTTCTCTATTGGTTAGTTTATTTGTTTGACTGTCGGCAAGATAACATGGAAACTACAAAAGTAATTTTTTAATAAAATGTCTTTGAAAGATGGAATGCGGCCCAAGGACAAATACATTGATTTTTTTATGCAGATATGTGTTATTGATCTGGATCAAAGGGCAAATTCAGGATTTCTACAAACAGATTCTTGAAGTCTCACTCTTCAGAACATTGTGTCAGCATCAGTCTGGGGATCATCAGGCACACAAGGCGGTCCATCACAACATTGTGACATACGGATTCAGCACTCAAGGTGTGTTTATTTGGAAAAGTGTGGGGTGGTTTTATGGGCGTCGGAAAACATGCTGAGGATTTGCGAAAGCATTTAGTTGCTGTTTGTTTTTATTACTTTTGAACTTCTGTCAATTTTTGGTCGAAAGCACGTTATTGTTTATGTAACAGTGCACACCACTGCATGAAAAGATTAGACTTGGAGGTGTTTATATTCCATCTCTGTTTCTTAAGACTGAATGGATGCCTTTTGGAATGAGGTACAACGCAACGTTCATAATATTAATATGCAAAAGTGATGCAGAGGCAGGAAACATGACTAACAGACTTGTGTTTCTAGTGTTTTCATCATACTTTTGTCGCCAGTTCTTAAACGAAAATGCTGGGGGTTTTTTCCTCTGTGTGAGCATTTTATAAATAGAAAAATGCCTTTTGTTTTGGGTTGATATACATGATGTGCTTCCAAGCAGTCCCTCTGCCAATAAAACAGATTTTGCATTGTTCCCATCCATTACATCCATACAGGACAGGTTTTTTTAAAAAAAGCGAAATACTGTTTTGAAAAGTGTAAATACTGAAAGAAATCAAATTTATAGTACCAGTCACTGCTTGGAAGTCAGTTTAACAGCACTGGCTGCTGCAGACGAGTTTGTGGGGTTTTCCTCCACCAGATGTGATATTGTTACTGCAAGACAGCTGCCATCGACATTGTTGCCATTCCTTCTCTCCATCTGATTCAAAGGGTCCTGTGATCAACCATTCATGCACAAATGTGGACAATAACACACATTTTTTACGCCTCACATTTAAAGTGTCACAATTTTCGGTACTGGATTTGGTCTGCTGATTAAACTACAGAAAGCAAAGGTCAGACAGCAGAGGGAGAGCTGCTGGAAATTTGTTTGCTGGTAGCAGCAGTCTTCTCGACACTGTAACATTTATATGCATAACCAGTCAGCAGGGAGAGGAAGGGAGGTTTGGGAAAGGAGGGACAATACCAATGTGGGACATAGCAAAACATGGTTACCAATGAGGGTGTAACTTGATGTGTATGGTTGAAGGCTTGAACAGGTAAGACAGAATGTTAGTGAAGGGAGGGGGGGGGGCGGTGTTACTCCCGTATGCCTCTGTACAGGAACAGACTCCATGGGGTAAAGGGAAAGAACGGTGAAGAGGGAGTAAGGACACACTGTTTGCCTTGAGGGTTATTCGAGCTCTTTTTGCTAGTTCCACAGATTTGCGATATAGAAATGACTGTCATTGATATTTCTGTGCAATGATTTGTTGGTATTACAATCAATAAGTCTCAGACTTTTTTTTTTAACTATGACTTGGCATAAATGATGGTTGATGTAAGAGACCTATAAAATGATATCATAGTTAAGTTGCAAACATATTACAAAATTAATGGAATGAACAAAAAAAAATTTTTACCTTGTCATTTTATCTCTTGTTCTATTTGTGGTGCCTAATGATCTAGGCTTGTTTGTGTAATGATGTTTATCGAATGCTCCATGTTAATACATACATACACTCTTACACCACACACACACACCACATAATGTACAACTCTTACACCACACACACACACACACACCATACACACACACATCAAGCACTCACACACACACTTGTTGCATGCCTTAACAACTTCTAATTATTGTATGCACTTATGCTTTACAGGATATATCTTGTACACTATGCACACTGATCGCTTGTGTTTAACGAATATTAAGCTATTATTTGTTTTATAAATCTTTATAATGCATTAATTAAAAAATCTTCCTTCCTTTTTTTGTCCTTCCTTTGAATTGAAAAATGACTGTGACTGTTTATCTGTGTGAGTGTGTGTGTGTGTGTGTGTGTGTGTGGTGTGTGTGTGTGTTCCAAGAAATGAGATGACGTAGACATCATTAAAGTATAAGAACAACAGCACAGTCGTCTCTTTTAAGAGAGTTGATGACAAGTTTGACATCATACTTTCACAGGAACTTAAGGTTGTTTTTTCATGCATTTGATCTGGATCTAGACGGTTTATGATGCTTCAACCCGAAGGCAGGTGTATTTGTGCTTAGATTACAATCGTGTGTAGGTTTTTTAACAAACCTTTGGGTTGGCTGCCTTGAGTCATCACAGAAATTGTTCCATCCCGCTGTTGCAGCTCTTCTTCTACAGAATATCCTTAGTCAGTGATTCTGAAAAAGACGATGGGAATCAGAACCTAAGAAAATTTGGATGATACCATTGAGAAAAATGCCAAGGGAAGGAGCATTTAATGTGTGTCATTTTGTGGGGAGGTGTTGACCTTGTAGAAATCCAATCAGCTGGCTATCTCTCCAGTGTCCTGGAGGTACTTGTTTGGGAGAGGGATCAGTGGATCTGTTGCCAGAGATGGGTGCATCATACACACTGCAAACAGTTCTTGTAAAGCAATGTGTTTTGAATTATCCATTTTAGAATGATGAACATGAAATGATTACTTTTGTTCACAATCTGACCTGTCAGCAGTATTTTGTGTAGCAGTCTTTGTAATCTGTTAGTGGTAAGCAGCAAGGAGTATTGGTCTCCTCTGTAGATAATGACCTGGTGGCAATGTTTCACCAACCCCTCAAAGACTTTACAAACAAGAGAAACCAAAAGTGTTAATGTCTTCGTGTAGGCTCTGTTTTGAAAGTTGCGTGACAGAGCAGTTAACTATTGAAGAACCCCAAACTCTCAAGGATGTGCAACAGTACAATAATTAGCAAATGTTTCTACTCCATGAAGAGCAAACTTGCCTGTCAAATTGAATATGCAATTTAGTTATTATCTCTTTTATAGCCAAGGGCTGTAGAGAGTAGGAACATGTTAAAAAATCCACCGTGTCCTGGGGCTATACATTAAAAGAGAAGAGACCATCCCTCTCCTTCCACTATCTTAACTTTACTTGAACTGAGTCAGGTTCACATTTAGTAAGATGGACGAATTGTTGGTTTTTGTTTTGTTTTTTTCAAACCGTTACACACCACGCACGCACACACACACACACACACACACACACACACACACACACACACACACACACACACACACACACACAAAGGCTCCACAATTGGTTCGGACTCCAGCCCTGATGTGGCCCTCTGCGTCGGCTGGCTATAAGCAATATTATCTTATCTTATCTGGTTCGGACTCACAACTGTTGGCTCCCCAACCGAATGCTCTAACCGCTCTGCTACAGTGTATGTGAGGGAAGAAGCCTGATTAGTTTGTACAGAGACGTCTCTGGTTTGTATGCCCAGGTGAACATAACCTATAACGATGTGTGATAGTGCCTAAAGATTACAAACACCCTTCCCCCACCACATTGGCGTTATTCCCTAAGCTTCGTCCAAAAAAGAAAGAAAGAAATGAAAGGCGCCTTAACAAGTACATGCCGTGGGATGGGAAAGAGAGAAGTCGTAAAAAACACACTATCAGCAAATGCAGACAGTGTGTGGAGATAAAGCACTGAGTATCCTCCCAACTATCATCACCACCCCACACAACCTTTTGGCAAGTGTTCTTCATTAAGTGTACAAGAAACTACGCCTTCCACCAGCCCTCCTCCTGTCTCTACCCCCCCTCCCCCAATACCCCCCGCCCCCCCCCCCCCCCCCCTTCCCACCTCATCTTTCTGGCGAATGTTCTCCACGCACTGTACCAGAGTTACGTTTTGCTTGCTGTCCGCCGCCCTTCACAATCAACTTTTTTGGCAGTGTAGACCTTCAAAAAGAAATTGGATCCCTCCTCTCCCCCGGTTTCTCCTACCCCGCTCCCTCCATCACACACACACACACACACACATTCTGCTACCCCTCCCTGCCCGCCTTCTTGGATGAAGTCCTGCTGGCGTTAGTTTGTAAGAAAAGAAAGTGTTTGGCTGTAAAGTGTCGTGTTATTATCTTATTTTACTTTACTTTACTTTACTTCAATAGTACAGCTGCATTATTCTCACCAGCAATCAGTTCTGTCGCAGTCTGATCAGGCAAATTAAAAAGAAGCGCAAGAAAACGGCTTTGTTGTAGTTGTTTGTTCGTTTTAAAATGCATGGTAAAATGTGGAACAACTCTTGTTTCATTTTGCCTTTTGTGCACACGCTTTCTGCATGGGCCATGCTGTTGCTTCCCACAAATTCAAAAGTTACAGAAGTAATTTCTATACCCATTTAACTCTCAATATCTGTTAAAAACGCCATTTTATTGCACGGTATCAGAGATTTTTTCTTTACCAACGTGTAACTGTTCACTGACTAGCTTTTAGAGATAAAAAAGAAATGCTGGATGATTACTTGCTAGAGACTTCAGCAAGTTGTTATTGGCGGTTCTCGGAGCCACAACTTTTAATATCTTATACTGGAACTCGGCCTTCCATAGATGTTAGAATGCACAGACACAGACTAATATTAGCTGAGGAGTGTCAATGGCCAACCACATCAATATGGTTTCTTTAGAAACTGCATTCACAGCCATTTGACGAGTTTAACAGCAATCCAGGTGATACACTGCATGAGATCTATACTTTCCCCAGACCCTAATCCAGCTCTGACCTTTATCTTTGCACATCGACAAATTTTGCCTCTGGACAGGTGTAAACAAATATTTTTATTAATGGTTCTGTTCAAAATCCATAACTGAACGGTTCCTATAGCTGTGAGAGAAGGGTTTAGTATTTTATACTATGACGTCGTCCTTTTCATCTGGCTCTCCCTCGCCCCCCCCCCCCCCCCCCCCCTCCTCCTCCGCACACACACCTTCCTCCTCCCAACCCTCTCTTTTTGAAAATCCCTAGTCAGTCATTTTCATAGTGACTGAGGCCTTGTTCGCTTGCATTTGCTTTTAACCCTTTTATTCATTTATTTATTTATTTATTTATGTTTCCGTTGTTTGTTTGTTCTCGTCCTGTATGATGACGAACAACAAGTCGAAGCTCATTACTTCAGTGTTTGTTATGTGCATTCGGCGGCTCCTTACTTAAATCTATGAAACTCATATATTTCTTGATTAAACATTCCTTCCTGGACTCTCAAGATAGACGGGCGAAAGCAGAGCTTTTGGCTACCATCCGGCAGCCTTCACCAGCACTGTTCGACTGACGGGGTGAACTGTGCTCGGTGCGCACGTCCGTGAGTCGAGCTCACGTCATGCGACCGAACTAGGGAGTTGCAGACCGAAGGAGGGATGTGTCTCCCCCGATCCCGGTCGAGGGTTGGTGTGGTGGCCGCGATGTAGATGGCCTTCTTCACCCCTCTCTGGAACCATCTGGCCTCCCGTCCAGGACGTTGATGTTGTCGCTGGAGAACACATGTCCGCTGTTGATCATGTGTTCTACCGGGGAGGAGTCCCTCTTGTGTTCTTTGACACATAAATTTCTGTCTACACTTAAGGACAAACGCTACCCAGAAAGCCTTGCCTTTCTCCACCTCCCAAGTCTTGATCATCAATATGCCTGGTGAGACACGATACGCCTGTGCAAACATAAGAGAGCCCTCGGTTCCATTCTTCAATGACAGAGACATAAGGGAAACTGTCTGAATCTCTATGGATACAGCAGGCTGCAAGTCCGAGGCAAATTCTGTACAGAACGAGTCATCAACTCCTGAAACAGCTTCCCAGATCATGTGATTACAGCACAGTTTGTGAACTCTTCCGCGTCCAGATTTGAAGCTCTCTGAGTGCCAACGAACAAAATGCAACTCAGCCTGCTACCAAATAGGCAGTAGCCGTAGAAACCCTAAGTATGCAAAGTTTCGGTGTCAGGGCACGAGATTCGATGATGAACAGGCGTCCAACGAGGCTTCAATCACCCTCTGTTCAAGTTGAGGTCAAAGTTGGACAGCTTCAATAGCCCCTAAACCCCAACCCCACCCTCACCTTCCCCGCTCCTCTCACCCTATCTCACTCTTAGCTCGCCATCATCTCCAGCCGTTCTCGCCTCTTATCAATCCCATCTCTCTCGAGTAGTTCTCCCTGCTCCACTCCTCCCCCCTTCCTTCTTCTCACTATTAATCACGATCATTCGGGGGTTCAAAGGACAAGTTGTTGTCTTTATTTCCTTCATCCCACTCCTCTCTCTCTCTCTCTCTCTCTCTCTCTCTCTCTCTCTCTCTCTCTCTCTCTCATTACAAGTAGCATAACGATGATTTGGGGTTCAAAGGACAAGTTGTTGTCTCTCTCTATTTCCTTCATCCCTACTCCTCTCTCTCTCTCTCTCTCTCTCTCTCTCTCTCTCCTCTCTCTCTCTCTCTCTCTCTCTTTCATTACAAGTAGCATAACGATGATTCGGGGGTTCAAAGGACAAGTTGTTGTCTCCCTATTTCCTTCATCCCTACTCCTCTCTCTCTCTCTCTCTCTCTCTCTCTCTCTCTCTCTCTCTTCATTACAAGTAGCACAACGATGATTCGGGGGTTCAAAGGACAAGTTGTTGTCTCTCTATTTCCTTCATCCCTACTCCTCTCTCTCTCTCTCTCTCTCTCTCGTTCTCTTTCATTATAAGTAGCACAACGATGATGTGGGGTTCAAAGGACAAGCTGTTGACAAATGGGCTTGTGACGAGGCGGTCATAGATTGGATCGGGTGAACCACCACCCCCCTCCTACTGCATCCACACTTACTGGAGGTGATATATGTCAAGTAGCAATTTCTAATCGTCCAAGGAGAATGGGGGAAAGTGGGTCTGTTGTAACACTGACTGACACCAACTGAACGACAATGTTTCGGCGGCGCCTCTACGCATTAGAAATGGGAACTCTGATCAGAAAACCGGAACATTTTCCAACTCTAGAATGCATTACCCTAACTCTAACCCAAACCACAAACCCTAACCGTAAACCCAAACCGTAACTTACGAAAAACGTCAACAGGGGCAGCAATAGTGTCCGTACTATTCTGGGCATCAACGAGAATCAAATTCGCAACGTCTGAAGGCAAATTCAGATCATTAACACGGATCATTGTCGACCTCCCACCCACCATCTCAATCCCCTGTAATATTTCTGTTTTATAACTATTCCCCATTAACTTGATGTTGGTCTTCCTGGCAGTGCAAGGTAGACAGCAGAAGGTCTTCAGAGAAGACCCACATCCTTAGGCAAGTGTTTTGGCCCCGCTGGTCTTCCTTATAGCCTATTTGTAATGCATGGTTCACCGACTAGAAATTCAGCACAGTGTCTGTAACATCAGGGTCATCAACACGCTGCAAGTGGGCGTGGAATTTCACTATAAGTATACACAAAGAAAAAAGTTAAGCACCCCCTTATATTTTCAACTGTCAGAATTGACAACAACAATGTATGACGCCAAAATTTTCAATTTTGTCAAGAATGGTGTGTCATTGAAAGGATAAAACCAGTCAGGCGTGTATGTGAAGCATAGTCATGGTGTGGCATGCACATGCATTACGGTTTTTGAAATTTTTAAAATTGAGGTTTGGTGAGTCATCTAGTTTAGCAATCACAGTTGGTTTTAAGAAAAGATATTCTTTGCAAAGAAATATGGTGCGAAGGAGGATAGCAGAGGCCAAACGATGGCAAATTATTGGCATGCATTCCACTGGAATGTCCTTCAAAGCATTCGGGCGTCAATTGGGCTTCCACTACACTGTCATCAGCCGGCTGGTGAGGAAACAACAGCAAACCAACCATGTGCAGGACCGCCCACGATCTGGCCGACCACATGCAACGTCACAGCGCGAAGACAGGGCTCTACTTCGCATGATACGCCATGAGCCATTCGCCACAAGCACCAGCTTGAAACGACAGTGGATGCCTAACAGACAACTTTCCACAAGAACAGTGCAGAACCGCTTAAAAGCCCACGGATATAAGGCGAGGAGGGTTATCAAGCGCCCTCTGTTGACTGACCACCACAAAAGACGGCGTTTGGACTGGTGTCTCGCTCGGCGGGGTGGAACCTGAGGAACTGGAGAAAGATACACTGGTCGGACGAAAGCCGATTCCTGCTGCACGTCACTGATGGAAGATCAAGGGTTTGGAGACGCCCAAATACAGCCTATGCGCCCAGGAACATAGAGGCAACTGTTCCTCACGGTGGCGGTTCCATAATGGTCTGGGGGTGCCTCTCACACGACTGCAAGCTGGATTTGATTACCATTCGAGGTACCCTCACAGGCGGACGGTACATCCGAGATGTCCTTGAGCCGGTCGTTGTGCCTCATTTTGACAACCACCCACTTGCCACCAGACCAGTGTACATGGATGACAACGCCAGGCCTCATCGTGCTCAAGCAGTAACAGGCTTTCTCCAGCAAGAAGCAGTGCAGACCCTGCCATGGCCTGCCATGAGCCCAGACCTCAATCCACTGGAGCACATCTGGGACATGATTGGCCGTCGTTTGCAGACCTTGGACCCTCCTCCACAAAATCTAGATCAACTGGAAGCGGCACTGCGGCAGCAACTGACGATGCACCAGATCCGGCGACTGACTGGAGGGATGCGACGCAGGTTGAGGCGGTCATCCAGGCTCAGGGCGGATTCACGCGCTACTAAACATTTCATTTTTCTTTGGTTTATGGAGATTCATGGCAATGTTTTCAAATGAAATTGCCACTTTGATTACGCACTATGGTTTTGTAATGACCATACTTTTCATGGGTATTTTTTCATGGGAAAATGTCATTGATCTTTCTTTAGCAATACCACATTCTGTTTATGATTTTGTATATCATTTGTTTTGTTTTCATGTTGTCAATATCTTTATTTAATAAAAACAAAAGAAAAAAATGTTCAACATTAAACAGTTTAGTACAAAAAAGAATTTCAGTTTCTCCAAACTAAAAAACATTGGGGGATGCTTAACATTTTTCTTTGTGTATATATCAAAACGAGTAGGTGTCAATGTGTGTGGACCACAAGCACCAGTTAAGTCATGGAGCCACAAAATGGGTAGAAGAAGGCTCATTGAGAAAACTGGCCACTGAGGTCGTTGTGGAATGCATAACAAAGAAAATGACTCTTAAACTAGTTAAAGCATGAAATCTCTCTCTCTCTCTCTCTCTCTCTGTCTCTCTCTCTCTCTCTCTGCGTTTGGGCACGCGCACGCTTGTGTGTGTGTGTGTGTGTGTGTGTTTAAATCTAAACATGTGATATACATGCGCAGCCCTAGAACGGCTGCACTTATTTAGCGGGCTGATCCTTGCACGTAGGCCTACAGGACAAGATATAAAATTTCTTATCCCCGATGATATGTCATTGAGTTTGAAGGAGGTCGTGTGTTTCAAGTGTTCTTTGATCGAGCTCTTGCTAAACTCTTAAGATCGTCTTAAGATCATCTTAAGATTGTCCTAAGGTTAATGTGGACAACGGTGTTTAGATAGTAAATCAAACCTCACCACGAACGCACATGGAAGACATTTTTTTCCTAACAGTAGAGTCACCTTTTCGTAAGTTAAACAAAATGGGGCACATAATTAAATAGATAGATAAACAAACGAACAGATAGATAAATACAAATGAGATAAATAGAAAATTAAATAAACCTAAATTAAAAGAAAAGTAATTAATAATAAAATCAAGTAAAACGCATTTTGCTCTAGTTTCCATATGAAAATTCACTGGGTACTGCAGCGCATTTCATCCAGATCCTAAACAGATGTGGAACCAGCAGATGAGAGTTCATGATGATTAAAGTTAATGAGGAACTTTGTAGAATGCTGCAATGGTTTTCAACCGATGAAACCATTGTTAACAGTTTTATTTATGTTTGAACGGCCGCAAACCCTTATGCCACATATTGTAAAAGCGTTTCTTCAAAGAAGTCGAAAGGGCAGGAACAGTATCTCGCCTCGTTTCCTCACTTTTCTCCCCTTTGTTCAAGAGTCCTGGTCGTCAGCCCAAGTATCATCCAGGCCAGACAGTCGTTCAGTTGCCTGGGCTGCCCTCTCAGGTAAACACATAATGGGAGCTTCTTCCTGCCTGCTGTTCAGCGAGGTCGGCCTTTTACCTGCACGTAGGCTTTGCTGGCAAGCGAGCCACCGTGTATGTGCTTCGAACGTGATAATTTGACACTATCACTGACCTGCGAAGCGTGGTGAACAGCCAGCCAGCCTGTGAGCAGGAGGCAGATTCAGAGCCAGTCAGGCCAACAGCAAGAAGCGAATGCCTTCAGTAGTACTATGTGTCTGGAACTCAAACTAGTAAAAAGACGAAGATAAGCTTGCTTAGATGTTCCTGTCCCCTCTACTACTTTGGTTTCATGAAACTGTAGAGGCTGGGGTTGGGAAGTCTGTTACCTCTTTGTCAGCAGTACGAGTCCCTAGTCGGTATTATCCTGTAGTGGGGAAGGTGGCCATTCAAATGGCAGACTGAAAACGGTTGTCTCTCATTGAATGTTTGCCATCATCTTGCTAATGATCCTGACATGGTAGGCCTACTTGGACAACGTGGGGCGTTCTGCACAGAAGAACAGCGTCAGAGAGAGATGGAGGGAGTGGAGGGGGGAGGTAGGCAGGGGGTGGGGATAAAGGAGATGCATAAGATGAAGAGGAATGGTACGGATAAGAAG
>CM031603.1:57673188-57708188 GCA_018398815.1 Conus ventricosus
TGCTACTCGACCGGTTAGTATTACATGATTGCTTTTATCTGATCGTATTTTACTTCCCGTGCGGGCTTCATCATTTTTTTCCGTCAATCCGTAAAAGAAATACTGGGTAGGTTTTGTAGCGTATCAGTATCAGTATCTCAGTATTTAGTCGTCGCCGAAGCCAGATGACTGGCCTATAGATTTGCAACGTGGGGGGACTCAGCTGGCTTACTGGGTGTGTGTGGTTAGCTCCCTAAGTAATGATGTCCGGAAGCTGGTGACAGACTCCAAGTGCACCGTGTTGTCACTATGAGAATTCCGGACGCCGCGACTGTGATTGAAAAACGAGTTTATCTCAGGTGATCCGTTTTGTAAGCTTGGATAGGGAAGCAGCTGCTATTGTTTTTACTGTTATTTTCTGCAATATTGATTTACACAGAATGTTTGTTCTTACTTGCGCGGATCAGTCTGGCATGCTAATCTGAGGTGTCAAAAATTTGCCTGAAGGTATGGCCGGTGTTACTCGCCGGAATAACTCTTCGTAGGAAACACTGTTCACTCGCCTTCAGTATGATTTTTCTCCATAGTGTAATCATTTGGTATTTTATATAAATGCTAACACCTTAGTTGACATTTTTTATTTAAATGAACCCAATTTTAGTATTGGACACAAAAATGCTGTTGCAAGGGGAGGTTATCTTGTCATGGTTCTGAAAAGGAGCTTCCTGTTGAAAACGCTGATGAATAAAATAGCCATTCTTTGTGGTGTTTTTGCCATGGCTGTATTTAATGCATGCTATACCAGTACTGTCCTTTCATCTACTGTGTAAAAAGAAAAAAGAAAGATTGTGAGACAGAGTTGTTTCTTGTGGTCCAGAAGTGTCAGAGGCTGGAGCTTTCGCTGGAGCATCTGCATGCTGCTAGTGCTTGGGTGCAGGATTTGTAATCCCTTGCATTGAAGTGCATTCTACTGCCCTGTACTTACTTCAAAGTGTTATTGTTGTTCTTGGAGTGTGGTTCTAGTATAATTGCATGATACTCTATAGTGATCACATATAAACTTGGAAATGTAATACTGTTTACAAAAGCAGAATACGGAAAATTTTTCAGGATCAGGATCAGGGATCAGGATCAGGGGCGTTGTATCAAATACAACTTAGCCTATTTAGGCTTTTTTCGCCCCTTCTGTATGTATATATCCTCTTCTTTTTTTCCGTAACCGTTGGTCCAGTCATAGGCTAGCTCAGACCTATTATCCATCAAATTCATATCTAATTTTTGTTAATAATTCATGTTTATCTATGAGGTTCTTAAAAACATTAATACTAGGTGCACGTTTGATGTTAAGTGTTAGCTTATTCCAAAAGTTGGTTACTCTATTAGTAAAAGTAAATTTTCTTAAATTCGTTCTAGAGTATTGTTTAAATATCTTATCTTCACTGTTCCTTGTAACATTCTTCTGCGGAGTACAAAAAAAGCATGCTTTATCAACATAATCAATTTCATTAAATATCTTGTATGCTTGAATCAAGTCTCCTCTTATTCTTCTTGCCTTAAGTGTTGGAAGTTGCAGATATTTTAATCTTTCCTGATATGAGTAATCTTTTATATTATGAATCATCTTGGTTGCTCTTCTTTGTACCTGTTCTAGAGCTTCTGATTGTCTCTTTAGCATTGGATACCATACAGTGTTGCCATATTCAAGAACAGGTCTAACTAGTGTCTTATATAATTGCAAAGAAGTGTCCTTTTCCATAAATGTAAAGGTTCTTTTTATTATTCCAATCATTCTGTTAGCCTTATTAATACTATTTACAATATGATTGTCAAATAGTAAATTTTTGTCAAAAGTCACACCCAGGTCTTTCTCTTCTTCACATTTAGATACTTTTATTTCCTTGCCCCCAATTTTCATTTTATACTCCTTTTGTGGGTTTGTTTTACCAATATGAAGTACTTTACATTTTTCTGCATTAAAATATAGGTTCCAAGTATCAGACCACTGTACTAATGTTTCAATATCCTTTTGTAATTCCTTATGCAATTTTGGAGAGTTATACAGTTTTGTGTCATCTGCAAAGACTTTACATGTACTCTTTAATTCTACAGGGAGATCATTTATAAACACCGTAAATAATATTGGTCCCAAAGTACTGCCTTGTGGTATCCCACTAATAACATCAGCACTATGAGAGAAGGAACTACCAATCCTTACCTTCTGAGTTCTTTTTGATAAAAAGTCTCTAACCCAACCAAGTATATTTCCTATTATTCCATAAGACTCTAATTTCTTTAAAAGTCTTTCATGTGGTACTGAATCGAATGCTTTTCTAAAGTCTAAATACAAAACATCTATATTCTCTCCTTTATCTATCTCCTTTGTGAAGTCTTCCATCACTTCTAAAAGTTGAGTCACACAAGACCTTTTTGCACGAAATCCATGTTGACACTCAGCATATAATTTATTTTCTGTCATATGTTTAATAATAGCCTCTCTAATAAATGATTCTAAAATTTTAAAACTGCTGGTCCCAGGGTCCTGCAGCCAAGCAGGAACTGAGGCATTGGAATGAAAAAAAAAACCATCCTGAAAATATTTGTCTAGTAGTAGTAGCGTGTGCATTGTGAGCAAATTAAATTCCAAATCGACCGCTTTGTGTATAATGGCAGTTATAAATCACTTAATCAGTACATTATTCACATTAAGCCAGTGTCATACTCATTGGGTTCCAACTTCGTTCTTCATTTTCTAAAGAAGATGGCACTGCAGTAAACCATTGATACTTTGGTGGCCTTCGATCTGAACCAGCTTTAGTATACATGTAAAAAAATTGGTGAATGAAGCACAGGGCATGGGTGAAGTTGTCCACATAGGTTTTGAATTATAGTGTTTTACTTTAGGATGCCATTTAAGCATGGGGTTAATGTGGTTTGAGATTCTGAAGCAGTTTGGTGACTCCAGGGTGTTAATCTTGATTTGCTGAATATGCAGGTAATTTGAGGTTGTTGTGGGCAAAGTGTTGTCATGTGAAAACAGACTTAAACTGCTTACCAAAATTGTGGTCTTTCTTTTAGCATCACTATTTCAGTTTCCTCCTTTTCTTAGAAGGGCAATGGCTGTGTTGTCCGTCCTGGCTGTTACAAAGTTCCAGAACATTCTGGACTTGTTTGTGTCAAGGTACTCCTGAATTGTTCTGTTAATGAACGTTCAGGTCACCAGATTTCCCATTTGCAGTTTTTCTAAGAGTTCTGTTTGGAGACCAGTTACTGGTGTCATGGCATGTTGATATTTTTTTTATTCTGCCAAAGGAGTTTATCTTAATAAAGCAGCTGTTGCAAGGTAGGAGGCTGCACTTCTTATCATTGCCCAGGGAAGGAGAGCAGATTTGCGGTCCATGGCTGCTGGATGGAGGATTTGAAGGTTGTCCAGAGGTCCTCCCAGCTCATGGCTGTTGTATGCTGCTGCTGGATGAGTTGAGCCCAAGATCAGTACGCATCTGGTCCCATTTGTTTCTGAAGAGTTTACTGCATTTTCTGGGGATTTATCTTTTAATGTAGAGTTTGAAATCGAAGATTAATAGTATCATGTCATGGTCAGGTATTCAAGGTATGCTGAGGAAGACTTCAGGAGTGAGGGATTGGAGATAAAGACAAAGTCAGGAGTGTTCAACTTTCTTGTGGGCTGGTAATGAAACTGCGTGGGAATGTCGGAAAGGAGGGAGTGACATCTGTGATGGACTGCTTGATCAGTGGATGGCTCTGTCATTTGCTGTGTCACTGTGTGGCTTCCATGTTAATATCGGGGCTGTTGAAGTCTCCAGCTAGATTGAAATCTTTATCTTGCTGTTAGCTGTCAACTTGTTCAGTGATTTCAGATGTAGTACTGGGTCTTTTTTTTTTTTTTTTTACTCATCATATTGACACCTTCACTTGCACTCTGTTTTCAGGTCGCACATCCCAAACAACATTTACCCATCTCACCCAGCCTCGGTGCTTACAGAGGAGGATCATTACCGAACGTCAACCAGATTGGTGCTAATCAGGGAATCGATTTACCGGTGAGAAAATCTGTCTATGACATAGCCCTAATCTCCCTTTCTCTCACGTGATCAAGTATGGTGTCTTGTCACTGAAAAGTAATGGTTTTTTTTTTTGCAGCTTCCTCAGTATATTGAAATGAATTTCTTAGAAATACTTGATTGCAGAATGGAGGGTATTATGGATGCATAGAAGGGTTATATGTATCTTTCGTGATTGTGCAGACGGCCTTACAGCATTTAGAGGACATCAAACAAGGAAGACAGAACATTCATCATCGCGTTGACAGGCAACGCCAGCTTGTTGGAGTTGGACCCCACCGACAGAGGCCTTTCCCAGTTGACAAACGTGTATCCTTTTCAGTTTTTGTCACTGAAGTTTTGCAACAGAGAGATGGAGTGAAAATTTTTAATGTCGCTTACAGCTTAGTTGCTTCCCCTGACAGTTATCATTATTTTTATTTTTTCCTTTAATTGTTCTAGGCAGTGATGGTACTGGTGCTGCAACTATCCTCAAAAAAGAGGTGAAGGAAGTTGCATCGGTTATGTAGAAATTACCTCTATCAAATATGGTATGAAAATAAAAAAGCAGTTTGAACTCATTGTTTTGTGAACTAAAGATATCAACAGAACAGATGTTATCACATAATATTCCTCCCACACCCCTTCCCTTCATTATCCCTTTCCCCTCTTCCCCCCCCCCCCCCCCCCCCCCTTACCAGTCTCCTTCTCTTCTTTGCTTTCAAACCCTCGAAGCAAATGAAAAAGAAAGTGTTTGAACCTGGTATCTAACCAGGGACCTTTAGATTTTCAGTTCTTTCTTTCTTTCTGCGTACGCAGGCTGATACTCCTGCGGACACTCCCTGTATAGCCAGGCAGTGGAGTTTTGTGTGTATGACCCTTTTTTATCCCGCCATTAAGGCAGCCATACTCCATCTTCGGGGAAGGTGCATGCTATGTGTCACGTGTCATCCATACCAACGGCCACACTGGCCTTCTCTTCCGAAAGTTGGTGATGGGATTTTACGTGTGTGCAAGATGTTATGCGTGCGTTCACACACGGAACCTCGGTTTATAGTCTCATTCGAAGGACTATATGGGGAATGGAGTCAGAACCAATGTTAACTCCGAGGGAAAAATCCCCCTATACCGAAATTCGAACCCGCAACCCCAGGATCACGAGTCCGGCGCTCTACCAACTGAGCTATCCGGCCCCCTAGATTTTCAGTCTAAAGCTATCCCAACTGAGATGAAATGGTTGACAATAAACAGTGTTGGGCAGTTAAGAAAAACAACAAACGCTCACTTGAAGTAAAAATTCAGGACTGGACTGAACGTGTTTTCTTAGTACATGTTCAAAATGCAGTTCTAGAAGTTTGATATTCAGCCCTGATGTGGCCCTTTGCGGTCGGCTGGCTATAAGCAACATGATCTTATCTTAAGTTTGATATTTGACTGTTAATTTCAATATTTGACAGTCAATTTCCTATGGCATGACTTCCCTTGACTGGCAGCCACATTGCTTTTGTCCCTGGTGGTGAACTGATGCAGGCGAGAGTGTTAGTTCATATTTAATTGAACTTGAGTGTCGATGCAAGTGTTCTGAAGATTTTTTTCTGATGGAAAGTTATACAGTAGTAAAAAGGTAGTTGACTTTGTTGACAAGCAGCCTCAATTTGCCATTACTGCTGTAGTGTCTATATGTCATTGATACAAGTGTGCCCAGTGAAGTGCTATATCAGGTGTATTTTCTGTGAAGGTTCAGTTTTGGACCAGTAGATAAACTTTGTTCTCCAAGCAAAATATCCATAACATAACATGTAACTGACATGGCACTTATCTGTAATGATGTGGCACATACCTGTAAATAATTGCCAAGTGGCATGGTATCCGTAAAACATTAGCCAAGCAAAATTTGAAACTGCACGGCTGTTAACAGTCATAATTTTTTGTTGTTGGTGGTATTAATCAAGTCTTGGTGAGGAAGGTTTTAAATAAAATTTGAATTTTTTCAGCTATATTCATAACAAATAGAATACGTAGACGAAGGGCTCTAGGCAGTCAACCTTTTTGATTATTTATGACAACTAAACCATCTGGCAGACAAGTGGAAATTCTGTCTCCACTCGACTGTTGTTTCATGTCTCCCCTTCACACCTTCATACCACCACTTCTCTACCCCCTCTCCTTCCCCTTCTGCGCCCTTCCAGTTCTTCTCATAATGGAATTCTAGCAGAGTGCTGTCTCCTTGGTGCAAAGCATGGTCTGTGCATGTGTCAGTAGCATACAGAACTTGTGCTTGGTCAGCACAGAAATGGTAGGTCTGCTCCCTTTATTTTTGTTCTAAGAATATGTTTGTAGGAAGTGGATTTAGTTTAGAATGTGTATATGTGGTGAAGAGGGAAAGAGAGAGAGAGAGAGAGAGAGAGAGAGAGCAAAGAGACAGAGAGTATTCAGTCCAGGAATGTGTGACTGGTGGAAAGACAAGTTTTATTGGTCTTAAGAGTGTTTAAAGACAATGGAAAAGATCATCTGTTTAACAAATTGTTACATGTTCATTTCTCTGTCATTAGCTTCAGTTAAATGTGAACAGAATGTGCCAGTATTTAATTATGTTTGCTGATGTGACTCTGTACTGATGATGGTTACTATTATTAACTGTCTTTTTACTTAGGGAGGACAAGTAGAATGTTTGGGGAACATGTAGATTGTTTTTATCAACATTCCCCAGGACAGCTGAAAATAACCAAAGAATTTCTAGCCCTAAGATGATGTCCTTTCCATGTCACTTTCTGTTTGATAAATTCAGACCTTAATTACAAGATGATTATAACGTTCATCAATCAAACATATTGGTCCTATCTGGTAGGTTGAATTGAAGAAATCTACATTTAGAATTGTGGGTGCATACTATATAGATTTATCAATTGTCTTAGCATGGAAAGCACATATTTATAGAGCATGCTTATTAAACGTTTACAGTTTTATCTGTTATTATAGTGTTAATGTATTGTAACTTGTATTACTAGCAATAAACTTAAAAGAGCCCTGAAACAGAGTATAGGTAATGGTGGCAATGTTGCTTTCGACTTTAAGCATAGTTTCTATACACATATGTATTACAGACTATGCTGTAATGATAAAGGGATGAAGGTGATCGTAATAATATCGGAGGAATGAGGTCTGTTGATTTTAGAATACATGACAGTGGAGTTTTATCATATAATGTGGAAAAGTAGGTAACCAGCTTGTTTTCTTGGTTCGTATAATTCTTAATGATAAGATATAACGATAAGAAATATTCTGCAGAATCTGTTGTATCAGAAAAAAAAAAATTGACATGAGATGTTGATGCTGTCTAGCTAAAAAAACCCACAGGTATTGTTTTAAAGCTCATGCTTTGGTGTGTGTAATAGGTCATGGGAGGGAGTTGGCTGAATATGGGTTATCTACTGTGCAGTTTTCCTTAAAATTATCATTGATCACTAACAATAGATTAGGAATAATTAGATGGAGTAGGAACATGAATGGTACTTACGATTTGAAACAGTGTTTTTGAAAGGTCAGATAGTGTGGGATGAGGGTTGGCCTTGTTTACTTTTATTTTTTGATTAGTTATGATGACCTTTTTGGATGAGTGAAAATGGGTTGCCCTTATCATTGATAAATATCACACAATTTACAATGAACATACTCTGTGTATATACAAAAGTAAAGAAATGACTTTCAAATCCAGTTAATCTGGGCACCTGTTTATGAACTCAATACTGGCCTGCATCTGCATTGAATTACAAATAATGCTGTGCCTTGAAGTTTGATTAGTACACGGAAAAAGTGCCATAGACAAGCGTAAAAACGGGTAAGTTTTTGCCAGAGCATCAACAGTAGCCTCCCATCAGTGTTGCTTTATGGCAAAATTCCACATTAACTCGGCATGTTGAATATGAAACTCCATGATTGATCATATGTTCTGTGCTTACCTTTTTGGCAAAATTTCATCTGAACATGACATGTCGAATCTGAACTGTGTGACTCATGCAGGTGGGCAAACCTTTCTTCTGTATGTCTCTCTTTTTAATTTTTTAAATTTTTTTTGTTTTAAAGACAGAAAAGCTGCAGTCATATGATCAGAGAAGATATATTTTGAAATGTCAGTTTGAAGATAGTAGTGACTGGATCATGATTCTGATGATAATTTGGAGGTAAAGTAATAGTACTAATAAGGGGTAAATGGTATGAATCTTGAAGTTTACACACTTTTTCTGAGGTTCTCATACTATTAGTCAGAGGAGTGTTCCTTTCAGTTTTCACAGTGTTCAGTTATGACATGATTGCAGACACTACTTGCATAATGTTGAATAGTTTCTTGCTTTTTTTTTCTTTTCTTTAGAAATCCATAACCTGGCATGCTCTTTGTGTATTGAAAAAGATTGTTTGGACCATATTCAAAACGAAAGCACATGATGGAACCATCTCAATCAGTGCTAAATTTGTTGAATGCTGACAGACCAAATCATACAAATTGTAACTCACTCTCTTGCTCTCTGTTCACTTTCTTCAGGATGACGAGTATGTGGGCAAGGCAGAGCAAAAAAAGCATATCGAGCAGTGCAATTTGAATTTGAATACAGGACTGAAACAGTCAGCTATATACTGAAAAAGTCAGCTATAAATCGAAATCATACACTGAAAAATATATTTACCTTAATTGAAGGATCAGATTGACTGCTCTCCATATGGACCAGCTGCTTATCTCCCCTTCCTGCCGATACCAGTTGGCGAAGGTAGGAACTGCTGCCTTTGTTCATTTTTCTGTGTGTGTGTGTGTGTGGTGTGTGTGTGTGTGTGGTGTGTGTGTGATGTAATTTATTGTAATCGTGTAATGCTGTTGGTCATTTGGTATATACTTCACTATGTGTGTGTGTTGCACCTGCCTGATTCTTTTGTTTCCAATCATAACTTCAGTCTGCATGAGTGTAATTATGTGTGTTGTCTGTAGTTCTGATTGGATTTGTGTATCTTCCATTTTGGAACTTGAAAATTTTTTTCATGAGCATACAGAAATGTTCTTTAAAGCAAAAGAAAAAAAGAGTTGTGGTTATGGTAAATGGACCAACCCTTTTTTTTTGTGCGATCCAAACCAGTTTTCTCAAGATAAAATCAACAACAGCAGATGAAAAGAAAACCACATTGAAACTGAAGATGTTTAAAAAGAAGATATTGCTCGCTGTCAGATCTGTCGTAAAAATCACGAAATCTTGCGAGATGAGGTGATTTCCTTTACCATTCCAGTTGCTGAATTTCTGTGTTGAACCAGCAAAAAGTTATCTTTAGCAGTAGGACTACTGCAAGGTCAATACAAACTTAATATGTATGACTTGGGAGAACATAGATCTGCTACTGGTAAGCTGAAGCCCAGTACTACCTGTCACAGCTGAGTGCTGAAGCCGGAGGTGTTGGGCCAACATGGCGCACTCTAACAAACCACAACACCACGCACTTCGCCCTATGATGACACGCGGAAACCGATTTAACCGAGATGGTGCTCGCCCTGTGAGGTCCCCCAGCAGGTGCAGTGCCGGCTCTTGGCCTCAAAGAGCCCACCTTCAGCTACTGGAGGTCCCTTCGTCTTGCTCTGTGGAGCCAGGGACAAGCAAGGAGAGCGACTGGCCAACAACCCAGAAGAACAGGAGACCCCCGACATCAACATCATGCAGTGGAATGCAGAAGGGTCAGCAACAAGAAAGAAGAACTAGAACACTTCCTTCATGAAAACAGCATCAACATCTGCTGTATACAGGAAACACACCTGCAAGAGGGAAGCCGTTTAAGATCAGAGCTACCAGGTGTTTCCGAACGGACGAAAAGGGAGAACAAAGGGAGGAGTAATGACACTGGTGAGAAATAACATCAACGCCTCCGAAGTAAAGAAATTCACTGGTGAAGCTGAATACATAGAAGTCAAGGTGGTCACCCAAGACAGCACAATCAACATCGTCAATTATTACTGCCCTGATGACAAGATGCTGTCCCTTGACACAATCCAGTCCCAGACAGCGGCTTCCTCATCACTGGAGACTTCAACAGCCGGTCCCAGAGTTGGGGATATAACAACATTGACAACAGAGGAGAAGAAGTTGAAGCTTGGCAAGATGAACACCACCTCATTCTTGTCAATGATCCCACTGATACACCTACCTTCTACTCCCGCCGCTGGCACACCACCACGACTCCAGACCTGGCTTTCTGCACCGACGACATCCACAGAAAGATCAGAAGAAAGGTTGAAGAACAACTTGGAGGCAGTGACCATCGCCCAGTTGTCCTTACTATGAGTGCTAAAGCACAAGGACAGCCACAACATCCGCGATGGAACTACAAGAAGGCACAGTGGGGCTTGTTCAGCACACGCACCAACGAGCTGACAAGAAGCATAGTAGTTGAAGGAGGAACATCAACAATGTAGTCAAAGAATTCAACACCAGCGTTTCCCAGGCAGCCAAGGAGTGCATACCAAGAGGAGCAAGAAAAGACTACACCCCCTACTGGACGAGTGAGCTACAGAAGACACATGACGCTCTCACAGAAGCAAGGATAGAGGCTGAAACCGATCCCAGCCAGGAGAATAACATCAAACTCCAAGAAAGAAAAGCAAAATTCTTGCGACTAAGTTAGAGAGCAAAAGAAGAAGTTGGAGAGAGAAAACAGCAAGCCTAAACATGGAGAAAGACACAACAAAGCTTTGGAAATTGACAAAGGCCCTGAATGAAGAAAGCACCAGTGGCCAGAAGATCACCCTAGATGATGAAGGAAACACACTTACAGGAAGGGCCGCAGCCAACAACTTTGCAAGAGCTTACGCTGCAGAGAGTAACATCAACATTAGCCAGCACCAGCAGAAAGAGATACGACAAGAAGAGAGGGAAAGAAGAGCAGGAAAGAAAGAGGTACCAGATGCCATGCATACTAACATCAGCTTGGCGGAAATGAAGAAGGCCATTAAGAAGTTGAAGAAAAAGAAGTCTCCGGGACCTGACACCATAACGAATGAAATGCTTCAACACTTAGGAAACATCGCGCTTCAGAAATTGCTGGACATATTCAATCTCAGCTGGAAGCAAGGCCAGGTTCCACAGTGCTGGCGAGAAGCCATAATGATACCCATCCTCAAACGTGGCAAGAACAAAAGTAAAGCCCAAAGCTACCGTCCCATCAGTCTAACAAGCTGTGTCTGTAAGACCCTGGAACGCATTATCAACCAGCGCCTTCAACTGTACCTGGAGACAGAGAGCATCATTGTCCCTGAGCAAGCTGGCTTCAGACAGTATAAAAGTACCGAAGACCAAACCACACACCTCTCACAGGTCATAGAGGATGCTTTCCAGGCCCAGAAGGCAGCCCTGGCGGTCTTTATTGACCTACAGAAAGCGTTTGACAAGGTCTGGAAAGACGGTCTCCTGGTGAAGCTTCTGCGTTGCGGCATCAGTGGCAATATGTATCAGTGGACCAAGTCGTACCTACACAACCGAAGAGCCAGAGTGTCGGTAGACGGCCGCTGTGGCCAAAAGGTGTTGCTGAGACAGGGAGTTCCCCAGGGAGGCGTCCTCTCCCCCTCTTTGTTCATACTCTTTATCAACGACATTGTAGCAGAACTACCAAGGGGTGTCCACGCGGCGCTATATGCAGACGACCTGGTGCTCTGGTGCTGTGAAGAGTATGCAACAACAGCAACTTATAGGATGCGGATCGCCCTGGAGAATGTTGCAGCATGGGCTGAAAGCTGGTGCGTAACTATCAACAGGGAGAAGTCAACTGCCACTCTTTTCACGCTATCCCCAAAAGCCAAGCCTGGAAAACTCACCCTAGGAAACGCCACACTAAGGTATGAAGACCAGCAAACATACCTTGGTGTTACCTTTGACAAGAGAATGACCTGGAAACCTCATATCAACCAGGCAGAGGGGAAAGCCAGAAGGAAGCTGAACATAATGAGGAAACTGGCTGGAACCACATGGGGCGCAACTGACAAGATCCTGAAGTCAGTGTACCAGGGTTCAGTAAGACCACACCTTGAGTACGGGTCCACGTCTTGGATGACAGCTGCCAAGACACACCTGCAGACCCTGGACAAAGTCCAAAACCAGGCACTGCGTATCATCACTGGTGCCATGAAGACCACGCCAATTCAGAAGATGGAAGAAACATCAAGCATTCCACCGCTCTCCAGCAGGAGACAGCAAAAGGCAATGACCCAAGCCAACAAGTTCAGGTGCTCACAGAACCACCCAATGAAAGACCGACTCCAAGCACCATCCTCACGCAGGCTAAAAAGATCAAGCTTTGCTGTGGAGTCTAGGGCCCTGACCCAAAAATACCAAGATATCCTCCCAAAACAGGTCATACCCCTCTCCTTCTCCCTTGACGCACCACCCTGGGAAGACAGAGAAAACAACATCACTGTCATCACAACCATTCCCCATATCAACAGTAAGGGTGACCATGATGACCAAGTGCTGAAGACCCTAACACTGGCAATGTTGGAAGAAAGATACCCCGCAGATTCCTGGATCAGGGTATACACAGACGGCTCTGCCACCAATGCCGTTAAAAATGGAGGAGCCGGGGTCTACATCCAATACCCCAGTGGAGAACGGACAGAAGAGGCGCTACAGACAGGCCTTCATTGTACCAACTACAAGGCGGAAGTTGACGCTCTCACACAGGCAGCACACACCATCGCCACAAGAGCAGACCACAACATCCAGGTTGTCTTTCTAATAGACGCTCTGTCTGTCCTTCAAGCCTACAACAGTGACAGGCTACCCTCATTGAAGAAGGCACTGAACAACATCAAGAGTCTTCGAACAGTGCTTCAGTGGATCCCCTCACACTGCGGCATTGAGGGAAACGAAAAAGCAGATGAGATGGCCAAACAGGGCGCCGCAAAAGAGCAGGAAGATAACGCGGTAACCCTTGCAGAGCTGAATGCCATTACCAAAGCTCTGTTTCGAACTCCGGCACAGAATGACAGCCTCCACCTGCTTGCAAGACCAGAGCAGGTCACCATCTTCAGGCTGCGAACAGGGCACAACAGACTAAATAAACACCTCCATTCGAAACTCAAGGTTGTGCCATCCCCAATGTGTCCTTGTGGAGAGGCTGAACAGGACACGCCCCACATACTACAGGAATGCGGGAACTTCCGACGGCTGAGAGAAGAGCTGTGGCCAGAGCCTACCACCGTCAAGGACAAGCTGTACGGCACGGTGGCGTCCCTAGAGAAGACCACGGCATTTCTGGAACGAACCGGTCTCCGCGTGTGAATGGCAACGAGAAGAAGAAGAAGAAGAAGACTTGGGGAGAACGTCCAGACTTATAAATTTATGTGAACTATGAATATTATGGAATGTCGGCAAACCATCACAAAAGGTTTAAAAGAAAAAGTTTGAACCAAAAGACCAATCCTGTCAATTTTTTTTGCCACGTTTTCTTAACCACAACTTTTTTTTTCATTAACCCTAAGGGTGTGGAGTGTTTGTATAGAATACGCCCGTACTGCTTGGCTGACTATGTATTGTCGGGAATACAGCGTGTGTCCTAGAAGAATGCTCACCAATTTTCCTATCACATTGTTCCTTTTTCTTTTCTTTTTGCTAGAGCAGCGCATTTAACTGAGTTTAGTTTTACAATGGCAAATGACAATGGCTGTCCTTTTTTCTTTGTATTGATAAACAGTTGAGGAACTAATGCGTGATGTAGACAGAGGGGATGATGATTTTGAAGCTGAAGTCATTCCAGCTAAATGAGGTTGAAGCAGATTTAGTTGAATCCTGAATATATTCCCCTCTTCCACCAAAATAGTGTTGACCCTGGTAATGACTGAAATTGGGTTAGTAGACCTGCTCATATTTATTTGTAAAATGTAGAAAAAAAAGATTTGTACTATTTAATATGATGGACATTCATGAAAGCTAAGTCTCCCTGATGCACAGTGTCCACTTTTATATCTGGATCTGTAGTCAGACTAGGATCCTACTGGAAAAAATGACAATCCCAGGAATTTTAGGAAGATATTGAGTTGGGGGTGCCCCTTTCGTCCATTCTCATCTCCCCCCCCCCTCCCCCCCCCCCCCCCCCCCTCCCCCCTGCTGCAGAAAAAAAAAAAACACCTGTAAAACTTGCATCCTAAGTTACAATCAGTCTGATGCAAATCGAGCTTCAAGTCATGCATTGTCCACCTTGGTCTAAAACCATGACCAGGCCCAATCCACAAAGTTAGAACACAACATCGATTCGGCAGACAAAATGGAGACTGCCCTCATATAGAACACCAAAATATGACCAGCACTAAGAAAATTCACTTCTGTAATGTTTTTTTGTTTTTTTTAATTGAAAGGTGTATTCATTTTTTTTCTAGGTTTCTCAGTTTAACATTTATCTAAATACTTGTAATATGAAAATATTATGGATATGACGAATTAAAAAAAATAAGATACAAAAGTTGAAATTAAAATCAAAACTATGTTCTTGAGTAACAAACCATGGTGATGTCTTGTTGTGCCAGTTTGAGTTCTTTGACAAAGAGAGACAACTCTGCGACTTCGGCACATGAAATCAATTATGGCTGGCTGGTTCTTTGACAGCATGCCAGTGCATAGGAGCAGCAGTGGGGACTACTGGCCCAGAATTATATTGGGGTTGAAAAGAAAAACAAAAAACAAAAAGAGAAGATGAATTTTTCTGAAAATAAGCTGATGAACAAGGTATGGAAGAATCTATAGCTTAAAGAACACATTGTTACTGTTGGTACAATGTGATTACTTCACTTCATGGTGCAGCAGGGGAAACTGAATATAGTGACCCTACACCCCCAGCTTTTAGAAAACTTTGGAAAATATGTATACACACCTTGCAGAAAATACGCTTAGTTTTGTGGAAAGGTACCCCAGAAGGAGTTTAGGGTGAACAGCTCCGATTCTGTGAATTGGTGGAAAATTAGTCGCCCAGGAACTTCTTTAGGCAAAACTTAACAGCATTCAAAACAGTGTTTCCCTGAAGATGGAGTATGGCTGCCTTAATGGCGGGATAAAAAAAAAGGTCATATACAGAAAACCCCACTCCCTTTAATACTTGCCTGTCCATATAGGAGTGTCCGCAGGAGTATCAGCCTGCGTACGAAGAAGAAGAAGAAAACAATGTAAACAACAGGACAGAGTTTGTTCCAAGATCAGTGACATAAGTTTCCTGACTAGTGACTTCATCCTTTGATTCCATTGTTTTGCATGTTGTTTGCCCTGCCTGAAGAAGACTCAGTAGGTTGAAACATGTAGTGTGTTTTGTAATTTGCTTGTTCATTTGTTAAGTGGCTCAGTAATTCCGTATTTGCTTTTATGTTTCTACTTTTAAACTGAATTAAAAAAACGAGGGTTGACTGCCAGAACCCAGTACCTCATATACATTTATATAAGAGAGATACTGGTTCTGACAGTCAACCCTCATACTAATCTTTACATTTTAAAAAACTCATTCATTATGGTAGTTACGAAACAACAGATTGGATTATATTAACAAAATATCAATTTTGTAAAAATAGGCATTTGTGTACATTCAGACAAAGAACATGTTAGTTAACCATAAATCCTGTCTTATTACAAGGAAACTTAGCATCTGAGGAGTTCATTTGTGGAAATACCGCTCCTTTCATACTACTGAAAACCTCCATTATGCAACTGAAAACTGGGATCTTACTGCTGAAAGGTACTTCGAGGACTAGGCAGGTCTGCTTTGGTACATGTGGACCTGCAAGACTGAAAACGTGCTCAATGATATTTACTTGATCACCATAATATTAGTTGTTTGTTTTCATAACAAACATATTTTTCAGTGCAAACTTACATTTATAAGCACTTGAAATTTATTCACATTGTTCTGTCTGTGATTTTTGTGTGTGTGTGTGTGTGTGTTCCATTCGTAATGTCGTATGCTTGAATAAACAGTTCAATGACAGTCGACAAAAAACGTCATCAGGAAAGGTCAGGGAGAACACCCGTGGCTCGTTTCTGTTGCATGAAATATGAGTAACTCCCACCTTTGTCAAAGGATGTAGCATGTCATACCTGTCTTTAAGTTGTCGGCATCTCCTTATTTGTACTGCAACGGTTCAAGGTTAGGATGACCCTCTTCATTCTATTATTACGCTGGAAGCCTAGAATAGCCTGTCTAACCTATTTTCTACCCAAGGTGTATTTCAGATTTTGCTCAGCCTCCCTTTGGCTGCTTTTTAATCGGAGAAGAGATATTGATTTTTGCCCTGTTGAGGTAGCCCAGCTTAAAGGCCTTTGTTGCCTTTCATATGCTTGCCAAAGCATCACGGGCTTCTACACCATGCATGAAAACAAATTAGCACACACACACATCCCCCCCCCCCCCCTTCCCCTCTTCCTCCCATTATCAGTGCACACCATCCTCTCTCTCTCTCTCTCTCTCTCTCTCTCTCTCTCTTCTCCTCTCTCTCTCTCTCTCTCTCTCTCTCTCTCTCTTTCTCTCTCTCTCTCTCTCTCACACACACACGTTTTTTTTATCTTTATTTTTTAGGTGTCCAGTTTCGTTCTTATTTTTCCAGGATGAAGGTTTGGCAAGAGTCATTCACTCATTGATACAAAGAAATTTGAACTGATTAATTGTATTGACAGCAGACCAGCTAGTTTGTTGGTTTTTTTCAAGACATTTTTTCAGGGCAAAACTTTTTGTTCCCTGCTTTGCCTCGTTTCTAGAAAGAGATTTCAGAATGAAATACTTGATGAATTTTAGTGTGGTAAGGTTTAAAGAATAATCAACTTGATAGGGGTTTATCTGCTAAGGTTGTAATAAGGTCGATTGGTTAATATACTTGAAAATTTGTTATCTAATAAAGTTGATAGGTATTGGATGTCCTGCAAATGATATAAACAAATTCAAACCAGCATCAGTTCAAGAATTGAAATGATGCATCAGCTTTTATGTAATGTCAGTGCTTTGAAAGGGAAATTCATGTAGGTGTGATCTTTTGGATTGCTTGTCAAGAACAGAATGGTTCAGACAGATGACCTTGTTGAACCATTTTTAGTTTTCATGGAAATAAATCGAAAGGCTTGATTAATGAATCATGTCAGGAATAACTGCATGCACTTTCAGGATATGTTGACATCACAAGTTCTCTGTTTTGGCAAGGTTTTTTTTTCTCCCTTTTGTTGGTTTCTTTGTTTTTGTTTAATTGTTGTTGCTCTGTGTTTAGCAAATATCATCATATCTGCCTGTTCCCCTTCACACTTCTCTCGCTGCTCGCCTTTTCTCTTGCCTTGCAGTCAAAAACCTGAACTTTCTGTATGTAGCTTAGTCATGCAAATGTGATTTGGCTCTGAAGATGTGCCCCTGTCTTCTTCCTCATTGTGTTCTGGACATCAAATAAAATTTCTTTTATCAAAATGTTGGCTTTTTAATATTATAAATCAAGTAATTTGTTTTTTTATATCATTAATCAAGTAATTTTTGTTGCCCTCCTGAATCATGCACACAATGTGTGTGTGTGTTTGTGTGTGTGTGTGTGTGTGTGTGTGTGTGTGTGTGTGTGTGTGTGTGCACATGTGCACATGCTTGCATGCAAGGTCGTAAGTGTGGGCTCATGAGTATGTGTGGTGGGAGAGAGAGAGAGAGAGAGAGAGAGAGAGAGAGAGAGAGAGAGAGAGAGAGAGAGAGGGGGGTGGGGGGGTGTTGTTTTGATTTTTTTTATTCTTTTGAATTACAGTTGCACACTTAATTACTGGTACAGTTATTGACAGTTGACAAACTGAAAAAACAACAGAACAAATTCAAGTGACGCTCGCCTATTTCAAATTCATTAAAGTCAGATCCTCTTTCTCTCAGTGACTGTGTCTCAACCCTTCTTGTTTGTATAACTCTCTTTCTCTCTCTCTCTCTTTCTCCCACCATCGCTTCCCACTGTCTGTCTATCTTATTCTTTCCAGCATCTTTTTCTCTCCAGCGTTTCAGAGTCATCTTATAGTAAGATGTATTCTTACCCTTTTCTAGAAACATGGGATTAATCACAGTACCACAAGAAATTTTCAGGGGTAGGGGTTGAACTGAAACAAATTTATTCAGTGCTAGTGGACTGATGTGACCAGGCTTTAAAATTGCCTCTCAAACTTTTCCAAACCCATAAGTGTATGTAAACAGGGGATGGGTAGAGGAAGGAAAGGGGGGGGGGGGGGGGGGGGGGGGGGGGGGGGGGGGGGGAGGGGGGGGCTGACAGGTTACTTTCATCCTTTCATCTTCTCAAATGTTTGTTCAAAAAACAGTGAGAGTGGTGGAGGAAGAAGTCGCTTCCATCTTTCCAACATTTGTAAAAGTAAGGGAGAGAAGTGGATAGGTGGGTTGGACTTCGACCATGTAACCTCATGTTCTCACCGTTCCTTTCAACAACAGAGATGTGGTAGTGCCAAACGTTTTGCTTCTGCCACCATCATGGATACTTTCAGATTATGTGGAAGCTTTCATAGGCCACATATTCTCATGCTCTGAGCAGCCGTTTGGTGCAAAGAAGTCATGGTCAAAGTGTTTTCACGGAGCAAATATTTGTGTTCCTTTTTGACTTGATGATAAAAAGTTCTGTGACTTCTTTAAAAAAAAAAAAAGTTTAAAGACTTGTGTGTCTGGTGTAGTCGATAAAATTTTGTTCAGACTGCATATTCACACAGCCGATAGTACGTACATGATGAAACCTCTGGAAAAGAAAGCTTACACTTTTCATGATTTTCTCTTTGCTTTTTTTCTTTTTCTTTTTTTGCTTAAAAGGGTACTTAACCCATATTTCTGCATGATTTAAAATATATGCAGACACACTTACACTAACACTAACTTGACAAAGCAACACACATTCTGTCGCCCCCCGATGTGGCCCTCTGCGGTCGGCTGGGCTATAAGCATCATTATCTCTCTCTCTCCCCCCCCCCCCCCCCCAGAAGTGCACTCACACACATGCACACACATACTTGTATAAGTTAAAATTAAAAAAAAAAATTAATTCTCAGAGAAACTTCCAGACAGTGCGACCTTTTCAAATTATCTTGTATATATAATTCATGAAAGAAAGTGTGTTCGATTTGAAAACCTGTTTGTTGAAATTCGAAAGCCTGCTTGTTCAAATTTGGCTTTTGCTTTGAACTAATTTTGAATAACTGATATAGTGGACTTAAATAATGATGGTCAGATGAAAAAATGGGTATGTACAGAATGGTGTGACCTGCATCTTGTTTAGGTCTTGTCCATTGGACAGATGACCAGTGCCCATGGTCTGAAAGGAAATCAGTTGAAGACAGGCGTCTGTTTGACTTGCACTTCTTCTTCTTCTGTGGTGTATAACACCACAAGATGTTGTGGATGATTAGTCATTTTATGTTCTTGTAGCCTGTCAGAGATCAAGGACGGTCTAACTGCTAGTAAAGCCATTGATCATCCCACCAATTTATCATAGTTGTTAGCATGTTCAGAGAGAGTGTGTGTTTGTGTGTGTGTGTGTGTGTGTGTGTGTGTGTGTGAGAGAGAGAGAGAGAGAGAGAGAGAGAGAGATTGGGTGTTGTTAACCAGCAATTGTGACTTGTAATTTGGGACTGATTTCATGAACTGTTTTTTCTTTGCAACCCATAGAACTTTCTTTGTTTTTATGTTCTGGCCAACAGGTCTGCTCATCTGTCATTTGTTATTTTTTAATATATTTAGTTCAGTTACATTGTGCTGTAAAGCAGATGTGTGAAACAAGTATTTTGACTTTAAGTTTATTTATAAACATGTTATGCACAATCACTTTGTTTTAGCATTAAAATCTGTGGACACAGTGTTGGTTTTCAGTTTTCAAGTGTCTGTTTAATGTAACTTCCTCCCCACTTTTGACTTGGCCATCCCTTTCTGCAGCTGTGTGTAAAGGGTTGAGGTTTGTCATTAACTCTGATGAATAGCAGTCATCCACTTCTGACTTCAGCAAACGAATTACATGTTGTGTTGATTTCTTAGTTGCTGTGTGGTCCAAAGTTTATTTGTTTTTCTGTTTTGCCCCACCTTAACAGTATAAAAGCGAACATTTCTAGGTGTGATTTGGCATGACACACAGGGTAGATAAATGTAGGCTGACCATTAAAGCCATGAACCTTTTTTGTGTGTGTTTAATATTGTGATTATGTAAATTTATTTTTGTACTTTTTTTTTTTTAATCCACTTGGTTTTCCCTCTTACAAAGCTCTTGGCTGGAACGCAATCCCTCACTCCTCGTTCTGTGTTTTGTGTTTTTTGTGTGTGTGTCTGTTTGTTTATGAAGAAATGGTTACAGTATCTTAAAAAAAATCAAACCAAAGAAAAAAGAAAAGAAAGAAAAAGAACAGAAAAAAACCACTTAAAACACATTCGGTGAACTGGGAAAAATAAGTACCCCTTACACACTTTAGCACTTTTAGAGTAGCCTAATTCAGTGTATGCCTTTGTTACATAACGCTGAATCAGTTCCGTCTTTTTCCTCTTTGTAACTTTGCACAGAACCGGTCCCCACTGCCCTTTTCCCCTCTCTGTGGCCATTTTTGTTTGATTTCTGTCTTCCTCTCTGGTGGTTTCATGATCCAGTTGTGAGGTTAACACACATGACTTGCTTCACAAGATGTGTCTGGTTGGTTATATATGAGCTGCTATGATACAGGCAAGTGGAATTGAAATGGTTGGTTTGACTGGTGTAAAGTCAGGGCTTGTTGGCAAATAATTCATAGAATATCTTGTGTGTCAGATGTCTGGCCTATTCTGGCTGGCCATTTTCGTTGCTTTTTCCTCTGTCATTCTTTGTGAGACTGCTAGAATTCAGACTACATACATACCTGCAGTAACCCATGTTATCAGTATCAATATATTTAGCCGATAGCAGCTTTGAGTACACATAGTTTTCTGATGTTACCTCAGATGCAGTGTTTTCAGCACTCGTGTGTGTGTGTGTGTGTGTGTGTGTGTGTGTATGTGTGTGTGTGTGTGTGTTTGTGTTTGTGTTTGTGTATGTTTGTGTGTGCACGCACAGACATGGCCTTATGTTTATATCGTCATATATGTATACACATAGATACAAATTGTTTACACTTGTGTGTGTGTGTGTGTGTGTGTGTGTGTGTGTGTGTGTGTGTGTGCACACACAGATATGGCCTTACGTTTTTATCATCATGTGTGTATACACACAAATACAAATTGTTTACAATTTACATGCACTTGGCCAAACTCAAGGAGTAACCAGATAATGTTACAGAAAGATCAGTCACACTAGTGTGTCACATTATCAGTTGGTATGGACATGGTTTAAGCGTCTAATGCATAGTAAAATCAAACTAAACTCTGAAGATAATATACATTTGAATTTCTGCACCAGGATAGTGAACATGTATTTGTGTGAGCAGGTGCTTGTATGTGTAGCAATAGAATAGGGACTGGCTCAAGCCTTAGCCTTGCAGCTTATCTGTATCCCATCTTCCAGAGTTGTTTGAAAAGTTTGGAAGTTGCATGGCTCATTCTACTAAACTGTCAGTTAATCAAAACTGAAAAAGGGTTAAAATTTGTGGACTGTGTCTGCAGATTTTTGAATGTGTTAGGAGAAGATGTTTTAAAATACCAAGACAGTGTTCGCACTTGTTAGTATTGAAGTGCTTGTATTATTATGAAATAAATGTGAAAAGAATGACTCAAAGCGCAAGTCTGATCAGTGTGTTGGACATGCACAGGTCAGACAGATGTCTTCCAAGTCATATTCATGAGATCCTCGTCTTAAACCCTTTCATCTTAGTTATCAATCTATCCATCGGCTGTAAATCCTGTGCGTTTTGGTTTTGTAGCTTAGCAGATGTGGTGTAGCATATATGGACTAGTCTGCAGGCAGCAACAAGTCTTTGATGAGGCTGCAACTCGAGGTTAATGTCTTCTGAATTATGGAATGTCTTTTTAGGTCTCGTTTAAATCTGTTCCCTTTAAGGAATGTAAATTCAGCAATCTTATTCTGTCTTGATGGTTGATATCCTTATATTCTTTGGCCGTTAAGTTTGCTTTTCTGTCTACTTATTCAATAGATTGTGATTGGTGTTTAAGACGGGACACCAGATTACACTCGCATATTCTAGATGTGTGTGAATTATTGACATATGATGATAGAAACTTTTTTTTTTTTAACCTGAACGAATAAATGTCCATTTGATTATTCCCAGCATCTGATTTACTTTTTTTTCTTTTAATTTACCTTTTAAGTTTGATGATAAAAAATCAGCAGGCTAGATGTAACACCAAGTTTTTTTCCCTTCACAGCATGGTGTGATTTTCTGTGCATTCTTATTAGATTTTATCATATAGTCAATTTCAGGATTATTTCACAGGTGTTCATTTCTTTGCATATAGATATATCAAAAAAAAAAAAAAAAGATTTTAGTCATCTGACCATTTGTTTTTAGTTTACTTGAGTCATTTGGGATGATGCTATGTTCTGACAGTATATGTTTTTGTGTTACCAGCAAATATTTTGCATGCGCTTTTGACATGATTTTCAAAGTTGTTTATGAAATGAAAATAGTTTGAAGTACTGGCCAAAGGATGATGCCATGAAGGACTCCACTCAGTACATGTATCCGTTTTTGGTGAATGTACTGAGCAAAGTGGAACTCTTTTTCTCAAACAGAATTGCTTTTATCTATTTCAAATGCAACATAGGTTCATAGGCATTCATTTTCAGAGGTAATGTTTCATGTGGTGGTACAGAGTCAACTACTTAAAAAAAATCCAAGTGCATGACATCAAGTGTAGTTCAGTCATCTAGTATACTTGTAAAATCCACGATAACTTCTAGCAGTTGAGTTATAAATGCAAGACATTTTTCTTCAGAAACATTGTTGACATTTTGTGTAGCAATCATTATTTGTTGTGTAGGGGAGACAGTATCATCTCTGTTAGACACAAGAGGTTTCATGGCTATGCAAGTCGAACTAACTGGTCTGTAGCTTCCAAGGTCTCAGTTTGTTCCCTTTTTAAACATAACTATGACATTAACTGCCTTCCAGTTATCTATGATTGTGCCAGTCTCTAAAGAATGGTTTAACGCTCGACAGTTTTTTAAAAAGATTTTTGCATGATGGATGTTCTTTTATTCGTAACATGCTCCGCATTATTTCTAAAATTACGCATTATTTCTAAAAATTTCTAAAATGATAATATTTTTGTGATGAATGTGCCTATTTTGGGTTTTTTAGGCAATATGTTGCTTCAGATAACAAAAATATTGTTTTGAATACCATAATTCCGGGAAGAAAACTGTCGATCACCGGTGATTGAAATTCAAGGGAAAGAACTGAAGAGAGTTAATAGTGCACACTGGGGAATGGAAAGTTGACATTCAGTTCTTTCAAAATCTTTATAAGAATACTGTTGAGCCATGCACTTCGTTTGGATTGAGATTGGATCGGTTTTTTTGTTTTTTTCATAACCTCAAGTGACACTGATATATACAAAACGGAAACAACTTTAATAAGGAACACCTTTGTAAATTTGGAAGGTTTAGTGTATTTACCTAGGTAAAGACACTTGAAAAAGGATTATTTGAAATTTCAATGTTTGGGGAGTCTAACACTATCAGTGTTCAGACCTCCGCATTAGTCTTTATCTCTCCTGATCATACTTCCAAGAAGGTGTGGGATTACTTTGGCAACCACATGCAATTTTCTTTTCATAGGTTCTTTTGGTCATTCTTATTGCTTTGTTGCTTTTATTCTTAATCGTAACGTGATAGGGGTACTCGTGTCTTTTCATAACTTCTAAAAATCTGTGTGCCTTGTATTCCTTCTTTATTATTAAAAGATCTCTTGTATGCCTTATATTTCTTATCTGTTATTCTGAGTGGCTCAGCCCTGATGTGGCCCTTTGGGGTCGGCTGGGCTATAAGCAACATTATCTTATCTTATCTTCTGAGTGGCTTTTTAGTTATCCACAGTGGTTTATTTTCTTTTGAGTGTTTCAGTCTTGGTATAAATTGATTCATCATCTCAGAAATCATTGCTTGTAATTTGATTCAGGATCTGTCATTGCCATCCTGCAGGAGATTTGACCAGTTATTTTTCTTTGGGTTTGTTCTCATACCCGTCAGATTTCCTTTGTTTAGATGGAAGTTGTATGTCCCAGTGTGTACAGTTTTATTTCTTTTTTTCTTTCTTACATAAAACTGGATAACAAAACATGATCACTTTTTTTTTTACCTGGTCACAATGTGCAATATCAGATATAACTTGTCACCTGTGTACAAGGACTAAGTCTATAGGACTTAAAAGAAAAATTTTTTTGTTGTTGTTGGGTACTTTACTATTGTTCTTACTAGGTTATATTTGGATAGGTTAAGTCCCCAAACATGCAGACTTTGTTATATAATTTGATATTCAGTTTGACTTCAAAATTTAGTGCAGTGTGACTGTTTTCTATTGATTGGAACTTGGGATTTCATGCACGCAACCAGTGAACTCTTTTCAAAAGGGGAGTGGGGGTCCTTCATTTTCAGACAAAGGCTCTGATGGGGACGTTCAAAAGTTTTGAATGCTTGGCGTGGCACCTGTTCTCCATGAATGATGTTATAAGCTTGTAATATCTTAGCTGACCTTTCCCCTGTCGAGTGGGGCCAGTGAAAGCAGAGTTTGTCACTGTGGTCACGAGCAGTAGAATTGTTTGTTAGGTGACTGACTGGTGTGTTCAAAAGTGTTTCGACCATTGAGCATAACGGAAGATGTCATAACACAGACTCCTCAAAAGTGATGGTAGGAAGTTAGATGTGTTCTCCTTGACTTAATTGTGTGACAAACCAGTTTTGAAGGTCTAACTTCCTAATTTCAGTAACTGTTTGTATGTGTGTATATGTGCGTTTTTTTCTTTCTTTTCTTTTCTTAAACTCTAACACATTCAAATGGAAAATTGAGAGAGAAAACTGGCAGTACTAAGTGGCTTAAGACATTTTTATGATTTGTAAGCTTTCAGATTTGCACTAAACACTTGCTTCAAAATGCGTTTAATCAACATACGTTTATTGAGTTACATTGAAAGAGTACTTATTGAATACTGTCACACTTCATTTAGGGGTTTTATTCTTGAATAGAGTGTACCCTTTAATAGTCCTGACTCGTTTGGATTTGTAGTACTAGTACTAGTCTGTCCCTTATGTTTTGACAAGGACAAAATATGCATGCTTGTACTCAAATGCCTTCAAGCAAGATTACTTTGTCATGTAGTAAACCAAGAGTTTGCTGGTATGAAGAAAAAGGTTGTAGGGAAGACATGAGATGATAGGTGTCGGCGTACTCCCCGTCAATTTTCAGAGCGAACAAGGGGAGAATGTGTGGGTAGGAGTGTGGAAAGGTGATGGAATGAATATGTTGACTGAGTATCTCAGATATCACCTCTTTGGGAATGGCCAGCCCAGGGGATGTTTTGTCCTGCCCCAACCCTCTACAATGTGACTAAAATTGCTTGCATGGGTAATTACATGGTGACCAATATTTGTAAATTGTCATTGGTTGGTGAAAAAAAATAGGAAGGCCGTTTGCCAATATTTGTATAAGGGTACGATAGAGCAGCAGTTCCTGCAGTAAATCGTAGGCCATTTGCCAATATTTGTGTAAGGGTATGATAGAGCAGCAGTTCCTGCAGTAATCATATTAATAGTACTGCATGCTGCTGTATACATTTCGTTAAATCTGATTAAGAATTATTACCAGTTAAACACGAGGCCATAAAATCAGTGTGACATCTTTATAGTAACGGTTAAAAAAAGCTTGTATTTCCAAAAGTTTGATGTATTTCCAGAAGTTTGGCTAGGAAAAACTGAAAGTTTGAACAAGCAGAATAAGAGGTGTGTGTGTGTGTGTGTGTGTGTGTGTGTGTGTTGTGTGTGTGTGTGTGTGTATGTGTTTGTGTGTGTGTGTGCTTGTGTGTGTGCGTGTGCGTGTGTGTGTGTCATGTTAATACAAAATATTCAGGCAGAATCACAGCAAGAAATTAAATCGTTAACAATGTCCCCTCCCCTTCTCTTTTTTTTTTTTTTTTTTTTTTTTTTTTAAATTTTTTTTTAAAAAGTTGCTCTAGTGCAGTATTATTGTAGGGGTGTCTGGGAAGTAACAGTTTCTGATTTACATACGATGCTGCAGTAAAGAAGTGCAAACTTCCACTCTATCAACAGGACTTTCAGTGGTGATACAAATACAATTTTATCTCAAGAGCCATAAACCCAGTCTTACGCTGAAAAGTTGTTTTGCATACATATAATAACTTGTTACGATGGTCACATAGAGCAGTGCATAACATGTCAGATTAATAATTGCTACTGTAGCTAGGTTATAAGTTGGATCCCATTTAATTGACGGAGTGAATTTTTGGGGAATTTTTGGTCTCTGTGTGGCCCTTGACCAGGGTTCAGTGAGCTGGTGAACATGGAAAAGCTGGTCACGCAGTAAGGTAGTGTCCACTTCACAGAGACCACTTGATGTATTCCAGTTTTCTGAACACCACTTGCAAAGGTCAAGATATCTCTCGATGCAAGAAAATGGAGGTTAAAAAGTAAAGGAAGGAAGCATGCAGTTCTCTGTAGCAGTTCTTGAGTCAAGAATTGCCATCAGCTTCACTGTTGTCTTCATGGGTCATCATGGAAGGGGATTGAAAAGTAAAATCGGAAACAAAATACCTACTCCAGACACCAAACCTTCAGGCCCAGAGAGCATGTGTTCTTAGGATGTAGCAGTACAGAAAGGGGAGGGATTGTGATGTTTTGAGGAAGTGATTTCCTCAAAGAGAACAGATTCACTCCACAGCATATTTCATGTCTCGAAGCATCATAGAAGTTTGTGATATGTATATATGTATGTGTGGTTTCTGGCATTGAATATCTTTAGTACTTTTTCATCTTTCGTTTTACGTGTGTGCATGCCTTACCTCAGACATACGTATTGCTGATCAGTGTGTTAACTTGCTGTTTTGGTTGCTTGTCACATGTTTTACTGGTTTTTAATCCATAATCATGTGACTTCTGGTGGCTCCATTAACATGTATTGCTGACTGACATCCCCTCCCCCACTCCTTTTTTTCCCTGGGAAAACTAATATTGTTTCTGCAATTTTCAGTTTTCACACCGATCATGAATGTGTTGAAAACGAAAAGTGTTCCAGTCGGAGGGTGTCAGAAATAGGTTCCAGCGGCCTGCAAGTAATTATGTCAGAACGCGGAAGAGCCATGTAACGGAGTGGTTATTCGTACTTGTATTTTATCTCTGTATCTAGCAAGCTGTTCAAAACAACTGTAGCCTCCTCATGTAATATTTCCCTTTTGTAGGGTTAAGGGAAAACCTCAATTGTCAATGGTTGATTTGAACTGAGTAAGAGTATAGTGAAATGGAGTTGATAGGTCCACTGAAGCCCTTGAAGTTGAACAGATTTTGAAAGAGGTTTTCTTTTTCATAAACTGTTTTGTCTAGCATACTTTAAAATAAATTGTCTTTGTTCTTCCACACTTATTTTGACAGGGGAGTGCACTGCATGTTCTTTCACACTTATTTTGTCAGCGGAGTGCACTGCATGAAGTGGGTGGTACTTGTGCGGAAGTAGAATCAAATGGTAGTGAGCTGATTCGTAAATCTGTTGACACCTGCTCATACTTGCACACGAGTGTGTGCATGTGTAGGCGCGCTCACGCGCGTGTGCACACACTCACACACACACACACACACACACACACACACACACACCACACACACACACACACACACACACACACACACACACACTCTCTCTCTCTCTCTCTCTCTCTCTCTCTCTCTGTCTGGCATTTTCTTGTTTGCAACTCGTAACTTGACCTTTACAGTGCTCTATTTTTCATGTGATGAGTTCATGTCTGCTGCATAAATGGAATAATTGGTTTAAAAAAAAAGTAAGAAGATTGTGAATCTAAGTGTTCATATGATCAGAAATTGGAATCAGATTTGCAGATGTGTTGGCTTGGTCAAGGCCTGAAAATTGATGAGGGGGGGGGGGGGGGGGGGGGGGGGGGGGGGGGGAGGGAGGGGGAGAGGGAGAGTGCAGGCAAGTGAGCATGAAAAGTGTGTGTGTGTGTGTGTGTATGTGTGTGTGTATGTATGTGTGTGTATACATATGTGCATATGTGTCCGCATGAGAGACCTGGGAGGGGGAGGGGTGGTGGGGAGTGTGTGTGTGTGTAAGAAGGCACTCATTGTGGGCTTCTTTTCAGTTGTCATGAAATGCAAAGGTCTTTTCTTTGGTAAAGATCTCACTTTGTGCGAACTTGCCATTCACTAGCTCACAAATATGTAATTCAGTTGACCGCATGTTTGTTTGCATGTGTGTACATATGACATCTAATACTGCGATTGCACTTAGTTTCCTGCTAGACACAAAATAAGGTACAAAAATAAATAATGAAATAATACTGACATTGGGATTCCTTGCTGTGATTGTGAAGTGGCCACAGTTTATTTCTTGTTCATTTGTAAGTGTTTGTGTGTATGTTTGTTTAAATATGTATGTATGCGAGTGTGTGTGTGTGTGTGTGTGTGTGTGTGTGTGTGTGTGTGTGTGTGTTAGCGCATGCGTGCATGTGTGCGTGTGTGTGTGCATGTGAGCAACAGTATATGTGTGATAGTGTTATTTGCGTTTTGTATGCTTTTCTTTTCGGTGTTGTTGTTGATTTATTTGATTTAAATGGGAACACAGATGTAGTGTCCTATTTTATACAGTAAAGGAAGATGGACATTAAAAAGAATTAGTGGTCAGTCCTTACTGAAAGTATACATTTTGTCTTAATTTCAGCACATACTCAGTAATCTTGACCATCAGGAATACTGTCTTCTATGCACTTGGAGCTCATTCATGTTTATTATTGTCTTAACGCATGAGGGATGTTCTCCAGTCTTGGAGAGCTCCTCCTTGCCCGTGTTTCATGGCGAGATGGGCAACAAGTGGGCAGAATTTTATCCATTGTAAGGTTATCGTTCGTCAGTTTGGTGGTACACACCTTTGTGGAAGGGCTAATAGACCTGTGTTCCCATATTGTGTTTGTGTGAGTAGTATACCATTTCTTTTCTCAGTATATACAAGCAATACACATAATGACACCCTTTGAAGTACAACTAGCATCAAGTATATTCACGGCTAGTTTCTTTTCAGTGCTTAGTTTTTGTTTTAGCGACCTGACTGCTGTTACGAGATGAAATCAGCAAGAATGGGATCAGTTACTGAGTGTTTCATCCTTTTCATCCTTTTGTAGTTATTTGTAATTGTACAATACTGCTAGTCTTCATCTGATGTAAGCTTCCGCCAGCTTCCAGATTCGGTGATGGAACTATTGAGAGCAAGTTGTCCAAACAGTCTGGTTTTCTGGTGAGAAAGTACTCCGAACAGCAAAGAATAAGCCTAAGATGAACCTCTCATCCTTCGGAGTTACTCTGAAAAATGTACTCCTGTAAGAGAAAAATAACCCAGACCAGACCAGAGTTTGTTTGTTTGTTTTGCTTTGTTTTGTCTTTTAATTTGTAGTCCTTAATGTCGCCAGGCTGAAAAGACTCCTAGGATGGAGTTGGTGCTATGACTGATAGATGGAGAGATTCGTTAGAACACACTTTACAATTGGCTGTTGCCTTTTTCTGATTTCTTTTCTTTGAAATCCCCTTGCTCATTCATTTTCACAGAATCGGTCGTTGTTTTCAGATTTAAAAAAAAAAAAAAAAATTTGTATGGTCATACTTTTTCAGGTTCATTTTATCATGTAGTTTTTACTTATTATCAAGTTTACTTCTGTTGTCAGTTCATTACATTTCTGTGCTTGTTTTTCTTTGTTTGTTTTAGCTCATTCAGTTTTATGTGGTTATATCTAAATTACCTGTTTTGAGCTCAGTGGTGTGATTGAGTGTTCTAGTGGTTGAATGTGATAAACTGTGGTACAGAGATGGCATGTTCTTATTTTCTGTGAAAGTTTTTTGATGTTGTGCAAGTGTTTGTCTGGAGTGGATTGCTCAGACATTATCTGGTATGGCCTCGGCAGTTGGCTGGGCTCTTAAAACAATAAGCTAAAGCAACATACTTGTATACCTTGCTGCTGTTGTTTCTTATCTGTTTCCCATCTTCCAGCACTGTCTTCTTCACCTTGGTTTTACGTATGGTGTGGTGGTGACCTGTTTGTTTGTTTTTGTTTTTTTAGCATCCTGTTGTGCTGGTTTTTGTGTTTGGCTTTCTTATTGTGTTTGGTGTGTTTTGCCCTTTCCAGGATGTATCGGTATCTTAATGGAGTCTCCCTGTCACGGTGAGTGCCCTCACATATACCCCTCCTGCTAAACCCTGGTGAAGGGATAGATGGATGGTTGGGGGATGGGAGCGGGTCATGATTAACTGCCTTGTCACTAACTGCACTTTGTCCAGCTTAAACCTGTCCTGTGTCTTGCGTTGTGAGGTCGTGTGATACTTGCGTTGCTTTGTTAGGGGTTAGGGATGGTTTGACATGTGTTGTGAGAAAAGGATAGGGATGGGGCTCTGACTTGTTTTGAAACTATAGCGTAAGGAAGGACTTCTGAAAGTGCAGGGAAGAGATTTTGAGTTACCTGCCTTAGACTGTTTTGTCTGTCCTTACTCTTCCATTTACTTGTCCCACCTTAATTCAAATCCACATCCATCTGTATCAATTTCTCAGGGTCACATTGGATGAGGCTTCACAAACAGAAGCCCGAGTTCTTTGGGACTCAAAGAGTCAGCCCTGTGGTTAGCTAGGCTGTAAACGCAAAGACAAGAAAAGATCCCAAGGACAGATAGGGATTCTCCCTCAGCCATTATGTATTGATTTAATAATAATGAGACAAGTTCTATAGGTCAACAGTCTACGATCAATGCCCCAAACAGTGTAAACAGTTGGAGAGGTGCCGTTGCTTGGTGGGTCCTGTGGAATATCAAATAGTTCGGTTCCAAATGTTCAGTTGTGTTCAGTGTCCCTATCAACACATTTCAAAACATCAGTTATCCGTGCACATCAGTCCACCACGCATGAATCGCAGCACAATGTGTATTCTGGATCGATGCATTTGGGCATGATTACAGTTGCATGTTCTGGTCTACTGAGCTTAGAAAGCGTATAAACTGCCTATATTGGTGATTTCTTTTAAATTTAGTAAGATATTCAGCTTAACATTCATGACTGTTGCAGCTGTTTCCGTTGTCAAGGTGATCAGCGCTGGCTCTGCCTATTGCAGTGTCAGTGTCCACATAATATCTGTTTTTACAGTGAAAGATGGAAACTGGGATCATTAGAGAAAAACGGCGTGAACAACCCAGTAATCTAGAAGCTCAAACTGAAAAGAATTCATGATACAGAAGTGTAGAAACAAATAGGTTTAATACAACTACTCGTATGGTACCACCACAGCACAAGACAAGTGGGCTGGAATAGGAGTAAGCTCAGGGGACATGTTTTCAGGCACTGTTTAATTGGTGCCCTTTACATTCTAAAACAAGAAAAATCAAGTTTATTTTATTTTAAATTGAAATGGCATGCCTGACAATCTGGTGTGCATGTAGCTGTAATTTCATGATCAGCATCCATATTTTCTATCTCAGGTTATCTCAAGCAGAAGTAACAATAACTGTGATATTGAACCTGGCTCTGTATGATTGCATGTGCAGCTTAGATGGGCCCTCGTGCCTTGATTGTAGCCATGATTAAGCATAATTGTTCATTTGCAAGCTGATGCAAGGATTGACCTTCTCCCCGTACTCCTCACGTTGCCTGTTGCATGCTGTGCTAAGTTTATTACTCTTGATCTGTGTGTAGCATATCCCATTGCTTCTGTTGCCGAATTGAAAGAAAGTGAGCTGTACGCCTCTGTACGTGATACCAACATGTTTTATTGCCAAATTGATTGCAGAATGTAACCTTAAGAACTGTTTCATAGCTGAAAAGAATGGAGAAAAGGAATCGATTGCAAAATGTAACCTTAAGAACTGTTTCATAACTGAAAAGAACAGAGAAAAGGGATAATTAGTTGGTGTCTTTAAACACAAATGCAAATTAAAAAAATAAGAAGAAAAAGCATGACATATAGTTGGTAAACCGCACATCTTGATTGCATGCCCTGCAGATTTATGGCAGCATTAGTTGTTTTTTTTCATCACAGGGTTCATGCTGCATTGACATGTATGTATTAAAAAGTCCATCGTTTTCTTCTTGATTTATTTACTTTTTAATTGAAAATTATTCTAGAGGGAAACAAACACAAAAAACAAGCAAGACAAGACACACACACACACACAACACACACACACACACACACACACATGCACACAACACACACACACACACACACACACACCACACACACACACACACACACACGCACACACACATACAAAAAGGAAGGGGGAAAAAGCTTTCCCGGTCCCTAACCCCCCATTTCAAAGCATTGCTCAAAAGATACATCTTTAGTAATGTAACTAAACAACAACAAAATCACAGTTTGGTGTATGTGGAGGCATAAATCTTGTGATGTGATGAAGTTGTGAGTGATGACATTAGGCCTATTGACAGGATTTATCAGAACTTTGCAGTCACACATGTTGTGTAATAATAGTGACAATAATTAAGAACACATTTTTATTGCCTTCTCCAAATCTCAAAGCACTTTACAGTAACAAAAAGCATGATACATGTATGCAGCATCTCTCTTTTCTCACGAGCGCTTGCGTGCACACACACTTTTCCTTCCTTCCAGCCCAGTCGCACTCATAATCACAGTATATTTTTGTATACTTTTATGTACTGTTAAAAGAAAAAAGCTAACAACTGAAAAATGCAAAGAAAATGAAACAAGTTGATACTCCATATCACAAATGAATGCAGTTATTGTGAAAGTCTGTGTGAGTGTGTGTGTGTGTGTGTGTGTGTGTGTGTGTGTGTGTGTGTGTGTGTGTGTGTGTGTGTGTTTCTAGAGCATTTTTAGGTTGGGTATGAGAGATCATCCTTCTTTCAGAATTACAAAATGAGATCCAGAAAAGTGGGATTCACCAGAGGCAGTTCCAACACTGTCTGGCATTAGCAGGTTATTATAGTCGGGCAGAGATGCAAACTATGTTCAGATGGAAATGCCTTCAGCTTTCCATGAAGTAGTTTTCAAGGGCGAAGAGGTGCTCCTGCGGCAAGTATTGAATGTTAAGGTGTAGATCTCAGTTGATCATGCAAGAAGTCTCTAAATTTACACATTGCAAATAGGACTGGGCTTGTTCATCTTTTCCTAGTAACCAGTGTGCGATGTCTAGGTTGCAGTTTGATTAAAACGTTATGAAATGAGGGACTGTTATAGCATGAGCATAGGACATAATCTTACTCCGCTGGCTAAAGTCTGCTTTATACTTTGATGCTTCAGGTGGAGAATTTTTCTTTTCTGTGAGGGAGAGGGAGGATGGATGTAGATTTTGGATGGCGAGAGAGGAGGAGGGGTGGTGAAGCTGGGTCATTTCCCATTTACGTGCACTTACCTTTAGATGGAACTCCTAATATGAGTAGCTTATAACTAGAAAGTGATGTGGCACTGTTGCTTTGTGTCATATACTGATATAGCCAGTACCTGATGTTCACTACTATTCACACACGATTGTCTGTCTGTCTGTCTGTCTGACTCTATGTCTCTTTCTGTCTGTGTATCTCTGTCTGTCTGTCTGTCTGTCTCTCTTTTTCTCTATCGCAATTTATCTATCCTTCCTGTGTCTTGTAGTTTGAATGTTTACTTTTGCCAACATAAGTGAACTGCTCAGTAATATTGTAGAAAGTGAACATTAAAGATTTTTCATTTGCCATGATTGCTGGGTTACTGGAGTGCATGCTATGAGCATTATGTATATACATAATAGTCATGATAAAAACTGAAAAGAAAAGTTTGCCTGACACACGCAGTTGAATACTCGGAGCAAATAGTCATAATAAAAACTGGGGAAAAAAAGACTGAAAAGTAAAGTTTGCCCGATACATGCAGTTGAATGCTCAGAGAAAAAGCATAACAAATCTCATGATCACATTTTGTGAGATGTGGGGGTAGGTAGATGGTGGGTAAGGAAATGAAAAAAAGGGGGGGGGGGGGGGGGGGGGGGGGGAGTTACGCTGAAAGCATCAGAATTCCATGACATCCCACTTTAAATAATGATTTTTAAGTACTGATGTGAAATTGAATTTACTGCTTAAGATTGGTTTGTGGTCTTTACAAATGTAAACGGCTGTGTACATGTATCTTGTAACAATGATTTTGTTTAGTCTATATTAAGTATGCATCTTACGCTTGCATCTCAGTTGTGGTCCCCATGATCAGCATGGTTATAAATATGACTTGATTTGTCTAGTGCTCGTGTCCTGGCATAAAATGGTACAGGTGACAGATCTTATTAAGTGGTAAAGAAGAGCGGTAAACTCATCTTTCATAGCACTTTGAGATTTGGCGTAGAGAAAATTGTCAGCTAAGACTGCACAAGGGCATTTTTATAAGAAAACTGACACAGGATGGTATGTTTATTAGTTTTACCTAAAGCTCTCTCTCCTCCCCCCCCCCAATTTTTTTTCTCTTAATTTTCTTTTTCTGTATTCTGTTTGGTATCTGTTTATTAACAAATTTTTCATCTTTGATGTCAGTTATTTTTTTTTAGCTTAATCAGATATATGTTATTAGGAAGGATAAGAGAATCAGTAGAGATGTGATAGGTAAATGGTAAAAAGGCAAAGAAGAATAGGGAGGGAATTATTACTCGCAGTAACAAAATGAGAGACTTGAGATTCAAAATATTATTCAGATAGAGGCCGAAGCCCTTCACTGAGAAGGAATGTACATGTACCCAGTGAAAAGAACCTAGTGACATTCAGTTTAAAGAATTAATCAACCAAGTAGCA
>CM031603.1:57713188-57833188 GCA_018398815.1 Conus ventricosus
TCTCTCAGCCTCCTACTGTTTCCCTCTCTTGCTTTCTCTGTGCTCTCTCTCTCTCTCTTCTCTCTTCTCTCTCTCTCTCTCTCTCTCTCTCTCTCTCTCTCCTCTCTCTCTCTTCTCTCTCTCTCTCTCTCTGTGCCCCCTCTCCAACTCCTAACTCCATCTTCCATTCTCTGTTATGTGTAAAGTAAAAGATGCTTATCTCTGTCGTGTGTGTGTGTGTGTGTGTGTGTGTGTGTGTCCTACAAAATGAAATTGACAGTTATTATAAAAAAAGTTGTCATATCTGTTGTTGGCATTCTGTATAAATAGAGCATGTGCGGATTTTTATTTTTCATTACTTTTGGATTCTTTTCTATATGTGTTACATAACATTCTGTTTGACATACTTTTATGAAGTACGGACAGAAAAAGAAAAAGGAAGAAAAAACTTCCCTTTTACCTAGAATAATTTGAAGTTAAACAGCATTTACGCTTTTCAACCTTGCAACAGTCTAGCACAAGGTTTCTTCCTACTGGAGATATTTTACTTGCCCTTACTTATTAATTTAGACTTGACCCAGACTATGATTCAGTACAGTTTTAGTGTTATTGTCTGAAATCAGTTGTGTGACTGAATAATGGAGTATTTAAGAGATTTTATCACATCCGGATGAAGTACGAATGGACAGAGTGTGCATCAGTTCTCATTCACTGTAGACAGTACATTATTTGGTAAAGGAAGGTTTCAGAGTTTCACACTAAAATTGTAAACAACAATAGAAAAACCAACAAACCCATAAGTTACGATATAGTCATAGTTAATGTCCTTAGTTTCCTGTGAAATAATATGCAGGGGTTTCATACTGCATGTAACACTTTTGAGATTTCCACACCATAGTCAACATTTTGGTGGGATTTTCCTGCTCAGATAAGTGTAATTTTTCTTTAGTAAGTAAAAGGGATGTGACATGTTTTCAGTCTGCAAGGTGTAGTTTAGTTACAAAAAAAAAAAAAAAGAAGAAATTTCTGTCCCAGCAAGCAAAGTGAAAGATTTGTCACTGATTGACTAATAGTAATAGAAGAAATTGTTAATGTTACGGGAAAACAAGTTAGAGTAAAGTCAACTTATCAGCAGTTTTATGTATCTTGTGACACACTAGATACATTTCTATTAAAAAGCTTTGATAATATTTCTGTAGCATTCATATTCTGCCAAGCTTTCGTGCATGTGGTTTATGGTTTCATTGTGTAATATATCTCTGTTCGTATCCAGCAGCCAACCCAGATGCTAAAATCAGTTTGGCTTTTTCTCTGTGTGTGTGTGTTGTGTGTTCTCTGTTTTCCATCCTTCCGTTGTTGTTGTTTCTCTTCCACTGATAGAGACTGGCCTCCCCTTCGCATTAGAAGATGTTCATTCTTCTTCACCTTCCCACCAACCCCAGTCCTCCCCCCCAATTCCCTTCCCTAAACAGAATTGTTGTTTGCCATGGTTGACACCGAGCAAACCCCCCCCCCCCCCCCCCCCAAAATCTCCCTGGTGACAAAAATTTTGAAATTTATTTTGAAAACGAGAAATAATTTAGCTTCAAGTTTCGGTGGCGCAGGTGTGACGAGAGTGACAATCCGAGAGGGGGAGGGAACAAGGGTGGCAGGCAGGTGGTAGAATTTTCAAATTTCATGTTCGTTGTTCAATTTCTTGTTTATTGTAGCTTTCATGTTCAGTCGTTTCCCAAAGGTCTAGTTTCAGCAGGCCTCACATGACATGAGTTAAGTACGTAGTGTAGCCTTCCATCTGAGCAAGGCTTGGGTTACTTTCTCATGGCCTCATAAACTGTGATTTGACTGCACCGTTTCTCCCCTAAACTGTTTTTGTGCTTCTAGAGACTTACGTTTTGCAGCCTCACATGACGTGATTTGACTCCAGTAGTGTATGCCTCCAAGTTCTCCAACTGGTAAGGAAGAAGGGTTGATTGTTGTGTACTCACTGTTTCAGAACCCATTCTGACTCAGCTCTTCACACCAGTGCTATGGGTCCCGTGCCTGCTAATGTCAACATCGGTGATCCCTATGGACATTCTCCCACCACCCCACCGACACACAGGAGAAGTAAGGAGTTACATGTACTGCTGTGTGTGTGTGTGTGTGTGTGTGTGTGTGTGTATGTGCGTTTGTGATTTTTCCTGCTCAAATGAGTGTAATTTTTCTTTAAGAAACAACATTTGACTTTATTTTTTCCAGCCTGCAAGGTGTAATCACAAAATTAAACATTTCTGTCCCAGCAAGCAAGATGAAAGATTTGTCACTGATTACAAATTGAAGAAATCGTTCATGTTACTAGAAACCAAGTGAGAGTAAAGTCAGCAGTTTTATGTCTCTTGTGGCATAATGGATAATTGTGTGTGTTAGTGTGTGTGTGTGTGGCGCGTGTTAGTGTGTGTGTGCGTGTTAGTGTGTCTGAGCGTGTGCATGTTTGCGTGTGTGTTCGTGCGTGCGTGCGTGCGTGCGTGTGTGTGTGTGAGTGAGAGAGAGTTAGTGAGTTTGCGTGTGTGTGTGTAAGAGAGAGAGATTGAAAAATTGAGTGTGTGGTGAACAAAATGTTATGTATATGTGTGAATGTAGAGTGAGTAGTTTGAGTAATGCCTCTTGGATGGCACCGAGGATGAGACAGCAGACAAACATTTTTTTTTCTCAGTTCTGTATCTGGCTAACAGTATCATCCATGACATCACCAGTTAAGGCAGTGAATCGCACTTCTCAAGTACTCTTGACAGTATTTATATGTACATAGCCTCAGTTTAGGACCAAGCTCTAAGTGCTTTACAATCCCCTTTCTCGTTCACACAGCGGGCTGCCTATCTGGGTAGAGCCGACTGAAGAGCTGCCTGCTGGCGTTAGGTTTGGGTGTTTCCTGTATCATGCAGCCAAATATCAGTCACTCAGTTTTTCACTCGATCTTTGTATTGTTCATGGGGTATGCATGCTGCGTGTCATTCTTATCAACGGCCAAATTGGCCTTCTCTTCTGAAAGGTAGCAATGGGGTTTTATGTGTGTGCAAGATGTTATGCATATGTTCACACATTTGAAGGACTTTTCAAAGAATGGAATCAGCACTACTGTCCATTGTAAGGGGGAAAACCCCCATGTTGTGAAATGGCACTGCAGAGATTCACCGGGATCGTGAGTCTGGCACTCAGCCAGCTGAGCTGTTCAGGCCCTCAAAAGAGAAATCCAAATATTGATTTTTAAACACAAATGCATTGGTTGATCCCAGCAATACTAGAAGACTAACTTGAAGTTAGATGTAACCGAGAAGGGGGTTAACATCATTTAGAGTTTAAAAACAGGCAGAAGGTGTGGGAAGTGGGAGTTGTATGTGTTTTCCTCTGTCACTTTGGGTGTTGTGTCTGATTGTGGTGATGTGGAAAACCCAGATTCTAACAAATTGCACTTCGAAAAATTGGATGTAAACATTTGCTGATTGGCTCACCGATTAACAGAAAATCTGTAAAGAGAAAGCATCCTTAACAGAACTGTGTGCGTTCAAGTTAATATGCTACCAGCCCTTGCAGTCCTTCAAACTGAAGTAGTCATTTGTAACCAGACCCCTTGTTGTAAATCCTCTGATCTAATGCCTGCAGTCCTTTTGCTTTTTTTTTCTCCTACATGATTTTCAGTTTCAGTATGTGATTTAGCCCATTCACATATAATGTAAAAGCCTGATAGAGTCATGGTAACCCCAACAGAAAATGTGTGTCTTAGATTTAAGGGTAAAATGTACAAGGTATGTTAATAAATCTGGGATATAAAAAGATAAGTAGATCATGGAAGATCCAAGATAGGAAGATTAAACTGTTACGTCTAGATATTAACTTGGAGGCACTGTATATCTGGATGAATCTCCATCTCTCCCCCCCGCCTTTTTGAAAAAAATATTTATTTTAGATGGAATATATTCATTAAAGCATTCAGGTAAATGGTTCTTTTTCTTTTTTTGTTTTTTTTTTTAATCCAGTTCAACTCTGCATTCAGAATCGTCAGATGAATAAGCAGCATAATTTGTTCTTTGTTTTCCTCCATTTAATCTTTTTTTTTTTTGACTTTTTTTTTTTTCAATTTTAAAAAGAAAATTTTCATGCCCATACATGACATTCACATACATATACATAAACTAGAAAAAAAAAAAAAAAACACCACCACCATACATACATGCACATACATATACAGATCACCAGATGAGAAATTAAGGTAGTACAACATGAGTCCAATTACATAATATAAGACGGGTGTAGATACATTAATGAACATATTCAAACCGTTTATGAGTTTTCACAAACACACACACACGCGCGCAAATCTGTACACATCTGTACAAACATTTGGGAGTGTTTCCATTTTATCTTTCATCGGCAAACAGATAACTTAATCATAGAATTCAATTTGTATGCTTTGCATATTTTCATTTCAGATAGTCTTACTGACTTAACAAGGGCAGTATTCAGCATTATAGAAAACATTGACGTAGACTCTGTGGGAGACATCGAAAAGGGGAAAAAATCAAAATACAACTCTTCAATGTAACAGATTTCTGTTTCTTCCTCACTGAAAGGTCACATCAACATTTCATCTACTGACGCGTTGCGCAATATGGTTTCAAGAACAAAAAAGCAGGAAAGTATTTTTTTTCTGTTCATTTTTATTTTTTTTAATAAAAAGATTTTTGGTCCATAAATAATCCTTCGCTTCCTCACTTGCTCCTGAGCTCTTGCACACACACACACACACACACACACACACACACACACACACACACACACCACAACACTTGTACACTCACTTGCTCACTAACACATCCTACTCACAGCTGACTTGCGCACAAAGACACACGCATTCTCTCACGCACACAGACACACACAGACACAGACACACACACACACACACACACACACACACACACACACACACACACACACACACACACCACTGTCAAGCATTTTATTTTGAACTTCAGAAAAACATGTCCCATGCTATGTTGGTTGAATTGGTTTGGCAAGCTTGCAAGATTGTCAGCACTTTTGAAGGGCCCATTCAGAAAGCTGCATGTTTAACTTGAACTACATGACGGCAATTAATGGTCCTCAGTGTCGTACTTCATTTGTTGCAGTGTTCATTTCTAAGAAATCTTTTATGTTGGCAAACATAAATGTGTAAGCTAACTGGTTAGTGAGTGGGATGAGTAGGTTGTGCTGTCATAGGTGATGTCTTTATCTGCTGAAGATTTCATTTTTGTTTTTACTCAGGAGGTTTTTAGAAGTTAACTAACTATACATACGGATTTGATGGTGTGTGTGTGTATATGTGTGAGTGAGTGAGTGAGTGTGTGTGTGTGTGTGTGTGTGTGTGTGTGTGTGTGTGTGTGTGTGTGTGTGTGTGTGTGAGTGAGTGTATGTGCATACGTGAGTGTGGCGTATCAACATGTTTGTGTGCTTGTATCGGCCCAGGAAGGATGGTGTGTGGTTAGTTGGGCTGTATGAAATTAGAACTGTTACATGTTACTTATCAGACTCTGTAAGGTGCAAATCCCCACTTCACACACACACACACAAAGACATACAGACACACACAGACACACGGACAGACACAACGACACACACACACACACACACACACACACACACACACACACACACACACACACACACACACACACACATTTGTGTGTGTATTCTGGCTTAAATTCACAAACTCAAACACACACACACATGCGCGTGCTTGCTCACACACACACACACACACACACACACACACACACACACACACACTTTCTCTCTCTCTCTCTCTCTCTCTCTCTCTCTCTCTCTCTGTCTCTCTCTCTCTTTCTCTCTCTCTCTGTCTCGCTCTGTCTGTGTTCTCTCTCAGATACACACCACACTCAAACTCTCTCTCACACACACACACCTCTCTCCCTGTCACACACACACACACACACACACACACACACACACACACACACACACACACACACACACACACACACCACACACACACACACACACACACAGACACACACACACACACACACACACACACACACACAAATGGAGCCTGTTTATTAAGACAGTCGGACTTTACTGGGTAATCAAATCAGAAATAAGACTTATGTAGAAGCAAAACATCAGAACCAGATAGAATCAACAAAAATAGGTTTATCAGACATTCACATCACCACTGCAAGGTGCTAGTGAAATCATAATCCTTTAAAAATAAAAACATATTGAAGGAAGCTGTCCATCAGCAAAAAAAAAGGACAATGAAACAAACAAGCAAAGCAGATATCAGGTTGTGCATGCGTTAATTCATTGTAAACAACCAATGTGGCCATTAACAATCAGCGTAGCCATTTAATCAAGCAACAACAAAAAAGAAAAAAAACAACAACCTTGTAGTGATAAATGAGACTAAAGCAGACGAGTCACAACTGACACAGGCTTTTTGACAGAACCAGAAAGTACAGAGAAGGGTGAAATTTGTCTGGAATATCATGTAGTGGACATGCGTGAATCTTTTCTTTTGTGTGGATTTTCCTGGCTTCTTGGCCAGATGATAGTGAATGACATGGGTGAGGCAGTATTCTGTGTGTGAACCCTTAGAAAGACTTGCATTTATTGGTCAGTTTTATTTTTCCTGTAAGCAATCATTGATACATGATGTCTTTTTTCATTTGCCAAGGTTTGCTAGCTTGCTCTCAACTTCACAGGTTTCATTCATGGGTACCTGACAGCACCTAATTCCAAGAGCATCACACTATAGGGTGTGTCATGTTAGGCAGCATCCTATAGTCAGAATTTTATGTTGAGGTTTTGTCAAAATTAGAAAGATTGCACATGTGTATAGCTTTTGTATGTGTTGTGAATCTCAGGTGCTCTGCTGTAATATTTCACGATATGGAACTTGAAGCAGACTTTGCTTCTGTTAACAAATAGATTTATTTGTAACGGGTCTTGTTTTATCTTGTAACCAAAGATTGAAAAAAATCTGCTGGCATGATGTTCTTTGTTTTTTTTTCTTCCCCAGTGAATGATTGTTTTTGAGTAATGCTTGAATGAGAGAGGTGGCATTTCTTTATTTGTTTTTGAGTAATGCTTGAATGAGAGAGGTGGCATTTCTTTATTTGTCCTTTTTTTTTTAACACACATTAGTCCATTTCTTTGTTCTTGTTTTTCATGTATGTAGATAATATTGTGATAAATTTGTTGCACGTGAATGTATGTTTGAATCATTCTTGGTTGGAGATGGTTGTCTCTGCTCACAAGATTAAAAAAAAAGGCCACAAACTGTAATTCTCCCCAACTGACCTGTTGTTTCAGTCATGGAAATGGTGGGGGAGGACTCCCCAGAGATGAAAGGTTACTGGGGAGACCCCAAGAAGATGGGAGCAGTCTCCAGGCCCAAGTCCTGTGAAGTTCCCAATATCAAGTGAGTGTCATGGTGAAGTTTGTGTCATTCCAGTCGTGGGGTAGTTAAATGATCAGGCGTGTGCACACTCAAACTTAGGCGTATTTTGGATAAAGACAGAACTACATGACCTCAGAATACACCATATATAAAATGATGTGATGTCTGTTCCTTACTAACATGAAGCTACTTTCTCTTAGTTTTTCAGATTTTAGTTTGGGTTTGATGGACTGGCCTTTTCAGTACAAGAAGAGGTTAGCAACAACAAGATTTGACAAGAGTTTCTGAATTCTCATGTCTTCACTGTTAACTCTGGTCATTCTAAAATCATCCAGCTGTAAATCATTAGTTTTCAGCAAAGAAACTGTTGAGCACACTGATTTTCCAAAATACGCCAGTTTTCCTGGACATACATTTTTGTTTTTTTTACTGTCTCATCTTTCATGTCCCAAGTGGGATTATTGGCATGCCAGTTGTTCTGGCTCCCTGTACAGGGTCACACTGAGTTTTGGTTCTGTCTCGGCCACAGTACCACCAAGAGTAAGGAATCTTTTAAGCCATGAGGCAACCCACCAAAGAAGGTACTGCCCTGCTGCCAGGTCACTTTGGTGGTACTCTGTGGAGTTTGTTCTGATGCAGCGTTCAGAGTATACCATCCGTAAGGCCCGTATTGACGACAGTAATTGGTCAATGGTCCGTAGCCAGCTTGGGTGAGCCTTCTGTTTTGGGAATGAGGCACTGCTTCCTTCCAGTGAATGTCCCCATGAACTTGCTGGCACCAAGGACAAAGCCAGGAACGTACCATGGGCATGGATGATGAGAGTCTGAAGTCATCACAAAGACAGGGCGTGGAGTACCACTGAAGTTTAATTTTTATTTCCATGTGAATAATGATCTGTTAGAATGATACGTGAATCGTGGGAGTTCCATTCTGTTGAAAATTTCATGACAGGTCTGCCTTCTACACTGCTTTCATAAAATATACACACATGTAATGTTGATCAGGAAATTAATGGAAAAGTATTCCTATCACAATGAATTTTTGCATATACATGTTTAGGTGTACCTATTGAATTGATTGATTTTCGCTTTTTGAATTTTGCCTGGTCAATGATATGAATTTGTGTAAAATGTTTGTGATCTTAATGTGATGTTCATTTTTGATTAATTCATGTAGATAAGGTCATGCAGTCATATTTCTTACTTCTTATATACATGGTCAAGCACAGTGTTTTGCCCGGCTAAGAACAAGATGCATAGAGCCATTGTATACCTGCATTCCTCATGCATTTTAATGCATGTGAGTGGTGTTTGCTGTGATGGTCACATCAGTGTTGATGGATGTCCGCAGCATCTACCCCTCCCAAGAACAAGATCAGATGTGCTCTCACATTCCTGTCTCCAACAACACGGGCTCCCTGCCGGATCTGACGGTGCTGCACTTCCCCTCCCCCTCACCACCCCTGTGGACCCTGAGGACAGCGGTGGGTATGGGGGCAATGGGTCCTCCGCCAGTCTGTCCCCCACCTCCCCCACCATATGGCCATGCCACCACCCACCAGTCAACAGTCCCCGGCTCAGCGTCGTCGTCACGCACAGCCTGTCCCATCACCCTTAGTGCTCAACAATGGTACCCAGATGCAGGTCCCACTGTCGCCCCAGTAAGTGGCAGTGTGTTAATTAAGGTGCTTGTGTACGCGCGTGGATGCTTGTTCTTCCTTTAAATTGAAGAATGAGTTCAGAACTCAGCCATTTTTTTTGTGCCTGTCCTTGTGGTACAGACCTTGCTTGCCTCTTGTGGCATTTGAGTTTTGTTCTGTCCGTGAGAAGCATGATCTAGTTGTGCAGTTGTGTGGCCTTGAAAGTCATCCCATGGGAAAGAAGATGCATTTAGAATATAGCCATTGAAAGCTTTGAAATGCATCTCAAATTTGCAGTTTCATATTTTGGACTTGATATTGATGATTCCTTTTTCCACCCTTCAAACTGGCCCTGTATTTTACATTGGAAAGAGATTACTCTTTGTACGTTTCAAGATTTCTTTCCATGTTACCTTTTTATTGAAGTAATAGAGGACAGCCAAATTGCCGTTTTCTTTTAATTTAGTGAATTGAATAATTTGGGGGAGGGGGGGGGGAAACCATTTTGTGTGACATGGGGGGGGGGGGGGGGGGGGGGGGGGAACCATTTTGTGTGACATGGAACCAAATGTCAGAACTACAGCCATGTGACCTCTCCAGTAGATTCTGTCCTCAGTTCTTTGCTGCTGCTTTGACCTGTTTCTGTCGGAAGATCATCATAGGTTTTAAGTGGGTATGAGAAAGCTTTGCTACAATTTCTGAGTGCTGACATGTACCATGGAATTCTTAGCATATGTATATAATCTGCCTCCATCGATACTTGAAGGAAGTTGACATATTAACAGGTGTAAATACATAATGATGTGGAAGAGAACAGAAACCAGGCTCCACCTTACCGTCATGCACTGCTGAGATTTAGTCCGACAACCCGTACGTCCACAGTCTGGCATTGTAACTTTTGATTACTGCACCTGTTAAGGTTCCCTTTCATTGTCAACAGGGAAGTTTTGTACATGTTTCTCTTTCTGCGATGACAGAACTGCTTGTTTGCTGCCCCAAACTGCTGTTTCCATGGTTTCTTTATGCAGTTAATCTTCCCTTCCTGCATCTTTGATTTTTTTCATCTGCGGGTGAGGATTGTAATAGATCAGAACTGATCCTGCTATGCATGTTGCCATATTTTTAGTGTGGAACAGTTGGCCTTGTGTCATCTTGAAGTTGAAGAAATCTTATGGATATGGGCTCACGTAAACTGACTGCTCGTCTTCACATCAACATCTTGGAACTGGAGGCGGTCAGGCTCGCCCTCCTCCAATTCCAGTCCATAGTCGCCCACCGATTTGTTCTCCTTTTCACGGACAACACTTCGGTAGCTTGTTACATCAACAAGGGGGGGGGGGGGCACACTCCATCGGCCTCTCCCTCCGTACAGAGGCCCTCCTCCGCTGGTGTCACACGCAGGGGGTCACCCTTCGCGCGAGACACATAGCAGGGACTCACAACATCCTGGCAGACTCTCTCAGCCGATCCAAGTCTGTCCTCCACACGGAATGGACCCTCAGCCGGCTTACCCTTTCAACCGTGTGGGAACATTGATTCAGACCAATGATCGACCTGTTTGCCACACGGTTCAACCATCGTCTGCCAGTGTATGTGTCCCCGGTCCCGGACCCCAGGCTTACGCCATCGACGCCCTGTCCCTTCCCTGGTCCGGCCTCATAGCTTACGCCTTCCCTCCCTTCCCGATCCTCCACAAGGTGATCAGGAAGGCGAGACTCGAGAGACCCAGGCTCATTCTCATAGCCCCATGGTGGCCCACTCAGTCCTGGTTCCCGGACCTCAAGTCCCTCACTCACGAACCCCCTCTCCAGTTGAACACCAGGTGGGACATGCTCAGGCAACCCCGTTCGGGCCTCCCTCACGCCAATCCCAGATTCTTCACCTCCACGCCTGGCTTCTGTGTCAGCCCGGCTGCGAACATCCAAATCCTCCTCCCGAACGGACAGGTCCCGTTCCGTCCTCAATACCCTCTCCATCGCCGGGGCTTCTCAGGAACTCCGAGACCTAGCCATGTCCTCTCGCAGAGCTAGCACAGAGTCCCTTTACGATTGCAGATGGAGGAAATGGGTCTCATGGTGCAAAGACAATTCTGTCCCTCACAATCGCCCCACCAACATCCAAATAGGAAATTTCCTGTCCCACCTTAACCTCTCTGCTAGCTCCATCCGGGGCTACAGGTCGGCCATCTGCACGACCATCTGCCAAATGGGCGGACCTTCCTTTGAGAATGATTTCCTTCTCAGAGAGATCTCCAGAGGGGCTTCTCTTCGTGAGGCCCAATCCCCTAGACGTGTTCCCCTTTGGGACCTCTTCACTGTTCTTGACGTCCTCAATAAACCCCCCTTTGAGCCTTTGTCCTCCATTCCTTTCGACCTTCTGTCTATGAAGACTACCTTCCTCCTCGCCCTCGCTTCCGCCAGACGGCGAGGCGAGATCCATGCCCTTAGCGGGGACCCCAGAGACATTGCCTTCCACAGAGACGGCTCCGTCTCTCTTAACCCTCTTGACAGCGGAGCGCCCGCTAGCGCCCAACGGAAATCACACAGCCAAAACGCTGAGCGCCTGCCAGCGCCCGGTAAAACACGTGGCAACAATGGCGCCGCCATATTTCTCGTAGAAAAGGAAGTCTCGCGAGAACGCGACTTCCTTCTTCCTGTGGCCATTTACTTCCGTTTGCAAAAAACCGCGAGTCGATACGTGCCGTAGTTCTCGAGTTACGAATTTTTAAAGTTTTGTGGTCGAAATGCTGTTTTTCGCCATCGCTAACATTGATTTCTGCCGTTCTATAACGAGATCTAGTGATGAAGATACTGTGATTTGTAGGATTTAGGGCATAACACTTAGTGAAAGTGCTGGGTAATGAAGCTTAGAGTGACCTAGATTTCGACTGGGATGATGTTCCAGGTATGATTCGGAAGAAAGTTCTGAAGAAGATTTTTTTTTTTTTTTTTTTTCTTTGAGTAAATGGCTCATGTGATATTCTTCAAACTTATGATGTAGCAACATATATATTCGTAGGACTTTTAAAAATTATTTTCATTTGACTATTTCCTTTCCTCTCTTTTAAATTAATTTTTTAATTGGGTAACCATGTTCAAATTACGGAGTTACTTACCTTGCCGACGGTTTTTCGGCGTAACTAAGCTAAGGTAAGTGCATGCAAAAGAGGGTTAAGTTCCTTCCCGAGTTCCTAGCTAAGAACCAGGAACCCGGCAGTCCCTCCCCTTACCTCGTCATCCGCCCGCTGGGGGAAGATTTAGAACAGGCAGGTCCTTTCATGGGAGCCTTGCCCTTGGATTTGGGCTTAGGGAAAGAAGCAAATGAAAAACAGTCGGCAATGACTGCCGATTGTCCATCCGACTGGGACTGACTGTTGGACTTCGATCGCGACGATCGTGTATCCGCCGGTCGGGTAGAGGGGGAATCGGAATGATGGTCGCGCGTCCCCTGCGCGGAACCCTCCTCTACACCGACCGTACGCTCATCGTGTGCGTGAGCGGTTTGTCCCGTGGAATCGACACGCGCGCCCCTCCGGGGTAGAGAGCGACTGCCGAAGAGTGGAGCGCCTCGAGCCGTTAGTGTCCTTCACCATGTTGGGCACTGGTGGTGGGGAACAAACACGGAACGCACGATCGCAAAGGGGAGACAAAGAGGTGGATCGAGGGATATAAAGAGCTCAACCAACCTCGGGAGAGACACTGAAATTGTAGTAAATGTAACGAGATCTCAGTGTTAGAACGAGGCAGGTCGATCGTAAGTGACGCGGTTTTGGCCGGTCGAAACAAAATGGCGGAACGACCGGCGAAGAAATGGAAGCCGAGTGGACGACGTGCAAGTTAGGCGAATCGGGAGTCCAAATGGAAGGAGAAGGGACTGAGATTCGTTGAACAAGGGGCCGTAAAGGCCAAAACTGGGGAGAAAGGGTGAAACCGGCGATGGAGTTCCGACTTTCGAAGATCGAAAAGAGCGGAAGGCGAGATCGCGAGTGCCGAGACAAAGGCACAAAGGCGAGGATGGCGTGGTTAAACAAATGAATAAAGCACACCAAACCAAAAGCCCCACCGGTTCAAGAATGAAAGGGTGAAGCGCGCAAGCCACAACAAATAAGCAAAGAAGCAAACACAAAGCTATCTTAACACAACGGCAAAGAGAAGGCGAGACAGAGCACAAGACTTATCTTGCTTGGACGGCAGGCCGAGAGAGAATGAGGTATGGGAGACTGACACTGGCTTCTTCCGACGGCGGAAGTGGGTTAGGCACCACGTGACTGTCTTATCACTGCATTAGCCACACAAAAACTTCGGCCTGGCAGAGCAGACTAACTGCCGTGAATGCTATTGTCTGACATGGTACAGTATATGACGCCAAAAGAAAGGATTTGAGGGCTGTGATGTGCTGTTTTTGAAGACTAATGATTGAGAAAGGATCATGTCAGTTCTTGTAAGGGTGTGCGAGGGAGATGAAAACTGGATTGGATTCCATGAAGCATGTCCATAGTTTAAAAAAAAAACCAAACCAAAAACAAACCAAAAGAACTGTAAGTGAGAGGTTACAGATGTTGATTTTAATGAAAAGCAAGAATGTAATGAGGTATTTGGACAGGAAATCATTGCCAGGAAATGTGCTTTTGTCTCTTCTTTCTTGTTATGAAGGTACTATGATCCGTGGTCTTTCCTTGAAAATTGGAAATCTGCATTGAAATGTTCTGGAAAATCCTTGATGTTAAGTTTTACTACATATTTTTAGTGTGAACCATTCCCGAAAATGAGTCAATGTTGGAAATAAATACATGTTCATGTGCACATCACAGAACGTGGAATTGCCCTTTACACATACTGTTGAAAATGGAAAAGGAAACTCAAAGCTATTAATATAAAAAAAAATAATATATTATATATATATATATATATATATATATTATATATATATATATATATGTGTATGTATGTATGTATGTATATCATTAGTTTGTAATCAGTGCTTATCATGGTGAGCCAGGATTTTTGTGAGAGAGAGGGAGAGAAACTTCTGTGGCAGTTGAAGATGAAGGAGGGTCAGTAGTGTAGAAAGGCAGAGATTCACTGCATGTCTTGTGGTGATAGTTGTTCGCTAACCAGTAGCAGTTCTGTGACGCATATAACATCTTGCAGTGTGGGTGATGTTTTTGATGACTGTTCTAAAGAATTGGATTTTCTGCGGATTATGTCTCTTTGGTCTGTTCGGATGATTTGAAGAATCAACTTTCTGTAGAACATGTCTTCAACTCTGGTCTATCCCGGTCATGAAGAAACATCTCGCAGCTTTTTATCCTCAGTTACTTTGAATTGAAAGTGGACCAGATCTTTGTCTCCCCCCCCTCCCCCTCCCCCTAACCCCCCCCCTCCCCCTCCCCCTCCCTTTCTCCAGCTTACTTGTTTACAATTTCTGTAAAATTATTTTTTTCTTCTTTTCCCTTAACTCTGTGGAGAGTCTTTGGGTTGCTGCGTTTCAGCGCTGGAGAACTTCACAGTGTGGCATTAATTAAGAACTTGAATTTAGAATTGGGGAAGAAAAAAAGGATGTTCAAAGTGTTTGATATCTGACTGTGAATGTTCTTTAGTCTGAATGCTCTTTAGTCCTGTGGAAGCAAGTTTGTTTCCCTTCTTCCCAAAAATAGTTGATATTGTATTTGTGATTTAGTCGATTTTTTGTTGATTATTTTTGAGTGGGATTTATCCAGAATAACAAAGGTATTGTGTGGTCTCTGTGCAAGTTGTTTATTACTGATTTGTTGTTGTGAGTTGACAAATGCCTGTCTGTGTTGTAGGTTTTACTGATACTGGAATTTTATTTGTATTTGCATGTGTGCTGTCCATGTAGGTAATAATGTTGTAGATAAATCGGACTTTTCACTAGCAGTAAGTTAATTTGCATTATGTTTGGGCTTTGTTTTATTTGGTTTGATTAATGAAGTTATGATTTTAAATAGATACTGTCTCATTAATTTGTTTTGTTTGCTTCCTGTTTTTGGTCTTTTATTACATCCTATTTTACTTTATTTACTTTATTTAATTTTAAGTTTGCTTTCATTTATTTTTTTTTTCATTGTTTAGTACAAATACATGATATGAGCATTATTGGGTTTTCATAGTCATGGAACTTACTTAACAGAAGTTTAGATGCATTTGCGAAAAGAAATGACACCTTTAAGAATAATAACTGATGGCTGTTTTCCAGATTAGGAGGTAGTATTTGGCGTGAAGTATGCAATTGTGTCAAACTTTATGGATGCTTTGGTCAGGGTGCCTGCGTCGCATGGCCAAATATGGCTAAGCAACACTACAAACTTTGACCATTGGAATATTTACAGTCTATGATGAGGTTTGCTTCCATACTGCATTTCATGGCTGAACTGCAATAAGAACAAGGCTTTCTTGTTGCGTCTTACTATCCATTTTGCAGATCATCGATCAACTTTCGTTTTCTTCCATCATTCTGTGGCTAACCTTTCACCCATTTTGCGACATCTACGTGTTTTGGTTTTATCTAGTTTTTCCCCTGCGGTCTATGTGGATTTAAATTTTGTTTTAACTTTTGCTTGTTCCTGTTCCGGTGTGTTTTCTTCCATTTTCTCTTGGGCATGCCTTGATCACCCACTGATGTTGCAGAGAATAGTGACGGCAAAAACAGTAAAGATCATGACTCCCTTCAGCACTCGCTCTCTTCTCTTCTTCCAACAGTGATCAGGTTGAGAGATTAGTTCATGAATCAGCTTATTGTCATTCCCATTCACACTGAATCACCATGGAAAAATTAACATGGGGTTCGCAAAGAAACGCGTGTTTTGTCCTAGAAAGCCATTACACCCAAGGAGAAAGGGAAGGTGCTGGTAAGAGGACCCATCCCATTGTTCTCAGTTCATTCAGACTGAGGAATGTTGGAGAATGATTTTGATGTAAGTGTGCATGATCCTGCTCAGGATGATGGCAGTGTCAGTCTTGCCACAGAGAAGGACATTAATCCACCAGCTACTGAGCACTGTGAGGAAATGCAGGACGGAGTGTTGGTGAATGAGGGATTGGGTGCATACAATGTCAGCCCGTCCTCGCAGTTGGATTGTTTCCTGACTTATGGGAAGAATGACTCAGTGCAGACCGACTTGCTGTCCACAAGCCTTGAATGGGCTAGTGTGGCTGATTTGGGACCTGGCTGTACTCGGTGGCTATCTGCTACAGGGTAGCATCCCACCCTTCTGTATGTTTAATGCTCACAAGCAGGGAATCAAGTGGTTGGTGCTTATGACCATTGTGTTGCAGTTGACTCCCTCTGATTCATGGCCTTTTAGGCACCTCTTTCTGGGGTCTTGAGTAGTGTTGGACAGGCTTGTCTTGCCCAATGCTTTGGTAACACTTAAGGTGGCATCCTTCTGATGGCAAGTAGCATTTTTGCTTGTACCTGGTGGGGCTCATGCCTTTGGATTATGGACCCTCCCCTCTTGCTTGTCCTCACCCTTCTCCCCAAGGGCTGGCACTCCCTTCTTTATTGTTCAGCATTTTCAGCAGTCCACTGGTGATGTGGCCCAGGTCACAGGCTTTTCCTTTCAGTGGGTTCCCCCCACTTATGCCTGAACCTCTTGTTTGGAGTAAATTGGCTGACAGGGCTCCAGAAACCAGCAGAACTCAAGGTGGACCCTTAGCTCTAGGCCCCGTCCACCATGAAGCAGGTGCTTCCCCTCCCCATGGACATCAGCCAGGAGCACATGCACCCTTCCCCTCCCAGGTCCTTTAAATCCTTCCTTTTCAGCTTGGGGCTCTCCCACAACAGGTTTCTGCCTCCCAGAACATCTTAATCCCAGCCCTTTCTCCACACCTTTTGACCTCATGCGTGCAAACTGAAGTCTGGATGACGTTGGAACAACAGCAAGGACCTCCTGCTTTTATGAAAGAAAAAATTTGGAATATGTGTACACACGTTTTTAGGAAAAGCAGCTTTAGGGTAAACAGGCCTGATAAGAGCTTTATATACATTGGAAGCAGCTCATGTCATAGTTATGGTGTAAATGAGGGGATACATACATGCTCAGTCACATACAAAACTAAACACAGTAATAATAATTACATGTTTGAGAAAAGATGGAAGTGACTTCTGTCAGAACAAAAAGGACTTATAGAAACAGTCTCTTACCTGGGCTGAATGCAAAATTGTCACCTGTTTTGTGTTTTTTTACCACAGTGCTAGTGCTGCTTAAAAGTTGTCCAGTGGCAAGGCGGCTTTGGAAATACCTCGGATATTTTTTTCCAAATTTGTTTGCTGCAGTCCCACCTTCTGACATTGCTCTTGGAGGTCATTGGACTTTAACCACTGAGAAGTGGTAATGCCCTGTTGTCAGGAAGTGAAAGTTGCATTTCAGACATGTTGACAGATGCAGGTTTTTTCCCCATTCTCTCTGAATCACCCTGTTGATGCTGGGTATTTCCTTACTGCTTCATGTTCAGTTACAGTCAAGCTGATCAGGTAAATGACCTTTCACATGGAAGGTAGAGAGGCACCTGCTATACGCAAATAGGTGCCATGACAAGAATTCATATTATGATAAAACTTACGGATGTGCACCATGGCATTCTAGTGCAGCTATGATACTCGATTAGAGGATACATGTCAGTACTGTCCTCAGAATTGCATATCAATATTTAAAGCGCACACATGCTGACATGCACTGAGGCACACACTCGCATGTTCAGACATGAACACACACATGTTCATGCAAGCATGTGTGTGCATACACACACGCTTGCGCGCGCGCGCGCGCACACACACACACACACACACACACGCACACACACACGCACACGCACACAGAGAGAGAGAGAGAGAGAGTAACCTGAGTAACTCACACACACACACACACACACAGAGAGAGAGAGAGAGTAACCTGAGTAACTGTTTATTATTTCTGTTTTCTTTTGAAGTTATGTTTTGATCATGTTTCAGTCAGTTTCTGTTTTTCTTTTTTTTTCCTTAATGCAGTAGCTCATTGCCATGTACCTCCCGATTCTTTCTTTTCTGTATTTGTTTTGGTATTGTATGTACTGTAGTTGGTTTTTGTTTCTCCCATGTCGTGAGTGGCCCACCCTTTGGTTTGTAGGTGGACCCCAGTAGATTGCCTCTGGACCCCCGCATCGCCCCACAGTACATGTTGCACATGCAACAACAGCGTCAAAGGTCCCCTCACCACCACCACCATCACCACCACCCCCACCATCACCACCACCACCCCCACCTGGCCGCCAAGCCGGGTGTGGCCAACAGCAGTTCTAGCACGGTTGTGGGACCTGCTGTAAGTGGGGTGGGGATGGGGTCAGGGGAGGGTCGCCCGTCCACCACAGTTGGTCAGGGTCAGGTGGGTTCTCCCCCTACGAGTATGTCTTCGCAGGGACTGCCACAAGTGCATGTAATAGCGTGTGAGCTCTCTCAACAGCAGGTGGGTGCCCCTCCCTCTCCTTGTCCCTTTTCCTCTCTCCTTGTCCCTTTTCCTGTCTCCTCAATTTTTTTTTCTTTTTTTTTAAATAGTTTTTTTTTCTTTTTTTTTTTTATAAGGGTAGTTTGATTCATTGTCAAAGGGTTTTTGTTTGTGCTTGTGTGTGATTTCTTTTCTGGTAGCTGCTTGTATATTTTGGTTTGATTCTCTGAACTGATGGGGTTTTGTTTATTTTCTTTTTGTTTTGACATCTGTATACTTAGTATTCAAGTATAGATTTGACAAAGAGTGATTCATTTATATCATTATTAGATTTTGATTTGTTGTTTTTCTTTCTCTCATTTTTGTGTTCTCTCGTTGGCATGACTTCCATGCTACTCGTTCTCATACTTCAATGCGCCATAACTCTCAGTTCATCCAGTCAGGTCTACATCGTTGGCAGTCCACAGGGCGCAGACAGTAACAGGTTACGAGGCAATCCTCCAGAGAAGGTGCTGCACTGCTGGAGAGTCACTTTGGTAGTGTTCCATGGTGCCTATCCTGATCCTATATATGTACAGGACACCACCTACTGAGCCCCAAGCTGAAGACAGTGATTGTCTAGTCGTAGAAACAGCATTATTGAGAGTTGCCCTGCAGAGGGCATGACCAGTCCCACCAGTGACAGTCCCCATGAAATGGTGGACACCAAAAACTGGGACATGAACTCACTGTAGATGTGACCATGGAAAGAAAACTGGGAACGAAGTGGCCATAAGAGAAGAGCAAGAGCACCACGGAACTTGAGGACTGTTTTTACTATTTTAGGATAATTGATGAAGGTGATCAACATGTAGCCTTGGTGGTCCATTGTGGTCTGAGGCTAGCAGACATGGCTGTTTGCTGTGCTGCTTTTCTTCGCATTAAGCAGGCCTGGGAGATTGCACACCTGCAGTGTGGTCGAGAAATTTCGGCTACACTTTTGAGACGTATTGATCAACCTTCAGTCTGTCATTTTTTGTTGTTTTTTAATGTCAAATTCCTGCTGATACCGTTATTTTTTTTAAATTCTGTTTTTCAAATATCAGATGAACTTAAAAGTGAATGTCTGAATCTTGGTTACCTAAAAACGGCAACAACAAAACGCCATCACCAGACCATGTTATACATCTAAATTGCATCATTATGATCATATATCTGGAAAATGAAAATATAGATTAAGCAGAAACTGATACAGTGGAATGAGAAAAACAGGGTTTCACGTCTTCTGTTCGTCAATGATTCTGTGCTCTGTGCGCTTTGAGCATTACACTGGTGCACTATGCTGACACCCGTGTCTTGGTGTTCTAATGTTAGGCTGAGGATAATGATTTCACTTTATCACCTACAAAAACCCATAAAATGCACTTTCACAGTTCTCAAGATTATTTTAATGATCTTAAAATTCATCTTGGGGGAAAAAAATCCATCATTCCAGTGGAGAAGGAAGCAAAACTTCTTGGAGTTATTTCAGTTAAAAACGTAAATGGTGTATATGCTTCAGATTTGGTGTACAATACAAAGCAGACAAAGAAATTGTGACAAAAAATGTCTTCTCTTGATATTGCAAACGATGGATAAAAAGTGCACAAAACAGTACCCCCTTTTAGGGGTCGACTGAGAATGTGTCCACATGCTTTTTTTCAGTAATGCTGCTGTTTGTTTCATTTTCCTTACAAGTCACACACAGAACCTTAAAGTTCTTAAAAACATCTTGTTGGCAAGCAGTGAATATTCTTGGAGTTGTGATTTGGGAGCTAATAGTACTTCTGCTTGACGTGATTGTGTTCTGCTGCTAACTGGTTTATGGTGGTGCCATTCATGGTTCTGGCCATAGCTGGCCGCAACCTTCAGCATCCAGAACTTTTACTTTTTTTTGAACTTTTTAGCAAGTTGAAGGCGGACGGTTACAACATTACTCTTGCTTGGGTTCCTGGTCATGTTGGCATCGGCGGGAACGAAATGGTTGATCGTTTAGCCAAGAACGCCACAAGAGAGAAACTGTCCAACGTTTATATCCCCTGCTCAGATGTGAAACCCAAAATTAACGATTATGTGAGAGACCTCTGGCAGGAGGATTGGAACACACAGACGAGTAACAAACTCTTTCAGATCCGTCCAAACCTTAAGGACTTCCTCCCATCTACGTCGGGAGGTCGTAAAGAGGAAACGGTTCTGTGCCGGCTGCACACCGGCCATTCGTATTTTACCCATTCTTACCTTTTAAAGAGTGAAGAAGCTCCGTGGTGTATTCCATGTCATGCGCCACTCACGGTGAAACATGTTCTTTTGGAGTGTTGGGACTTGCACGATGTGAGACACAAACATTTTACAGCGGAGTCCATGAAGATCCTGTTCAGGGATGTCCCGCCTGATGTGATCCTTGAGTTTTTGAGAGAGATTAACATTTTTCATCTGATTTAAGATTTTACGGAAGAAAGATTTTTAATGCAATTTCTGGTGCGTTTCTAGACGATGTCATTTAATGAGATGTGTGAAAGTTGGTTTTTTTTTTTTTTTTTTAAATGACTGGTGAGTTGATTTTAACGTGGTGACAGCCCTGATGTGGCCCTTTGCGGTCGGCTGGGCTATAAGCAACATTATCTTATCTTATCTTATTCATGGTTCTGCAAAACCTTAATTTGAAAGTCTGGGCCCTATTTGTCATAAAGTGCTTCAGCTCAGTGTGGGAGCGTTCTGTACCACCCCAATGTACAGTCTGTATGAAGAGGTCGGAGAACCATTCCTGTCCATTTGTAAACTGAAAAGTCGCTTTCAAACTGTTGTTTAAACCTGTTCTCTGAATTGGAGAACCTTGCTTATGACTGTTTTTTTCACCCAAGACATCAACAACAAAAGAAAGGATCTCAGTTCTATTCCTACCTTAAGATTATGTGGTCTGTCCTATTTGCAGAACTCAGAGAAATTGATCATGGGTTATATGTGACCTTTCAAAATTTACAGACAATCCACTACGCATGTTTTTTTTGTTTTTGTTTTACTCTGAAGGCCTGCTTTGATCTCTCTTTTATTCTATAGGAATTCCACCAGCTGTCCGTTTTATTGGTAGGGAACATAGAATTTCTAAGTGTAACATATGGTAAAAGTAGCAGTCATCGTTCTGTTTGATTGCTGCTGTTAGAGGGAGAGAAATGAGATAGGATTGTTTGTGTTATGAAGAGTGATTTTAAGTTTGAATTCTTGATTACCCCTTTGATTGCCATGATTTTAAGTTTGAATTCTTCATTACCACTTTGATTGCCATGCTATTCTTCCTAAGTAATGCTATGTGCTGTGAGAGAAAGGGGAGAGGGAAGAGGAAAGGACAGGAGGGGTATAGTGAGATTGAAAAATGTGACTTTGAATTGTATAATGTGTATTGTTGATTGATATCTGCATTACCTTGCTCTTAACATTGCGTGCTGAGAGTGTGGGTGCTTGAGCGCAGTGCTAATTGTGGGATTGTTTCAGCATTGGTGATTATGTTTTCATTTTTGTTGTTGTGATATGCATGTTTCAAAAGTGCTGTGTATTTGTGTGAGCGAGATTTAGGTTCAGTAATTATGATATATCTTTGATGTTTTAAGTCGTATGCAGAAAAAAAAGACTGGTCTCATTGTGTGTGTACAAAAGTGTGACTGCATTTCATGTTCACCTGTGTGTGTGTGTGTGTGTGTGTGTGTGTGTGTGTGTGTGTGTGTGTTCTAACGTGATCATAGGTACTTGTATTTGTATTTTGAAATAAAAAGTAGTATCGTTCAGTTTCACCTGTCATAAAATGAATCTTGAATTGTCATCGCCCATGGATTCCATGAGTTGCTTTGAATGTGCCAAGAGTTGAATGTTGTGGAATGTTATTCTCTTTGTCTGTACGACATAGACGTCAAAACTGAAGACCCAGGTTTGAAAAATTTATGGGTGGTGGTGTGAAATCGTCCACTGTTGAAAAGAAAGCAGTTTTCTGCAGGGTCTGCTGCATCCGCTCACCAGTTCATGACAGGATAAAGAACCTTTGGCATGAATAGGCCATTACTACTGTCAAGGCTCGCTGTTGTTACTGTGGCATAGGCAACCATTGAGAATTTGTGAAGGGGCTTCATAATCTCACTGATGGGAATTTCATCCACAATTAACTGCAGTTTCAACTTTTTTGAAACGAATCAAGCTTGTTCCTTGTCCTAGTTTTTACTAGGTATTTGTTCCACACATTTGAATAGGACTATGAATACGAAAAAGAACACCACTGTGATCTGTCTGTTCAGCACAGGGAAAAAAGAATGAATCTTTTCATTTTACAAAGAAAGAGTTGAACAGCCTGTCTGTCCCTCACACTGATCTGATACCCCAAACCCAGGCTTATGTCAAAGACCTCTGGCAAAAGGAATGGGACTCGTAGATGGATAATAAACTGTTTAAAATCTGTCCAAACCTGAAGAGTTTTTACCATGTTCCTGGGGCGGCCTGTAGAGTGTTGGGACTGTCATGATGTGAGACATAAGCACTTTACAGCAGACTCCATGAAAACCTTGTTCAGAGATGTCCCACCAGATGTGATCTTTAAACTTCTGAAAGAGATTTAACATTTTTCATCTGATCCAAGATTTTAGGGAGGAAAGATTTTAAACGAAATTTCCAGTGTGTGTTTGGAAGGTATGTTTTAAAAAGTTGTGTGAATTAATTTTTTTTTTTATATGAGTTATTTTTAACGTGGTGACGGCCCTGATATGGCCTTCTGTGGTTGGCTGGGCTGTGAGCAACATGACCTTGATACAGGAGGTTGAAATGGTGAAAGAGAAAGAGCAGAGAAGGATGGTGGATTGGGAGGGGGTTGTGGGTGGAGGGAAGAGTAAAGGAGTGTTTACAGTAGGTGTGTGAACCATACGTCCTGGACAGGTGGTAGACATCTGTTTTGGTTGTCCACAGCCGTCGATGACCCAGTACCGCAACAGCGTGGACGGTTGCCAGTCTCCCACCTCCCCTCATTCGGTCCCTTCCAACTCCCCGGCCCAGTCTCCTGTCTTGCCACCGCCAGCCAATGTCAACAACTCTCCCCTTCGCCGAGGCCTACTATGTGCAGCAGCAGCAGCAGCAACAACAGCAGCAGCAGACTAGTGCCCTCCAGCACCAGTTTGAGCAGTTCAATATGGTGAGGGGGTGTGGAATGGTGGTTTGGATTTGTAGCTAATGTCCATGCCATTATTATTTTCCTTTAAAAAAAAAAATCAATAACAGTTTGTACACAAATTGTTGATGTGGGATGTATTTTGCGTATGCAGCTTGCAAGTAAATACTAGATGTGTACTCTGTTTCTTGTGACATTTACACCATTTGAAAAAAAAAAATTCCAGTTGTTTTTAATGGATAGGTACACAACGATATTCATTGATTGCTTTCCAATACACATGAAATATTAAAAACAAATTAAAGCAGACAATAGACAAAGCAGATACAAGAAAATAATAATGGAACTTGATATTGAGAACAACATAGAAGAGAACATAAACACTATTGAAATCTACATTTTGAATGAAACATATACTGATAGTGAAAATAAGATTGAATCACACACACACACACACACACACACACACACACACACACACACACACACACACACACACACAGTGTGAATGTCATGTTTGCTTAGTTCAGCATGTTTCTCAAGTTTATGCTTCAGGACATTGCCATTGCATCAAGTCTAGTCACTTCGTTCCATTTGGAAATTCTTCTCAGATCTTGTGAACACTGGGGAGCCTGGTCCCAGATTGGGAGGATGATGGCATTTATGTAACACAGCTTAACCAGTAGAGAATTCTGAGGCATTTTATCTCGCCAGTCATGTTGAAGGTCATACTAGAGGAAGTATGTGATCCGAATTACTCTTGGTTTTTATTGATTTAAGGCTCTTGCCTTAAATGTCTTCTCACAGCAGTCAAGTTGAGAAAAAAAAAGAGAACATTGTTTCCTTCGAATTGTACAACAGCAGTGATGATGAATTTGAGAAATTCTCAGAAGTTGATTTTCCTCTTTCACATGCTTTGGAATCACATACAGTGTTTCTAAAGATGATTCTGTGTTTGAAAATAATACTCTTTGTTCTAAATGTTCTCTTTTGAAAACTGCCCAGTGATCTTTTACATTTTTGAACGGCTATCTTTTTTTCCCCCTCTTAAACATAGTCTTTTAGGTTCCATGTTTGATTTTAATTACTTTCCACTGTTCTTGCAGTTTTTCTAAGCAAAATGTAAAATTCCGATATTTCAAAGTCTTGATTGTCACCTTACCAATAGATCACAGGCATCCTACCTTTCACAGTTTGTCATTGATCCATGAACAGGACAGTACGCCCACCTCCACCATGGAGTCCCAGATGGTGTTGAGCAAGGAGATCATGAGTACTAGTCAGATGATGGGCCAGAACGCTTCTCTGCCCTTCTCCCAAGTGGTCATGCAGGGTCTGGGCAGCAGCATCGACTTTCAGCAACAGTCATCTTCCCGGCAACAACAACAGCAACAACAACAGCAACATCAACAACAACAACATCATCAAGAGCAGCAACTTCAACAACAGCAGCAGGAGCAGCAGCAACAGCAACATGTTCCCCAACAGCCACTGCCAAACTTCTTTAGCTCCTCTGACATATTGCAGGGCATGCCTCAGACCAGCGACCTTGACTTTAATGCTGGATATATCACTGGTCAGTTCCCTCAAATGGTACCTACCTCTGGCAGCAGCAAGATACCTGACATTGTACTTACAGGTAAGAAAGATGATGCTGTGCTTTTCGCACTGAAATGTAGCATGTTGGGATTATTTTGATTGTGTTTGTGTGTAAAGGTGAGTTGTGTAAGCATGTCAGTCTTTTTATTTCTTTCTGTTCAGAATGGTCAGTTGATATTACTGCAGGAATTAAATTAAAACTGCAGTCTAGAATGTCCATCTTTTTTTTTTCTTATGACACTTGTTTTGCTTTAAATGCAGTTAAGGGGGAAAGAATCTTAAGCAAACGAACAAACAAAACAAAAAACAAACAAACAAAAGACCTTTTTGGAAAAAAAGAAAAATATAGGTTGACAACAGAATTGTAAAAATTGTCAAAAAAAAAGAAGAAAAAAAAAGCAGCATGAAAGGTGGTAATGTTATTGTTTAAAGTGGTCAACCACACCACCACTTACGTGGACACTCTCACTGTTCACTTGAAAATCACAATCAAAGTCAGAATCTGAAAATGATATAATTTTATAAAAGATTCTGGTGTTTGTATATCATGGATTAGTTGACACTTGCAAAAGCAGATAGTACAGGCGTGCCATGCAGTGTCAGACCAAAACAAAATGTGCAGGATTGGACATCATGCAAAAACTGTTATCATATTTAAAGGCTGTCTATGCATACTTGTCTTGTCAGACCAAAACAAAATGTGCAGGATTGGACATCATGCAAAAACTGTTATCATATTTAAAGGCTGTCTATGCATACTTGTCTTAGTGACCACTGCATCAGTTTCCCTTCTACATACATGCATGTGGCGAGTTTGTTATCAAGTTTTCCATGGCAGCGGTTTCATGGGACTGTTTGTGGATAGACATGGTTGCAGTGTCTGTTGCTGGGTCCAAAAAGTATTATTCAGGGCTCCCAGTTTTCAGCAGATTTGCAGATTTCTGAGAAATTTAAAAAGGAGGAACCATGGGGAAGTGGAAGATGGATGTGGATAGGGGGTGGGGGAGAGGGAAGGAGGGGGTGTTAGGGGAGCGTGTCAACCTCGGGGTATGTCAGTGGAGGAAGGACTAGCGCACAGCCCAAACACACTCACAGCTTGCTTACAATCTCATTCATATATCATGCATTCGTCACATCAAACCACTAGTAAAGTCTATAACTTTACTACACATGTTCATAGAAAGAAACATCAATGCATATGGAATCAAACAAAATAAAACCTTCCCTCTTTCCTTGAACTTCACAAAACCATTTATCTAAATCATCATTAACTAACCCGGGTATAAACAGATTTCTACTTTACCTGGCCAGGTGATCTTAGACTAATTACGAATCACTGTCTTTTCTTTCTTTTTTTTCTTTGTTCTTTTCACTGTCACTTTCACAAGCACAACACAACTGCTGGCACTGGTCAGGTTGGACCGCCGGCACTGGTCAGGTTGGACTGCTGGCACTGGTCAGGTATGAGGTCGAACCCCGGTTCAGATGGAACAGTGACTATTAGACATCGATCTGTTCTCCTTTCTTTCTTCCTGCATTAACGCATTGCACTCTCTCTCTCTCTCTTCTAGTCTGCTCTATCAAATGGATATGGTTGCTTTTCTTTTTTTTTTTCTTTTTCTTTTTTTTTTCTCTTCATTAGTTAGCAACTCTCACTCTCCACATCTCTCCTTAGTCCTTCCTCTGCAGACTATATCTCGTGCTAATGCCTCAACTTGGTTCTCTTCTCTCCCTCCCCTCATCTCTCTGCTCTTCTCTCCTGCAGAGCTTACACCCAGAACCTCTTCCTCCCTCTCTGTTCGTTCTCCCCTTTCACTCACGCATTCCTATCTTATCCTAAAACCCATCTGTCAAAGGGCGAGTACCATTGGTCATTATTTTTACCCGCCTCGTACCCGAAGTTACCTCCCTCTAATTCCATTGGATATTCAAATCATGACAGTCACGCCTACACGCCTTACTCTCTGTAGTGGTCATTGGGGTCATTTAATTAATTAGCTAGATCTCACCCCCACTACACAATACCTTCCCCCTCTCCCTTTCCGGCGACGTCGACTTAATTGTGGACACTGGTCCACAAATTGCCGGATCAGTCTGGCCCAGGCGTTGAGATCCGTCTGGGCAGACTTTCGAGGCGTGGGTCAAGCTACTTAGTCCGTCTGGCTGGACCGTACCGTCTCCGTAGAGGATTAGGATTAGTCTCCTCGCTGTGCCCAAATTGGCTGAGGCGAGGCTTGAAGGCGTCGGCCCGACGCATGAGGCCGTCTAAACCCGGCGCCTAGGATATTTGAGTTGGAGCTTATGTCCAAACAAATTGGCTGGCGACTAACCACGAATTCAGTTTTCTATTTTTGTCCGTGACAGAGCGATAGGCAGTAAAATCCATGGAACACTGATTGTGTTTGCATTACAACAGCGGATGATTCTGAAGCCACAAGATCTCATGTAAAAATTTTTTTCCAAAGGCAAGCAGAGTTACTTTATTTAAGGCAAAATGATATCCTGGACTGACATTGTACGTGGGCAGGGTAGCGCAAAATGAAAAAGTAAAAGGCTGTATGAACGAGTGTTTCTGGTTCGACTGCAAAGAGTACAATACATCACTTGATGCTAGATTTGTGTCAGATTGCATCTTTTGAATTTCCAAATTTTCTTGGACAGGGGATGGGAAGAAAGATAAGGGAAGGATGCATGCCCTCCTGCCCCCCCCCCCCCTCCATCACTACAGGATTTTTGCTTTACCTCCGTGGGATCCCTGACTATAGTTACTGTATCCAGTGTATGTTGAATCAAAAAAAGGTATTATTGTGCACCACAAGAGCAACTCGGGAGTACTGCAGTTTCTCTCTCTGATGGATTACCTAATGATAACCTGTAAACTGCTGCAATAGAAGGAGCATGCAAATGGCTGGTTATGGGACAGCCAGAATGATTGGCATAAGTGTCTGCATCTTAGGCCTGCTCTATGGAATGAATTTGTACAGACAAATCCATATTTAAAAACCTGTTTTGGTTTCACAATCCCTCTTTCCTTCATTGACTGCAAGGACAATAGTGTCCGATACTTTCTGTGTGATGATCCATGAAATCTATTGCAGCATTGGCAGTGTATATGTAGTATGGCTTTTATGGTGTATGTGTGCACATGTGTACATTTGTGTCTGTGTGTGCATGTTCGTGTGTGTGTGTGTGCATGTGCGTGCATGTGTGTGCGCATGCATGTGTGTGTGTGTTGTGTGTGTGGTGTGTGTGTGTGTGTGTGTGTGTGTGTGTGTGTGTTGTGTGCATGCATGCCTGTGTGTTGAGGGTTGGAGATGGGATTGAAAGTAGGTGAATGTTCATTTTGTTTTTTGCCCAGATCTCAACAGACAGCGTTCGTAGGGTCCTTTGAAGTCCTTATAAATGGGATTTTTGTCAAAAGGCCTTTAAGTCCTTTGATTCAGCAAGTTGGTCCTTTTAACTCACGAGGAGGTCCTTTTAATTTTTGAAAGGTACTGTTAAGTCCTGTTTTTTCAAGAGAAGAGGCTTGAAAACGAAACCGATACATCTTCCACAACCCAAACCGTACTTTTGCAAGTTGCAAAGAGTTGACAGATGCCGACGCGATCGTCTGAAACGCGGTAGGCAGGCCTATAACACTAGGCCTATCAGTGGGCTTTCTGTTTAGTAAGCTTAGCTAGCAGACGACGCGAAGCTGCGGGCAGTGGCTTTGTGTCTTCTGCTGGTGCGTTGCTGCAATCCAGCTTTTTTGACGTCACGGGTTCCACAGTGCAGACGCGGTGCTAATGTTCGCGGCATATAGCTGACTTAACATTTTCGCTCATGCTATCTATGTTAAAATGTTCCCTTTATAGAAATTCATTAAAAGAGTGGGGCAATAATGATGAAAGTATTATTACCCAAATAAATATAGGTACATAACATGACGGATTGCGAACATTGCGAACATAACAAACAGCTTGGGGAACAGCTATATGCTGAGTTCTTGAGTAACATTTACAGGATAGATTCCTTTTCCCGCCTTGTCTACCCCCCCCTCCCTCCATGTTGGCAAAGGTCCTTTTAAAAACTGATTTGAGGTCCTTTTAAATTCCTTTAAAGGTCCTTTTTTGGCCTCATGCCCATCACCTGGGAACCCTGACAGAGATGACTTAGATTTAAAGTTTTGTTGAAATTAAACACCACTGAGGGGGCGTGGAAGAAGAGATGGCAACAAGAAGAAGAAAAAAAGACAAAGTATTTTTTGCTGTGAAACATTTGGGGCATTAGATGATCAGAGAAATGTAGTGTCACTGCCTTCATGTTTATCTTTCCTGCTGGTTTCAGCATGCTCTTGAATTGACACAGAATCTGTATAGTGATCTTTTGTTTATGATTCCATACTGTCATTTCAGCACAAAATCTTCAGGCTTCCTGTAATATGGTTTTTTTTTTTTTTTTTTTTTTTTGGTTTTTGGGGGGGGGGGGGGGGGGGGGTGTTTTTAACATTGACTAGCCACTGAATATATTTAGTTAGGGTTTAAGGGGGAGAAAATTCAAGAATTTAAAGAAACTAGCTGGAGTTCGTTCTCCCAAAAAGCTTGTAGCCAAGACAACATTTGGACAGCAATATGTGGTTTACTATCAGAATATGAAAACAAAAGCTAGTTCTTCAGGTTTCAGGGCAGATGTAGTCTTTTTCTGGCATACTAAAAGTCGCTTGTTGGTAGTTTTGAAGGATGAATTTGGAAGATCTGAAAGAGTTTTGAAGTCGTCGCTGTCACTTTTGCATAGCTGCCAACTGCTACGAGATCGCCGTAGTTTGCTACGCCAAGAGAATGCTTGCTACGACGCTACTTACGATCATTAAATTGCTACGGCGAAACAAAAAAATTCGAAGATACTTTCGTTTTGTTTGGACAGCGCTAAGTAACGTCTCTATCGGTCTGTCGGAACTGCATTTCCGCTTTCTTTTTTTTTTTTTTTTTTTTTTTTTTTTTGCTGTCCCACTCTCTGCGCCACCTCAGAGGCAGTGTACCCACGCCGCTCATTCGACACCCGTCCACAGCCACAGCCCGGTCGCCCCGCCGCAGGGCCCCGGCACCGGCAATCCACAGGGAGCAGTCAATGTCAAGTCGTCAAGAGGCAACCCACCGGGGGAGACACTGCACTGCTGCCGAGTCACTTCGGTGGTGTTTAGTGGCGCCTGTTCTGATCTAACATACGCAGGACACCACCTACTAAGCCCCCTACTGACGACAATAATTTGCTTAGTCCGCGGAACCGGCGTGAGTGAGCTCTCCCTCCGGAGGGCGCCACCACGTCCGTCCAACGACAGCCCCCATGGACTCGCCGATACCGGTGACCTCGACGGAACCAAACCAAGGTCACAGACGTGGAGAGGACATCGAAATTGAGGTCACCATGAGAGCAGGGCATGAAGGGCCACAAAATTTGAGACATTTTTTTTTTTAATGCTGATCGATGAGAATGAGGATGATTAAGATGATGCTACGGATTTCCGTTTCGGTCTGAGACTACATGACAGGGCTGTACTCTACGCTTCCTTTCATAATATATCCCGGCGTCAACCAGGCCCGAGAGATACAGGCACCTGCAGTGTTGGTCATGAAATTTGAGCAACACTCTCAGAAACGCATCCATTAAGTGGATGAAACTCGACTGTGTGGTCCCAGTCTTCCCAACTGAGTCCGCAGCAAACTCAACTCTGGGTAGGAGCCGGTCGGGGCAGAAAAAACCCACATGACTTCTGATGGGATTCGAACCCACGACCTCCCAGCCGGGAGTCCGCGACGTTAACCACTTCGCCACGGCGGCTGGTGCATTTCCGCTTTCGGTTTTACTGTAGCACGTGATCATTTCGACCAATCAATGGCGACTTCCGTCTTGCTCAGTTCGCAACAATGGCGTCCAAGAAGCGAACGGAGAGCGCGTCTCTGGGAGAAAAAGAAAGTGGTGTGAAGCGCCCAAGACATAGCTGCCAGAAATATCGTGCGGAGTATACAGAGAAATACCCATGCATTCTGAGATGCCCTACCGACCTCACTAAAGTACACTGCAGATCGTGTGAGCTTGATTTTTCTGTGAGCCATGGAGGACTGAACGACATGAAGCACCACGTCGCCACGTGGAATCACAAGAAGAAAGCGGGGAAAACCAAACACGAAGCTATCAAGCTTTGGTTTTGTTCCTGGAGGAAGTTCTGTGGATTATGCAGCGATTAGAGCAGAGACCTTTTTTGTGAGTTTCTTGGTTGAGCACAACCTTCCTCTGTCGGCAGCAGACCATGCTGGTCCACTCTTCCGAAAAATGTTTCCTGACAGCAAGACAGCACAAGAGTTCAAGTTATAGGCCTGATTTCTTTTTAGAACGCGCGCAAAATTAAGTTGCTACTGTCAAATTGGAAATGCTACTGTGAAAATTGTGAAATGCTACTGTAAGCCGCATGAGCAGGTTGGCAGCTCTGCTTGCCAGTAGTAAGGGGTTAATGCCATCCATTCAATAGTATACTTGCCTGTAGTAAGGGAGGTTAGTGCCATCCATTCAGTAGTATACTTGCCACTAGTAAGGGGGTTAATGCCATCCATTCAGAAGCATACTTGCCAGTAGAAAGGGGTTAATGCCATCAATTCAGAAGTAAACTTGTCAGTTGTAAGGGGGTTAATACCATCCATTCAGTAGTATACTTGCCAGTAGCAAGGTGGTTAATGCCATCCATTCAGAAGTATACTTGTCAGTAGTAAAGGGTTAATGCCATCCATTCAGAAGTATACTTGTCAGTTGTAAGGGGGTTAATACCGTCCATTCAGTAGTATGCTTGCCAGTAGTATGGGGTTAATACCATCCATTCAACTGTATATTTGCCAGTAGTAAGGGAGTTAATACCATCTGTTCAGCTGTATACTTGCCAGTAGTAACTTGTAAGGGGGTTAATACCATCCATTCAACTGTATACTTGCCAGTAGTAAGGGGGTTAACTCTCTCGTCACAAACAGACGCTATAGCGTTTTCCAAAGACGCAACGCTTCAGTACGAACGAACGCCATCAAGGTTTCGGCCTTCAACAATTTTTCATGCGGTGGAAGCGTGATCAGTACACGGCAACAAGATATAGATAGCATCGTCAGCATTCCTTCGTTCGCCTGCACAAGTTTCGCGGCACACCATCACCCACTTCGGCTCAGTGGATGATTGACCAGACCAACCCACCTGACTTACTAATCTACATAGAAAGATGGCGTCTCGAACAAGTTTTTCTGTGAATGTGTCGGAGCAAAGTTGAGCCCGTCAGCAACGTTTTAGCATTACTGAAGTTATTGAAATGCTACAAACGGAAGGTTCAGACATTGAAGAAGAGGATGACGACGCTGATGAAAGTGATTCCAGTGAAGAATTTCGAGGAGAAGAGGAAATTGACACTGACTTGTCTGTGGAGCTCAGTGATGATGAAGGTGAGGGTAGGCCACTTCGCCACGCGAGCAGAGAGTTTGCGTGCCGTGAAAAATTGGGGATTTGAGTGAGCAAGAGTTCATTGGCTTTCCATTACGCGACTGGCGCGAAGATTCAAGTTTTTTCCGACAGTGCCTCCTTTTTCTGGTACTTCTGGCCTTTGTGTGTTAGCAAAGTGCCACGCCCCTATTTTTGCATTATTCCAAGCTAGCTTGTGCACAGCAGGCATGTGATTTATCTATCTTATTTAGTTTCCTGGAGTGTATCTACCTTTTTTTTCAACTCATTTAGTGTATTTACTGACTTTTTCTGCTGAATGTGAAGCCATGGACCCACTGACTCTGTGCAAGTGTTGTGATGCACCTGAAAAAAAACCTGGACATTTTTTCAGCCTCAAGCATAAAAAATCGTATGAAAGTGGGACGTTTATTGTTTTGTATTCTACTAACACAGTTTATGAATAACGCTTCCTGAAACTTTCGTTGAGTTATCTCTTGTTTTGTATTTTTGGTGATTTTTTTTTTTTACTAACCATAACAAATAGCCCGTCCACAGGGTAAAACAAGGGACAGAACTGTCCGTCCTAAGTGAGTTAATACCATCCAATCAACTGTATACTTGCCAGTAGTAAGGGGGTTAATGCCATCCATTCAACTGTATACTTGCCAGTAGTAGTAAGGGGGTTAATGCCATCCATTCAATAGTATACTTGCCAGTGGTAAGGGGGGTTAATGCCATCCATTCAATAGTATACTTGCCAGTAGTAAGGGGGGTTAATGCCATCCATTCAATAGTATACTTGCCAGTAGTAAGGGGGTTAATGCCATCCATTCAGTAGTATACTTGCCAGTAGTAAGGGAGGTTAATGCCATCCATTCAGTAGTATACTTGCCAGTAGTAAGGGGGTTAATGCCATCCATTCAGTAGTATACTTGCCAGTAGTAAGGGGGTTAATGCCATCCATTCAATAAATTTGTTGTCACTGGAGTTCATTCATAACCTTGCGGTGTGTGCTTGCAGGTGCTGATGATCCGTTTGGTCGCACACCTTTGGACTTTGCCAAGGAGCTGGGTAATGCAATCATAGGGATGCCGGAAGGCTTTGACACAGACTTCCTGTCCAGTGACGAAGCCTTCAAGGCAGACTTGGGCGCGCTGGACTTGGATGGACTGCAGATGTTGACAGACCCTAGCATGGTCACTGACCCTGCCACCGAGGACACGTTTAAATTGGACAGGTTATAAAGAGCAGCCATAGACATCTTCGCTGGACGCAGGTTCAGTTGTGTAGGGTCAAGATGTCACCGTCGACAGAATCACTTGCTTATTGACATATCCCTTGTTGTGCTGGCGTCACTGCAGTGGATGGAAGGATGTCACTTTGTGTTGAATCGGCCATTGGTGTTTGCGATTCAGAGTTGTTTTGAGTAATGTGAAGTTTCGTGTTATGCACCTAACTCCATGTTCGTCTATTGAGATGCACAAAATTCTTTTCTGACATGCTGTGCACAAACGCGGCACATAAAGAGGTAAAGGATGCGATGATCGCCAGAAAGTGTATAATGAAAGTCTGGGTTAGTTTGTCATGTTGGACACACAAGTTGCAAATGTTCTGTTGATTGTCTGCAGATGTGTAGCAGTTTGGATTCAGATTCTGTTAATTGTCAGGAAATGCCTGCCTTTGGGTGTCTTGTTATTATGGAGAGTTAGTGAAGTGTAGGATTGCCCTGCCCTTAATAAAACGACTGAAGTGCCAATAATGTTTTTGAGATAGGGCTAACTGGACAGAAACAAAGGAACAGAAAACAAGAAGATCATGGTGAGTGCAAGTTCAAAGATGGCGTAATTTGACAATGCCTTTTCCCTATCATATGAAAATATTTTTTATATCAATATATTTATGAATATTAGATTAATAATAGTTTAGTTCTGTCTCATTCTCTGCTTAATGAGCCACATAATAGATTGCACATTTCCTCTCATTGATGTATTGTGCAAAGCACATACGAGATTTAAATTTAGAAATTCGTCTATCGCATGTCTGTCCCTCAAAGTCTACCCACCTTCCCAAATTTCGCCTGCCTTGCATAGTTTGCTGTCAGAGTGATTTTGATTGGCAATTTGAAGCAGGGTTTGTGCATGTTTTTAACATCGGAACACGTGCAACATTTTAGTCGTTGAATGTTCTTTGTGTGCGGTAAATGTGAAAAAGTATGAGAATGTGGAGATGCAGGACCGTTCTTGTGGAGATGCAGGTCTCTACTTATATTCTTTGGCTTGAACTGAATGGGGCAGAAAAAGACCACATGACTTTGGAACATTTGTAAAAAAAAAAAGTGTTGCTTTTTCTTTTAACATTTGTAAAAAAAAAAGTGATGCTTTTTTCCTTTTTAAATGGTGACGCTTCTAAATTGTACTGGAGTGCCTACGCACCTAGGTCTATATGAACTTGTTTCTTTGTATCCAAGACTTTGAGGTTTGAAAATGCTGCAGAGTAACCATCATGATGTATGTCTTTGTGACTGTACAGTGGAAACAGCTCGTTTCATAATTTAAAAGGGAAAAGTAGGATTTTTATGTATTTGTTGATTTACTATTGTTAGTTTGATTTTTTTTTTCCAACAAAGTTTGATGTTGAATACTAAAATTATTCAGTTGGGTTTCGAAAGAGCCAAGAAAAGTCTGAAATGTTGATTGATCAAATACGAATCTGGTTGAGGGGGAAAATTACGCAGTTAAGTGTGTATGTTAACCTACTGAGTGGGTAACATCAGATCCGCAAAGATGTCAAGTTTAATGGTTATGACTTGTATTTAGGGGAGGCTTGTGTCATACCCTCCATTGTTCCACATCTGAAACAGAACAGAAATAGCGAGCTTTGGGTAAATGTATTTGTCTGTAAAAAGTGATGGTAGACAAAACATTCTTGGTTAGACCTACCCTGAGACTTAACTGCTTCTATGCAGCCGAACTTGACAAGTCCTGCTTGGTTGGTTTGAAATGGGCAGTGTGACTTGTGCCAGTCTTGGATATGGAGATTTAAGAAAAAATAGTTAGCTGCTTGGGCAGTTATTTTGAAAAAATGTAATTCATTACTTTGTGTTGCAGTGGGAGGGAGTCCGAGATAGTCTGAATTTTAGTTACTAGTTCATTTATGCTGTTTTTGCTTATCTATATCATTAATATTATGGCAGTTATTATAACTGATATTTACTTAACATATGCTATCCTCGGAATGGCTTTTCAGAGGATGACATATTTGATGATTTAATAATAATAATAATAATGTACAAGTATGCCAACATGCACAGACGTACACACGCATATATGCAAATGTAAACTTGCACACGCGCGTGTGCCAGCTAGAGCATATACACGAAGTGCACAGATTGCACACGGCACACACACACACCCAAGCTTACAAGCACATAAGCTTGCATGGACATGCACGTTCACACACACACACACACACACACACACACACACACACACACACACACACACACACACACACAATGTAACGGAGCAACATTGGTCAAAGGTTCAAGCTCAGACCAATGTGCTGGGTTATTGCACAGATCAGAAATCTGCTAAGTCTTGCCCATGAGACCCTCATCTCTAATCTTCTTAATCCTCTCATTTTAGTAATTCATTTATTGAGTCATTGAGATGTAAATCCTGCGCTTTGTGATCTCATGGCTTTGCAGATGTGGTGCAGCCTTTATGGACTAGTCTGCACGCAGTGACATCTCCTGAATGAACCTGAAATTGAAACTGTGTTTATGATGCGGTTCGGTACTATCCTGACAAAAAGAGTGTCAGTGGTCAGCACATAGGTCGGAAAGTAACATCTGTAATTTTTTTATAAGTGGGAATTTTTACGAGTGGTTCCTCTCTCACGCGAGAAAAACACTGAACAGATGTCCAGTGTCAGGGAATTTTGATAATACCGGTATATTTTCAACTTTCAACACCAAGTAGTAGTATTTTTTTCCCAGAGTCTGTTTAATTGCTTTGATAGGATTGGTATTGGGCATAAAGTAAGGTTAGTCTGATGAAAATGCAGGATTATGATTGGCATTGGATGGATTAATGGAAAATTGATAAATGTGAAAGTCTTTACAGTCGTTGGTAAGTATCAAATGAAGCTGATGTCATTGAAAGATGATGAACTGTCGGTAAAAAAAAAGTTTCACAGAAAAGTAGAAGGCTTGGTTTGAAAGTTGAAAGCATGTTTTAAAAGGACATTTGACAGTGGTTTAAAACATTGGCTTCTGATTTGGGGTGGGGTAGTAAGGAGAGTTAGAATACATTGAGTAAATGTTTATTGGTAGGTAATTCTTTTTTCCCATGGATGATTAGCCCAATAAGAAATACTATTTAACTCATCATATGTATTGGCTATGTAAGTACTGGATGCATATCAGTAAACTTATCTTCTGTCCAGGACGGCTTAAAAGGAGTTGTTAGTGAGAGATAATATTCATCATTAGGGCAGATTGTGGTTTTCTGTTTTGGTTTGCCTTTATCTTTGAAAAACGATTAAATGTCTTTTTCGTTACTTGTGATGCGAACATGACACACTAGTCTAGACTGATAATGCATGTGATGCAGGTAAACTCTTTGAATGTGTTCAAGACTGTCTACTGCCACTTTGTTTTTTTATTTATGGTTAGCCATGTGGTCTTATGTTTTGCACTTCTGTTGTCATTGATTTAATGTGTATTTTGAGCAGCAGTTTATGACATGTTTTCTATTAACACAAATTGATTGTTTTGAATGGACATTTTCTGGCAGTTTCTTTGATAGATACTCCACAGTTCTTGGACAGTTGTTTGCAATTGCTGATACAGTTTTATGTGGTTATGAACAGGTTTGTTATTTGTGTTGTTTATTTGTTTTGTTTATTCTATGTGCTAATGGCTCAGAGACTTTCCCCCCTCATTTTTCTTTCATCCACAGTTGCTATTACCATGCTTGAGCAGTTTGTTGAATGTTCTTTAGGGTGGTGTTGACTTTTATGTTAGTTTTTCCCTTTGGTTTTGTTTTCTGTCCCCCCCCCTCCTTTTTTTTTTTTCTTTCTAAACTTCTGATATAGTATTCACATCTGTGGTTTTGTTTCTCTTTTTCTTCAATTCAATACATTACATGTTCAAGTGTCAGATGCCTGTGCAAATTGGTGATAATTATTTCACTTAGGTGTGCATCTCTGACTGACTACAACTACTTAATTGCGGGATGCATGAACAGCTGAGAAGAGGGAAGTAGATGTGTATGCACAACATTTGATCATATGCATTCAGGTATTGGATAGTTGTATGACTAAACCTATGCTTAATGAGACTGTCATCGGTGAAGAAAACTGGTGCATTTGCTTAATGCACTTGACAAGATAAGAGTTCATCTTTTCACAGTCAGATGTTGGTGGCTGACTGCATTATAAGATGCTCATTCACAACAAAAATTGGATTGGCATGTTGTGAATAAGTCGCATGTTTGGCATCCAGTGCTGTTCTGTGTCATGGTCTTTGCAAATTGCACCCAGTTTCCTGGCTCTGTTGGAGGAAGTTTTCATGGCCGATGCAGGGCAAAGTTGCCTCATGCAGGTGATCTGTTGAAGAATGAGTAAATCTCTTCAGATACAGATGTTTGGGGGTAGTTGGAAGGAAAAGTTAAGCTGATTAAGTATGAAGCAATCGTCATCAGAGTGCAGTGATTTGAACACAGCTGGCTGAATCACTTGAAATGACCATACTCTCTTGATGAGAAGGTGTTTGGTGCTGAATGTATGGCAAAAGATATCCAGTCTTAGAATTCATCATTATCTTGGCAGATTTTGCGAGATCAGTTTTGATCAGTCAGTAAAGTTCAGACCGTCTTCATCTGGCAAGTGAAATACCAACAGAACTTTGATAGCAGGAACTTCTCTGTGGATAGGAGGGAATGGTGATCAAACAAACAGAAGTTAGTGGGAAGTGCTGATGATCCTGTCTCTGTGCGGTGTGAGAAGAGAGAGAGGGATTGAGAGGGAGGGCGAGGTATGTGCATGTGTGTGTGTGCACTAGACTTGTTTACCCATACGATTTTATTGTAATTTAAGCAGATTCAGATTTTTTTTATTACAGTTTTCCAATGGAATAGGATAGATTTCAGTAGCAAAATAGTGCTGCCAGTGCCACCTCAAGAGGTCATTGTCCAAATTTCAGGAGGTGGTAATTACAAAGGAGTGGCCATGTTGATGTAGAATTCAATGACATGATTCAAGCAGTTCTTTTGATGTGGCTCACAGCTGCTTTTCTGGTGAGGGGACCAGCGGAGGTGTTGGTTCAAATGACCAACTTGGCTGTGGAATTTGGTATGGTGAAATCATCTACAAAAGCCAAAGCAAACAGAAATAAAAAAGGTGAAATCATGTATAAAAGCCAAAACAAAGGGGGGGGGGGGGGGGGGGGGGGGGGGGGGGGGGGGGGAAGGAAAAGAAAAGAAGGAGAAAAAAAAGATGAGAATGACTAGATGTCTCCTGAAACAGAAATGGAAAGGTATGTATTATATTTAGTCACTGGCCAGTGTGTTGTCATTGGTCTGAATGATCCCAGAGAGAAAGGAGAGAGAGAGAGATAAGAAGGGATGAGGAGGGGGAGGGGGAATAGACTAAGGAAAGGGCGTGTGAAGAAAAAAATGAAAATGGGCTAAAGTAAAACTGCTGCAGGCAGCCTTTGCCTAACAGCTACAGAGAGGCAAGTCCGACGCAGACTTCTGTACTGGGTAAACAGGCCTGGACTACGCATCTGTCTTTGTATGTGGGCAGCTTCCATCCTTTTTAATGTTCTGTGCATGTGTTGAAGTGCGGTTGCTGTGGTTATCTGCTGTCGATTGCATGTATCATTTACTACATGTGTAATAACCCCAGGCTCTTTGATGATAAGTTTGAACCATCTGCTCTGATCAGAGAGTTCAGCATGTGTTAAAAGGAGAGAGCAGTTGTCACTGCATATATTTGTGTGCACACACACGGGTTTATGGCTCAGTATTTTTTTCCCCTGTATCTGTTTTGCTTTATGTATGTTAAATTATGAACCTTTTTTTTGTTTTTGTAATGGACTGCCAGATAATCAAAATCTGAAGGAATATTTTGGTACATTTTTCAAACCATGAAAGGGATAGGTTTCTATCATCCCCTTCTTCCCCCTCCCATTCTCCCCTCTTTGTGGAGTTTTAAACAAGCAAGTGATGAAAATGTCTTGCAACTTTAGCAGACAGATGATTCCCAGTGGGAATCTAATTCTATAATGTTCGGAGCTTAAATGAAAATGAAGCTTTTCTTTTTTCTTTTTTCTTTTTTTGAAGAGGGGAAAAGGGGTACAACTTCACTTTTTAAAAATCTTTTTTTTTTTTTCGCTAATAAATCATTGCTCTTTTGATTAAACTTAGAATATTATGTCCATAAATTACAGTATTATTTGGAGCCTGCTGAAAGTTTTTTGAATTTAAATTTAGCTTTTCAGAAGCAAATGTATTACTAATTATCCTTGTGATAATATGTAGTATCTGTCATCTTTTGTCAGACGCTAATCGTTTTTGTTAAAGTACATACTGTTAAGTATCCTTGTTAGTTGCAATTGTACTGTTAGAAGCACAATAGTTGCACTCTGTGAATGTTATTGACATGGTGGAATGATGCTTGTGAAGTACTGAGATAGCAACATCTGTTCCATGGTATGGCAACTGGATTTGGGGGAGGAGGAGGGGGGGGGGAAGGAAGGCAAAAGCTTCCTGTATTTTTTACACAAGTGTTGAAATGTTGCACTTTCAGGTGTACTGCTTGTAAAAAAAAAAAAGGAAAGGAAGGAGGCATGGGTGATAATTTTTTTTTTCTTTTGTTAGGAAATCACTGTATGTCTCTCTCTCTCTCTCTCTCTTGCTTACACATACACACGCACACACACTCTTTCTCACACACTATATATTGTGTCACATACACACACAGTCACAGCCACATGTGTACATAAATGTTGGAGATCCATTCAAAAGACAAAACAATTTGCACCAAAAGATGATGTTTTAAGCAGAGAGATAAGACGAGTAGATGATGTTCTCTACAGTATTTGGTAATATCCACTTGAAAAGGAAGAAAAGAAATTAATTCATTTGAATAAAATGTAGATATAGTTTGTAAAAAATGTTTGTTTTAAAAGCATATTGTTATGATTATTTATTGGAAAGAAGATAACTAAATTACCTGTGGTATAATTTCTTGTTTCTAGAAAGAAAAAGACACACCCAAAGGTTTGGGAAGGTTTCTATATACAAGAAAAGAAGGGTCATTTTTCAAGTTGAAAGTGAACCTTTAGTTCATCGTTCTTCTCAACATTTCCATCACTCTGACAGCTCAAGACGCTTTGAACACAGACCTAAAGTTCTTTTCATTTTGTTTTGTCCTCTACAGTTCAGTGCGTGGTATCGGGAAGACATGTGGTAGAACTGGTAGCAAACAATCTGAGCAATGGACTGGATGAAATGGGGTCTGAAGCATTGAGCCACTGTTGTCGTGATGTGGAGAACATTGTATGAGAAATGTACAAATCAATAATCCTGGCAGCTGTCTTGTTCAATGAAATAAATTGTTAAATGGTGGACTTTTTATTTTCTCGAGTATCTTTGTGGAAATATGAAAGGTTCTTATGTGTAAATATTCTGTCAATGAAATAGGAAAGTTGATGATGACTTTTTAGGATTAATTACTGTTGTGCCACCCGGTTTCCCTTGTGATGGGTTTATAAATAAGTGATGTTGCCAAATGGCTTTGGGATGCTTTGTACATTTGTTATGGTGTCAAAAACTTTTCTTTGTGATTTCTTTCTCTTTAACTGTTGTTTAAAACTGAGACATGTTCATTTATGTCTTTGAAACATTCTTGTATTAGAAGGAGGATATTGGAATAAAAGACAGGATTTTTATATTTGGTGGTGTGATGGTGTTGGTTATGATGATGCTGGTATACTCAAACGTGATCTCAACACTGAGATAGTTTGCAAAGCTTTTGGGTAAAGGACATTGCTGTGTTTGAATCCAGTGTCATGGGGATACCTATATGAATGCATGTACAAACAAGAGCACAGTTTGTTTTGTTTTGTTTTTAAATGTATGGTGTAAATGTGTCATTGATAAATGTAAAGTTATGTCATTCAATGTGTCTGGTAATTCGTAGGGTGTTATTGCTGTAGTTTTCCTGCAATGGTAGATGCATTTAAGTCTTCTTTTAGTTGGATTTTTCAATTCAGTGAATTGGAATAGAAAACAAGCCGAAGCAGTCATGTATCACACCTTACAGTATTTACTACCTGTTTGAAGTTTGCATTTATGCGAAAAGCACACTGTCAGTGAACGTTTGTGTGTGCTTGAGTAAACCATCCGTTGTATAAGGATGCACTGTACATAGCCTACAGCAAATTAAAGTTTGCCTTAGATTTAAGAATGATGATTAAACCATATTTAAATGTTAAAAAATAAGTAAGAGTCCACATGCGAAATTAAAGCGAAGTTTTAATCAAAATGTCAAATAAATGTGGGAGTTGATGACTGAAGAGAGTGAGAAATTGGAAACAGAGTTGTCTGTGCTTGGATGAGCACCATAAACTGATCCGAGTCCGTGTCATCAGTTGCTCTGAATCAAGCGGTACAAGCAAAGGCAGTAGTGAAGACAGTGACACAGCTTTAAATCCAGGGCTACCACTTCTCTGTGGATTCGTGGGTTTCATTTAGTGACGGCTGAAAATAGAAATTGAGAAACAGATTCTTTTTTTTCTTCTTTTTTTAGGGGAAAAAATCAGAGACAAATGAATGTTTGCAAAAAGTGGCAGTCAGTGTTGCACATTTGGTATGTTAGCAAGCAAACGACACTGAAATTAGGAGGTCTTGTATTCTTCGTAAGACCTCAAGAAGACTGTGGACTTCATTATGGCGACAGGATTGAAGATCTGACATAACCAAAAAAGAAAAAGAAAAAAAAAAAACTGACTGCAAAAGTATTCGTCATAAGAGCAGCGTTTACCATTTTGTCTGACTGGTTCAAGACCTTGAAAGTAAGCTGATGTCTTTCTGTAACATCATGGTGTCAGCAAGATGCTGCAAGACTTAAAGCGATGGACAAAAGCTAATGGAACAAGTGGTCCCGATTGTGGCTGGCCCTAAAACTTGACTGTACACTGCACGATGCTCTTGACTGATGTCAGATCACACCATTTTGAAAACAAATTTTGAATATTCCATATGAGTGTGGGCCTGTCCACCAGAACTGCTCCCCACCCACCTTAAAATTTCAGGTATCTTAGCTTTTCCTTGTTGGCAGCCCTGTAAATACACTGCCAGATGTTGGGAGTTCGAAATCCTACTGACCCCGAATGTAAAAAAAAAAAAAAGATGATTTTGCTGCCCATGGTTAGGTGTCACACAGTAATATTAGACAGGTTCTCTGTCCACACCTTCTTGGCCAGTTACCCCTATCTGCCATATTATATCTTTGATGGGTGAGGATGCTAAACGTAAATGAACCAACAAAGAGGTCAAAAACACATAGTCATGCAGTAACATTCCATGAGTTGTTTCGAGTGAAACGGGATGAAAATGGGTGCTACAAATCATCTGTGTTCAAACAACAGTTTTCAGTGTTGTATATATGAACGGGGAAAAAAAGCATGAAGGAAAGGAGTGTGTGTATATGTATATATGTATGTGTGTGTGTTTTGGGATCATCTATCATAGGGAAACCATCTAACAGTTTAATGAAATAGTAAGTTTGTACGACATTAATTCCTAGTTTTCTCTTCAGACGATACTCGCCCTACCTTGTTTCCTTTCGTTCAGATTGCAGTCAGAGATATCGTACGTCTAGCCATCACTAAGTAATGCTCATTTGCTGTACAGTCAGGACATCACGCATTGAGCAGTCAGTCAGGCAAAACATGACCAGTCATAAGCCAGCCATCCTTAACCCGCCTACCCTCGTCCCAACCCAGCCGCACGACTCACTCGCCCATTTACTATAAACAGGTGTTTCCTTGAGCCCAGCATGAGTGGATCCCCCCCCCTCCCCCCCCCCCCCCCCCCCCCCCCCCCCCCCCCCCCCCCCGGAAGGTGCCACCATGTCCATTCATTGAGTTTTTTTAAAAAGTTACTTATGCGGGCAGAATTCACCCAATATAGGCAGAATTTACCGATACATAATGACTGACATGACATGGGCATGGAAGGGAGACGATATCGGTGCCAAGATCACGATACCAGTGCGTGAAGGGACACAAAATTTTGGGAGGGAGGGGTGTGATTTCTTTTATTTTATTTGGGGGGGGGGGGGGGGGGGGGGGGGGGGGATGATCATGAAGATGATGCTCTGAGTTCCAATCTGATCAGAGATTACTGAAAAGGCTTTACGCAAGCGTTCCTTTTATAACACATCCCAGTGTCGGCTAGACCTGAGAGATGCAGACACCAGCAGTGTTGCTAAGGGAATTTGAGGATCAGTCTCAGAGGCTTGTCAATGTAATGGATGACGGTGAGTTTTGTGGTGTCCTCTGTGTGGTTCCAGTCTTTCTTTGGAACCCATAGCACACTCAGTTCGGGGTAGAAACTGGATATGGTTGAAGACACAAGAAATGAATTTCTTGGATGGGAAATGAACCATGTCTTAGCAGTCCTTAGGTGCACGTGCTAAACATCTTGGATCATTCATTACATCACAGATTGTCTGGATATTTAGTTTTGCATAGATTTGTATTTTGGTACATTTCTTTTTTAAACAAAGTTGAGTAAAGCTTGAGGGATTGGCATGACCAACTCAGGATAGTACAAGCATAGGTGTATCTTCAAAACTGTTCGTTATTACAAGGACAAGGGAGATGCAATTACTAAAACCTCAAATGATTACAGCTAGTAAAGATGGGCCAATTACATCATGATACAGAATGGAGGAGTTGTCAGTTAGAGGACACGGTCAAAATTGCATGGATTTTAGGAGGGGAGGGAGGATGTTGAAAAATACTGTCACATGAGGTCTTCCAAAAGCTGCAGGCGTTTCCTCAGTTTGCGCCCAGCAAGAAATAGCTGTGTGAAGCAATATCTTCCATTCTGACAGTATAACACAACATTATCCTTTTGTAGCTTCATGTGTGCATATATTTTAATTTTTTTCTACATTTCTGAAACCTGAAATACAAAGCATATTTCTGGTGCGCTCTGCAATTAGATTTCTTGACAAAGAAGAGTCCTCACGCTGGCAGAAATGACAAAGGCCAATGTATTATCCATGTACAATTTTTGATGGACAGGATCCTAAATATTAACGCACTGAGTTTTGAAGCCCTTTAAAATGAGAGGAAATTTCTTGATACAGAGCAGAACGAATGGTGACTTTCATATTCAATGAATTATTTTCATTGTGTATGAAATTACTTTTAAAAAGTTTTAGACTGGTAATAATCAAAAAGAATGTTTCATTAAAATTTTTTTTTTTAGCTGCTCTGATTAATGAGGTTTTCTGTAACCCCATGATTGTGTATCCTAAACTCGTTCGTTAACGGAGGGGATTCCCATGTTATATGACAACGCATTTGCCAGACCTGCTCATCTCGTCAGAACTTGTTGGTCAGCTGTTAATGGACTTGGCTGCACTAAAAAAACAGTAAGGAATGTCCGCATTGAGTGTGCCAGCGTTATGAGACCTTTGATCATGCAGCCACGGACTTATAGCTAGAGCTCAGCCATGACTGACAAGGGTAAAGGGGGGACGTTCAATTGCCAACATGGTTCCATTGCACTGCAGTTTGATTTTATTGGTCAGGTATAATTGATATCAATAAATTGGCTAGCAGGCTGAAGTGTTTTGCAGCACTGTCGCCTTTGTTGAGAAACTCGTAACAAAATTTGAGATTTGTATGAGGTACGCTTTAGGGTGTACGAGAATAGAAAAACTGTCACATACACAGTATGTATACAGACAGACAATGGATTAAAATGTGGTTGCTATCCATTTGGTGCTTCGACAGGTGTTTGGTGGGATGTAAGCTCCTCTAGGGTGGTTTCATACTTTCTAAGAGCAGCTGCTAGTTCTTCCAGGTGATATTTCTCTGTTTGGTTTGTTACCTGAACAGTCCTGTCTTTGCACATCATTTTTGGAGGAATTAGAATGAAACGTGGCTGCACAGGGCGCTGTTGGCATTGTTCCCGATAATTTTAGGTTTGGAATAAGAAGGGAGGTGTTTATAATTTCCTTGAGCTAGCTGCCAACAAGACACCAAGGTGGTTTTGATGGCTGGTGTGAAAGATGTATTTCACCACGCCAGAGACCATTTTCAGCACAACCCACCCTGTCTGGGTGCATCAGTCACTTTACTTGAGGCAGAAAGTGTGGGTTTTTTTCTTTCCCTCTGATAAGTTATAAAGATTTCAAAAAAAGTATTTGAAAATTATAATAGGAATGGTTCTCTATGCTTCTTTAGTTTAAGCTGAAGATGAAATAGTGACTGAAATTTCAGACAGTGAAAATGCGATTTTAAAGGTCACTAAAACGTAAAATTGTAGTGCAAGGAAAGGGGTAAAACTAAACATTTTTGTTGTTGTCTTTGTGGGAAATGGAGAGTATGGGGAGGCACGGCTATGGTTTAGTGTCAGATTGCTTTCATGTAGGTCCCTTTCCTTTCGACTGAATGTAACGTTGGGGCTGGTACAAGGTTTTTTTGGGTTTTTTAAAAAGTAGTTTCTTTTAATTGTAAGTGTGCATGTGCAAGTGTGTATTTGATAGAAGGCTATCGCTTTTCATTGCTTTGTGGTTGCTAATAGAGAACAGAACCATGATACGGTGGATCTTTTAACTTCAACTGTATGAGAAACGATATATATATATATATATAAACTGTGAGGATGCTGCGATGCCGTTTCCCTACGTGTCAGTGGCACTAGTTTAGTTACAACCCCCATTCTCTTATTCCCACCCGCTCAGCAGCACAACCTGAAAATGTATTTTTCTATCGTTGCTCATTTGTGATAATTGAAATATTTACATGTTGTACAGACACATGTATATATACATACATATATATATATCCTGGTGATTTTTATTATCTGTTCACTTTTCAGTGGTTTTCATGTGATCGTTTTACTGTTATTGTTATCTGTCAATCAAATTATTCCGTAGCGAGGAAGGGGAGAGGGTATTTTGACTTCTGCATTTATGTTACTGGATGGGGGCTGAATGAAGTTGAATGACAAGGTATGTTGTTTGTACATGCATTTTTTGTTGCACAGACTGTCGGAAGCTGAGACATTTTCATCGCATAGCTGAACTGGGGATGCGTCTTCTGTGTTCGATGGAAACGTCGATCTTTGAAGTGATCAACATGTGTCATTTTGATTGCCAAAGTTTCGTTTGTACTGGAATGACATGTTAAGATGCCGTTGAAGGAATGTGTTTTTTCAGTCCTTATGCTTTCATCTGTATTTCAATGTGACATGGATTGATTAGTGGGCTGGTAGTGGACGGAGGTTTTTAAATGATAACGACCCCTCCCAGACACGCATAACCAAGTCCCACTAATGTTATCAAAGGGTAAAAAATGAGTAGAGAATTTAATCTCTTCACTCCCCTCCCCCCTTGCTTTCCACCCCAAGTCTCATCTACTACAGAGCAGAAAGAATGGCGGCTTTCTTTTTAAAAAAAAAATTTAATCCCAGGGATTGGAAGAGTGGGAAGAGAGGAGGATAGGCAGGCAGCAGTGAAAGGATGAGAGTTAAAACAGAAGAAGGAAGAGAAGGATCCAGGGTGACATCATAGGGATGATTGTTCTGGGGCATACTGTCTGTAACTCAGATGATATTCTATTTCATGACACTGTTGAAGACCTACCATTAGTTGTTGTGGAAAGTCGGTGACTGTGACGCTCGGGGGGTGATTCAATTCTTATGGCAGCATTAGTTCTTTCCTTTTTTTTGTGTGTTTGTTGTATAACAGAATCCCTGATGATTCCCGGGCTAGAGTTTAAGGGTAAACCATTTCAAGAATGTGCGAGTTTTTCTTTTAGTTAGGTTTTCTGTTGTTTAAGCTGTCCTCTGTTAACCCTCTTGCATTTGCATTTTCCAGCCAAAATTGCTCCTAGTATTCGTATTTCTTTTAGAAATCAGTGGAATGCGGACAGTTCATGACCCTAGTCTTTTGAATGAATCATTTCACACACCACATACTACTAAGATTTCATTGGACACCTCTCAGGGATGCCCATTTATTTTGGCCAGCCTTGACTTGAACAAGGTTGCAGTGTGAGCGAAAGTAACACGGCATGTGCGGCCGGTTGCGGCCATAACGAACACCAGGGGAGACAACCAGAGCGACCGAATACAGGCGAAAACAAATGCAAGAGGGTTTAAGCTCCCCATTCAGTGGCATTGTTCCCATGTGGCTGATGCTGAATCCTTTAGCATGACAAAAGTTTCGCTTTGTTGCTAAGCCTACAGCCAGCAGTTTACAGGGATAGGGTGGTTTGGGAGGTCATGGCAAGGCCACATTCAAGAAGAGAGCCTGCACTGGTGGTCAGTGAGCTTGGAGACACTCAGGGGATGTCAATCAATTTCAGCTTGCCCAAGCTACAAGGGCCCTTCAATAAGTGATGCAAGGCAGAGGAACTATTAAGGTCACAATAAACATTATCATGTCAACGTAAACAGCAATGTTATTAGAGGTATGAAGTCAAATTTTATAGCTTTGTGAAAATGACAATCCCCTATAAGGGTGAAATGACAATCCCTATAAGGGTGAAATTGAACTGTGTCCTCAGGATTTTTGAGCTATGATACTAACACCTGCCGTGGACATGGTTTGTCAGCAGTGCCTTCAAAGACAGGCCTCATGCGTCTTCCTAGACCAGACATTTTGAAATGAAATAGCCATGGCTTTGGGAAGTGATGAGATGAGTCTCCGTGATCGCAGACTGTTAATGCCACACGGTTATAAGCTGATAATTGTTCTCAATTGGTGCGATGAACATGACAGCGGTGAAGCTGTGGGGTTGTAGTTCAGGTCCGAGCCATTCTGTCAAGGCTGTGCTCCGCTTCGTTTCTCATGATACATCTTGGAATGGTCTTAGCCTCAGGGGTTGGTTCTGATTAGGTTCAACCCTGTGACTTTCTGGTTCTTTTAGCCCATGATGCTAACCGCTGGTCCACCCTGGCTCATGTGGCACCCTTGTCTTGCCTTGAACAGGAACTCTGATGGCCAGTAAAAGTAATCGTTTTAAGGTTTTCAGGCATGTTGAATTCATATGAATTATTTTTATGGTGAATGAGCATGGGGGCTGAAAATACAAGTTTGAGTGGACTGTATTCCTGCATTGGACAAAGAAAGGTTTCTTGTTGTCTGTAGTTGGGCTAAAGTTTGTTGAATGCTGGTTAAATGTTTTTAGACTTACATTTCATCCCACTTCCCTTGCCCGAACATTTATAATTTTGGTACCAATACTTAACGTTTATCCATGTTTATTGACGTTTTTCTGTCTTCGCCATGACAGCACAAAGTGTTCATTTCTCCAGCACATTACAAGAGAATCTGCTCTATGTGATTTGCACTCAGAAACGTTCTTGGATCTTGCTGTAGGTGAAAAGTCTGTCTTTGTATTTAGATAGTTTTGGAGGAGTCCGTGTTATTGCCCAGTTTTGTTGCCTTTCATTTCTGGGGAATGGCAGTGTTTTGGTACGCACTTGTTCTGTTGCTTCTGCAAGATATGATGCTACAGCACAGTAATGTTCCCGATTCTCATTGGGTTGTTTGTGTGTGAACTAAATGTTTATATTATAGTGATGTGTCAACATTTGCCCCAGTAGTCACATGGATGAACTGCATTGGGAAGACCTTATATCAGAATAAATAAGAACCACTAATTCTGGAAACGGTTAACGTAGACAGTACTCTCTGCCTCTGATACGTATGAAACCTCTCATGATTTTTATGGGTATTGGCTGTTTGTGAGACTTACTCCTTTTTTTTAAATTCTTTTTAAGATATGTAATATCAAGACTTAAATTTTCGAAGTTATTTGAGTTTTGTTTGTCAGACCGTAGCGATATGCTTCAATAGTACGATTGATAGTTTGTTCCTAGCATGTTAACAGTTGTGTACAGTAGATGCACTCTAAAAACCATGTTATTGTCACCCCTGACGCAGCTCCCCTTAACCTGTTCTTTGTGGTCAATGAGTGTATGACTAGGTCAGTGACCAAACAATAGCGCTGTCTGGGCACAATACAGACGCTTTTCCAGTGTAGCCAAGTGGTTGATAGTCGGTCTTCTTGGCTGCTTCACCACCGATATGATCAAACTGCTTTGTTATTCATTGCTCTGTGTATTCTCGGTGGATGGGTAATGAATATGATCAATCTGATCTTTGAATAGCCATCAAACTGCAGTTTTTACTTCCAATGTGTGGGGAAAAATGCCAAGGGAAGCAGCTACACAGCTTATCGCAATTCTGATCAGAAAAGTACCACTGTCTGTGACAGACTGAACATTAATGCTTTCAAATATAAACGTGTAATGAATAAGCCTTATAAAGTGTCCATTTGAAGAGAAGATGTTAACGCACCATATGTGGTTCCAGTGTCCCTTCTTAGAACTTTCCATATTCATTGCCTGATTGATTTCATAGTTATTATTGCTGATCACTCACTTCTGTTCACTGCAGCAACATAATGCTCTTCCAAATCCGGTTGGAACATCACTTTTGTCGCTGTTAACACTAGCTTATTCATATAAAGTTTAGGAAGTAGCAGTTTTTGACGTTTATTTCTGTGCATTCTCATTGTACCATAAGTCTTATTGGACTGATATGTGGCCCTTTGCGGTTGGCTGGGTTATAAGCAACATTATCTTATCTTATTGGACTGATGTTTTCAGACAGTTACAAGATCCCTCTGAAACCACTTTTCTGTGAAAAAGACAAAGACAAGTAGAGCGAAACGTCCCTTTGATACAGCAATAGACCTGTGCTCTGTTTTTAAATCATTTGCTGTCAGTATTATGAATCACTTTTAGATGGATAATCCAGAGAAGAGTTCCATCCTGAAAAACTTGTTAGTGCCTTGTGTTTGTACCTTGTCTCCCACAGGCATCTACGCAGCATCCAGCCTCGCTTTAGACAGTAGTGCTTGCCCAATTATATTAAGGTGTTGGAAAGACACATTCATTCAAAGAAGAAAAAGAAAAAAAAAAGGAAGCAAATCAGATGTAATTCATTTTTTGAGTATTCCGTTGTGGAATGGTTTAGTTTGAAAGGGGGAAAAAAATTTGAAGATAAAGATAAAAGTAAACAAAAGTACACAGTCTTCTGCTCCAGTACCACCTTTAACTGTATCATCAGGTCATGTACACTTATACGTCAAACAGTGGTCCTCTGTTTTGTTCATGCTTTTTTTCCCCATGCTTCTCAGGTTCTGTGTTCATAAATATTTGATGTGGTGATTAAATTATTTTGACTTCGTCTTTTTCCATTCGTGTCTTTTGGTACATGTCATCCGCTTTTGTTAATCATTTTGTTTGTTGTTTGATAGAGTATCATTTTATCTTAGGATTTATACACATTGCCTTTCCTATAAGAGGGTATAGCTGCAAGGCAGTGGCGGTTTGAAATAGTCGTCCTACTGTGGTGTTCGTTCTGGAATGTCTCTGCATATGTTTCTCTCATTACAATTCAGAACATGCCAGCTTTTGTATTGTAAGCAGGCAATGGGGTAGTAAAGATACAAACATTGTGCAGGGGGGGACACTAGCTGTGTATGCCACAATAGCCGTTTATCAGTCCATATGATTTTAATGGAGTTTGTGTGGTAAAACACACACAGCCCTGCCCCCACCCCTCCCTTTTTTTTTCTTTTCTTAAAACCTGAAGACGGAAAATGAAATAGAATGACTGGCGCTCTGAGCAAGGTATTGTTATATGTACCTGTAGGATGTCAGTAGATAAGCTGCTATGCATTGTTGTAATGTTGCACGCGCCCCTCCCCCAACCCCTCCCCCAGGATAGGCACATCTAGTTTGAATATTCAGTCTTGACTTTTTGCCCTCAAAAGGGCTGCATTTAGCTGGCTGTAGTAACTCTGAAACTTTCAGCTGCTAGGTGAATTGCACCCCGCCTATTCAGTCTACCAGGATGTTCAGCAGAGGTTCCAACCGTTGCAAGAGCTTCAGGTTCCATGTTTAAATACAACAACCTGCCAAGTAGGAAATGGTCACCTTGCTGACGGTTTCTTAGAAGTCCAGTCCCCACTCTGGTGATAGCTGTTCATCTGAGAGAAATGTACATTCCACATCTGCAGATGTCTGCGGCGTGATCCAGATGATCATCCTCTGTTCAGTGCCTTGTCGGTCAACAGCGGTTGTACATATCTGTTGAAGGAGTAGTTAGTTCCCACTGCTGTTTGAAGTGGCCCGTTTGTCCCTGGCATAGATTACAGATTTGCGTCTGTTGCATATCTTATCGCAAGTTTATGACACACAGTGTGATCAGTGAGATAGCTTTCAGTATTGCAGAAACATTTTCAGATTTGACTGGGCATCTGCCTTCCTTAAATTGGTCAGTTCCCCAGCCTGCCACAGTTCACCTCCATTGGGTGGATGGGGATGAGGACCAACTTCTGACAATGTTTTTCAAGAGATGTGCATCCAGCAAAAGCAAACAGGGGGTGGGTGGGGGGTGGAGTGGAGATGGGGGAGGGGGAGGACTCGTGAAACAAATGGCTGTCAGGCTGGGAAGCAGTAGCTGTAATGTATAGGGATGATGACAGGCCTTAAGCATCCAAGCGTTGGCGACAGTGTATGAAACTGCATTTATCAGCAAGCTTTGAAGAGGCTACAATGTGACTGGTGTTTTGAAAGTTAGTCTAAGGATATCAGTATCTTTTTTTTTGTCTTTTTTTTTTTGCATTCTATATAAAAGCAGGAGAAAAGTGGAAATGAATTCAGGATGGGAGTGGGATTGCCAGAGGAAAGAATCAGGAGAAGGCAGGAAAGACTGGTTGTTGGGAACGACAAAAGGAAAAAATTGAGGCTAGCTTATCATTATCAAGGGCATCAGGTAGTTGAAAACCACTTTAGTGATGATTTTTTTCCCCCATTGTTTCTCTCCTGATCCAGTAGCAGAATGATGATGGCTGATACTTTTCAGCATCATTATGCCAGGGTTGGCATTTGTAAATCCCCAATCGAAACTGCAGATCCATATTCAGTGTTGTTCTTTGTGAGGGATTTTTTTTTTTCGATAAGCTTGTACATTCGAAGTGAATGGTCTTCATGGGGGCTTCCCTAGCTTTGTGTCATTCGTCCAATGGAGAGAGCTGGTGGTTGAGAAGTTTGACCAGTGTGAGTTGGGAGATTCATAGGAAAGGTTTGCACACACACAAAATTTTGTCTTTTCTGCCGGTGGACAAAATCAAAACACTTTTGATTTGTAAACCTGAGCATGAAGATAAGGACAAAATAAGAGCTTAACCATTCTTTCCATCAAGTGCATAAGGGCAAAATAAGAGCTTAACCATTCTTTCCATCAAGTGCATTTCAATATCTACCTCCTGCACTTACTGTTGGTGGTGGAGAGATGGGAGGGGGGGGGGGGGGGTCGGGAGGAGCTGGGTGTCATTTCAGTTGTTTTTAAATTCTAGTGTTTGTAACTTCCTGCTCTTACTTATTGTCGCCTCCTTTTGCATTTAAATTGCTGTTCAATACTTGAGTGAAGACATTTCAGCTTTGAGGGACGAATGCAATCTCATTCACTATCATCAGGAAGGCCTCAGAACTGTGATTAACTGAAAAACGTTAAGTTCTTGCTCTGGTAAAGTCTGCAGCTTCTGATTTTTTATCCTCAAGAAAATTTGATTGATCTTGATTGTATTTGTTATTTTTTTTAATTTGCTATAATAGTGGATACACATACATACAAAAGGATTAGATTGTACTTGTATCGATTGTTAGGATTAAATTTGGGATTTTCAAGTGGAATCTAAAGGTCCCGAGTTGAAGTATCTACTGTTGTGTGCACGGCGGCTGATTTATTAGTTTAACCTTCTCATTGGAAATTATAGTTTTTATCATTTCATTGATTTTTCTCAAAGCCGTTTTGTTTATTTTTGAGATCCCCCCCCCCCCCAGGGAGATGAAGGATTTTGCTTGTTCATGAGTTTTTCTGCCATTGCTCAATGAGTTTTACAAACTGTGAGGTCGTTGCTTTCTACCTGCTGGGTAGCCTCCATGTTAGCTTGCAATGAAGTTGGTATATCTGTTTGTGTAGATCAGGATGTTGATTTTGTTTCCCCCGTTGACCTCTTTGCATGTACCTTTGTTGTTGGCCACTTTGTGACATGGGGTGTGTAGCACAGGCTAATCAGCACTGAAGGTGCATGGCGGCTAAATCAGTGCATTTGTTGGCTTCGTCTTCAGTAGCAGTTGAACAACTTCCTACTTTGTGTACTGTTGTTGTCAGCATCTGCAGTGTTTTGTCTTGTCCTACGGTTTCAGTTTTTGCCATATTGAAATAAATGACCTCTTAATGGGATGCTGTGTGGTAGTCTTTTTTTTGTGGCTGGGTGTCTGTGCTGGGCATTTTAATTTCATTTTGGGGTTTCTTCATGTTTTGTTTTGTTTTTTAACACAGGGGTGATTTGACCAGAGTCGGACTTACAGCTTCTGAGCTTAAACATGCAATTGACCATACTTACTCTGACAGATTGTATGATCTCCTTTGTGATGAAATGCAAATGAAACTCCATTGTGTCAGAGTGAAATGTACTTCCTGCAACAGTGTAAATCTATATGGCTTTTGTATACATATTCTCAGAGATATATGCCCTGATGTGGCCCTTTGTGGTCGGCTGGGCTATAAGCAACATTATCTTATCTTATCTCAGAGATATTTACGGAGGAAGAACTTGCCTCACCGTTAGCTGGATCATGGTGTCGCAAAAACAAAACAAAACAAACAAAAAAACGAAGATAGAGACTTGGGAGTTTTCTTTTCTGAATTGAAGCTCATAATCCTGTGACACAGTTGCTGTGTTGCAAAGTATTCTATGCTGCCCTTAACTGACCAAAGCATGGTGGCACCCATCTTTTTACCAAGCACCCCAGTGCATGCTTGGCTTTTTCTTGTTTCTCTATCCCAACTGACATCAATACAGCTTACTGGACATATAATGTACATAACTTATTGGTGACGGCATACACACGAAAGTCGGCGAAGAGTACACTTGCACATACAGTGTCCAAAACATTCAGAGAAAAACAAGGTCAATAATGTTACTAAGAAAAGTGAAGAAGAAATCATAGGAGAAAGATGATATTATGGTACCGCTATGGAACGAGATTTCTTTTCCAGTACCACTATGAAACAAGATTTCTTTTTCCCTTAACCAAGTCACATTGAGCCGAGAGAAATTGTTCTGTACTAGACATCAGACACACAATTCATGTTCAGACAACACAAAGGAAGACTGCAATAGATATTGGTTTGTGATGTTGTTTATTCTTCTTTTTTTCTAATGTTCAAGATACTTAAAAAAATGGAAGGCCAAAGCGTGGCGGAACCCAAACCTACTCTTGGTGTGGGATCGAAGGCACTCGTGAAAAAAAAAGAAATCAATGTGATTCTTGTAAAGAAAGTGAAACCTTAACAATTAGTCAGTTGTCATAGGCTAGCAGCTGTCGTTCACATCGAGACACGTACAGCAGAAAAAACAAACGGCTATCAACAATCATGATGAGTTTATAGGAAAGAAGCGCCTGTTTTTAAATGGTCACAGCATTTGCATGTTGGAGATGACAGTTGTGAGGACAAACCACATATACGGTTGGATTTCTACTGCATTTAAACCCTCTCTGTCCACCTAGCATTAAATGGATACTTGATTCAGGCCAGGGAATGTTAAATGCAGTGGAAGGAGAGGGATGGGCACAGTTTTCCATCATTCTGTTCCCCAGGCACGGTGAACCTCTTGCAGTCATGACTGCCCCAACAGTCATGAAGCTTTAACCTTTTAATCTTAACTTTATATGAGTGTGTATTGAATTGTACCTTCAGAACACCCCCCCCCCCCCCCCCCCCCCCCCCCCAAAGAAACACAGATTCCAAGAACAACGAATCTGGGTATCTCAGCTGCTGCTTTCTCTTCAGTAGGGTGTCCACTGCACATAGACAAAGTAATGTACACCTAAGACAAATACCAAACACACTACACGAGACCATGTGCATTCTAGACAAATCAGAACACACCATAGACAAAACTCTGTACACTTCAGACAAAGCTAAACTCGCTATTCAAAAATCCATGTACACTTCAGACAAATCCAAATAAATTACAGACAAGTCCTTGTACACATCACAAAATCCAAATGCATTATAGACGAATCCATGTATGTGTCATACAATTCATATACACTTTAAAAAAATCCGTGTAATCAGACAAATCCAAACTTGCTGTACACAAACCCAGTATTCTTCAGGCAATTGAAATTCACTACAGACAAATCCATGTACACCCTGGATAAATCCAAACTCGCCATAAACAAATCCATATATACACTCAGACAAATCCAAAGTCACCCTAGACAAATCCATATAAACCTCGTGCAGTTTCACATAGACTATAGACAAATCCCTGTACAAATCTGAACTCGCTGCACAGAAATTCATGTACACTTAATGTACAGATAAATCCATGTACACTCCAGTCAAACCCAAACTCGCATAAAACTAATCCACTTACACTTCAGACAAATCCAAAAACACCACAACAAAGCCATGACCACTTCATACAATTTCAAACAAATACAACACAAATCCATGCACACCGTAAACAAAGCCACAGACAATACAAAAAACTGCATATAGTTCAAAGAAATCCAAATACGCTATAGACAAATCCATGTACATTCCAGACAAACGCAACAGACAAAACCAAACATCCTGTAAATTGATGTACACATTGACAAAACATGCACGTTTCAGACACCCAAACTCACTGCGGAATCACTCTACACATACAAACAAAGGCACATAATCTTCAGACACATCCAAATTTGTTTTAGAGAAATTCCATGTACACTCCAGACAAAACACACCCTAGACAAATCCATACACACGCTGCACAATCATAACTCGCTGTACACAAATCCATGTAACTATAAACCAACCAACCCTTGTACACTTTACACAACTCCAAACTCATTAAACTCGTGTATACTTCAGACATGCTTAAACACATCACAGACAATTCCATGAACATTCCAAACAAATCCAAACATGCTGGACAAATTTCTGTACACTTAGACAAACCCAGTCTCACTACAGACAAATCCACGTACACTTCAGACAAGTCCACCCTCATTATAGACAAATCCATGTACACTTCAGACAAGTCCACCCTCATTATAGACAAATCCACGTACACTTCAGACAAGTCCACCCTCATTATAGACAAATCCACGTACACTTCAGACCAGTCCACCCTCATTATAGACAAATCCACGTACACTTCAGACAAGTCCACCCTCATTATAGACAAATCCACGTACACTTCAGACAAGTCCACCCTCATTATAGACAAATCCACGTACACTTCAGACAAGTCCACCCTCATTATAGACAAATCCACGTATACTTCAGACAAATCCAACCTTGCTGTTGACAAAACCGTGTATGCTTCATGCAAATCAACAACAGAAAAATCCATACAGCGACATGCATGCTTCAAAACAAATCCCTGCAAACAAATCCATATACACAAATCCATATACGCAATAGACCTATTCATGCACACTACAAGTCCACACAAATGATTCCGTATGAATGATTAGATCCATTCACCATAGACAATTCCACATATAGTATAGCCAGATCCATAAGCACCACAGACAGCTATCACTGAGGTACTTCCACCTAATCTTGACAAATCAAAGTATGTTGCAGACAAGTCCATACATACACACACAAAATCCATGTACTTGACAGACATTCCATGTTTGCATATTTGTAATATATCCCACTCAAATCATGTACAGCACAACAAAAATATTGCAATAATGCCATTAATGTAATAGTCAACTCTATGTACACCATAGACAACCCAGGCATACAAACATTTCTTGTTTTGAAATTCAGGGCAAATCCATGCTTGGTGTGGACTCCACACATGAGATTAAAAAGAACTATAAGATCACGAATTGTTTCTTTCATAATTATTATACCTATTGCTCTCTACTTCAGCTCCTTGGTAATATCTGTGGGCATATTTGTCCTAGTCATGAATGACAGTTTTGTCATTTTGAACTTGGATCATTTTTTGTTCTTGAATTTTCCAGTGCATGTCGGCTGGACGCTGTCATCTTTGACATCTGTTCCTGTAATGAAGGTTCAGCCAGCCTGCTCAAACTACCAGACCTCCTCAGGGACAAAGTTCGATTGGCTACATACAGCTTGGGTTCGTAATTTCTTGGTTTCGTTTGACATTTGATCTTCTCCTTATCTGTCCTGGCAGGTGGGCGTCTTACTGACGAGTCAGTCAGTACTGATGGCTTCATGGTGTTGGGATATGGCCTTGCTGATCCATTGCCTCCGTCTGACTGAAGCTGGTTTGTGTTCTGTCCCACGTTGGAAGGTTCTCGCCGCCTATCTGAAGGAAGGAGAGGCAACCTTCCTGACTTTTCACTGTCGGTGCCATCTTGGTGAACACTGTCAGAGCTGTTATTCCAAACATATGGGGATTGACGCACATCGCCTTCTAAAGGTCTATCAGAATGTTCTCCCCCTGAAGGAAGTTCTCTGCTTTTCCTTCTCCTGGCAGACGCACAGTTTTTCTCTTGATTCTCTTCTGTTTGGTCATCCAACCAAGGCCTGAGGCCAGTGGTGATCTCATTCCTTGTTTCCTTCCCTTCATTTCTGGAGTTGGACCGACTTCTACCTGACCAAGGGAGGACACTGACATCAGCTTCTCCTTGACTGGCACCTTCACCCCCATCCTGCCAAGGCTTCCTGTTTGTCACAGAATCCGTCTGTGATTTCTTCCCTTTCTTCCCATCACTCAGTATGCTGGCCTGCGGACTGTCCAGCCAAGGCCTCAAACCTGTGATCACCTCTGATTCGTCGCACGGTTGAGGAATTTGTGATGAGCTCCTGTGAGACAGTGAAGGCATCTCCGGTTCAACTTTTGCATCATCCCCAGCGTCAGCGTCGATTTTAAAATCTTTGCTTTTCATTTCTTTGGCGATTTTCTGCTGCTCCTCTCTGTCGCTGACCATAGCACGGAGTTCTTGCTCCAGCTGCTGCTGAGCTGCCTTCAGTTCTTCTTTCTGGGAGCTGGCCTTATCACGCTGCCTCTGTCGAGCCATAACCAGGCGATCCAGTGAGGCCATGAACTCTTCACCAAAGGCTGACAGGACCACTGCACCTGAAACAGGTGTTTTCCTTCTTCAGTAACAAAAATGATATGGTCTCTAACTAATCCAATCACACAGAGTGATGTGCTGTAAGTCAACTTGGGCATGGCTGACAAAAGACGACAGAACACAAATTCAAGGGAGCTATTCTGTATACCATTTGACCAGAGTGGGATTTGATGGACAGGTGTGTCACTGACAATGTACTGAAGTGAGTTCAGTTTCCAGACCATGTCTTTGGATGTAGTTGACTGTGCTCCAGAGCTTAAATGAAAACAGACTTGTCCGAAATGTTTACAGTGCCTAAATTGGTTTAACAACACAGACAGTAATCAAGCAAGTCAGATTTAACAGAAACACTGGCTGGCAAGCACTGGGCAGAAGTGCTTGTACTGTGCAATAGATATACAATTCAAATCAGGTAGTTGGAAAAGAAACCAAATCTAGGAGCTGAGAACTTGAACCAAGAGGCTGGAGATGAACACCAGATGCAGCAAACGAACCATTTGCTTTTGAAAATTAAGAAACTGATCGTTCCAAAATGGAGACAAAGCTTAGCAGAAGGCTCATATTGCAATTTGGGGCCGAGTTGGAGACAGAACAGGCTAATTACGCAAGCTTGTGCCAAGTCATTTGAGTTCAGTCTAAATGCATAAGTTGCATCTCATGAAATTACTAGTGATTATGATTTGTTCAGTTTGGTTTTGCATTTTACACAAATCACACATATTCAATAATTCTGATCCTTTGTTATTTCAAAAGTTTTACATTGCTTTTCTTCAGTGGAAGAAGGGGGTGGAGTCAATTGTTTTGGTTTTTTTTCTTTTATACCTTTCTTACCCCATTAGTTACCTCCACCTCATAGCCCAAGCAGAAAACTTGATTTCAAATGCAGAATACTTTGTGCACCGAACATTCATAAGTGCTGACTGTAGTAGTGAAAAAGATTTCATTTAAATACATGAAGTGGTGTGCACCACAGCACCTTGGTGTAAAGAAATGCACAGAGAGAGACATAGTAAACAGCCATCCGTTTCCCTGACAAGAAGATGAATTAAGAGAGTTATGTTAAACACAATTGCTATCTACTTAGCAATGTTTAACTACCACTAAATACAAACAATTCATGTACATTCTGATCCATGCATATTCTTTGTATTCATGCTTATCTCCAACAGACAATGCAAATATATTAATTCATGTTTTCACACACACACACACACACGCACACACACACACATGCATATAGAATACACACCAGACTGATTTTGTGGATCTGTGATGTCCAGTTTTGGATGATGTCTGTCCACTGCACAGTAAATCATTCTTACGGTCAGCAAAAGAAACCACAAAGAGCAGAAACACATGCACAAGGAGACAGTAGTGGTGAGACTGCGCAGGTGGAAATAAGCATCACAGGAAACTATCAACACTTGGTGCACACACACATACACTTTTCCTGAATTAAAGAAAAAAAAATCTGTTTCCTCCTTTTTTACTTTCTCTTCCAGTACAGATTTATGTGGAACATGTACATACAGTGCAAAAAAAAAAAACCAACAAAAACAAACAACAACAACCCCCCCCCCCCCCCCCCCCCCCCCCCCCCCATCCCAACAAACCAACCAAATAAACAATGTCAACCATTTCCACCACATCAGAAACCTGCATGAAAAGACACCATGCATGTTCACTTCATTATGCCTGAATTATTGACATCCTTAAGGCAGACATGCAGACAGCAACAGTCATTCTAGTTCAGTTTGTTTTTCTAACTTTAAGAGTGCAAAAAACAACAACAGAAACAATCAAAACACCTTGATGAAAAATATTTGAATATACCAGAATATACATTATAAAAAAAAAAGGTCATATGGACAAACACTGGAGGACTGACAGGTTGAGTCCACTCTGGACAGTCCAACAGTCTCAGTATTATTCACAAGATCACCAAAACACACACACATCTATATAAGAAAAACATACACATACATATGCCTGCACAGACACACAGACAATCCGGAATACTATATTCGCATATCACAATTATCTTGGAAGCTGACGCAAAATGTTGAAAGGAGCTTAAAGTGACTTGGCCTGTTCTGGCAATCCCTCTTCATTAGCTTCACATTCCAAGTAAACAACCACATCGCAATCCCTCTTCGTTAGCTTCACATTCCAAGTAAACATCAAAGTAGCCACTCCTTGGGCAGCATCAAATAAAATGGTGCCAACAAACAAATTGAATGGAATTAAGTATGAAATTGGGCGAAAAGCAGTTACAGAGGTAACATTAAAAAAGGTGGGGGGAAAAATCATGTTAAAAGGGGGAAACTCCAGTCACAAACCTGATGTTCCTGTTGTTTGAGTATGGTAAGGAACTCTTTGAGACCTTCATGACTTGTGTTGTTTCTCAGCATTCTGTAGGCTTCCAGCAGCTCTGAGGAGAAAAAAACAAAACAAAATAAGACAGGGAGAGAAACCCTTATTTACAGCTTGGAATTACCTCCCCTCACGCACAGCATTCACAACATTGACTCCTCACCATGAGATGTCAAACATTTAATGTACGCATATTGCTTCACCACAAACATGTCTAAAGATCTTCCCAAAGACGGAATGTATCTACTATATTAACAGTGGGATGATAACAGTCACATAATTATGCAAAGATCTTGTCAATGGTGAACATAGGAAATCTAAACAAAGAATGAAGAAAGAGACAGAGAGAAAGAGAAAAAAACCAGGTAGACAGGATGAAAAGAAACATACACAAGCACAATCTCACACTTTCTTACTACTTACTTTTCATGGGCTGGATAAGAAGTTCGTTAGTAGAATGCTCAAATTCACCGTAGCCTTGCCTGGAAGACAAGAAAGATTAATAGTGTTTCTTATCGTACAGTTACAGACCTACTTCTTTCTCACAATCCAGTCCGCACGCTTTACATCAAACTAGCCTTACTTCACTTATTTCACATGCAAATTCACTGCAACATTTCCGGACAAGGGACATGGTTTATGACCTGGCATTTGTGTAGAAGAAGGCGCATGAGAAGATAAAAGAAACAATCATGGAAAGGCCATTGTTGCCACAGATGTGCACTGTCACATTTTCAGATAACTTCACGGAGTAATTCCCTGTATTTACTTTAAGTCTAGGTCCTAACATACTGGAATATCATGGAATTTACTGCAGTGGCAGCTGAGTGTGACATGCAAACGAATCTATGAAATGAACTTCCCATAAAACACATCATAAGCAGAAGAGGATTGCTTGACAGTGTTATTTCAAAGAGAACTATGCATGCAAAATTATGGACATATATTAGCACATGTATTAGCCTGCCAACAAGAAAAACAGCTCATCAGCTTTTTCATACTTTCAGACTAAGTCCCTCACAGAATACACTGCGCTTCCAGCTTTCTTGAAAACAAATCAAGATTGCTCTACATAACAATGGAGTATTCAGCGCTGAAAGGGCTGCAACTTTCTGACAGCACATACTGATGGGCAGAACACAGCTGCCTGCTGCACAAAGACAAACACACACATGCATGTATGCACACACATGCACACGCACCAACCTTAGGGATTCAAACAACTGCTGAACATAATCCAGCTGAAGCTGATAAACAGCCTGGTGGAACCGAACCTCCTCCCTCAGGGCTCCTGCTTCCTGACCGACCATGTAGCAACGATGGTTGGACGCTTTCAGAGCTGCTGTCACGCACTGTTGCACCACAGCTGCCTTGCTTCGGGGCATGGTGGGAAGGGCAGGGGCCAGAGCTTCGTAGGTCACCTCGGCCATGGTCGGCTTCTTCAATGGAGGCTAGGAAAACATGGTGAGGGATGTTTGTGAACAAAGGCAGAACTGAAGTAGATACTTCTGTGTTTCTATGACGAGGGCAGAAACCAACCCTGATGAATGATCACTACACACACCAGTTTGTCCAGTTTCTTTTCACACTGATGAAATCTATTATATGAAATTTTTCAGCACTGTTGTGCTTATTCATCTAGCTGTACAGACAGATACTATATCAATTGTGTACCAACACTTCCGTGAATTAAAAACACAAACAAAAACAATGCAAGTATATCAATCTGCAAAATCAACTCACGTAGTGATGATTAGGTCATCCTGAAATGATGTGAACTCTTTTGTCACAAATACAATGATATGAACTCTTCTGTCACCCTCAAGAAAATAATGTGAATTCTGAAGTCACTCTGATGATCATGTGAATTGTTAGGGCAGTTTGATAATGACATGAAATGTTAGGTTTTCCTGATACTAATGTTAAAAGTGGTCCACCTGATTATGATGTGAATTGTGAAGTTACTCTGATGATGATGTGAATGGTCAGATCTCCCTGATAATAACATTAACTGTTAGGTCTCCTTGATGATGATGTGATCTGTTGAGTCACTCTGATAATGATGTGAACTATTGGGCCACCCGTAACTTTTAGGACCTCTTGATGATGAAGTGAACTCTGAGATCACTCTGAAAATGATGTCGACTCTTAGGTCACCCTGAAAATGATGTAAAAAACAGGGTCACCCTGATAATGATATGAATTTTTATTTCACCCTGAAAATGATGTTAACTCCTATGTAAGCCTGATACATGATGTGAACTATTAGGCCACCCAGATGATGAAGGCCACTCATGACAACGATATGAACCCACTCATCTTGAGTGGCACTCACCCAAGGGGCAGAGGGAAACAGCAGCGACAGAGACAGCAGATCCGCGGCACATTCTCTGGACATGGCGCAGGCTCGCAGTATCACGGTGCCTTCCCTTTCACGCACAGCACCACTCACATGGCCTTCTGACGCTTGGTCTTGTTCCGATCCTGCTCTGCCGTTGAGATACTCGCTGACCTTGATCAGCTCCTTGTACAACCGGCTCAGCTTTGATTCCAGTTGTGCCTGCAGACCCCGTGCACCAGTGGTGAGGACGATCAGTAAAAAAATACAGATCATGAGAGAAAAGTTTAAATACAGCCCCACAAAACACATGACAGTCACTGCAAATATGTACACACTGTAAACTGAGACACAGACAAATATGAGTGACATTTTGAATTGATTTAATAGGGGAGGCTTTATAGCGCTGCTGTGACAGGCAACGACTGGAGTTGTACTTGCTGAGCATTCCTCACAGTGAGCCCACGAGTCGTTTTAGTGGTGTAAGGCAGACAATTCGTGACTTTGTTCGTTTCCAGTGTACAGAATTTTGGTAGCACCAGAGTTAGCTCCCTAGCTACAATTACTTAAGTTTGCAAAAGTTTGCTTTTTATTCATGCTTTTTATTTTGCAAATCATCCGTTTCTTTGTCTTGTGCATAATATTGTAATATTTCAGCTAAATCATAGTTTTCAGATCCAGGTGGGCCATCTTTAGTTGTTTTCGGTGATATAGGACTATTTTCTGTCAAAAAGAAGAAAAGGAGTTCAGTGCAAAATATAGTTGAAATCATTATTATTCCCTTTCACCACAATGGCAGCTTAAAATCGAGTTGCACAATTAAAAAAACAAAACACCTAGCACAGCTAAACTCACCATCCTTTTCTCATTTTGCACACAAAATTTGGTGGCAATTGGATTTAATTCAGGCCTGCTTGTCAGAGCTTTTTTTTTTCTTTTATACAAAAAAAACTGATTTTCTTGCAGTTTCTTGAAGGCAGGCTCAGACTGGCAGAAATACAGTCATAAACAGTGTTAAGTATCATCTATAGTCTTTCTGAAACTTCAGATCTACGCACCAAACAATGATGTCCAACCCATTTTTATGAGTAAGCCAGATACCAAGTTTCCACTGAACTGCCTTACCCAAGTGGACAACAAACCAAACTTATGAACATGCTTAACACAAAAGTTATTTGCGTCAGCTGTTAGCACTGAACAAGAAAACCAACCTCACCAGCCGCCGTGGCGAAGTGGTTAGCGTCGCGGACTGCCGGCTGGGAGGTCGTGGGTTCGAATCCCATCAGAGTCATGTGGGTTTTCTGCCCCGACCGGCTCCTACCCAGAGTTGAGTTTGCTGCGGACTCAGTTGGGAAGACTGGGACCACACAGTCGAGTTTCATCCACTTAATGGATGCGTTTCTGAGAGTGTTGCTCAAATTCCCTGACCAACACTGCAGGTGCCTGTATCTCTCGGGCCTGGTTGACGCCGGGATATATTATGAAAGGAAGCGTAGAGTACAGCCCTGTCATGCAGTCTCAGACCGAAATGGAAATCTGTAGCATCATCTTAATCATCCTCATTCTCATCAATCAGCATTAAAAAAAAAAAGTCTGTGGCCCTTCATGCCCTGCTCTCATGGTGACCTCAGTTTCGGTGTCCTCTCCACGTCTGTGGCCTTGGTTTGGTTCCGTCGGGGTCACCGGTATCGGCAAGTCCATGGGGGCTGTCATTGGACGGATGTGGTGGCGCCCTCCGGAGGGAGAGCTCACTCATGCCGACTCCGCGACTAAGCAATTATTGTCGTCAGTAGGGGGCTTAGTAGGTGGTGTCCTGCGTATGTTAGATCAGAACAGGCGCCACTGAACACCACCGAAGTGACTCGGCAGCAGTGCAGTGTCTCCTCCGGTGGGTTGCCTCTTGACGACTTGACATTGACTGCTCCCTGTGGATTGCCGGTGCCGGGGCTGCGGCGGGGCCGGCCGGGCTGTGGATGTGGACGAGTGTCGGAATGAGCGGTGTGGGTGCACTGCCTCTGAGGTGGCGCAGAGGTTGGGACAGCTAAGAAAAAAAAGAAAAAAAAAAAAAAGAAAACCAACCTCGTCACATCAGTGATACAAGCACATGCAAAATCCTTCCTCAGACTCTGCTGCCATGATTAAGCAATAATTTTCTTTATTTGGAGACTAAGTTCATGATGTCCTGCTCATGTTAGATCAGAACAGACATCACTGAACCAGTATCACCAAAGGGACACAGCAGCAATGTGGCATGTCCTATGATAGAAGGACTAATGATCACCTGGCACTGACAGCTTCTTGTTGGTGCTAGGATTGTAACAGGATGTTCCTGAATGTGGCTGTGTGTGAGGGATCTGAAATGAGCAGCATGGAAAGTACTTCCAGCAGAGGACAGTAGAATATGGGACAGTAAAACAAAACAAAATCTCCATGGAAATCTGTTTATGTGATTGTTTATGAATACAGCATGTAAATACTCCGCTTAAAAACATTATTTGTCCGCTTTCTGCAGTTGAAAATTGACCAATCTCTGGACATTATTGATGAAACAAACGTCATCTGTTCAGCATCAGTGTTCACACACACAAAAACCATCACCTGTCCAGCATCAATGTTCACTATGTTGCAACACGTTTACCCAGTGTCTGCCACACAAGAGACACTTACCACATGCTTCAGATTCAGGCAATCAAAGCGGCCCAGGCAGGAGTCCAGTGTGGTGAACTCTTTCTCCATGCCAGGCTTCAGGAAGGAGTTCATCAACATCTGAGGATGGGACAAGTTCTCCTTGCTGCAGTTCTGAAACACCAGGGATTCAAAGGAAATTATCACCTTGAGTTTCAACATCCTTGCACAGATGAAAGCCAAGAACCTTTCATGAATGTGATGAGGACTTCACAAGTACTGATAAAAGAACGTGATGAGGACTTCACAAGTACTGATAAGTAGTTACCTCAATCTTTCTAAAACAAACACTAGCTACACAATGTCTGGTTGTATGAATTTGTATATTTTACATTATATCAGCAATACTTCACCACCACATCTGTCTTAGATCGAACAAACAGACTGATTTTCTTTAAAAAAAAAAAAAAGATTGTTCCAGGTGGAACATTTCAAAAGCAAGGTCATTATGGAATCCACAGTAAAATGTTTGAACCTTTGGTCGCATACATCCAAACTCACAATAAAAAAAAAAGAAGAAAAAGCTTGAAGATGCTGAGCAGTTTATCACACATCACACGCCATGGAGGCTCCTGGATCTTTAAAAGATAAGTCAGGTCGATGAGACCAGCACACAATCCGCCCAGCACCATTTCATCCTAATGGGTTCCAGACACAGACAGAAGAACTTTTTCAGGGCTGGTCAGATTTTAAAAAGTTTGTTGCCAGTTTGCGAATTTCATTCTCATTGCAAAAGGTCTTTTACATCTCTTTCAATTTTCGGTTCAAGGTCTGTGAAGGGAAATAAGCATTTTTCAGCTTGTCAGCAGCTTCGTGAAACTGAATGTAAACATGACCTTGAATCCAACCGAGAAAGTCATTATTACCATCTTTTTTGAAAGAATTATACAGATGTACACTTCCAAGAGTACAGGATGGTTTATATTGCAAATGGTAATATCCTCCTCAACGGCAGAAAGGGAATCAGAGAAGACCACACAGTTTATACGTTAGGACTGCGAAAGCGGTCAGTTCAGAATTGTTGACAGAACTGTCAGGAAAAATGTGTTAGCGCAGTGGGTGGTGTATGCATCAATCTTTGAATCCCTAAAGCTAACACTAGGAACACACATCCACACACACACAGAACAAGAGGGTCAGTTGACAGGTTTTTAGTTTTTCTCACATATCAAATGAAAAAAAAAAGAAAAGCAGGGGACAGCTGACAGCTTTCTTATCTATCTTACCTCTACGTTTTTGAAGAGCTTGATGCGGGCAGACTCGCTGGTGTCCACCATTGTGATAAAGTCACTTCGCAGAACTGGTACCTCAGCTCCCTTCACATCCATGCCAATGTAATGCCTGGTGGACAGAAAATTTCCCTTGTTTATCGCACATTTACTGCAGAAAGATGTATGCCTCAAAACACCACCCCTCCCAAAGAAAAAAACCCAAACAAATTACCAAACAAACAAAAAACAAAACAAAAAAACAAGCAAGTAAAGCAAAACAAAACTGCATGAAAAGCTAAGCACAACTTTAAAACAATTTCCTTTCTGACAGAAATCTTTGAATTTCATTGCCTGTGAACTTTGTACACTGTGAGCTATAGAGCTGATCTTGATAGATATTAACTTTGAGATAATCAGCATGTAGTTTTTGTTTGTTTGTTTTTTTACAGTATCAACTTTGCAAAATATCTATTTAATCTTTTCATGAGTTTGAAAAATATCCTTTTTTTAAACTCTTGGCCTTGAAAATGGGTCTTTTTAAGGGAACCAAGTCTGAGGATGATAAACTCAAACAGTTATTAAAGGTAAAGGAGCAGATCATAACTCCCCTTTGGGAAGATGCACCTCTATGCTATCAAGACATAACTGCTTGCTCTCATTCATCCTTCATACTTTATGACTTATACTTCTTCAGTTGTTGGTATCTTTCAAAGAAAAACAACAACTCTGAATCAATCTTTCCACACAGCAGGAAGCAAAGAAGTCAACAGAACACGGGACCTAAAAATGCACAAAGAGAAGAGAATGCTGATCTACACTTTTAACTCACTAACATATCACTCAAACTCTTGCAACATCTGACAAACTTAAAGCATTTATATCTATTACAGTAAATGAATTATTTTCATAAAAATCTATGGCTACACACCTGAATTTTTCTGAGAGCCATGTCAGAGCGTTTTCTACCTCCATAAGGACAGTTGACCTTGACCCCAGGGCCTCTGACATCAACAGCACCTGAACCAAAATCATTTAAAGCTGGAGATTTGAAAACAAAGCAAAGCAGGTGGAGTGGGGGAGAGGGAGAGGGAGAGCACAGGGAGAGAGAGGGGGAGAAGGGGGAACAATCTTCTAGTTTCCAAATTTCGTACAAGTAGGTAGTGGGTATTTTCGGTCATAGAAAGTGATTTTTTTTCTTATTGTTCATTCTGTACTATTCATGGAGTCACACTTCACTCTTCAAACAATATTGCTGTGCTGTGTTTTCAGCAGAGAAAGTGTTAAGTGAACAATCATTTAATATGGAACCATTTTCTTAAACATACATATATATATTGTCACGACCGACCCCTGGAGGTCTGCCCTGACAGGATCGGTCTAGGTGGGAGTGAAGGGAGTGACTGACCTCACACGCTCCGCAAGAGACCACACAATAAAGATTACGATACAACACCCCATTTATTCACACCAGCAAAATAAACATTCCAACACACGCACCATGCACGATCACAATAAAGCACTCCAACGCACACAACATGCACAATCACGATCAAGCACTCCAACGCACACAACATGCACAATCACAATCAAGCACTCCCACACCCACAACATGCACGATTATAAATAAATATTTCGCCATTACGACGTACACGATCACAATTACAGCACTCCAGCACATATGACATATACACAATTATAAAGGAATATTCCCAGTAACAATCCTTTCTCACACCATGGAGCGCGTCCACATCCCTGCCCCTGTCAAGTCCGCAGGGAGCACCCTGTCGCACTAGGTGCTCCGAGCCGGGCTGGTTCTCGCAGGGAGTCGCCCAAAGCCGACACCCTCGACTCCCAAGCGGGCAGTGAAGAGAGTGTCCCGGGAGGGGGGGGGGGACGTAGCTGTTACTGGAGGTCCTGGACGGGGGTCCAGGCCGGCCAGTCAAGACGGCGGGCTCTTCTAGCAGTCCACGGTCCCGACCAAGGCGTGGCCTCGACCAGCGCGTGGCACCATCCCGTCCGTGGTCTCAGCCAGAACGTGGCCTCGACCAGCACGTGGCACCATCCAGTTCGTGCTCCAGGTGAAGCCCCCGGGAGGGGGGAGGACGTAGCTGGGAGGAGAGGTCGGAGAGGAGGAAAAGAAGAAGGAAGGAGGAAGGAAGAAGGAAGAAGGGTACTGGAACCCTGCCGTCAGTACCGTCTGACCATTGCTGTCAAGTCTTAGCCACTCGCATGATGGGCGAGGGGAAGTGTATTCAATGCACACAGTAAACCCATTGAATCAAGTCTTCTCACACGATGCAGGTAAAAGACTGCATTAAATCAACAGGTTATAAACAAATATGAATTATCTTCACCCTTCTCTCACTCACGCTTAACATTTTCCTTCTTTAGGAAATAAATCAACACAGCGACCATCGCTTAATAACTGCCACCAACATTTGCAAATAATAATTCAATGGCATAACTGTCACATTTTATAAACACATTTCAAAATAACACAAATCTCCAACCACGCATCCGAACGACAAATCATGCGCACGCACGCTCGTGAACATAAAACTCGCTCTCCTTGCACACACAAACAGACGGTGGCCGAAGGATAAAAGTCCGGCGAATGTGACAGGGGCGGACGAGCGAGACCAAGCAAGTTCCAACCCTGAATCACCAGGTTCTCTCCCTTCCCCACCGACTACCGCATCACCAGATACATAAACAGGAGAAAGAATTTTGGAAATAATTTAGAATGGCCAGGTTAAAGATGGAATTAACCAGAGAAAAGGTCTCACACAATATTTCTCTTACAATTTCGAAAACAAAAGAAAATTGCGCAAAAGTGAAGACTAAGCCGGCTAACAACAACAAATCAAAACAAACAGACCACGAAACTGATGCTTACCAGCTACCCGTGGGTGACCCCGAAGAGGCGGGTCAAAGGACTCTCTCTACCCTCTGTCCAGTCGAGAGGACAGAGGCGAAGATGCGGAAACAGAAGAAATGATGTCCCTCCCTACAGGCCGACTGCAGGAATTGAAAGTACTGACTGTACTCTCGACGATAAGGTAAAGAACCAGGACTGGAGCAGGCGCCCCCAGAGACATCTTCCGCTCGAGTGAAGAGCTAACCTCCCTCAGCAATGGCGGCCAACATGCCATGCTGCGTCACAGAGTGAGCATACTTCAAACTAAAAGAAACGAAGCACGTGCGACAGGTAAAAAGACAGGCGAGAGGCCGATAGACAGAAAGTTCGAGAGAAAGGTACCGGCCACCCGTGAACTTGCAGGATGAATAGCACGGGCGGTGGAATTAGAGAGAGAGAGAGAGAAAGCAAACCGAAGTTGAGCTGAACCACACCAAGGTGCAACTGCACCACAAGCCACCCTAAGGGACGGATACACGACAACAGCAACGACAATAAACAAATAAGTAATTCCGCCACCCTAGGTGGGTCGAACGTCGTAGGCCTCGTGACAAACTCGTGACAAACCCCCCTTCTAAAAGCATCTGTTTCTCTGAGATACAGTGCTCCTTTGAACCTTGTCGCATGTGCAACTTCACAACAATGGGACCGAACCCAACTCTCTGTGATCGACAGAGTACGATGAATCCAATACAAACATTCCACGATAGAATCACACGGGGAAATACATAATACTACATTTATCAAACAACTAAGCAAACCTTCCAACCATGAAAGTAACAATCCGAACCATTGGTGATTCATTACCGTTAATCTCACTGAAGTGACAACTGTCACTACACCTGATACAGAGACCAAAAAGGGGATATAACCCTGGTTGAGGGGAGGTGTCCCTCTGACTGATTTTCCAATATGCTAACTACGGAGCTCGGCTAAGATAGTCAGCATCCGTATTACAGGAACCCTTGATATGACGGAAAGTGAACGCATGACTCTGCAGCTCCACTGCCTAACTCATGAGTCGATGACTGACTGGCCGGATCCGGTCCAAGCACTGGAGAGGATGATGATCGCTCTCCAGTACAAACTTCCGGCCGTACTTCTTCTTGGGCACGCCAGTGCGCGTCCAAATCTGCCAGAGAGCCTCAGCAACCGTAGGGGCATCGATAGTCCTAAGTGGGACAGCCTCTGGATACCGAGTCGCGTAGTCCACCACTACCAAGATGTAGCGGTGACCGCGATCGGATGGTGGCTTAATGGGCCCCACCAGGTCGACCCCAACCTTGCTGAATGGTTCCCCAACCCGTGGCACTGACCCTAGGGGAACACGCTTCAAGCGACCCTTAGGCGTTGTCCATTGGCAGACATCACAACTGCGGCAGTACTGCCTAACCTGTGAGTTCATCCCTGGCCAAAAGAAGTCTTGTCTTACTCGCTCGAGAGTCCGCTTGGAGCCCATATGACCTGCCATGGGGGAATCGTGGGGCCTGCCGGAGAACAGATTCCCTCAAGCTTTGGGGAACGACAAGCTGCTTGGCCACACGATCTGCCTGAGTGGAAACCCTAAAGAGGATCCCCTGTGGAGCTTGAAGCTCACCTTGGCGTGTCGGGCAGACTGAGCGGGGCGATCCACAAGTTGTCGTAGGCGTTGGACATCCAAGTCCCTGGCCTGAAGACGGATAATGCTAGCAGGATCGGCCCTTGCCAGAACCTCGTTAGAGATCGGCTGAAGAACGGGACGCAATTCCTGTGCCTGCTTCCTAGCTTTGGCGCGTGTGGTGACTCCCACACACGCCTGTACGGGCAGATCCGTAGACACGGACTGACTGCGTCCGTCTGCGAAGGTGATAGTATTCCCTATGATAAGGGAATACAGGGGTCGCTCCACCGCGATGGCCCACACTTCGCCGCAGAAGTAGGGGGTGGAGATAGAAACGAGTACTGAAGGACGGGTGGAGGTAAAACCAGCCTCCAACCCGCACACATCGTAACTGGCGCCCCGCCGGGTCTTAGGGGAAACTAAATCCTTATCCACAAAGAGTGTTGATGCTCCCGAATCCCTGATGGTGTTGACCAAGGATGAACCAACAACAGAAAGAAACACAGGGCACTCTGTACCACCAGAAGCTTGGATGGACCCCACGTTAGCCGAGGCGCGAGGATGCTGGAAAGCACTAGCCCCATGACTACCAGCGGCTCTAGGGCAATCTTTCCTTATGTGGCCAGGACGACCGCAAAGAAAACAAAATCGAGGTGCTGAGGTCCCCGATGAACTGCCTGCCTTGTTCACCCCACTAGCAGTTGTCGGCGCCTTATTGCTACTAAATCCTGTGGAGGGCTTCCTCTCCGTATCTGGGCGATGCCCATAAGCCCTGCGAGCTTCAGCAAACACCTCAGCTGTGTGAATCGCAGCCGCGAAATCCTGAGGTGCTGTCTCGCCTATCCGGATCCTCAACTCTGGGGACACAGTGTTGGTGAGCTGTTCAATGAGGATCAGATCCTCCAGCTCCAACTTAGCTAACTGACGCCAGTACCCTAGCGTCTTGCGCAGCCTATCACCAAACTGCACGAAGGTCTCATCATTATTCTTCTTCATGGACCTAAACTTCCTCCTGTAGGTCTCTGGGGTAAGGTGGAAACGCTTACGCAGCGCCAACTGCATGTCTGCATAAGACGCACCTTCATTTAGAGTGAGCACACACTCCCTTGCAGCACCAGATAATCCAGAAAAAAGGTGCATAGCCTTTTGCTCCTCAGACAATTGGTATGAACAAGCAACCTTGTCGAAATGCTCTAAGAACATATCAATGTCCTCACTAGGTCTGAACTCTGGAAGCTTTAACTTTGGGCCTCTAACTCTATCACCTGCCTGGTGATTAACCCCCTGGTTTACAGAAGCGGGAGGCCGCGAAAGAAGTTGTTCCATCTCCTCCCTACGCAGAGCCTCCATCCTGTCTAGTTCTTCCCTACGGAGGGCAGCCTCCTCCCTACGCTGAGCCTCCTGTCTAGCAGCCTCCTCTCTACGCTGAATAGCCTCTTCCTTACGCATAATTTCCTGTCTGTCAGTCTCCTCTCTGCGCAGAGCCTCCTGCCTAGCAGCCTCCTCTCTACGTTGATCCAACTCTTCCCGACGGAGCCTTGCCTCTTCCCTACGCAGAGCTTCCTGCCTAGCAGCCTCTTCACTACGCTGCCGCTCCAGAAACAGAAGGACAGAGGTGATATCCTGAGCGGGGTTCACCACTCCCGACCCGGGAGGATGATCCGCCTGACCCGTCCCTTGGGTCTCGACTTTCCCATAAGGAAAGTCTTCTGGGGCATGCCCCTTACGAGGGGAAGCCTGGAGAGGAGAAGGTTTCGGTCTCTGCGACTCAACAGAAGCCCACAGTTGCTTCGCTATACTCTGACGCTTCCGAGCGGAAGTGCCAGTCGGGGTCTCGACAGGGAGACCCCCCAGCGAAGAGGTAGTTAAAAGTACTCACTGGGCTACCTGCTACAGCACTGGAATAGGTAGAAGTTACCGTAGTCGAAGTACTGGTACTAATAGTAGGGACTACAGTAACATTTTGAATACCCTTCTTCTTCGACGCCCGCGTCGCCATACCACCAGCGCCGGACGTCGCCATGACAACAATATCCTACAGTTTTCCAAATACAGGGGAAAAACAATTCCACTAGAGAAAAAAAAACAAATATTTTAGGGGCGTGTGTATATGTGTGTATGTGTGTGTGTGCGTGTGTGCGGACAAGTTCCGGCTGCTCCCACTCTGGCAACACCGCGCTCTACAGCACGAGCAACAGTGCGGTGGGGCTCACCGAAAAAAAAACAAAACAAAAACTATGTCCGGCTGCCCCCACTCTGGCAACACCGCGCTCTACAGCACGAGCAACAGTGCGGTGGGGCTGGCCGGAAAAAAAAAAAACAAAAACCTAGCAGACGGAATCCGGAGACAGGAAAAAAAAAAACACTAGCGTCCGATGCACCCCCTGTACTCAACAACCCGGTAGAGAAAAAAAAAACAAGAATTGGCTAAATACAAAACAGGAATGGAAGACTGAGCGGCAACAGAAGGGCAAGACTTACGGCCGTGCCTGCGTGAGGTACCCGACGGAAGGAGGTCTGGAAGCGGTCGACTCCTCCTGGTCTCACCTCGACCCCCGAGTCACGCCGGATGTTCCCTCAGGCCACAACAAGACTCCCTTCACTCTAGAGTCACCCAGCCAACCACCCACGAACAAACACGACAAACTGACTAAACATATACAAAACAGACAAAACTAAACAGGTACTCTGCGAAACGAGAGAGAGACAGCCAGAGCCCCTCACATCCCGGACGAGCCCCCACAATTGTCACGACCGACCCCTGGAGGTCTGCCCTGACAGGATCGGTCTAGGTGGGAGTGAAGGGAGTGACTGACCTCACACGCTCCGCAAGACCACACAATAAAGATTACGATACAACACCCCATTTATTCACACCAGCAAAATAAACATTCCAACACACGCACCATGCACGATCACAATAAAGCACTCCAACGCACACAACATGCACAATCACGATCAAGCACTCCAACGCACACAACATGCACAATCACAATCAAGCACTCCCACACCCACAACATGCACGATTATAAATAAATATTTCGCCATACGACGTACACGATCACAATTACAGCACTCCAGCACATATGACATATACACAATTATAAAGGAATATTCCCAGTAACAATCCTTTCTCACACCATGGAGCGCGTCCACATCCCTGCCCCTGTCAAGTCCGCAGGGAGCACCCTGTCGCACTAGGTGCTCCGAGCCGGGCTGGTTCTCGCAGGGAGTCGCCCAAAGCCGACACCCTCGACTCCCAAGCGGGCAGTGAAGAGAGTGTCCCGGGAGGGGGGGGGGACGTAGCTGTTACTGGAGGTCCTGGACGGGGGTCCAGGCCGGCCAGTCAAGACGGCGGGCTCTTCTAGCAGTCCACGGTCCCGACCAAGGCGTGGCCTCGACCAGCGCGTGGCACCATCCCGTCCGTGGTCTCAGCCAGAACGTGGCCTCGACCAGCACGTGGCACCATCCAGTTCGTGCTCCAGGTGAAGCCCCCGGGAGGGGGGGAGGACGTAGCTGGGAGGAGAGTCGGAGAGGAGGAAAAGAAGAAGGAAGGGAGGAGGAAGAAGGAAGAAGGGTACTGGAACCCTGCCGTCAGTACCGTCTGACCATTGCTGTCAAGTCTTAGCCACTCGCATGATGGGCGAGGGGAAGTGTATTCAATGCACACAGTAAACCCATTGAATCAAGTCTTCTCACACGATGCAGGTAAAAGACTGCATTAAATCAACAGGTTATAAAAACAAATATGAATTATCTTCACCCTTCTCTCACTCACGCTTAACATTTTCCTTCTTTAGGAAATAAATCAACACAGCGACCATCGCTTAATAACTGCCACCACATTATGCAAATAATAATTCAATGGCATAACTGTCACATTTTATAAACACATTTCAAAATAACACAAATCTCCAACCACGCATCCGAACGACAAATCATGCGCACGCACGCTCGTGAACATAAAACTCGCTCTCCTTGCACACACAAACAGACGGTGGCCGAAGGATAAAAGTCCGGCGAATGTGACAGGGGCGGACGAGCGAGACCAAGCAAGTTCCAACCTGAATCACCAGGTTCTCTCCCTTCCCCACCGACTACCGCATCACCAGATACATAAAACAGGAGAAAGAATTTTGGAAATAATTTAGAATGGCCAGGTTAAAGATGGAATTAACCAGAGAAAAGGTCTCACACAATATTTCTCTTACAATTTCGAAAACAAAAGAAAATTGCGCAAAAGTGAAGACTAAGCCGGCTAACAACAACAAATCAAAACAAACAGACCACGAAACTGATGCTTACCAGCTACCCGTGGGTGACCCCGAAGAGGCGGGTCAAAGGACTCTCTCTACCCTCTGTCCAGTCGAGAGGACAGAGGCGAAGATGCGGAAACAGAAGAAATGATGTCCCTCTCCTACAGGCCGACTGCAGGAATTGAAAGTACTGACTGTACTCTCGACGATAAGGTAAAGAAACCAGGACTGGAGCAGGCGCCCCCAGAGACATCTTCCGCTCGAGTGAAGAGCTAACCTCCCTCAGCAATGGCGGCCAACATGCCATGCTGCGTCACAGAGTGAGCATACTTCAAACTAAAAGAAACGAAGCACGTGCGACAGGTAAAAAGACAGGCGAGAGGCCGATAGACAGAAAGTTCGAGAGAAAGGTACCGGCCACCGTGAACTTGCAGGATGAATAGCACGGGCGGTGGAATTAGAGAGAGAGAGAGAGAAAGCAAACCGAAGTTGAGCTGAACCACACCAAGGTGCAACTGCACCACAAGCCACCCTAAGGACGGATACACGACAACAGCAACGACAATAAACAAATAAGTAATTCCGCCACCCTAGGTGGGTCGAACGTCGTAGGCCTCGTGACAAACTCGTGACATATATTATATATATATATTATATATATATATATATATAATATATATTATATATATATATATATATATATATATAAAGGGAGTCATTGCAGTGCTTGCTACTGCAGGCTTTATCTGGCCTAAGCCTTTCTTTTGTGGAGTGGTGCCCAAACTGCATGGCGACGTGAATCTACCTTATATAATATATATATATATATATATATATATATATATATATATATTTATATATATAATATCAGGACAACTTGGAAAATACAAAACAAAAAGTAAGCGGTGGTATGCCAATATTTCGGCCTTGGGCCTTCCTCTGGGGAGTTTATTCCACTGGCAAGGAAACAGTCACACTCAAACATTCTATGAAACAAAAGAAGTGAAAATCGTTCACTAATATAGATATTGTCAGCATTATATATACATATATGTCTCTCTTAAATATAATCTATCTTCGTCTTTAGACGCCATTCAACTTAAAAACAAGTTAGTCTTCTATATGTCATCAATTAAGATTCTAAATAGTAATATATAGCCAACTTTCTACAGGAAAATGTACTCCACTGTTAGTTTTCAGGACATAAAAAAATCAATCTCTCTGATGTATCTTAAGATTTTCCACACTGCCACATATCCAGTAATGTTTTCAATTAAAAAATCTGTAACATTTTCAGATTAAAAAATAAACATTCAAATTCATTTAGCTTATCACCTGATGTATCTTAATTCTCTTCAGATGAGTTACATAGTCAGCATTATTCCATTGGTGAGGTCTCACTCTCTGATGTATGAATGCTATAGCAATTGACCAAATGTCTGGAAATCTGCCTCTCAAAGACAATGTGAAGCAAGCCCAAGATAAGTAAAAAAGCAGTCAGGACATGGAAAGAACCAAAATAACTGTAATGAATATTTAAAAAAGAAAAAAAAAGTCATAAGAACCTGTCTTTGCAGTTGTATGATCTGCATCTTCAACAGGTTAACCCTTCGTTCATCGAACTTTTCAAGACTTGCTTCACTGGTGAGCTCTTTCAATGCAGATCTGCAAATCATATGTGCAACAAATCACATTAATTACAGTGTAGACACATTTAACATTGTTTTGAATAAGAACTTCTGCCACTCCCCTTCAGTCACAATATATTCATACAGACATACTGCATAATTATATTAGATGGGCATGTACATGTGCATGAGTGTGTGTGTGTGTGTGTGTGTGTGTGTGTATGTGTGTGTGTGTGTGTGTGTGTGTGTGTGTGTGTGTGTGTGTGTTTAATCGTGTTCATAAATCAACAATGATCAAGCTATAGGGTTTGTCCAATAATGTCACCATCTGTAGAAAAGACAATTGGTGCCATAAATTCTCTCCCCTACCCTCCAGTATGCTCTTATCTTCATCGTTTATGCTGCGCTATGATTAAAAGAAACAGAAAATTTTGTTCCATCATGTTGAACGCAAAGGCTTCAAAAGCAGCTGGCAAAGTGGAACTAAAGCTCTCTATGACTCATACTCCAACCTCAAACTCCAGGAAAGTCATTTTGGCTAAAGAGTCATTTTGGCTAAATCAGCACTGAAAATCATAACGCTGTGGTGTGAAGCGAGAAAACTGTGCAATGTTTGTCAGCTCCTATATATGCATGTAAGAATACTAAGATTGCATGGAACTTTAGTGGTGTTCACACACATGGGAGTGCACACACACACTTTCATTAGTTTCAACCACACACACACACACACACACATGCATATATATTCATGCATGCATGCACGCACGTGCATGCACACACACACATACACCCGCCAGTGTACACACACACACACACACACACACACACACACACACACATGCATATATTCATGCATGCATGCACGCACGTGCATGCACACACACACACATACACCCGCCAGTGTACACACACACACACACACACACACACACACACACACACAACACGCACACACACACACACACACACACACACACACCAGAGAGGGAGAAGGCTGTTATGGAGGAATTAGCCAGAATGTTGATGGTAGCAGTCTAATTCAAATAATATCTTAAAATGGAGGAAAAAGTACCAGCTATCAGTATTATCTAAATCCAGCCAGTGATTGGTGCCAGCAGGTTTGTTTCTTTTGATAGCTATAGTTTTTAAAACGGTAGTTTACCATATCTGTACTCTTATGCTTACTCATTACTGTGTAACAGATTACCAGAAATGAAATAAATAGCAATGCATTTTTCATTGGAACCTTCTTCGTTTCTCCTTCTTTCTTTCTTTTCCTTTCTTCCGTATTCTTTTTTTTGTTGTTGTGTCATTTTCTAAACCATCCCAATGACATTACTCACTGTTAATTCCGGCTCATCATACACAATCACACCCCAGTTTGTTCTGTAGCAATCCTGTATTCACAGTCAATAAGGAGCAAACAACAGCAAGTCATCATGAGCCACTCACCAAAGAAGACTACACTACAGCCATTCTGATTTAATGCACATCTAATTTTTTTGTGCTTATGATTTAAAAGAAAGTAAAAAAAAAAAAAAGACAGAAGACACAAAGAAAGCTTTTGAAAGAAAGAAAAACAGTTTTCTGTTGCCACACACTGTAATTCACATTGAATGAAGATTAGTTTTAATAGTTTATGAAAAAATGAAAGAAGAAAATTGCATGTTGTTTTATGTCATTAAAAATGTGCTTACAGATAATCATTCTTACCTTGTCTCTTCCAGATGATATCGTAATCTGTTGTTTTCTTCTTTTAGAGTCTGTTGAAGAAAGAAACATATCATTATTATCATTATCACTATTATTGTGAGTATGTATATATGTGACCCGCCACCACGAAACCAGTCTTAACTCGCGCGGCCTACTTCACGGCTACAGCTGAAAATAGCTGGTGAGGGTCTACCTGGGCATTTTGACTTTTTTGCAGAAATGTGTTCCTTACACCCTAAACTTTCACGTGGCACTATCCATTTGCTCCAAAACAACCAATACATTAGTTAAAATTGAGATTTAAAAGCCTAACCTCGGATCAAAATGAACTTCTTTTAATGCAAAATAACCCATTTTCACTCGCCTAAAAATTAACGCAACCCTTACAGAACCCCATCATGTTATATACCGTTCGAAAGCGTGTGTGAGGCTCTCCCGGTTTCTCTGTGTGTCATCTAAAAATAAGTATGGTAAAGAGTAAGATGCCGTTGCTAAGGAAAATATGCTGGAGATGATAGCAAAAACTTTAGAAGCCGTTTTCTCAAAATGGCCGTTGGCACAGTAACCCATTTCAAATGACCATAACTTTCTTATTTTTTGCCCTATAGCGTTCATTTTTATATCAAATTAATAAGAAAAATCTGTAGATTTTAAATATAATGTATCTCAGAATTTTCAAAAATCGAGTTAAGACTGGTTTTGTGGGGGAAGGTCACATATAGCACCTATCTACAGACAGAACCGCTCCAAACTTTTTTACATTCTAACACTCTCTTCTAATGATGGGCTCCTACCTGGTGGAACCTACTGAAGAGCTACCAGCTTGTACTATAAGAAGATCTGGAAGATTTGTAGTCTATTGCTACCACAACACTTCAAATGCACACACAGACAGACAGGCAGAGAGAGAGAGAAGAGAGAGAGAGAGAGAGAGAGAGAGCACCTTTAATTCCCTTTCAAGCCGACAAACTGATGCCTGCTTAGAATCTGGTTCAGAAGTTAAAGCGTTGAGAACCGTGGAGCATGTTGCGATTTAATGCCCCTGTGAGGTTTAATCTCCCCCACTTCGAGGCATCTTAGCCGATGTCTGGTTTTAGTAGTAGGAATGTCATTAAGTCTAATGTCTTAAGTCGATGTCTTAAAGCTACGCAAACGAAAATCAATTGGTAGTCTGTAGTCGGGTTATCAGTTGACTTGCAGTTCTGTACAACGTTTTTGTTCTCTCCTGATCTCCTTTTTGGAAAGGAATCCATATCACAAACCTATATCGCCTTCCCTGAGGAAGGCCTAAACTAACTTTTTCCCAACTGAACTTGTCTAACATTATCACACACAACATTCCGTCTCCAAACGATCGCGCCATTTGTAAACATTGCATGCTACGGCATTACCAGGGGGCATAATTATTCTTTTATAAGATGAAAAATCGATCTATTGAAAGTATAATCTTTGGTATTGTTTACTTAGCTGATAATATGTTACAAGTTTCCAAGTTTGAATGTTTTCTTAGGAGATCAATTTCATTCTCATAAAAAGAAAACAAAAATCATTTCCAAATGCAATAATTGATCCCCAAGATCAGATAACTCTGACCTACTCTTCAATGCGGAAAACGCAAGATTAGAATCAACGAAACACCAGCATGAGAAAGTTGAATTAATGTGCAATATCGTTGCTTTGAATTTGCTGCCGGCTGCGAACAGCATGATTTTGAAACGTTCAATTTTTGTATCAACATTTGTTCTGATTTTAGCGTCGAATATTGACCAGGACAGTGAGTATTGTGGCAGAGCCGAACTTTTCTTCCTTTTCCGGTAGCACTAGCAACCACTAACATCGGTCCTGATTTGAGTACTGTTTCGATTGAGGCGAAGAGAGGTCAGAAGGAAAAGAGAGAGACAGAAAGAGGTTTGACCTGCTGGACAGGGACGAATCAGCGGCCACAGCATGTATCTCTCAGGCCTGGTTGACACCGTGATGTACAATGAAACTAAGCGTAGGATACAGGCCTGTCAAGTGTCATACACTATGTAGTCTTAGACGAAAATGGATATTTTCCGTTGTATCGTCTTCATCATCCTTATCCCATCATTCAGCATAATAAAAATAATGTCTCACATGTTTTGGCCCTTAATGCCATGCTGTCATGACTACCTCAGTCTTGATTTCCGCTCCATATCAATGCACTTGGTGTGGCTCTGTTGCCGTGTGTTGGGTCACCAGTTTTGGCACATTCAAGGGACTGCTCTCTTTCGCTCTCTCCCCCTCTTTTCTATCTCTCTCACTCACCCTCTCTCTCTCTCTCTTTCACTATCTGTCTGTAGTCTCTCTCTCTCTCTCTCTCTCTCTCTCTCTCTCTCTCTCTCTCCCTCCCTCCCTCTCTCTCTCACACACACACACATACACACACGTTCTCTTGTGTATGTACAACTGTTCTTAATCCCACCAAAGCGACATTAAGGTAGCCACATCTGTCTTTGGGCATGATTTCTGCAAGTGTTTTATATTTGTGTCATCCATACCATTGGGTCACAATGACCTAAATCTCATTTAAGAATATGGGCTTGGATTTTACAGGCACACAGAATTTCTCAGACACATGTTTTCTTTTTCTGGACCTCATTTTAAAATCTCATTGGAAGGCGTGTATGAGAGTTTAAGAATGAATGAATAAAACAAAGTACTTGTGTCCATGTCTGTATAAATTAATGTATGTTTCAGAAAATAACCCAAATGCAAACAGTGACATGACAGAAGCGGCTCCGACACAATGACATCTGTTATGGTGTTGAACTCCTCCAGCAACAGCAACGCCAACAACTCCAAGGGAGACAACACAGGAGAAGAATGTTATGCATCGGTGGACGACATTTGTCCAGCCAATGCACTCTGTGCAGACTTAGATGCTGACTGCCTCCAGTGTGACTTCAACACTACTTGCCGCTATGGGTCCACATTTGATGTGCAGTGCCGTCCCAAACCAAATGTTGTTTGCACTGTAAGATATTAATTGATAATGAAATGCCTGTTTCACTTTAAGTGGTTAAAAAACATTTTTGGACATTATCAGCACAATGAAGAATGAAATATCATCAGAAGAAAGGGAAACATAATCCCTTTCAACTGGAGCCATTTTCTCTGTAAATGAAAAGTAATTCTTTTGTTGATACTGATACTGTTAGTTTTTAGTTTAATGACAGTGTTTGGTTTACAATGGTTTACAATTTTCCTTTGACATAACTTCTGAACATGTTTTGAGTCAAAGAGATTATAATATTTGATCAATTAGTGTTGTAGATATTGACCGTATATGAACAGTCTTCTGGAAAATGATGATCCACCCAAATTGTCATAGAGATTATAATATTTGATTAGGTAATGTTATAGATATTGACCCTACAATCTTCTAAAACATGATGATTTGTCCAAATAATGTAAGACTTTAGACAGACACACACACACGCGCGCGCACATGCTCATGTATATGTGCGCCGGCACACACACACATGCACACACGCATGAACACATGCATGCATGCATACATGCACACAGGTGCACACACACACACACACTTATACACACACACACACACTGAAATATCTTGCTTAATAACTTGAACCTGCTCAAGGGATATTCAACTAGAATGCAGTATTTCCTCGAAGATGGAGTATGGCTGCCTTAATGGCGGGATAAAAAAGGGTCATACACACAAAACTCCACTGCCTGGCTATACAGGGAGTGTCCGCAGGAGTATCGGCCTGCGTACGCAGAAAGAAAAAAAAAAGAAAGAATGCAGTATAAAAAACAAAATAAATGCGTGGAATTTAGGGGGTGAGAGGTAAAGTCGCCTTTCTAAAGCTAAGAAACAAAGGTTAAATCAACACAGGTGCAGAACTATAGTATTATAATGTGTTAGCAAAAATGAAAATGTTGATCAGAACCCAAACTCCAGATCTTAACAGTTGTTTCAAAGGAGTACTGGTATAATCTCTGTATACAGGTGGAGCAAAATAGTTGTCAGAGTTCTCCCTGTCTTGTTTGCTTTTATTGAACTGTTTCTAAAATGTTGATTCAAGCGCTGTTGCAGATCACATTGTATTCTGTCTTTTGGCATTTTCTGTTTTTGTTTTTATTTTGTTTTGTTTATTGTCACAGCCCATTAATCCATTTCAAACTGGAGGATTCTGTCTTAGGATTGTTTTGCAATCTGGATGTACTGATGTGTCTTTATAATCAAATGCATTTTATTTTCAGGGAACCCATACAGTGAGACGCACTATCCAGTGCCGATATTGCTATCAACTGGAACGATGGCAATACAGCTGTAATGAGTCCACGTCCTGTCGCTGTTAAAACCTCGCAGCTATTATCCTGCCTTGCCATTTTACACAGCAGTGTGCAAAGCACATGGTTCAGAATACTGCTTAGGTTAGTATGCATATACAGATTTTGGCTGAAACGTCAGATGTTATCCCACGTGATTGTAATATGTGTGACAAACGAATTGGGTAAAAGATAGTTTTCTGTTCATGTTACACACAATCTGTATTTTTTCTCTTTGTCTTCTTCTTCTCCTCTTCTTCTTTTTCTTCTTCTTCTTCTTCTTGTTTTTTCTTCTTCTTCTTCTTCTTGTTTTTTTTCTTCTTCTTTTTTCTTTTTCTTCTTCTAGTTCTTCTTCTTCAATTCTCCATCTTCAGCACCTTTTGACTTGTGTTGCTATCAAATCACTCATCTTGAATTTCCTGTACATAGCCTGACAATGATTTATTCTTCCACTATTGTTGTAGAACACAACATCATGACACGGGACATGTCACAGGCACAACCTACTGACATAGCACATGTTACAAGGCACAACATCATAGCATAGAATATGTCACAGAGCACAACATGATAACACGGAACAGGTCAAACATTTCACGGGCACAATGTCATGAGATGGACCTTGTCACAGGCGTGACATCATGTCATGGAACATGTCACGAGGCACAACATCCGACATGGAATATGTCACAGAGCGCAATGTCGTGACATGGAACATATCAAAGAGCACAACGTTATGACATGGAACATGTCAAAGGGCACAACATCATGACATGGAATATGTCACAGGGCACAACATCATGACATGGAATATGTCACAGGGCACAGTGTCATGACAGGGAATATGTCACGGGCACAGCAACATGACATGGAATATGTCACAGGGCACAACATCATGACATGGAATATGTCACAGGGCACAACGTCATGACATGGAATATGTCACAGGGCACAGTGTCATGACAGGGAATATGTCACAGGGCACAGCAACATGACATGGAATATATCACAGGGTACAACAACATGACAGGGAATGTCACAGGGCATAATGTCTTGACATGGAATATGTCACAGGCACAGTGTCATGACAGGGAATATGTCACAGGCACAACATCATGACAGGGAATATGTCACAGGGTACAACAACATGACAGGGAATATGTCACAGGGCATAATGTCTTGACATGGAATATGTCACAGGCACAGTGTCATGACAGGGAATATGTCACAGGTCGCAACAACATGACATGGAATATGTCACAGGGCACAACAACATGACAGGGAATATGTCACAGGGCACAATGTCATGACAGGGAATATGTCACAGAGCACATCATCATGACATGGAATATGTCCCAGGGCACAACATCATGACATGGAACATATCAAAGGGCACAACATTATGACATAGAATATGTCCCAGGGCACAACATCATGACATGGAACATATCAAAGGGCACAACATGATGACATGGAACATATCAAAGGGCACAACATTATGACATGGAATATGTCCCAGGGCACATCATGACATGGAACATATCAAAGGGCACAACATCATGACATGGAACATATCAAAGGGGACAATGTTATGACATGGAATATGCCCAGGGCACAACATCATGACATGGAACATATCAAAGGGGACAATGTTATGACATGGAATATGTCCCAAGGCACAACATCATGACATGGAACATATCAAAGGGACAATGTTATGACATGGAATATGTCCCAGGGCACAACATCATGACATGGAACATATCAAAGGGGACAATGTTATGATATGGAATATGTCCCAAGGTACAGCATCATGAATTTGAATAGTGAAGATGAATAGGATAGTTTCTTTTATGAGAGGAGGAAAGGTGGTATTGCTTGTCATATATGCTTGTCTCTACTTGTTTATTTAGCTTTGGTAACTATTAAACATAGCCTTACAGGAGAAATATCATCTTTTTTGTATCTGCTGATCAAATGTAAAATTTTCCTCGAAAGAAAATTTGCTCCTGATTTTTTTTTTTCCGAATGATTGTCTTCATTATTAGAAACCAGTAGACATTGAATTCTCAGGCCAGTAGGTTGGTGTGTTTCAGGAAGGAGGTGTTTTTACAGACAGCAGCAGTGCAACTGGTCTAAAGGATACAAATGGTCAACAGCGCTTATTCTGAGGTAAACTGCATTCTTCTGTAAGCAGCTGATGTGAAGATTTCTCTTGCACATTACCTTCAGATTCTACACTGTCAGATCCACTCACTTTACTGTTAAAATATAACATGCAGTTGTTATGTTTACAAAGCAACGTTATCATCAATAATGATTGTCCTCTCACTGTTTTCTTCTTTTGCCACCTGGTTCAAGAAGTGGAAAGTGCTGGTCATGTTGGAAGTTCAAGAAAGTGACAGATCATCTTGCCAAGAGTGCCACAAATAAAGAATTGTTCAGATCATCTTGCTCATACACAGATCGGAAATCCAAAGTTCAAAGTTATGACAAAGACCTCTGTCAAATAGACTGAAACGCACAAACAGACAGGAAACTTTTTCAGATCCATCCAAACCATAAGAGTTTCCTCTGTGTGCCACTGATGGCTGCAAAAAAGACACAGGTGTGTTGCTAATACAGATAGGCCACGCCTTTTGTCCCCACCAATATCTGTTAAAAGATGAGGAGGTTCCATGATGTGTACAATGTGATGGGCCACTCAATATGACAAATATTGTTATAGAATCAAGATGTTGCATGAGGTTAGATGTAAGCACTTTACCAGTAGAGAGACCTTGTTCAGGATGTTGTTCCATAAAATGTGATTTTTTAAGATTTCAGAGCATATAAGTATTTTTGATTTTATCTGAGAGTTTGCGGAAAATGGATCTGTTTTGAACCTTTTTTTTTTTACCTTGTTTGGAATGAAGCGTGTGTGTGTGTGTGTGTGTGTGTGTGTGTGTGTGTGTGTGTTTGTGTGTGGTCATACATATATGGAATGGATTTTGACACACAAACAAACCTGACTTAGCCCCCTGCTGCCTGGGCTTTATACAGCATGGAATGATGATACAGACTTTCAAGTGACTGGATAATTGATGACATCATTGTCAACACAAAACAAAACAGTCCAGCCAAATTGCAGTCAGCTGTCTTTTAAAAAACACTTTGCGCCATTTTTAGCCATGAATTGAAAGAGTTCATCATGTTTTTCCATAGTGAAATAGATTTCGTGTGCACTTTCTTGACAAAATCCAACTAAAATATGCACCACCCACCCTTAGTCATTGAAATGGATACTATTGTGCGTTACGTTTGCGCGTGCTTGCATGTGGATTTGTACCTCAGTACATGTATTCAAAATGTGCATGTCTTGTGATATAGCTGCGCTAGATGATCATTTGATTTTTGAATCTTTGAAATATATTGAAAATGAAAACAAGTGTTTATCCCCCCCCCCCCCCCCCCCCCCCCCCCCCGATGATTTCTTTGAGTAATCTGTTGTGTGTAAACAAGTCAGTTCTGATAGAATTAGCAGTGTATATTAATATTGAAAGATTGTTAAATTAGGTCCATCTGTCATTTGGTTTTATTTACATTTATGGTGCATTCCATCAGAAAGCTTGTTTTCTTGTTGAAATTTGTGTTAAAGAACTTATCCTCCAAGCCCCATCAAGTTGTGAAAGGAATTAAGACTTTGAACTGTCATTGGTTTTGCTTTTCTTTTCTTTTTTTTCCAGCATAACGCTAGGGGCTTCGGGGTGGACCGTTTTTACCTAGGCCTGTGGCGAGAAGGCATTGGGAAGCTGTTCAGTTTTGGAGGGCTTGGTGTGTGGACAATAGTTGATGTCATCCTCATCGCTGTGGGATATGTGGGACCCCAGGATGGCAGTCTGTACATTTGATGGATGGAACTGCTGCAGTCATCTTGCACTTTTGACAGACATGGCCTCCAAAATGTGTTGAAGTCAGGGACACTTGTGGATGGCTGATGCAACTTGTGGATGTGTGTGTGTGTGTGTGTGTGTGTGTGTGTGTGTGTGTGTGTGTAAGTGTGTGTGTGTGCTTGCTCATCTACAAATGCATGCATCTGTGTGACAAGAAAAACTGAAGCAGTTGATTCCTCTGACCAGGGAATGCATTGTTTTTTGCTGAGATGATAAGGTATGAGTGAATGAAGGTGATGCTGTGAGAATAGCTAGTTTCACACCATCTACTCATGTTCCTTCTGAAATGAAACAAGGATAAAAGTCCACAGAAAAGTTTTACCTTCCAGTAGACAATTATCAGTGATACAGTTTATATGAAGTGTAGATTTCTTTACTTCATTTAAAAGTGTAGACCTTCACATAGTCATTCAAACTTGCAGCTTGAGAGTTACAGCTTATTTCCATTCAAATTAGATTGTAATGTTTACTTCATTTCTGAAGATGTTTCTGAAGTTCCATTCAAATGAGACTGTAATGTTTACTTCATTTCTGAAGATACTTTTGATGTCCCCTATGTAAGTGTCTGCTTGTGGTAGATGCAGTGGTGGACAGTGTGCAATTGATGGGCATGTTGGGCTGTTAACATGGCTTACTGCTGCTGGGGATACTGAGGGGAGTTGAAACTTAACAGGGTTTTAGCCAGTCAAAGAATACTATACTGGAGAAGTTATGGAATACACGGGAGCCTTTTCTAGTTACTGGAGAGTCATGAAAAATAAGATTTTGGCTGAAAGTCAGGTAATTTATTGATATGCTGAAGGAGACCAAGAAAAAAAAAGTATATATACTTGGGTCTACAATCAGTTAGCACAAGATAAGGATCAGGACTGGAAGATAATATTTCTGTTCTTAAACTTTTTATCACCAACAGTCTACATACTATATTTTAGCCATGAAAGTTAGCAATGATAATGCTATACAAACCCTGAATCTAGTAAATTGAAGCACACACGCTCAAAACAAACAAACAAACAAAAAAAGAAAAAAGAAAAACTGCAAAGGTTGTACAAGAGATTTCAGAGGACTTAAACATGCTGTCTGTGAAATGTCAAAATATTTTCATCATACTTCAGCCTTTTTTAATAGACTACAACAGATCTTTGCCAAGTCATTTTTGTCATAAATGGTGAGTCGTTAGCTTGCTTCCATGACTCATTTGTTCAGTTTCATTTTTGACATTTTCATAGTTTGCAGTCCTTGCCCCAAAAGAGAAAATATTTCTGGCTTGTACCTTAACCACATAGATGCACAACTAGGAGTGACATATTTATTAGGATGTCAGATGCGTTGCTTTGACGGAAAAAAGGAAAGAAAGAATGATTTGCAGTTCTACATTACCTTGGAGTTTGGTGAATTTCAAGGTTTCACTGAAATGAGGTAAATTTGCATCACAGTTAACCAGAGATGTGTTGGTGCATGTACTAAATATCTTGACAGAAATCCATGTCATGCATACACCTGTTTTTCTTGACACACATGGGCTTTGTTAAATTTGTGGGTTTAGGTGTGTGCGCAGCTGGTGTGTGTGTGGGGAAACCTGTGCATGGTTTGTGTGGGTCTATACTTGTTTTGAAACAAAACCTGTGTTTGTATGGAGAAAGAAATGCATGAAGGTGTTCACAAGATCTAGACATTTTGTAATATTATCCCTCTTTCCACCATTACAACAGCAGAAAAATAACTTTAATGACAACAGACTAATACCAAGTCTGCCACTGGACGAGGTGCAATCAAAGCTTGCTGTGGGGTTTCCCAAAGAGATTCAGTCGGTACCTTGGTAACATTAGAAGCTTACACAGACAATTGTTCCATACCATTTAAAAATCCAAGCAAATCTCTCCAATCCCAGTTTCGTTTAAATAAAACAGCATCAAAAAACAAAAACAAACAAGAAAAAAATGGTGAGTGTTCTGGCAGTGCTAGGAGACAGCATCTGTGATTCTTCCAAGGAAGAATTGAATAGTGTTATTTAAAGACACAAATAAATGTGAGCAAGAGGCTTCATGTAAGGTAGACATTGGAGTTTGTGAGTGAGATCATTAAAAGGTGCTGTCAGGAGGTGATGAAAATGTGGCGGAAAGAAATTGCAGTCTGGAAAATAACATGCTGTCTGTCACATTCAGCTGGTGTAGCAGTTGGTGCTACACCTACCAAACCAAATCTCACAGGGCTTGGTATTGTTGGGCTTTTAGATTTACTCTTTTCAATTATGTTAGTCTTTCTTTAGTCAACAGAACAGTCTCCCTTGTCATGCACAGGAATGAAGAAGATCAGCAGAAGGCATCATTTTATGGTGTTTTTTTAAGAAAAAAAGCACTTGGCGTATTTTGTCTGCTTTAGATTTCTTTTTATATATGAACATATGTGCCAGAGTTGATTATTTCATTAATTCGTATTTTGAATCATTCTTTCCCCTGCTGATCAGTGTTTTGCTTTTCTACGTCATCCATTAAATCAGAGTATTCATAGGAACTATTCCTCTACACAGCTTCATATGTTTTTCTTCAGAATTGCAAATATTTGCGACTTTTCTCTACTGATATGTTGAACTTCAGCAAGTTTGTCCTCAACAATGTTTCACTGGTATTTAATGAACTTTAATGAATTTGTTCTCAGCAGTATGGATGTGTGTATTTAGAAAGGGACTAAGAAATGGATGTCCATATACTCACAAGATTTGTGTGCATCTTGCCTTGATGATGATGACGAAGAGAATTTTTTTTACTTTAGTGATCTGTGTGTAAATCTCGACCTCACATAAAGATAGTCGTAAAAAAAAGTAAATTGGCAAAGAATTCTAGGCTTTGCATGGACCGCATGCATCTGTGGCTAAAAAAAAAAAAAAAAAAAAAGTCATGTTGATGGTGAATTGACTAATGGCATATCTGCGTATGTGCTGGGAAATGTTAAAATGTGTCATTGTTGTTTATCATAGAATGTGTACAAAAGATATGATTTATTTTGTCATTATGAAAGCAAGCTGAAATGCAAAAAAAAATTCTTTTATCTCACCTGTGGAGAGGTCCAGTTCTTGTCTTGTTCAGAATTCTAGTCTGTTAGGGATAAATAGATCCGAATATGATCCAGTAGTTGCTGTGTGACGTCTTTTGAGTGTACCCTTATAAGACCATCTTTTCCCAGCAGCCTTCATACTTTACCATTCTTTGGGTGATGGAAGCTGAATGCTTTTGATTTCAATTATGTGATAGCTGGGGGATTCTGATGTTTAATGAAGGAATTCTCAAAATTTGCAATTTCCTGTAGTGACAGTATCCAGCTTGTATCAGATATTGGTGAGAATGACACACATGCTGAATGTTTTCATAACCATAAATGCCGGGGTTGGGGATTCTTCTTTTTATGATTTTGATGGAAGTTGTCAGTCACGAGTAATCTATGAAAAAACAACTGAAAAACAGAGTGATCATGGTGGCTTGCGTCAAGATGCATTCTTCATGCGCAGAGCAGCATTTGGGCAATTTGCAGCATTTTGGTGGATACAGTGATCACTTCCTTCTTCAAATCTTCTTCTACTGTCGATTTTTTGGGGGTTTCATCAGATCTTCAATTCTGTCACCATGATGAAACCCACAGTCTTCTCAAGGTCTTGACAGCTGCCCCAAAGCCACATGCTCTGGCCATGTTTGATGCTGTAGAACATCATGGGCTGGACGGTGTTGGAGGATATGTTTTGGGGTCTTAGATCCAGTGCCACACGGACATTCGTCTGTGTGGGCAATCTTAATTCGGCTGATGTGGCTCAGCAGTCTTCAAATCCATTGCCTTCAGCAGGAGATATAGTAAGGTTTACATCTGTCTCCCAGTTGTCTCTTCACCGAGTAGGAAGGGTTTGCCGTGTTCATAAAGCCTTCCTCTTCGATCTTTATTCAAGATCACAAAGATAGGCCACTTTCCTGGTTGCGGACTTTCATATCTACCTTAATGATCCCAGGTAATCCCAACACTGGCTTATTATCTGATGGATCATTGACTGTCCACTAAATATAAGGTGTCCAACATTGTCCTAATGGATGGTATTTGCTAGGTCCGGACTAGTGTTTAACACAAAGTTGGCCCAGCTCTTTCCATTCAGGGTTTGGTTTCTTATGCTTAGCGTCGTTCACAGTAGAGGTATCCAGGATATCATGGGTGTTATTTACTGGTAGAACACGGCTACTTTCATCCTTTTGCTACTGCACCACATGGTGCATCGTGGGTAGAATTGCTCGAGAGAGGTTGCCTTATGAAGCCCACCAAGCCATCTCTTCTGTAATTTATTTTTGCTATAGAAATGTTTTTCCGTACTAGCGAGTCATGGTTGTCTATGAGAAAATAAAAGGATTTTCATTACCCCCTGCCCCCAAGTCACTTTACCTGCAAAATTCTATTTGATCTATGACATGCTGTTCTGTGACCCTCCTTGCTGGTAGGCATATGTTGGCCATTATGTTTTGCCCGTTTAGAGATGCTCAGGGGAGGTAACCGTTGCTACTTTTGCTTTTGCACACAGGATTGAATAGAGAAAGATTTGTTAATCCTATATGTTATTGCATTTGCATAGGACTGGAATTAGAACTTGGTCAATGTCTGTAAGTGCATGTCTTGGTAAGAATTTTTCCATAATTTTTAGGAAAAAAAAATTGAAGAATTGACAAACTGATATTTGTTGATCATATTCAGTTTACCGAAATGAGAATGGCAGTTAAGTCTTAAAATTGGGCTGGGTCTGGGGTGGCGTGTGATGCATATCACAAAAGATTACTCCTGGGGCTGAATTTTTCTAGTCTGAGTTTACTGTCAGTATGGACAAAATGAGAAATTGAGTATGCTCTGGTTGGATTTGATACTTGTTTGTATGTGTGGTTTGGATTTGTGTGTATGTGTAGCAGTTTTGAGTATCTGATTTGTTTCTCTTTTTCTTATTGAATGAATAAATCAGTATAAAAATATGACTTGTTTTACCACTGCACTGTATTTATAACAGCTTCTCCGACCATCATTTATGTGCACTTACACATGCATACCACATGGGGATAACAAAGCAAATGATGACAGGATTTTTTCTTAATATCTTATTTGGAAATGTGTGTAAAATTTTCTGCATACTCTAAGCAGAAAAACTTTTCCGTACTGTTTAAACAATACATTAAAGTGAACAAAAAATTGCCAAGTAAATACAAAGAAAGTTCACCTCAATCAAACAGTCAGATGTACCTCTTTTTCCACAGGTGACTACAAAAGCTTATGAAAAGTAAAACACACACACACACACACACACACACACACACAGAGGAGCATACATTCCACTTTTACCATGCCATGATGTGAACCTATCTCAACATTCCAACACACTAATATTCTAACTTTTCTTGTCCACACACTCAAAGGTGCCTACACAATTTTGTTCATCTTTCAACAACGACTGAATAAGAAAAAGTAGGAATGAATATCAGACAATGGCAAGCGGTAAACTGACCATACTGGCACTAATACTTTAACCCTTCACATACGTAGAACAGACACCATGTTATCACAGCTAAATGTTATTGGTCATTTGGTTTCACTCAACTACAGCACCATCACAGAGAATATCTGGCAAAAATGTTTGGTATGTGTTCTGCAAGACAACTCTTGGACCATTTCAGGCGTGTTCATTTCAAACCGCGCATGCAACCGCAGACTGAATGCCTCTTTCATGATCAGCAGTCCATCAGGATGACTCCACAGAGTTGAGGTAGTTGCTGACGCAGGGCAGGATCTTCCAGTGGTCTGTGGTGATAGACACCACCTGGTTGTTCCCCTGGGGGTACACCCTCAGCAGCAGGTGATAGCATGGAGGGAGAAAGATCAGGAACTTGTCCACAGTGTGGTCTGTGAACATAAAAGTTGGATGCTAAATTCATTAGTGGCATGTTTAAGCATGGGCATAATGTACATGTGTGTGTGTGTGTCCGTGTGTGTGTGCGTGTATGTGTGTGTGCGTGCACACGCACGCAAATTCAATACAAAAAGAAATCGATGAAAAGGTTTTCACACTTCTTTGCAATAATCACTGGACTTTACTCCAAACTGTTTTCTCTCATTTTCATAAATCATGTCCCTCCATTTTCTCCAATTTGTTTGACTCCACATTATCTTCTCTTCTTCAAAGCTTTCCTCTTGTTTTCCCCATTATGTGCAAATGACTGGAATACAGGACTGTCTGTCACTGGAATATTACCTGAAAGGGGTGGCACCTGGAACTCTCTCAAAGAGTGGCGGATTTTGTCTGCTGCACATTTCAGAACCTTCACTGACTCCACTCCTTGGCTTCTGCATTAACACGGAGATGTCACATACAGACAGAATCACAACTGGTAGACAGTTAATCAGCAAATACGCCATGCCTTTCAGGATATTTCATGTTCAACAACAGACTGTACATACATAACTTGTACTTTTTTCCCATTTAGATCTGCATCTTTTCAATTTACTCCTTTACTAAAAATACATCATTCTAATATTCAGACCAGTACCATGATTTTGTATACTGCGGCTTACATTAACAGGCGGCAAAACCCAGTTGCAGTTGATTGTATATATCATTTTCCCCACTAATAACAGTAACACGGACGGTCAGATGTGGGAGTCTTCTGATAAAACGAACAGTAATGAAAAAAAGATGATGAATTCAGGGCAAGTAAATTGGACTTAAAAGCATTATAACAATATGGACAGGACAACTAAAACCACTGCTTTGTCATTTCATGGAGGGGAAGAAAGCACCAGCTAAAGTAAGTGAACATCCTCTCACCTTTCACTGGAGCCGTCACCAGTCAACAGGGTCCACAAATCGTCAAACACATGGTTCTTGTCCTGTTGCTCAGCAACACCCAGCTGTTGCCATGGCACTGTCATGGTCAGGTCACTGAAGGTCACCTCCATGGGTTGCAGAGTTGTCGACACTGTGAGGTGGTCCTGTATGGAAAACATGACCCTGCAACACCATTTTAGTCTGCCAGTTACAGAACCACAACCGGTGTGTTCTGGAAAACCTTGGGAGATGGGGGAAAACTGCTTTTTCTGCGGCAACCTCCCCACCCCCCCAAAAAAAACAACAACGTAAAACTAGGTGTACAGTAACACAGATATAATGCACAAAAGAGACAAATTAATTTTAGAAATACACCAACTTCAGATGTCACAAACAATAAACACAAAAAATACAAACAACAGCAACAAATCCCTCAACCTCTATCTGGAAATAATGTATTAATAATAATAATAATAATGAATACTTATATAGCGCCTATTCTCGGCTAGAGGCCAAGCTCTAAGCGCTTTACACAACAATCAACACTCGTTTACACAACGCGCTGCCTACCTGGGTAGTGCCGACTGAAGAGCTGCCAGCTGGCGCTTCATTCAGTCGTTTCCCGTGTCATCCAGTCAGTATCGTTCAATATCGATCTCTCATTTTCCTTACTTCCTTCATTCTTTCCATTTCTCACGCAGGGTGCATGCTATGTGTAACGTGTACCAACGGCCAAATTGGCCTACTCTTCCGAAAGTTGGTGATGGGATTTTATGTGTGTGCAAGATGTTATGCATGCGTTCACACACGGAACCTCGGTTTATAGTCTCATTCAAAGGACTGTATGGGAAATTGTATTGTGCATTTCCTATGTCTTGCTTGTAAACAGAAGAGGGTGGGGGCGAGTAGACCCTTTTGAACGCTGAATACCATGTGTCTGACCTACACCTCCTGTTGATAGCAATTCAGGAAGTACTGTTTTGTGCAGTTTTTAAATCTCTTATTTGTGTTATCTGACGAAGGCTTATTTGTTAAAATTACTCACTTGTCTGTTTCACACTGAGTGTGGAATCAATATATTACTCAGAATTCTGTTTCAAGTGTGTATTCATATTTTGGCCAATGTGTTGGTCACCGGGTTTGTGCTAAAATGAAAAAGGCACAGATTTATAAACTTTTAAAACCCAATTGATTTTAATGTAATTCCCAAACTCGATATACATGTATCAAAGACTGCTTACAAGAAACTAACAAAAATACAACCCAGAAAAGCAAGAGCTGTCTGCTTCAATCAGATAAAAGCAGAATTCACTCATCTTGATGCTACTATTAATGGAATCCAATTTCAAAAATATTTCCAAATAATGAAAAGATTTGGTGGTTAGTCTCTGAATGTATGCTAAAAATGGTCTTAACTTTTCAACCACCACAATTTCCTTTTTTTTTTTTTATCTTTCTCTTTTCTTTTTGAGGGGGCATCCAATTTACAAACTTTTGCAAACCCAAGTCAGTTTTTACAGATTTTCTAAGGCTTTAAAGGATACCTTGGATTCGCAAAACTTGTCCAAACCCTTAATGACCTCAAAAGCCTACCACACAAGGACCCTGCGACTGCTATTCAAACAAAATACAGCTACATCATGCCTTGAAAACTGCATTTAATGACAGCTGTATTTGACGTTTAAAACTTTTCCCTCAGCTAGTATACTTATAAGCTGGGTTAACACGCAAAAGTATATGCCAGCACATTACCACCATGAAACTCACTTAAACAAACTGTTTGTGTTTCAACAAGGTTAATTATTCATGCTTGAATGAGCCAGTTACAGTTTTCTGCCAAGAAAGGTAATGCTGTACAACTGACTTTATAATTATGTTAACCCAGGTTACAATGTACATACACTGCATGTTCAGGCCATGGATTCACACAATCACATACTCACTGGAAGGTGAAGACACAGGGCTGGGGCAGCTTTGGTGCCAGACCGATTCCAACTTCTTTACTTCCTACACAGATGTAAAGTGCACTTGAATTTCACTGGAAAAGTGAGGGGAGAGAGTGCGGGGAAAGAGGGAAAAGTGAGGGGAGAGAGTGCGGGGAAAGAGGGAAAAGTGCGGGGAGAGAGTGCGGGGAAAGAGGGAAAAGTGCGGGGAGAGAGTGCGGGGAAAGAGGGAAAAGTGAGGGGAGAGAGTGCGGGGAAAGAGGGAAAAGTGAGGGGAGAGAGTGCGGGGAAAGAGGGAAAAGTGAGGGGAGAGAGTGAAAAGGGAAGTGGGTGGATGGGTGGGGAAGCAGAGATCATGAAACAATATCAATCGCCAGAATGTAATGCAAAGCTCAAACATACACACACAGCAATTTTTTTTTGAATCGTCCTTGATCTTTGTCTCCATGAACACATATGCATACGCATACATATTTGATTGGGTCCCTGTCACTATATACATACAACTTATACAACACATGCATGTGCATGCTCACACTTACCTGATTTTGTTAATGACACCAGATTGATATCTGCAACAGAAATATTTAAAACATTCATTAACAGCCTCCAGATCCTTATTATCTGTCTGGGAAAAAGAAGGAAAAAAAAGAAGATAATCAACATCACACCCCCAAAAAAATCAGTCAAAAAAACACAAGGTTGAAAAGAGTCTCTCTTCTATATAACCATCACATCTCAAGCACACAACACACAAGAGATGTGTATGTCATTGCATTTGCCTGTCAAGTAAATAATGGCTGACTAATGAGAGAAGGCAAAGTATTCGAATCTGACGAAAATACCCGACAAATCCACACATTTCTTTCTAAAAAACCCTAAAAATTTGTCACCTGGCACTGGCGCAAAATAATCTGTTGATGACTTCACCCGAATACTAACAGCACTGAGCTCTTCATAGTCTGAAGCCTCATCCTGAAACAAAATGGGAACCATCATAATAAATGTCAGTGACAAGTTTATTCTAACCAGTTTATTCTACAACAAAACAGGACACATCATACCAAAGGTTACTAACTACTACTTAGTATTTCATTGCACTACAAAGTGGCACAAAATATAAGTGGCAGTATGTTTCACCTGCAGTAAAACAGGATAATAATACCAAATGTTTCTGATAATGTATTTCCTCTTACAACAAAATGAGACAAAATGTTGGTGATGATTCCTCTCACACCAAAATAGGACAAATCACATCAGGTGTCCGTGACAATATGTGTCATCTTAATGAAAATGGGACAAATTACACCCATTGTTAATAACAATATCTGTCATCGTAATATAAAATGAACTTATAACACGAAGCGACTTTTTCCGTTTAATACGTTGGCCATGTGCAAAATAATAAAGAAGCATACCGTCCAAAATGAAACTGAATAAAGTCATACCAAAACACACACACACACACACACACACACACACACACACACACACACACACACACATTCAAGATATGTTCATTTCTATTAAGAAAAAAACAAAAAACTAATTAACCAACAAATGTTTTTTTTTTAAAGTTAAAAAGGGGAAAAAATTAAAACAACAAAAAACAAAACCATAAAATGATCAAACCATGATATGATTCAAATAAAAACTGTTCAGCAATCAACATGAGTGGTAGTTTTGTTTGTTTGTAATTGGTTTGCCAGTTTTTGTAAAAGGACATGGGTTGCTGAAAAGGCATAATAAATCCTCAGTAAAACTGGCTGCTTCATAATCAAAATAAACACGTCTGTTTCCAAACAACATTATGACAAGATGTGTCGGTTGATGAACAACTACTAATGATATGGTAACTGCATACCTACCAGAGACAGTTTGTACCAATACAATATCCGTGTGTCAAGATATTGTAACTGTCTGTAGTAGCTCTCCAATCGACCTGAAACAACAGTTGAAAAGCCAATGGTGACTGTACTTTTCACACTGAATAAAAAGAAAGCAAGGCCATAGTTCAGTATGAAGGCTGCAACACACTTTTATTAAATACATCAAAGCTTGGAAGAGTAAAACATGAAGAGTAGCTACAATTCATAAAAAGTCAAACAAGGCAGGGATTTTTACTTTTTAGAGAATGGAAAACTGTTCAAATGAGAACCAAGGTTTTACAGGAAATTTGGTTATCTCTCCACTTGCTTTGGCGATTTTTTTGTTTTACTTCTCCAACATTTATTAAGACTCACAGTAACTCTCAGCCTATTGCAGGCACAGTGTGTTTAGAAAGATAAAAATCAGTCAACCAGGTGGAAGGTAGAATAGAAATCAATTAAAAATCAATTAATCAGGCTCGGCGAAAACTGCTGGTTTGAGCAATTTGGTGGATGAGTTACTAAGCATAATGTGAGAGGATCTCAACTTCAAAAAGGTCTCTCAGTGTGTGTGTGTGTGTGTGTGTGTGTGTGTGTGGTGTGTATGTGTGTGTGTGTGTGTGTGTGTGTGTGTGTGTGTGTGTGTGTGTGTGTGTGTGTCTCTCTCTCTCTCTCTCTCTCTTTGAACAACTTCAGTTTACTGATGATTTGTTGAGCTGAAAACATTTTCAAGATTTTACTCACCTTCCACAGCAGGAATTGTCACCAGTCCAGATGGAGACTTCAGTGTAGTGAAGATAGGTGTGACAGACAACCTGCAAACATCAATTACTCCATCAACCAGCCAAACGACCAATCAACCATCCATATAACCAATCAGATAACCAATTCAAACAACTGTGTGGAATCTAAGCCACACGAAAAGCTTGTTTTTTAGAATTTCTTTTTTCAGTGCTTTGCTTACATTCTCTGTAGGTTTTTGAAATTTGTCAAGCACAGAAACCTTTTTTAATTGTCCTTATCAAACATTTGTCCTGGAATCACTCTTCTCTTGACACCATAGAACAAATCTTAAAAAAAGAAAACAAAGATACACTACAACTCTAACCTTTTCCACTGTAACACTTTCTTGTCCACGTGAACAACTTCTGCCCTGTCTTTGTTCTGTGTTGAACCTGAAACCATTTGAAACAAAATACTTCCATTGAAAGGAGACTCCACCCAAAAAAAACAACACAACAATTAAAAAACATGCAAATTTCTCCTCCATTAGCCTCCCCAGGCCAAAGATATAGTCCGTCACGAGAAACGGTCCACCTTGCACCCCCCCCCCCTAATAAATTTGTCACATGTATTTTTTGGTGCTTTAGAGTGTATAGATCATAAAAAATCATGTTAACATAAAAAATCTTGGGACGCACTGTCCCGTCTGGCTTAATTTTGAAGGGTACCCATCTCAGGTGCCGCGGCTCCTTTTCGTCGGTCCGAAACGTTCCATAAATTTGGTGATCACCTGTGTCTTTGTTATTTAAGCTACGAGCATTTCCTTTATGTTTTTGTTGACAGTAATGCCTTCTGCACGATATGCAATAATCAGAACGATAATATATGCAATAAGGTGACCGCAGTAAAGCTACGTGTGTACCCACCGTATATCACGCGTTGCGAACTGTAAATTTGCCAAAGTGTTTGCAATAAACCATCTCTCCCGAAAACTGTGCAACTTATTAGAAACAAAGTACACCACAGTATCAAAGAACAGTTTCTTGTGATTCTTTTGAGCTATGCCACATCACCATGGACCTATGCTGATGCCCTCTGTTGCCGGGTTATCTCCCTACCCCGATCTGGCTTCAACGCAAATTTAATTCTTTACAAATTCATATTGGACTTTTTAATGAAAATAAAGTTAATTTGCACTTTCCAAGTATGAGCGCATTTTGTGTGTGTGTGGGGGGGGGGGGGGGGGGGGGGGAGAGTGGGGGGACATGCGTGCGTGTACGCGTGCGTGCGTGCGTGCGTGCGTGCGTGCGTGTGTGTGTGTATTGATGATGATTGTTCTCAGATGCTGGTATTGGAAGGTATTCTGTTTCATGGCGACATCTGCCAGACTGTACTTAAATCAACAACAATCTGATTATTTTGAGTCGCTTCCCTCGGCACAAGTAGAAAGCGACTCTTCTGATACGTAGGATGTGACAGCTTCTTCTTCTGCAATCTCTGCATTTGCCACAAGAGGATTTACCAGAATGCTTCGTAAACCAGCGGAAAAGCCCACCTTTTGCAATTAGGCTCTGGACCGTTGGTGGAGGTGAAGATGCTCTTAAGAAAGTTCAAAGTTCAAACCTCCACTGGGATTCTTCTCTGGAAATACATCAGCATGTCAGATCAGGAAATACCAGCGTGAGCTGGCTTCATTTCACAGTGTGGGCAGAACCCGGCAAAGAAGACGACATTAGACTACTACCCTGTGATCCATCACCCAATCACCGAGTACATGACAGTCCAGGAATGCTTGCGACTTGCAGAGAAGGCCACGAGAGTGGTTGGACAAGAGTACGTTATCACTACGTTTGATCTTGCGGTTTGTATGAAAGCCTACCCGATCGTCGGGAACCAACCTGACCGGTACAAGAAGCATATTATTCGGATCGGTGCTTTCCATCTTGCCTGTGCATACTTCAAGATGCTTGGGGAAAAGCTGGACGGTTCTGGGTTTGGAGATATTCTTCTGAAGGCAGGTCTGATCTCTTCTGGTTCTGGGCAAGGGGTGCTGTTTGGCAAACATATGAACAAGCATTGTTCTGCCATAAGACAATGCTTGAGAGTCTAGAACGCTTGCTGCTGGAAAGGTATCTTGAAATCAGAGATGAAGACACGTCATTTCCGACACTGTCAGAAGATAGCATGATCAAACTCCAGACAGCCTCATGTTTTTCTCCAAAGAGACGTTGACTGAGCTTCAGAAAGATGAAGCTATCTTCAGTTTCATGGCAGAGTACGAACAGTTCAGAGACAGAGTCAGAGAAGGAGCCTTTGGACCAACTGCACAATTTTGGTTGTCGTACATCGATCATGTATGGCTTGTCCTAGCGCTCCTTGAGGCTGTCAGAATCAACGACTTCCTGCTGTACGCACAAACGATGTCCCAAATGCCAGACCTCTTCTTCAGTTTCGGTGGACAAAACTATGCACGCTACCTGACCATCTTCTCAGTCTTCTTGGCAAACATTGACTTTGTCACATCCTGGAGCCAAGGAGATGCTGCAGAGAGGTGCTTTCAGCGTGGCAAGGTCCTTCATTCCTAGCAATCGCTGTGCACTGGACAAGACCATGGAAGAAACGTTCATGAAACACGCCAAAAGCAGAGGAGGAGCTGGTGGAGGTGGTGCTGGTCTCACGAGCCTGCTGTCGAACCAGGAGGCCTACCAAAGATGGGTCAGGACAACCCATGAGAGGTCAAAGTATCTTGATCTCGACATGGCTGGTAAGGCACAAGGTGATGAGGTTGGCAGTAGATATCGAGACTTGTGTCCTACTGATAGTGAAAGCAACGTCATGAAGACTCAGGATGCAGTCAAAAGTTTCATCGACCCTTTCTGTGAGGAAGCCTTGGTCAAACTCATCGCCCTGTCATCTGGAGCATCTGTCCCAGCCGGCATTCAGCATGATGTGTTGAGGGCAGAAAAGGCTGGTAACGCCGTGAAGGAGGCGTTCATCACGCAGAGACTGATGGCAAATGACAATTTCTTTGAACCAGTCAAGCGGCTAAACCTGAAAAAGATGGCATCCATGAACAAAACCGTCCACATGAAGACTTCCAAGAAGAAGGTTGTGGAATACAAACAAGGGAACCTTGCCTTTCAAGTCCTTGTGAAGGCACAGGAAGCAGGTGTTCAACTCAATCTGAAATAGTTGATGACATACCAACTTACTCCTGTACCTTACAGTATTGCCACTGCTGACAATTTCCTTGCCAAGACCGACAAAGCAAAAGGGTTTAAGTACCTCACCAAAGATATGGAAGATCTACCTCCGCATGACGCGACGCTGGTTGTGATCGATGGCAATGCAGTGTTTCACTATTTGCAACAGCTTCCTTCCAATTTCAGGGAGATCAGCCAGAAGATATCTGACATGCTGCCAAAGGGAACGGGCGTGGTGTTCAATACAGACATGTACAAAACGGACTGAATCAAAGCAATGAAAAGGAAAAGGAGAGGCACTGGCGATAAGATCATCATGAAAGGAGAAAGCACCAAGCGTCCTGCAGACTGGAAAACATTTCTGTCAAACGACGAAAACAAGAAGCAGCTCAGCCAAGTATTACTCGACGTTTGGAGCAAAGATGAGAATGCGCCAAAATTCAAGGACAGAAAAGTCATGCTGATATGTGAGGGAGAAGCCTTCCTGCTGCAATCGGCAGATGAGCTGACGACAACAAGGACGCCAACCGTAGCACTTAAATCCACACAAGAAGAGACGGATTCCAGAGTTGTCCTCCACTGTGCGTACGCTGAACGGAATGGATACAGCTTCGTCCGCGTCAAGAGTCTTGACTCTGACATTTTCTTCATTTTCCTACACTTCGCTCTGCAGCTGAAGGACGTGGTGATTCTGTTCGACACAGGAATGGGGAACAAACAACGGCTCATCAACGTCACTGACATCGCTACAGCATACGGGCAACAGCACAGCACCGCCTTCCTGGCTCTTCATGCTTACACCGGCTGCGACACAACAAGTGCATTCAAGGGCATTGGGAAAATCAAACCATCAAAGTTCTTCAGCAGAATCCAAGATTTGTGGAAACAATTTGCCCGCCTTGGAGGTACATGAGCCATCGCTGAAGAAGTCAAAGCCGATCTTGAGACCTTCACCTGTGTCATGTACGGCAGACATTGTTTCACCGGTGCTAATGACTTCCGACACCAGCTACTCAAGGAGAGATGTGGAGATGAGCCATTGAACGCAAATTACAACGTTAACATGGCAAGCATGCCTCCGTGCAAACAAACTCTTCAAGAGCACATCAAACGAAGCAGCTATCAAGTTGTCATTTGGTAGAGGGCTCTCGAACCCATGTCTGATGTTCCAGCAGCAAGCAATGGACATGGATGGATTGACGTTGATGGCACCTTGGAACCAGTGTGGTCCGCAGAAGAGAAGGGCGTCATGCTGCCCGCAGATATGGTTGACTTCCTTGTGGATTTTCCAGACTCTGACGACGACGAAGAAGAAGCTGTCATATCCTACGTATCAGAAGAGTCGCTTTCTACTTGTGCCGAGGGAAGCGACTCAGAATGATGGGATTGTGGTTGATTTAAATACAGTCTGGCAGATGTCGCCATGAAACAGAATGCCTTCCAGTGCCAGCATCTGAGAACAATCATCATCATCAATGCACACACACACACACACACACAGACACACACACACAAACACGCACACACACATACGCGCTCACACTTGGAAAGTGCACATTAACTTTATTTTCAATAAAAAGTCCAATATGAATTTGTAAAGAATTAAATTTGCGTTGAAGCCAAATAGGGGGTAGGGGAGATAACCCGGCAACAGAGGGCGTCAGCATAGGTCCATGGTGATGTGGCATAGCTCAAAAGAATCACAAGAAAATGTTCTTTGATACTGTGGTGTATTTTGTTCCTAATAAGCTGCACAGTTTTCGGGAGAGATAGTTTATTGCAAACACTTTGGCAAATTTACAGTTCGCAACGCGTGATATACGGTAGGTACACACGTAGCTTTACTGCGGTCACCTTATTGCATATATTATCGTTCTGATTATTGCATATCGTGCAGAAGGCATTACTGTCAACAAAACATAAAGGAAATTCTCGTAGCTTAAATAACAAAGACACAGGTGATCACCAAACTTATGGAACGTTTCGGACTGACGAAAAGCAGCCGCGGCACTGAGATGGGTACCCTTCAAAATTAAGCCAGAAGGGACAGTGCGTCCCAAGATTTTTTATGTTAACATGATTTTTCGTGATCTATACACTCTAAAGCACCAAAAAATACATGTGACAAATTTATTAGGGGGGGGTGCAAGGTGGACCGTTTCTCGTGACGGAGTAATACCAATACCCAAGATAATTTGATGTATATGAAAACTAAAATGGAACACAACATGCACACTTTCACTCAATTCTTCTACCATCACATACGCCACAATGGTGGCAACACCCCCCATGATTTGACATTGTGTGTTTACTATAAAAGGAGCAAAGACATGAATGCTTTAAAGTCTCTCTGTCTAGCCATTCATACTCCAAATATGCCGACCTCTAAGTTAACTTGATGGTTATATTTCCTCTCCCATATTGAAAATATTATGAAAGACATATTCATCTGTTACTGCTCTCAAAGGAAATCACTGAATGCATAAGTTGGATGTTACTGTTACACACACACACACACACACACACACACACTGACATGCAATATCAATTAAAATCTTTATTTCTATTTATCCCAGAACATCCTAAATCTTTATTTCCATTTATCCCAGAACATCCTAAATCTTTATTTCCATTTATCCCAGAACATCCTAAATCTTTATTTCCATTTATCCCAGAACATCCTAAATCTTTATTTCCATTTATCCCAGAACATCCTAAATCTTTATTTCCATTTATCCCAGAACATCCTAAATCTTTATTTCCATTTATCCCAGAACATCCTAAATCTTTATTTCCATTTATCCAGAACATCCTAAATCTTTATTTCCATTTATCCCAGAACATCCTAATCTTTATTTCCATTTATCCCAGAACATCCTAAATCTTTATTTCCATTTATCCCAGAACATCCTAAATCTTTATTTCCATTTATCCCAGAACATCCTAAATCTTTATTTCCATTTATCCAGAACATCCTAAATCTTTATTTCCATTTATCCCAGAACATCCTAAATCTTTATTTCCATTTATCCCAGAACATCCTAAATCTTTATTTCCATTTATCCCAGAACATCCTACCTGTCAGAATGTTGGTGATGTTGAGTCAGCACCCCACCTCCACCTATCTTTGATCCCAGCACGTCACGGATCTGTGGCAGAAAAAGAAAAGGAATATATTATCATAAAAAAAACCCTTTAAACACAGAGTCCTAGTTGGCTCCCCGCAAGCACGCCTGTTTCATTCCTCATTTCTGGCTCTTTTCTGCATTGTTATAGTGAAGAGAGGGTGAACAGGGTGGACACTGGACACCTCATGTATGTGCATCGCATATTGCCACTGCCTCTTTTACAGCTTATTAGCTAAACTGGTTTGGAAATGGGTAAAGCTTTTGAGATGTTCCTGGATTTTGTTCTCTGACATGAACAGCAATCTGATCAGCAGGCACAAGAAAAATTATTTATGTGTACAAAGTCAGGAAACAGTATCATTGCGGTTTGTTAGTTTTCCATGTCAGCAACTAAACAGAAATACTATCTCCAACAAAAAGGCTTTCAGGGATGTGTCCATCTCATAAACTTTAAAGCAACAGCTGAAAAGCTACTATTTACTATGGCAAGCTATTTACCATGGCAAACATACACAAAAAAGGTCCTAAACAAGAGGAAGAGAGAGAGAGAGAGATGTAACCAATCCTTGCAACCTTTTCATCCGAAGCTCCAGCCAGCAGAGCATAGAACACCCTGGCTCTGTTGCGGATCTCTGCATCGCTGAAGTAAGACTGCATCTCGAACAAAAAGCTCTCCCAAATCTGCAAAAGAGATGAAGGCAAATATTACGGAAAATGACCCATTATACACTGAAACTATTTGCAAGGGATTTTTTTTTCTTTTTCAATTCAGGCAAGGGTCTTAGGGAATTTTTTGCATTGTATATTTTTCGGTCACCAGTCATATTTTGATTGTAAATTCACAAAAATGTCACCGATTGTAACAGCACTTTCCCGGCCCAAAACAAAACAAAATTCACATTTTATTTACTTCTTAATGGTATCAAAGGGGGGTCTTTTTTCTCACAATGCCTGTCCCTTTTCTTGCTTCACAAATCCAATATGTATGAAATAGCCAACCTCTATGCCAACATGTTTTTATCAAAATGCCTCATCTATTTTATTTTCTAAACATGCAGCAAAAGAATCAGACTGAATTCAAAAGGCATGACTCACACATATTTATCTAAGCCAGACAGCCAGCCAGTCAGCCTACCTGTCTGTCTGTCTATGTATGTATGTATGTAAAAAAAAAGAATGGTAATGATCGATCAGTTCTTTTTCCTTGAAAAAGCTTTAAGCCTGTATTTCAATAAATGTGAAAATTAAAATGAAAAAAAAAATCCATGTGGTATTATCATTACTGCTGTTATTCCTTATTTTCATCATGGGAGATTCACCATAGTAGAGCGTAGTCGGTGGGGTGGTGGAGGAGGCGCTTCCTGCAGACTGTCAGCACGGCACAGCCAGTCCCACTTCACACGCCCCCACTCTCCGCGATACAGCACCAGACGCAGCAGGAACTGAAGCGTTTTATGAAAACAACACACGCTCAAGTCATTAGCACACTGGTCCTCATCTGGAGGGCTACTAGTGTTCTAGGTCTGAGGCATGCATTAAGGAAAAAAAAAGTGATCGTTAATGAGGGATGATGGAAGATGCTGTCTTGGTCTTCCATTCTGGTAAGTGATACATAAAAGGGTTTTTACTCAATGTTTCTTTACCTTTCTTACATATTCTAGCAATAAACCAGGCCTGGACATTACAAACTTCAGCAAGTTTGGTCTTGAACAGTGGGAACGCTCTCAGATGGCATCCATTGTGGGTTGAACCTTAACCATGTGGACGTTCCAGACTTAAACTTCAGCACACATTAAACTTACAACTCTCAAGGGGTTGAGTGGCCAGCGGCTCATAAAAATTCCAATTATTCAAAATGTCTTTGATGGGAATTGAACCCTCAACTTCGTCTACAAGTCAGCAATGTAACCATAAGGCAGCTGGCTTAGAAAATCTTCCACTTTAAAGCTCAAAAGTCTGGGGTCTGCGTGAAAGACAAACAAACAAACAAGACACACACATCACACACACAACGCTCCCACAAAAAAACAACAACAACAACAAACAATTAGATAAACAAAGTCACAAGTCAATGTGGACATGTACAACAATTATCTTTTTTCCTTTCTTAAAACACTTTAGTTACTTTTACATGTTTTGCCCAAAATCAAAGACCTGACCAAAACAATGAAAACAAATAATACGCCAAAATAGTAGACAATGCAGGTACAAACATTGTGTTACATGCACCAACCTTGCATTAACAGCCTAATGATATATTTAATACAATGCAATGTAATGTACACGGAGAAAAATGCTGGTTGTGCTTACTTTTAATTTATCCTTTTTCTTACAATTCCTTTTCTTTTCTTCAAAATCATGGGTTATATGATCCATACTAGACCTATCAGAAATGTATGAGTAACAAAAGGATTGAAAACAGACAGAAGATAGGAGGTTTAGACACAAAGCAATGTATATGTCAGTTTACTATCATCAATTTTCAGTACAAGTCCAAGATATTCTCAATCTACAATAGAGACACTTTTCCTGTATGTGGCGAGATCTATCACTGTGCAACAGAATGTCTCATACACTGTCCAGTGGCACACGTCTACCTGTTGCTGTTATGTCAGAGTTGTTTGGCTGACACGCCCCAGCAACCTGCAGAAAGAAGCGAAAACTGTGCCAGCACCTCTGCAGGTCTGGCATTTTTTTTTCGAGCACTGGCTGTGAAGGGACGACAGCGTGGCCAGGCTTTAGCCAGCTACTGAATGCAGGCAGCACCACAACAAAAGCATGCTTCAAGTTGCCCCAGGACAACTTCGGTCCCATCTCCATCCATCCACTTTTCTCTCGCCTGTTGTAAGTCAATAGTTTTGTAAAAAGCAACAACAAAATAAAATAACACAAGCACACAGCACAGTGCTTTTTCTACAATCTATTGTACAAGGAGTTTAACATACTAGGCATGATCAGTGTCTGGTTTCTATGGGCACATGACTATGAAATTCATAACTGGAAGCCAAACACGAAAAGCTAAGAGAATGGACATCGTAGCAAATGAAAGTGGAAAAAAACAGCTTCATAAAACTATATTCCCACGATCCTCCAAATTAAGACTCTGTTTTTTAAGACTCTGTTCCTTTAAGATTTTCTATGGAATATTGTTCTCTTTGTAATAGATGTACCTCAAAAACTGCTTTGTACGACAAACTCTCCACTTGGCAACTGTGACGGAGGACAGAAGGCAATGAAAGAAGCGCTGTAGGATTCTAAAAGAAATCAATCCATGCCTGTCCCATTGACCATCACCAGTGGTCCACTCTGTCTTTAATCAGAAAGTCCTTGCAACACACACCCGTCTGGTTTCTCTTTCGAAAAAAAGCATTACAGGGTTTGGCCTTAAGGGCAAAGGCGGAAGGAGGTAGAACCATGGACTCCGGCGTCGGCAGCCCAGCAGAACAGTTTTCTCATGCAGCCAGGACTGCATGTCCCCTATGGTCTCCTCAACCAGCAGCACGCCTTCCATCAGAATGGGGACGTTCGCTTCCTAGATCCTCACTCACGATTGCCAAGCCGGACCAGACACACCTCCCAGTTAAGACTCAATTACTTAAGGTCCCATTCCTGATCTAATTCTAAAATTGAGATTCCTTACCATTGAATACCAGTTTGGTTCTGGATTTCTGAAAGCGGTTACTTAGAGGTTCCAGTATAACAGACAGACAGAAAGACAGACTGATTGACAGTCAGAAAGACAGACAGACTGACAGACTAGGCACCTGTCATCCAGTGTTTCCTTGACAGCCAGCAGGAAGTCCAGGATCAGAGGGATCAGATGTGGATAGTCCACCACCAGGTCCCCTGTGATCCTGTCAGGACACAGAAACCCACCACACTATCAGAAACCCTGCTACTGAGTAAATCACACGAACACATGCAGCCTTCATGATCTGTTGATCACACCTGAATTCACTTTTCAATCACAGCTTACAAATCTAATCCTATGAACACACAAGCAAAGCCTCTATGCAGAGACACCGTCACTGGATAAACCTGTGGCACTGTCCGGAGCGAGCCGCTTACTCACGCTGGCATCAATACAAAGCAATTTTTCTGTCAGTTTGAGATTTTAGCAGTCTTATGCACATAATAGGTCAGAGTAGGCACTACTGAACCCCGTCAAAGTGATACTACAATAGTGTAGTGTCTCTTGTGTGGATTGTTTCATGACAAGCTGGTGTTGACTGCATTTCTTGGACCACCAACACCAGGGATCTGGCAGGATGAAATTGGGGTATTGTTGTGTGCCGGGAGACAGGAATGAATGATGTGGTGAGGGTATTGCCACTGTGAGGCAACAAAAGAGGCAACAGAAAAAAACCCTCAGTGATCCTGAGATAAGATGTGAAAGGGAGTGTCTATGGGACTGTTCCCTGCTGGTGGAGCAGCATGAAGCTGAAAAAAAGCATCACTTCTCAAAGGGAATTTTCGCCTTGGCTTAAGCCTGTGCAGACCAACTGACATAGGCCAGAATACCTAGGCTACATCAAAATGTTGCTATGCTCTGCATAGTTATGCAGGCATTGTCTTCAGTCGTGACAAGCTCCTACCATAACACCATCTGTCTCGAAAATCCCTCGAAGTCGGAGTGTGGCTGCCCACGTGGCAGGTAATCAAAAACGGTCACACATGCAATGTTCTCATCCTAGCTGATGCATTGTACCATAGTGTTCAAGTACTTCAGCGTTCAGATGATCCCTGGAGTCTTTTAGCCAGGGTATGACAACAACAACAAAGGGAATTTGATTTTCCACAAAACTATCTCACGTTGATGGATTCTTCTCTCTCTCTCTCCTCTTTGTGTCTGTGTGTGTTTTCCGTAACTTTGTCAAATCTTTATTCACTTAAATCACCTATGCTTGTTTTCATCTAGTTAACCGAGTTCTTTGCAACATAACATAGAACAGTCACAGATTATTTCATATGACATAAGGTGATCTGATTTTCAATGGATGGTATGGTGTGTGGATGGTTTGTGTCATGTGACGTAGCCTCACATCAAGGCATGTGACGCTCCATCACATGTAGTTAGGGATATGAATCATTTCCCCATGCCACAACGGAAAAGGAAGAATATTCATGTGGCTTGACTATGTAGCGGGCGTCCCCAAATAATTGTGAGTATGACTCAGTAAAGAAACAAATGTGGTCATTGGGTGAAAGTGACCACTGAGTGATAGTATTAACAAGGGCTGGTAAGGTGCTGGTCATGTGTTTTGAACACTGAGTATGCACTCACTAGGAGGAGGGAGGAAAGAATCAGTTTTAACCCAGCAGATGGCCTAGAGACTCGAACCTGTCAGACGTTGGTCCTCTCTGCTGACCAGTCATTACCAGGTGAGCGATAGATAGTTGGGGAAAGCTACAGGGGAAAACTTAAGGAAAAGAGAAAGAAAGAATTCATATGTTGAATTAAGAAGGTTACTTACACGAACCTTATTCGTGTTTCAGCCCTTCACCCTTTTACCCTTCGCCCTTCACCCTTCACCTTTCACCCCGTGAGGTGGTTGAAGATGGCCATGGTGTGGGGAACACACCGGTAGGCAGCCCCAGGAATTAAGGACTCCAGGGAGAGGAGTCGGGAACTCGTCATCTCTCCAGGGACAGGAGAAGACGAGGGAGAGGAGTTGGAACTCATCTCTCCAGTGACAAGCAGAGTCGAGGGAGAGGAGTCGGAAGTCATATCTCCAGGACGGGAGAAAATCGAGGGGGCGAGATGATGTCTGAGAGAGACAGGGAATCATGATAGTATGAAGTCTTGTGTTTGATGCAGGCATAGCATCAAGGAGTGAAAGAATCACTTATTTCCTGGTCTGGAGTTTGTGGGCCAATGTTGTGTGGAGGCCGTGACTTATGAAGTCTTGAGTGAGTTAGTTTGCCTCTCAGTGGAAAGAGTGCTACATGTATAAAATTTGTTTATAACGTGTTTGATGTGATTTAGTAAAGTGTTTTCCCGAAGGAGAGGGGGAGAAGAAAAAACATTCGGTAGTGCGCCTTTTGGTTGATTGGAAAGATTGCGTGTGCGTATGGAGTAAATGCTGTCATGAATGCGCGTGTGCAAGAGTGACAGTGTGACAGTTTGCTAGAGCTCTGTACATCTCTTTTTGTCTGTATCTCTCTCCTTCCCTCTGCCTCCCCACCTTCTCTCTCTTTTTGTCCCTCTTCTCCTTTACTCTCTTTCTTAGCACCCCGCCCCCCCCATTTCCTCCTCTCCTATACCCCAATGCACATTTTAATTTCATTTCTTTGTATAGGGAAGTTTGCAGCTGTTTCCAGATTAGCTCCAACTGACTGTTGTTTTCATTTGGTTTTTTTCTTAGAAGTCTTTCATTTTCCCTCTCACCTCGCAATGCTACAGTAGGGCACCTATTCCGGGGTAAGACCTGGGTTTGTCACTGTGACTAACTCCCCCTCATTTCCATACACTCTTAAATTTCTTCTGTATATGTGTCCTTCTCTTCCCAATTTTGCCCCGACATGTACGGTTTGTGTGAACTAATGTGGCTTGAAATCGTGTTTATTACTCTGTTTCTTTGCTTATTTATGACATTGTCCTTAAGCAATTCATGACACATTATTCATTCCTGCATTTTTCTCCTCTCCTCTCCTCCACTCCTCTTCTTTTACACTTGCCAAGTCTCTCTGCCTTCCCCATCTTTCTTTCTCTCTCTCCTCCCCCCTCCCCCATAATATGCACTCACAGACACAAACACAGACACACACACACACACACACTCACTCATCTACATGCACATAAAAATATTCTCTCTCTCTGTGTCTCTCTCTGTCTCACACACACACACACATGGATGGATTATATATGTTATTTCATTTAGGATTTTTGGTTAACGATGATATTAAGGACAATTAAGGATGTTAATACTCACATGGTTATTCATCATTCATTCAACTCTCATTGTCAAAACGTGACTAACAGAATCAAATAAACTCAAAGAATTTTTAATAAAACAAACAACAAGTCACAGTAATGAGAAATGATAGCAGACTGGAAATAACAAAACAATTAAAATATACAAAATATTTTATGAAAACTGTGTATGTATATACATATATATATACATATATATATATATTTATATTAGACACAAAAATCAATATACCAAAGTTACCCACATGATAATAGCCTCCAGCACATGCCGAGTGTAGTGATGTGTGGAATATCATACCACACACGCAATGCAATGTAATGCAACACAATGCAACACAACACAACACAACAACAACACAACACAACACAACATTATAAATCTGACTCACTTGATGACTGTGTCAGACACATGCTGGGTCTGGTGATGAGTGTAGGCATCAAAAAGAACTCGGTAAAACCCCGCTGTGGCTCCTTCGTTGCCAGTCGTCAGGCACAGCCTCTTCAAGCAGTAAATGTCCCGCAGCAAATCTGCCATCATAAACATACATCATTTTGATCGTATCTTCTGTTAATCATTTTCTTTTTAAGTTTGTCTTTCATGTTTTCTGTCTTCAAAATCTTGCGTTTTATTTCTCATGTAGCTTTTTTCTCATGTTTACTTATCCAAACTAATGCCATAGTTCTGCATGGTATGGAACATCACCATAGTATGACGAGCATCACGACTCAAAATGGGGAGATGAGGGAGCTAACCATGCCCCTTAACCAATGCAGAACTCTCAGTGATGACCCTCGACATACACACCATTTCTGTTTGTGAGTTATGTACTCAGTGTTCTTGCTTTTCTCTTACAAGAAACATGTCTGCTGCAGCTCGCACGGTTTTCCGACTTCGTTCTCAGCAGCAATGGATCCCCTGAAGCAACCATTCAAATCTGCATTTGTTTCTGAAGTGCAAACTTTGTTCTCTCTTTCTTGGCAAGGAAAATTTTCAGCAGAAAGTGCCTGAAAAGATTTTAGAGTCATTGCCCCTCTACAGAAGTCATTGTCTCTGACTTACATTTCAATACCTACTGCCAAGTCATTGCTACACATAATTTGATTATGTATGGCTCACAGGTCTGCCACTTGAGCCAAGTCATGCCATTGCCTGGATAATGATGACAGCTTCATGTCATGTGCATGTTGTTCCCTATTCAAACCTTGTAATGCATGCGAGGACTGGTTTTAGCATGACTTGAAATCCATGCATATATTCTTGCAAACCTTCAAAAGAAAGTTTCTCCTGGTCGGCCACCAGTTTTGGCAAGGTAGACAACCGACGCTCCCAGTTACACCATGTCACAATCAATGCTGAGGTTTGGGGAGGATGGCCAGCATCTTCCCCCTTCTCACTCCATGTTCATGATCCTCCCCCCACTCCCCACCCATCATCCCTAGTGCCTTGAAATGAAAGGACAGCAGAAAAGGAAAAAGCGTTCCTAGGCAAAGTGACAATGGGATGGGATGAAGGATTCTTAGGCAAGCAAAGTGTTTATTTGCTTCCCCCCAGCTGGGCCAAGGGCTAGACGGTGTCCCTCACAGGGAGCAGTTAAAGTGGGGATTACTGGTGTGAAAGGGTGAACCTCAGGGAATGTTGGTTTGGGGACAGGGCGTCCTCTGGACCTGACCATTCAATATGACACAGGTATGTTTAGTGTAAGTAGGGGAGACCATGTCTAGGATCTTGATTCTGATGATTTAAATGGCCTCTCCTTCATTTGGACTCCATACATGCAAAATGGAACCTATTCCTTTCACTTATCCAACCAGTCTGAGTGTTAAACACCGTTTGGCTATCTTTAGCAAGATAATCATACAAAAATCGAGGGAGATCAATCCTCTGCTCTTGGACAGAGTGAATTACCCTCAAACAATGTTTAGCGGAAAATCATCCGGAATTTCTCTTTCTGTGCGTAAGGGCCATTTTTGACACAGAAAACAAGAGAGAGCAAACATACACAGAGCAAACAAGAAAAAAATATTTAAAAAAAAGAAAAGAAGAGCCAGGGCACTTACCTGGGTGAACTTTTATCTATTGAAAAGATGGTAAAGAACAGATTTTGTTTATTCCTTCTTGCTTTCTCAGATGGTTATCACTCATCTCTGGCATCCAAACAATTAAAACACCAAACTGTGGGAATCAAACTCACTGTGGTCTTGACCCGCATCATAACTTCTGGTGAGGACGGTCAGTTTGTCCACGTGGATGTCCAAGCTGTCAAACACCGTCGGGCGAAGTGCACGCTGCAGTCTGCTCACCACCTGGCTTTCCATCAGCACCTCACTGCCACTGTGCTGTCGACAGACAGCGTCATACAACTGTTATGATCGAGTGTAGACTGTACCAGACAGATTACCATGCAGACAATTGGAAATCTTGTTAGTAAACTGATATCATGAGAGAGGTCAAGGTTGCAATAACTTCAATAATTAATCGATCATTGAGTAGTTGTCACTGACGAGGATTCAGGGACATTTTCAACAATGATTTTTTGTCTTGGGAGATAGAATGAGAGAATAAGATTCGACAGACTGAACGATGTGAATGGAGATTGAAATAATGAAGTAAAGATTCTCGAGTGGATTTAGAGTTGCTGGTGAGCAAACAGTCACGATTTTGCATCAGCATAACACAAGGACTATAGCAGCATGGACATGTCACTGACATGGATCTTCCCTCTGATAACAACCCCCTCAAGACTACTCATTCTGGCTGTATCTCACTAAAACCAAAAGTTTCAATAAAAAGATCTTTTGATTCACTCAAGTAATACTTTCCAGAAAATGTCATACACTTATTCAGCCGCAGAAATTTAGAATTCTCTTTCTTAAAAATTTAACAATTCACAAAACACTTACTTAGTGAGACACCTTTTGGACAGAGATGTAAAAAAACAAAAAAAACAAGACAAGCCCAAAATGAAAAAAATCTGAGAAAATGTTATGGATCAAGATGATTAATCACAGCAAGAACTTATATTGACATATGCATCGCACTCACAACGATATGAAACAAAATTCAAATAAAACATCTGTAACATGTACCCGAATTAATGACCCACAGGCAGCTTACCGTCAGTCCTTTACTACTGCTGCTAAAAAGATCCATCCTGAAAAAAGGTTACCTCTTCTGAAGACTTTTTTCTCCCTGGAATATATTTCCCTTTGCCAATATCATTACTCACACTTTGTCTACACCTGACAAACCTCCCAACAAAGACTAACCGCCTTGAATAAGGCACAATTGCTGAGCCAGTCTGAAAGTCATTAAACTGTATCACCATTTTTCTCTATTCTGGGATCAAGCTGTTTTGGAATTCCATTCTTCCCCCTTACTGTTTGTGTGTTCTTTAAAAGCAAGATAGGGTGGACAGCCATCACCATGATATCTGATGATGTGATCACATAGTGGAAACTTCGGGTAATGTCTGGCAAAACCAGTCTATGGCTACACTCACAAAGAGGAATCAGTGGACCAACAAGCACATAATGAGAGAGAAGCCAGCAAGCTGCTGCATTCTTCCTATTGACACATGCTGTTGGAAAGTTGCCGTCCTTCGCATGCTGAACAGCCTATGTTGGGCAGACCAATCTCCATTTGTTTTCAAGTAAGTTGAAAAGGCAGGAAATTCTGGGAAGGCCTAAAACTGAAAGAAGAAAAAGGCTGACAGCTTAATCCTCTCCTTGGAAGCCTCATACATATACTGATATATGCTGCTAAGTTTGCATATCAAGGCTACCTTTAAAATAACGCTGTCAAATGGTCCCATCTTGCTCTTGATCTTGTTTGTTCAATGTTCAGACCCATTGTCACTCTAAATTATACACTCAACTGTCGCCAAGGTAAACCTTGTGATACCTTAGCATGCTAGAACTCTTGTCATATAATGAATACATGAAAATACACTGCAGAGTTATCTGCAAATGACAGAGTATGTGCTGAGTCAACAGCATTAAGTATCTTTTCAGGTTTATGTTTCTTCATTAATCTATGGAGCACTCCAAGCTACTGTCCATTAGAAGCTTTAATATCTTTGCTCTCCTTCACGACAATCCTTTTTTTTTTCAAAAACATATTTGCAAAGCAACATTCATAGCAAAATAAAGTTTAATAACTTGTGTTTGTTCATCTCCACTTCTAAATTGTTCTAAAAATTAAAAAAGAAAAAAAAAAACTTACATGTTTTCAACCCTCACAACTAAATTTCGTCTTTAACATTTTATCATTTTCCAACCGGGAACAATGAAAGGCACCACTCCTAACTGGAACAGACACAACAACATTCTGTTTGATTAGGAATATCAATTCTTTGGTACCTGTAAGTAAGCTTTCAGCCACTGCAGTATCAGAAGTCGCAGAGCAGGATGCAACGTAAGCAAACTGACTCCTGATGTTAGTCGATGTAGTAACTGACGCTCTTCTTCTGCACTGAGAATTTCTCCTTGAAACTCTTTCTGAAAATCAAATCAACTCAAATGCAAGATGGATAAAAAGATAATAAAAGCATACATTTATTCTGTCAACCTGTAAGCGACTATCTCTTAAAGATGAAATTTAACAATGAACTAAAAAAAAAAAAAAGAAGAAAAGGGCGAAACGAAACCTTGGTATCAATCAGACACAGCAAAACAGTGCAACAGTTAGCAAACACACACACAAAGTCACATAGATACATGCTCACACAGACACACACAGACACACACACACACATACTCATCATACACACACACACTCATCATACACACACACACTCATCACACACACACACACACACACACACACACACACACACACACACACACACACACACACACACACACACAAACACACACACACACACACACACACACACACACACACACAAACACTCATTATACACACACACACACACACACACCAGCATACACACACACACACACCAGCATACACACACACAATCACACACACACACACACACACACACACACACACACACACACACACACACACCACACACCAGCATGCACACAGACCTGGCAGCAGAGAACAATGTGCAGCATACATGGGTCCACACTAGCCAGGTTTTGCAACATCAGTGGCTTGAATATCTGTTGACATACAAATGACACATCACCATATGTGACTCTTAAAAAACCCATTAGAGTTTTGCTAAATAAGGAGCTTAAATGCCTGCTGAAATGTGTAAAACATGTCATTATCATGACCATCAGGAACACACAGGTAGTTTTGAAGTTAAAAGGGCTTTTGAACATGTGTTAATATGTATAGATACATTGATGCCAGTGACTATCAGGACTATCAGGATTACATTACATGGGACTTGACTATCTTTTGACATCATAGGAGACAAAGCTGCTAGTGATTATCAGGACTCCCTTTGAGTCACACTTCCATGTTCACCAGTGGACTGAGTGGTGGCTTAAAAGGAACTGGGACAAGTCAGACTGTAGACTTGTTTCATAAAAAAAAAAGGCAAGTTCAGTAAAGAAATGCAAACGAAAAGCAGACAAAAAGCAAATCTATAGAAGAAACCAGAACAAAAAAAGCTTCCATGAAATTTTGTGTGAGTGCTATGCTTAAATTTGGAGTGCTACACTTAGAATGTCAAAATGCTTTATTTTGAGTTTTTGTGGTCTTGCCAATTCATAAAACATATCCAAGACCTTCAGTTGTCTTTATTCAACGGTAACTGCTGTCATGACAAAAACCATTGACCAACAGATTTCCTCAACAAACATGCTGGGTCTTTAATGTCCACGTCCAGCCTTCTTCATATGAGCAGCATAGTGCAGCTATTAGCATGCATGCACAATGACTGAAAAGATTATAAGCTTTCCACTCCACACTTCATCATCAAGCAATGCTGGGACGCCAACCCACAGACCAAGTCAATGTTCAGACCTTCCATCTACCACACCCACTGAACATGACTGACATGCTAATTAATTTCCACTTACCTGGTCAACCAGGTACACCAACAGATGCACAAGAAAAACTGAATATGATGGACTATTACAGAAGACGTAACAACTTCAATCAGGATGACACTTGAAACCCCTCCCTTCCCCCATCAACAACAACAAACACACACACACATTTGAGTGCATCAGTTTTCTGATCAATTTGTATGCCTGCATGATGGGCTACTTCCTTGAATTCATAAAAAACAAAAAACCTTACTGTGGGTGACACATGGAGAGTTCTTTTCACCATCTTCATCACAGACAGCACTATGGGCCACAGACCAGCTGCAGTGAACAGGAAAGCGTTGTCCATCAAAAACGACAGCGGGGGTACTATTTCCTCAGCAGAAATATCATCCGGATGATTTCCATTCCCAGCAGCAGATGAGTGGAACAGGTTGGTGAGAACGGTGGATAACAAAGTGGCATAGTCTTGGAACACGTGCGTCCGTTCATCACGCATGGTTTGAACAAGCTTGTCTTTGTAACGTGAAAGTAATCCCTGGAAAAAAAAAGAAATAAATAAAGGCATTTTGAAGCTTAACCATTTTTATTGTCACCATATTGAATATAAAAGTGTTCTCATTTGTGCCTAGGGATTTTGCCCATCCTGACACAAAATGAAAAAAATATGTACAATTCCTCATTTTCAATGCATCATCAGGTTAATTTTGTTCATAATCATAAGCAAAAGAAACTAAGTAAAGATTGAAGATTGTTTAGAAAGGGCTGGGTCAACAAACTAGAAGGTTAATTATTGTTCATAAACATAAATGATAAGCTAAAGAAAACAGCAACAATAACATTTACATATACAAAAATAAATAACTAGCTGAATTAAGAAAAAATTATTCACAGTGATAAATGTAAACAAACAAGAGGCCCAAGACATAAACTCAATATTTGAATTTAAGCTAAATTATTCAGAACAACATACAAAATCATCTACCCTAAATGTACACTCCTTATTTTAATTTTTGCTCCCCCCCCCCCCCCCCCCCCCCCCCCCCCCCCCCCCTTATTCTTACTTTCCTTAAAACCCATCAATTCCCCCTCCACTTAGTCTGCCCTCTGCCCCTCTCCCCATCCCCACATTCCCTCTCCCACTCACTGGGCTCCAGGTCTCCAACTGTCTCAAACACTGACAGGCACAGCCACGAAGAGGACGCGTGCCCACCTCATTCACGCGGCTCACCACCTTC
>CM031603.1:57838188-57840688 GCA_018398815.1 Conus ventricosus
TTCTTCTCTCCCCCCCCCCCCCCCCCCCCTTTTTTTTTTCTTCTTAAAAAAAACAAAACAACCTTTTTTCTTCCTTCCTTTCTTTTTTTCTTTCTTGATCATCTTTTCTCTCTCATCAGTTTTATTTTTAAAAGCACTCGCAAAAGGAAAACTAAAAATGATGTCTTTGGGGGTCACCGACCAAAAATATTTCAAAGCACGTACATTAGGCCATACTAGATCGAGATATCAATACAATAAGAAGAATTATGGCTAATTCTTCTCAAATAGTTCCTCCGCGCGTTGGTAAAAAACAACAAGCAACAAATATGTGAATGGAACAAAACATACAAACAGTAATAACACGTTGACTTCTTGTATTATATGTAGTTCTTCCATGTATGAACACTAATCTAACCGCATGCTTGGAGATTTATGTAATTCCTGTTGTATATTAGATTGATCGTAAGTAATCCATACTCAATTGATGTAACTGATAACTCGCTTTGATTTAAACTTTACGATTCGTGTGCGCGCGCGCACGTGTGTGTGTGTGTGTGTGTGTGTGTGTGTGTGTGTGTATCCAAACCATACTGACGGAGTTACTTTTTTTCCCCAATGGACGTGAATTAAGTCTGAAATTTAGTTTGTATTGATCGTGGGTCGGGGTGTATCAAGTCAGGCACTGGTTTCTCAACGGTTTGGGGAGATGATTGTACTCATACATTTTCTCCTCGTTCTGCTGTTCTAGACTATCTGGTCAGCAAGCCGCATGTTTTGGTTTGTTTTTGTTTTGTATTTCAAATTGCATTTCCGCTTTTTACCAGTTTTTTTTTCTCCTTTAGCAGGGCTGACTCAAGCATATTCCGAGACAGAGTATACTACTCGCAAGTATTCAATGACAACTGCATGGAACAGGGCATGAAAACTAATACGACAGATCACAATTCTCTCCTGTCCTAAGGCCAGAGCCGGTCGGGGAATATATCACTTTTTTTTTTATGTCAGTGAACGTAATTAGATTAGACTTTTAACAAACGGGCAGGATGTAGGGATAGGAGTGCGACCAGAGGGGTGAGGATAGGGGTGAGGCAAAAGGGGAGGGGGTACGATGGGGGAGGGGGGGGGGGAGCACAGGAGGTGTGGAATCAATCGATGATGTTTACACTACTACAAAATTTCAGTGAGTTAATCTTGCAAGTCAAATTATGATCGCGCATTGACTATTTTTGGGCCAGGGTGGGTGGATTGGAGAAATGGCCATCAGGAAAGAGTTCTATGGTTTCGTGGGAGAATTGGAACAGTTTCAGGTAGATTTGTGAGTTTGAGAGAATACTGGAGAGTTTTGAGAGTTTCTGAGAAGTTTGGAGACATGTAAACGAACAAAGTCAAGGGCGAATTACAAATGTGTCAATGGTTCTCATCCTGAATAATATGGAGTAATCTTTCGTGCACTTTTGATGTCTGTTGTTTGGAAGAAGACACATTTCGCAAAGTTTCACAACTCTGTCTCTATCAAATGGGTGTAACTTCACACTTTCTTTTGTGAGTTTATTTGCATTTGACTGCTTTCAGTAACTCAGCAACAGTCTGTTTCATTTTCCAAACAAAACTGAATCCACGTAGGTGTATGTACCTCTCTCATACATGTCCTCTATTATTGGCTTGAGTGCCCTCACACAGCTAAAAGAAATCCAGAATCTTTCGAATAATTCTGGATTGAAATGAGTGCAGCACGTTGAGGCTTATTGGAATTGTGGATGGTGACCTATGTGTCACCCTCGTGACGTGTCGGTGGTTTACTATTCAACCAGATTCGTACAATCACTGGTTCACTATTCAACCGGATTCGTACAATCAGATCTAAGATGTTCCACTGGCACCATGATAATATTGTTAAACTTTGAGGTGGTACGCATGCCCTTCTGACAGCGTCCGCTGATCGAAGCTGTTTTACAATGTTATCAGGACCACGTTCTATAATTAAATGTGATCTCGATCTGCAGTCATTCGGTTTTCCCAGGTTTTTATTTCGAGGTATAGTTCTTGGCTAACTGCGAACAGAACTCTGAATTGGGAGTTGAAATTTATTAATGGTCCGTAAGCTTATCATTGTATCGAACTTTTTCAGGACCTTTCGCAGACAGTGTTATTTACAATACAACCCTTATACTATTTAAAGCTGCATAGCCTGTAGATCTTTCATTGGTTTCACAGGAAACAGACAATTCTCTGTCTGTCTGTCTGTCTGTCTGTCTGTCTCTCTCTCTCTCTCTCTTTCTCTCTCTCACACACACACACACTCACACACACGCACGCACGCACGCACGCACGCACGCACGCACGCACGCACGCACGCACGCACGCACACACACACACACACACACACACACACACACACACACACACACCCTCAGCCTGCCAGGAGACACGGAGTAAAAACTGCACTTTCTTGGATCGGCAGTTGCCCCTGCCTGTCTTTCTTCTCGTTTCTTATTCTTTCTGTCTTCTCATCCGTAGG
>CM031603.1:57850688-57855688 GCA_018398815.1 Conus ventricosus
TAGGGGATGAACTCCATTTATCCAAACAGGCCCGAAATAATTCGGAAATCTTCGGAAAAAAGATATGCCCACGAAATGTATCTACCCCAAATCAATGTTCAGCGTTTACAATTCTTTTTAAGAGATGGTAATTTCACTGATTAAAATTAGCGAAATTTACTCATTTCAGTAAACTGAAATAGCAGCTTGTGGTTATCTATTGACAGTTCATTTCACAATAGCTGTACAGTAGTTCTTTTTAAACATAATGTACTTTTTTACCCCCCCCCCCCCCCCCCCTAGCACGTCAATGTAAGTGTTTGAGACTTTCTTTTTCTGTTTGAATCATGTGATGTTGGCCACATGTTGTTGAAGTTTTATTCCCTACACACTAAAAAGGGTCAAAGGATTAATAAAACTTGGAAACTTGGAACGTGTGTGAGACGGGCGTAGGGGGGGGGGGGGGGGGGGGGGAGGGGGGGGGGGGGGGAGGGGAAGGGAGGCGAGGGATAGAGAGAGGGTACGATTGGAATTTTGATCTCGTGACGATTATATTGCAAATTCAAGTTGCGTTTGAAATCTCTCGCTTGGTGCAGGTGTTTTGTGCTGCTTTGTATGATTTGCTCTGACAGCTGTTAACCTGAGGGAACACCTGCAATCGGGCGGCACGCCTTGAATGTTGCTCACCTGTGAAAGCCCAGCACCGAGTGTGTCGCTATTGTGGACAGTCTTGTTCTCCTCCGCCGCTGTCTCTGCATAAAAGACTACATGGTTAGGTTAGGATTTTTTTTTTTTTTTGGTTTTTTGTTATGCTTTAGCCAATCGTTTGCTTTAGAAATTCGGTTTGAAAATTCCTATCGTTTTATATTCGTTACGTTTTGGTTGAACTTTCTAAAACTAAATTGTTTACAGATTCTTGTCAACATCTTCGAATTATTCTATGAAAATCAGTATTGTACTCCAGTGCTGACTGTGCAATATTTCTACAAAGAGTTGACGGTTGACACAGAGCTCCCCTTCTGACGACGAGGTGCATTGAGATTTCATCAAGGAAAAGGCATTTTGTGTCTTTTTCTAACAAGCCCAAGGATGAATGAGTCTGCTTTCAAACCTGTTTCTTCTGTATGGGTACGTGGAGCCTACAACAGGACGTGACGCTACAATGGCCACCTAGAATGGACTAATTAGTGGTGGACCGAGGCCCTTGGACAGACATGCCGTGAACTCAGGATTGAAGTCTGCATGCCTCAGTTTTATACAAGGAACTGGTGTGCAGGAAATGAAGAAATGAATAGGGGACAGAGAGAGAGAGAGAGAGAGAGAGAGAGAGAGAGAGAGAGAGAGAGAAGGAAATTTTTTTAAATCTGAATTGAACTAACATACTTCAACTGATTACTCATAGAAAAAAATTGTTTCTACCCTAAATTACTTTACGTTATTTACTGTAATTTTTTTTCTCTTGTTTGTAAATTGTTCACACATTTTCTTCTTGATGACGTGACTATTGCTTCCCCCCCCCCCCCTCCACCTTCATCCCATTTTCATTTCATCCCATTTTATTTTTCTTCTACTGTTGTTTTTTCATATGTTTCCTTTAAAAATCCCAGCCATGAGGTGGAATGTTTAGTATATTGTAAATGTGTTCAACCGCCAATATATTGTAAATGTATATTTGAGCACAGTATAAGCCTAGGGCTTGTTGTTGCTCAGTTTATTGTTTCTTGAATAAACGTTATTTAAGCCAACTGGTGGGCAGCCCAAAGACAGTCTGATGATGGTACATCCTCTGAGCGTAACGCGGGGGAACGCTGACAACAGAGAATTTCGTCTATGATGCATCTTCTTGGCATAACGCTAGGAGACCTTGGAAGAAGAGGCTATCATTCCATTACAGTTAATCTTTTTAGGGTACCACCAGGAGGCGCTGGTAAGGGAGCATTTCATTCTACGAGCCATCTTCTAAGGTTAACGCTTGGAGGCGCTGGAGTGGTTTTTTTTTTAAAATTCTTCAGTCCACTGAATTGTGGGTTAAACAAAAACAACAACAACAAAAAAAACACCAAAAAAACAAGAGAGAGAGAGAGAGAGAGAGAGAGAGAGAGAGAGAGAGAGAGAGAGAGAGAGAGAGAAACACAGTTTTCATTCTCAAACAGTGCATCACCCATGCGTGGAATCGTGTTAACGATTTACGTCACCAGCGTGGTATTTAAGTTTATTGGAGTACACAGCCCCAGCACGACATCAGAGAGAGAGAGAGAGAGAGAGAGAGAGAGAGAGAGAGAGAGAGAGAGAGGGGAGAGAGAGAGAGAGACAGAGAGAGAGAGAGAGAGAGAGAGAGGAGAGAGAGAGAGAGAGAGAGAGAGATGATGATGATGATGATGATGATGATGATCTTTATTTCCAAGGGTAACAGATAAGCAAACACATGCTTTTTTTCATCCGGCCCTTGCCCCGTTAAGGGACTAAGTATGACTAGCGACGAAGACTTACAAAACTTTTAACAAACATACATATCTTCACAACATTAAAAAGTTTATGCATTAACAGTTAAGGCGTAGATGACTTTAAAAGGAAAAAGAAACGATTTAAACAACAAACAAGAATAAAGAAATTGATTACAAAGAAGAAAAGAATTAGCACACACAGATATATGGAATAAGCGATCCTCCTATCTAAGGGGGAAGAGAGAGAGAGAGAGAGAGAGAGAGAGAGAGAGAGAGAGAGAGAGAGAGAGACAGAGACAGAGAGAGAGAGAGAGATGATGATGATGATGATGATAATCTTTATTTCCAAGGGTAACAGATAAGCAAACACATGCTTTTTTTCATCCGGCCCTTGCCCCGTTAAGGGACTAAGTATGACTAGCGACGAAGACTTACAAAACTTTTAACAAACATACATATCTTCACAACATTAAAAAGTTTATGCATTAACAGTTAAGGCGTAGATGACTTTAAAGGGAAAAAGAAACGATTTAAACAACAAACAAGAATAAAGAAATTGATTACAAGAAGAAAAGAAATTAGCACACACAGATATATGGAATAAGCGATCCTCCTATCTAAGGGGGAGAGAGAGAGAGAGAGAGAGAGAGAGAGAGAGAGAGAGAGAGAGAGAGAGAGAGAGAGAGAGAGAGAGAGAGAGAGAGAGAGAGAGAGAGAGTTACATTCCTTTTGTAAAAGATTAACATACAACAAACTGCTAAGGATGATAAACTAAGACAATTACAATGCATTAATAATATCAACATTTGTTCTTTCTTTTACATTCATATGATGTGGTTATAAGGCAAAACGAGAACGAACAATCAGTTTATCAGTAAGCAGCAATAAATTCCTAGCATCAATAATTATAACATTTATTTTTCATGATGTGTGCGTGTGCATGTGCGCGCGCGTGAGCGCACGCGCGCGCGTGCGTGTATGTGTGTGTGTGTGTGTGTGTGTGTGTGTGTGTGTGTGTGTGTGTGTGTGTGTGTGTGTGTGTGTGTTGTGTGTGTGAGTGGTGTGTGTAGTGCGTGTGTGTGTGTTGTGTGTGTGGTGTGTGTGTGTGTGTGTGTGTGTGTGTGTGTGTGGTGTGTGTGTATGTGTGTGTGAGTGTGTGTGTGTGTGTGTGTGTGTGTGTGTGTGTGTGTGTGTGTGAGAGAGAGAGAGAGAGAGAGAGAGAGAGAGAGAGAGAGAGAGAGAGAGAGAGAGAGAGAGAGAGATGCCATTATTATTTACCTTCCCCCATCTTTTTTGTTTTCTTCTTTACCATTCATACACTACCCAAATTTATAATTATTAATTAAGCGACAATCCATCGAAACGCAGTCGTAGTAAACGAAGAGAGAGAGAGAGAGAGAGAGAGAGAGAGAGAGAGGAGAGAGAGAGAGAGAGAGAGAGAGAGAGAGAGAGAGAGAGAGAGAGAGAGAGAGAGAGAGAGAGAGAGAGAGAGAACGAACGAACGAACGAACGAATTTTATTTTCAGAGGGTAATGGAATAAGCATCACTGCTTTTTTACATCCAGCCCTCCGGGGCCAAAAGAAATTTAAGAAAGGAAAGGAAAACAACAATAACAAAATATTGATTAATATAAAATAATGGAAAATCACTCTTAAATATGACATGAAAATACAAAAGGATACAAAATCTATGTACAGAGGGAACACCGACAGAAGGTGTAGGAGACGGTGGGGGTGGGAGTGGGATGGGGTGGGATGGGGGACAATTAAGAATGAGAGGGCGGGGGGAGAAAAGGAAGAACTGATAAAGAAAATGAAACATTTACACAGAACAATTATTGGTACATCTTTGGGCAAAGTGGTTTAAGATCAGGCAGATACATCAAGTACGTGAAAAGATTGGATTTAAACTTACTAGTGTTTGGTTCGTTTTTCAGTTTTTCTGGGATATTATTCCACAGCCACCCACCAGAATAAGCAAGGCTTGATTTGCATAAATTAATTGATGGGAAAGGGAGATTTATTTTATGCGAATGACGATGATCATTAGAAGTAAATATATTCCTTAAATAGGAAGGAGCACTGCCGTGTAGTATTTTATGCATGAAGAGTGCTTTGTTGTACAATAGTTTGGTCTTAAATGGAAGGATACCTGCTCGTTCATAATCAGGGTGCCCTAGCGAGGGTTCATCAATAGTTATTTTGACAGCTCTCTTATATATACTAGTCAATGGTTTAAGCAACTTATTGCTCGCTAAATCCCAGAGTGTCGAGGCATAGTCAATATTTGGTTGGATATAAGATTGAAAAAATAATTTTCTGTGTGATAATCTAAAAAGTTTTTTATTTTCCTGAGCTGATACAGTTTTACGGCAAGAGTTTTTGAAAGAAGTTCTAAATGTTTCGACCAAGATAGGTTGTTGTCGATTGATATGCCTAAGACTCTGTGATTAGAAACCTCTTTGATTTTCTCGTTACCAATATACAGGATTGGCAAGAGAGAGAGAGTGATTATAATTCCATTTTTCTATCCAAACTATCACATGCTAAACATTACTATAAATTTGAATAAAGAGC
>CM031603.1:57865688-57875688 GCA_018398815.1 Conus ventricosus
TGTGTCTGATTGACCTTACTGTGTGATTCGCTTTGTACAAAGAAAACTCTCTCTGTCTCTGTCTGTCTGTCTGTCTCTGTCTCTGTCTGTCTGTCTGTCTGTCTGTCTCTGTCTCTGTATCTCTGTCTCTATCTCTCTGTCTGTCTGTCTGTCTGTCTGTCTCTCTCTCATCCACTCACGGATGCACGTGAATTTTGCATATGAACACTATTCCCACTCCACCCCCCCCCCCCAACTCTCCCTCCGCACATGAACACGTTCATAATGTCCACTGCTTGCAAACAGAAGACTTGGGTCCTGAGAGCTTTAATGTCTATGATCTCAGTTGGCGTATTTGTCAGTCATTCGGAATGTGTGCTGTTGTGTTAGCCGTTTTGAAATTGTGAACCGTGCTGTATTACGGGTACGCAGGTAAAATGCTGACTTTCAATCTTTGAACGGACTGTACAGCGACCGTGTGGGGTGTTGCATGCACACGAAGCTCTCTGTAAGACTGAACTCATTGCGACTGCATATTACCCACGAACCCCATCCGAACAGTGATGAATGATTGCTGTGATTATTGCCCTAAGTCAGGGGGTGTGTAGTGCTGAGTGCAGGCTTGTGTTAAGTATATAATTGCAGCGTGGCTGGTTACCGCGTGCTTTCCAACAATGGGTTCGTTCAGTGTCACTTAAGTGTGTCAGGTTCCACACAACAGTACGGTGATAATTATCTTGGGTTGTGAAGGTAGTCATGGGAGTATGACTCACCAACCGGCCCAACCAAGATCCAGCAGAACACGACAGATAATCCAGTCTTTTGGGCAGGTAAAACCGTGTGCAGCAGAACTGAACCCCGTGCATCAGGAGAAGTCTTGGCCGAGTCCGTTTCATAAAATGAACAACTTTTTAAGTCGGGAGAAGGGTGATTTATACTGAACACTTGTCATGAAAACGGCGAGAATGGATTTACAGATTAATTTAAAAGAAAATGGAAGATTTCTGACTTACCAAGAATCAAAACAAGTGTGTGGTTGGAACTGACTACATAATGAAGATTACAAGGGCATGCTAAGCAGAAAGACATTTAGACAGATGATAACACTGTAAACGAGATGATAGCAGCCTTAAGCTTCAATTTTGATTCCACACCTAGAAAAAAAACCCAGACTGTTTAATGGAGTCTTTACTGAGGACGAGCAGAAACGAAACTGCTGTAAGAAATGGACCAAAAGCTAACCTATGAAGTCAAATGGAAATGATGCTTTGTCGAAATTCATACCTTGAAGACGTAGAGTTAAAATGCTACAGTTAAGAGCAGTATACAAAATAATCGCAACAAAAGTAGTTTAAGAGGAACTACAAAGAGAAGAAATTACACATTCTACATAAGGGAGAAAGGGAATGAATTTATGCTTGGAGAGGCCACAAAATTAGGCATTTTTGGCAGCAAATAGAAAAGTTCTTCATGGGGAAAAAACGTTCACACAACAGAAAGTATGGAATTGCTTGGAACCCAAAAAGTTGACTGATTAGATCGTATAAGCCAAGCAGTACATAAACTACAGCAAAACACAACAGTATCGTCCATTATTTCTCTCTCTCTCTCTCTCTCTCTCTCTCTCTCTCTCTCTCTCTCTCTCTCTCTCTCTCTCTCTCTCTGGAACTCTTTCCCCCTCTTCTTTCTCCCCGCTTGCAATGAAGATTTTTATTTCAATTTAAAACATTTTACATAAAAGATACAATAGGGCGTTTAGTATATCTACATACCGCATTTATCACAAAGTACAGAATGAAAAAAAATGCTAATGCGTTTAACGCGTGTCAAATTCATTTTTCTGACATGAGAATTAGTCACTATTGAGAGTGATATTGAATGCAGGTGACGTGAAAGTGCATGGCTGTTTAATATCAACGAATGAAATCAAATTTCATGGGCTAAAAAAAGGCTGATAGAAAAAAACAACAACACGAAAATAGGACAATAAAACAAAAAGAAAAGGTTTATTTGCAAAGAAAAATGAAAAAAAGGAAATGAATGTGTGTGTGTGTGTGTGTGTGTGTGTGTGTGTGTGTGTGTGTGTGTGTGTGTGTGTGTGTGTGAGAGTGAGTGAGTGAGTGTGTGTGTGTGTGTGTGTGTGTGTGTGTGTGTGTGTGTGTGTGTGTGTGTGTGTGTGTGTGAGAGTGAGTGAGTGAGTGAGTGTGTGTGTGTGTGTGTGTGTGTGTGTGTGTGTGTGTGAGAGTGAGTGAGTGAGTGTGTGTGTGTGTGTGTGTGTGTGTGTGTGTGTGTGTGTGTGTGTGTGTGTGTGTGCGGTCATCTATCTTCAGAGATTTTCAAATGTATTTAAAGAGCAAGACTCAGAACTGAAGACCATCACTCAAAGATAGCGATGGAAAATGATACTTTTAAACCAATATGATGTCGCTGTCTGCCATTGTTAATTGAATCTGAATGAATCGTATGCCTGTGTGTGAGTGTGTATGTATACCTATTTGTTTGTGTATACATACGTTTATTATCATACTAAACAATGCATACCAATTTCATAACCAAGTGTGTGTGTGGTGTGTGTGTGTGTGTGTGTGTGTGTGTGTGTGTGTGTGTGTGTGTGTGTGTATGTGTGTGTGTGTGTGTGTGTGTGAGAGAGAGAGAGAGAGAGAGAGAGAGAGAGAGAGAGAGAAGGGGGTTTAGGAGAAAAAAAGGAGAAGTATGACTCAGGACAGCGATGAAGGGAGGAAGGCGGGAGGAGGATGGGGGTGTGTAAGTATATATATATATATATATATATATATATATATATATATAATATATATATATATATCACCAAATATATATATATATATATATATATTTGTGTGTGTGTGAAAATATATATAGAATGCTGAACAATTAGGATTATATATAATAAATTTTTATATAATATATATATATATATATATGTTGTGTGTGTGTGTGTGTGTTGTGTGTGTGTGTGTATACAAGAAAGGAGCGAAAGAGAGAGAGAGAGAGAGAGAGAGAGAGAGAGAGAGAGAGAGAGAGAGAGATAATGCATGGTGAATCACCTATCTAGCCTTGGTTCTCATTGATATGCTCGTGAACGCGAAGAAAAAAAGTTATTATGCTTAGCAGCAATTTGAGAAACAACAAGCAACTACAAATCTGCGTTCATCATCATGCAATAGATATAATAAAGATATAATATCTTTATTATATCTAAGAGCATGATACAAAAGCAAGGAAAGTTGTGCACACCACCAACTAACAAACTATCTTTCTGTTATATCAGTCTTATATTAATGATCGTCTTTTTGCTATGATTTCAGATGTCCACAAGAATGTACTCCTTTTCCCCTTAACTATATTACACAAATGACACATCAATCTTAACTTGAACAGAATTCTCCACAGAAACGGTACGTGTTCCAATCAGATATGCATATACATAGGTAGATAGGTACACACACACACACACACACACACACACACACACACACACACACAGAGGTGGGAGGGGTGGCTAAGAGAGAATAGAACCGGAGAGGGAATGCAGTCAAATTGTCTTTCACAGGGGCGACAATCAATTAGCTCCCTTGAAGCACCTGCAGTCAGATAGCCCCTAGCAGGAAAGTACGGTCAAAGGGCCCCGTAGAGGAGGGACTGCGGTCAAACAGCCCTTCGGGTGTTTTGTGTGTGGGGGGGGGGGGGGGGGGGGGGGGGCAGTCAAAGGGGCCGATCAAGGGGACCTGCAGACTTGTAGTCATACAGCTCCTTAGAAGGGCACAGTCAAATGGCTCCTTAGAGCGGTCTATAGTCATATAGCTCCTTAATGGCGAACACAGTCATATGGCTCCTTAGAGGGGTCTATAGTCGTTATAGCTCCTTAGAGGGGGGACATAGTCCATAATGGCTCCTTAGATGGGCAATAGTCATGTAGCTCCTCAGAGGACGGACATAGTCATATGGCTCCTTAGAGGGGGGTATAGTCATGTAGCTCCTTATTGGAGGGACATAGTCATATGGCTCCTTAGAGGGGGTTATAGTCATGTAGCTCCTTAGAGGAGGGACATAGTCATATGGCTCCTTAGAGGGGGGTATAGTCATGTAGCTCCTTAGAGGAGGGACATAGTCATATGGCTCCTTAGAGGGGGCAATAGTCATGTAGCTCCTCAGAGGACGGACATAGTCATATGGCTCCTTAGAGGGGGGTATAGTCATGTAGCTCCGTAGAGGAGGGACATAGTCATATGGCCCCTTACAGGGGTCTATAGTCATGTAGCTCCTTAGAGAGGGACATAGTCATATGGCTCCTTAGAGGGGGTATAGTCATGTAGCTCCTCAGAGGAGGGACATAGTGATATGGCTCCTTAGAGGGGGTATAGTCATGTAGCTCCTTAGAGTAGGAAAATAGTCATATAGCCCCTTAGACGGGGCTATGGTCATATAGCTCCTTAGAGGAGGGACATAGTCATATGGCCCCCTAGATGGGGCTATAGAGGAGGGCCATAGTCATATGGTCCCTTATAGGGGGCTATAGTCATATAGTTCCTTAGAGGAGGGACATGGTCATATGGCCCCTTCGAGGGGTCTATAGTCATATAGCTCCTTAGAGGAGGGACGTAGTCATATGGCCCCTTAGACGGGGCTATAGTCATATTGCTCCTTAGAGGAGGGCCATAGTCATATGGCCCCTTAGAGGGGGCTATAGTCATATATCTCCTTAGAGGAGGGCCATAGTCATATGGCTCCTTAGAGGGGGCTATAGTCATATAGCTCCTTAGAGGAGGGCTATAGTCATATGGCCCCTTAGAGGGGGCTATAGTCATACAGCTGCTTAGAGGAGGGCAATAGTCATATGGCCCCTTAGACGGGTCTATGGTCATACAGCTCCTTAGAGGAGGGCTATAGTCATGTGGCCCCTTAGACGGGGCTATAGTCATACAGCTCCTTAGAGGAGGGTCATAGTCATATGGCCCCTTAGACGGGTCTATGGTCATACAGCTCCTTAGAGGAGGGACATAGTCATATGGCCCCTTAGACGGGGCTATAGTCATACAGCTCCTTAGAGGAGGGCTATAGTCATGTGGCCCCTTAGACGGGGCTATAGTCATATAGCTCCTTAGAGGAGGGACATAGTCATATGGCCCCTTAGACGTGGCTATAGTCATACAGCTCCTTAGAGGAGGGCTATAGTCATGTGGCCCCTTAGACGGAGCTATAGTCATACAGCTCCTTAGAGGAGGGCTATAGTCATGTGGCCCCTTAGACGGGGCTATAGTCATATAGCTCCTTAGAGGAGGGCCATAGTCATATGGCCCCTTAGACGGGTCTATGGTCATACAGCTCCTTAGAGGAGGGCTATAGTCATGTGGCCCCTTAGACGGGTCTATGGTCATACAGCTCCTTAGAGGAGGGCCATAGTCATGTGGCCCCTTAGACGGGGCTATAGTCATATAGCTCCTTAGAGGAGGGCTATAGTCATATGGCCCCTTAGACGGGGCTATAGTCATACAGCTCCTTAGAGGAGGGCTATAGTCATATGGTCCCTTAGACGGGGCTATAGTCATATAGCTCCTTAGAGGAGGGCTATAGTCATATGGTCCCTTAGACGGGGCTATAGTCATATAGCTCCTTAGAGGAGGGCTATAGTCATATGGCCCCTTAGTTGGGGCTATAGTCATACAGATCCTTAGAGGAGGGCTATAGTCATATTGTCCCTTAGACGGGGCTATAGTCAGATAGCTCCTTAGAGGAGGGCTATAGTCATATGGTCCCTTAGACGGGGCTATATTCATACAGCTCCTTAGAGGAGGGCTATAGTCATGTGGCCCCTTAGACGGGTCTATGGTCATACAGCTCCTTAGAGGAGGGACATAGTCATATGGCCCCTTAGAGGGTGCTATAGTCATGTAGCTCCGCAGAGGAGGGACATAGTTATGCGACCTCTTAGTCGGGGCTATAGTAATATAGCTCCTTAGAGGAGGGACACAGTCATATGGCCCCTTAGAGGGGGCTATAGTCATATAGCTCCTTTGATGGGGGCATAGACATACAGTTCCTTCGAAAAAAATAGCATACACACACAGCGTGCGCACGAGTGCATGCACAAACACAGAGACACAGACAGACAGACAGACGGACGGACAGACATACAGAGAGACAGACAGGCACACATACACACTCTCTCTCCGTGTCTGTTATATTTACACTTTACATGATTTGCTCTTCACAGTAGCCACTTTACCTTGGGTTCATCATACAGAGAATGTTGGGTAGACAGCTCTCATGTCACATATCTCCTTCCGCAGTGATTGACGTGCCTCTTCAGTGCCTTTTGGCTATTTGCGCTGTTTTTGCTGTTGTTTTTGGTGGTGGCGGTGGTGTTGGAGGTGATGGCGATGTGTTTATGTGTGTAAAACAAAATAGACACACGTTGCACACACACACACACACACACACACACACACACACACACACACACACACACACACACACACACACACAGGGGGGGGGAGAAAGAGAGAGAGAGAGAGAGAAGAGAGAGAGAGAGAGAGAGAGAGAGAGAGGAGAGAGAGAGCTTGCTTTACTTCACAACAAAAACTCTTCCTATAAAGACAGTTCCCGTCTCGTTTATGTACTGTATTTGCCTTTCAACAAAAACTCTTCCTATAAAGACAGTTCCCGTCTCGTTTATGTACTGTATTTGCCTTTCAACAAAAACTCACTCACTATGGCCATTTTTATCTTTCTCTATATACTTATTTTACCTCTCAACGAAAACACCCTCACTACAGCCTTTTTTTTTTGTCTTTGTCAGTATACTAACCTCCCAACAAAATCTCGCTGTGTTTGTCTACACACTGGATTTACCGTCCACCAAAAACTCTCTCACCACAGCTATTTTTTTGTCTTTCTATACCAAATGTATCTCCTAACAAAAAATCTCTTGCTGCAGCCATTTTTGTCTTTGAATACTAGCTTTAACTTCTAACAAAAACTCCCTCCCTATAAAGTAATCTTATGTCTGACTACATTCTAGATTTGCCTCAACAAAAATTCCCTCATTATAAACACACCGTTTTCCTTCCCAACAAAAACTTCTTTCGTGCAAAGACAGTTTTTGTTTTTGTCGATATCCCAGATATTCCTCTCAGTCAAAACTTTCTCCATACAAAGACAGTTTTTGTCTTTTGCTTGACAGATTTATCTGTCAAGAAAAAAAGCATTCTTTCCTACAAAGACAGTGTTTGTCTTTGTCTGTATACTAGACCTATCTTTCATCAAATACTGTCTGACTGCAAAGAATATTTTGCCTTTGTGTACAGAAGTGACTTCCCAGTATACTCTACCTCACTATAGACATTTTCGATCTTTGTTTATGTACTGAACTTACTTTCCAACACAAACTTCATCACTGTTTTGTCTTTGTATATATGCTGGATTCATCTCTTAACAAAAAGTTCCTCCGTACAAAGACAGTTTCCGTCTCTGTTCATTTTGATATACCCTTCAACAAAAGATTAACTCCCTACAAAGACAAGTTTTCGTCTTCATCTATGCACTAGATTTTTTTCTCAGTAGAAATTCTATAACTATATAAAAACTTTTTTCTTTGCCTATGTACTGAATTTGCCTCCCAGTAAAAACTACCTCACCTGAAAGACTTTTTTGGTTTTTGTATACTGAATTTATCCCAACAAAAACTTCCTCGCTCTAAAGACATATTTTGCCTTGGTGTATGAACCAGCTAAAACCACCTCGATTTTTAATGTAATTTTGGAGGTCGTCTTTGAGAGGTACTTCTGTATGGAGTCTATACACCTAGAAAGGCCTACTAGTTTCCCTGACGGAAAATTGCACCACAGATTACTTTCTACAGTATGGGTGATAGTCGTGGGGATGGCTTTCTTCAACCTAGGATCATTCATGCACGTCCTTTGTGTTGGCGTAGACCGCGTATGAATAACTCGGAGGGTGGGACGAACCTAGTGGCATTTAAGTTTAATGTCTACATTTACATGGGGTGATATGGCGGACGAGGACAACCATTCCACCGGTGGGACGGACTTTTCGCTGACATCATTTATCACATTCGTTTTGGAGTGCATGCAGCTATGCACAACGGGTTTTCTCTTTGTAGTTGTCGTTGTCTCCGTCCCGCGAGTTTATGTTTTCATTTACATCTGTTCGTCTCTCAGCAAAATGAAACGAAAAATTCAGATTTAAACAAGACATAATGGAAGATTTCCGTTTCAGATTCATTTTAATCTTGTTACAAACAAGTTAAAGTTTGTCTTTAAGGGCTAGAGACAAGAAACGAAATCTTTTCTAATCAGGTGCCATCATTAGTAGCGACGATGTTAATAATAGTGATGATGTCACTAGTAGTGACGACTTCTGATTGGTGCATGAAAATGGTTGCGATTCTCACTCTTCAGAAGCGTGAACACCACACGACAGTTTGCAGCTGTTGCACTAACCATATGGTTACAGACTAAATGAGAAACGCTTTCAGAGTAAGAGACGGCCCTTGCGCGCTTAGATAAATCCCTTTACACATAAAAATCACACACACGCACGCACGCACGCACGCACGCACACACGCACGCTCTCACACACACAAACACACACTTACCTCTCCTTTTTCTCTTTCTCACTGACATGAGTTTTGCTCGTTTGCGAACCGTTTTTTTTCCCCTTCGACATTTCTTCAGGTTTTAATCTGGAGACCTTAGAATGTGACGTTACTGACCTCACTAACAATTCGGCAAAATTTGACAAAGGTCATTCCAGCAGTGTTCCAGTTATCATGCGGAGAAACAAACAAATACGCGTTTGATCCGATATTGGTACGGGCTTTTTTAATTTTTATTTTTCACGAATGCAAACTTAAACATTTATTAATCAAAACGTATCAGTTTGTTAAAGTATAAAGTTTTTTTTTTGTTACGTGTATATAGGGCAATTTAGGATCCAAAACTTAGATGGTTCCAGGTAAAAGTGCTGTAGAAACTACCGCCGACAAACGAATGTTTAATATTTCGTAAAATTAAAAGCTCTCCATTAACCTGCCAGCCTAGGGAGAAAGGAGAAGATAATGCGCGCATTCGTTATGGAATAGTCCCGTGGTCCAGCATTGAAGTGAAATTCTCCTGTGGCTCAACATTTTTCTGTGGAATTGTCCTGGGGGTCTGCCTTTGGTATGGACTTGTCCTGTGGTCCGACATTTCCCGCGGAGTTGTTTTTTTGGGTCCAGTATTTGTAATGGAGATTTGTGGTGGAATCGTTTTGTGGTCCAACACTTCGTGTGGAACTGTCCCGTGGCCCTGCGTTTGCTGTAGGATTGCACTATGGCCTAACATTTGTTTTAGAGTTGTCCTGTAGTCCGACCTTTGCTTTGGAATTATTGTTTGATCCAACATTTGTTTTGGTTTTGTCTTTGCTCCAATATTTCAAATGGATCAAAAGTAATGCTGTGAATTCAATGGATTAGAAAATGTATTCAAACAGAATTTCTGTTTTATTCAGAAATAATTAACTATGAATGATGGACGGATCTGAAACGGATTAATGGATTGATTTGATCTATAATTTCTTGGTAACTGCTACCTGCTTCGATGTAAGCTTTCAGAAAATACATCTGGGCAAGAAGCGTTTATTGCCAGGTTTCCGACCCTTCATTTTTCTTTTCACACACACACGCACGCACGCACGCACGCACGCACGCACGCACGCACGCACGCACGCACGCACGCGCGCGCGCGCGCACGCACGCACACACACACACACACACACACACACACACACACACACACACACACACACACACACGTGACGATCCAAACTAACCTTCAATCAGACGAGAGAGAGAGAGAGAGAGAGAGAGAGAGAGAGAGAGAGAGAGAGAGAGAGAGAGAGAGAGCAACTACCTAAACAATCAATAAATCGATTAAGCGTTCGTCCAACCAGCCATTCAACACACAGAAGCACAAAGGCAAACAATTAGCGAAAAGGACTGGGG
>CM031603.1:57880688-57900688 GCA_018398815.1 Conus ventricosus
CCACTAGTAAAGTCTATAACTTTACTACACATAATCATAGAAAAAACATCAATGCGCATGGAGTCAAACAAAATAAAACATTCTCTCTTTCCTTGAACTTCACAAAACCATTTATCTAAATCATCATAACTAACCCGGTATAAATAGACTTTCTACTTTACCTGGCCGGGTGATCTTAACTATTTACAAATCACTGTCTTTCCTTTTCTTCTTTTTTTTTCTTTTCACTGTCACTTTCACAAACACCAGTCACGACACAACTGCTGGCACTGGTCAGGTTGGACTGCTGGCACTGGTCAGTTTGGACCGCTGGCACTGGTCAGGTTACTGGCGTTGGCCTGTGGTTCTGCCTGATGGAAGTGGCGCTGCCAGGTATGAGGTCGAACCCCGGTTCAAATTGAACAGTGACTACCAGGCATCGAACTGTTCTCCTTTCTTCCTTCCTGCACTAACGCATTGCACTCTCTCTCTCTTCTGGTCTGCTCTATCAAATGGACATGGTTGCTTTTTTTTCTTTTTCTTTTTTTCTTCTCTTCATCAATTAGCAACTCTCTCTCTCTCTCTCTCTCTCTCTCTCTCTCTCTCTCTCTCTCTCTCTCTCTCTCTCCTCTCACATCTCTCCTTAGTCCTTCCCCTGCAGACTCTATATGGTGCTAATGCTTCAACTCGGTTCTCTTCACTCCTCCCCTCATCTCTCTGCTTTTCTCTCGTGCAGAGCCTACTCCCAGAACCTCTCCCTCTGTCTCTTCTCTCTCTCTTCCTTTTTTTTGTTGCTCCCACTCCCATAGCTTTCTTATCCTGTTCCTACCTGTCAGAAGGGTGAGTACCATTGGTCAGTATTTTTCCCGCCTTGTACCGAGGTTACCTCCCCTCTAATTTCATTGGACATGCAAATCATCAAAGTCACATCTACCAGCCTTGCTCTCTGTGATGGTCAATGGGTCATTTAATTAATTAACTTGGTTTCACCCCCCTTCCTACTTTAACTGGCGACGTCTGACTTAACTGTGGGTACTGGTCTTGCAAATTAGCTGTATCAGTCTGACCTAGACGCAGAGATCCGTCTGGCCAGACCTATTGAGACGTTGGTCAAGCCACTCAGTCTGTCTGCAGGACGGTGCCGTCTCCGTGAAGGACTAGAAAATAGCCTCTTCGCCGTGCCTAATTGGCTGACGCGACACATGAAGTCGTCTGCCTGGAAACCAGAATTTTTGAGTTTGGAACTTATGTCCAATTGAACTGGCTGGCGACTGACCACGATTACAGCTTTTCTTTTTTTGTCCGTGACATATATATATATATATATATATATATATATATATATATAATATATATATATATATATATATATATACACAGACAGACACGCACACATACATACATATCACCACTACTAACACCACCTAAATTGAACAACTCTACTTATTAAAGCAAACTCAAGTCAAAGTACATGTCAGCCCATATACCACCATCTCTACCACCACCTCCACCACCACTACCAACGGCCTCCACCACCACCGTCACCGTGATCACCACCACCACCACCTGATTTGAACAACTCTAATTATCAAAGCAAAACCAAGTCAGAGTGCACGTCAGCCTTAAAAAAATACAATAGAACTTTACACGGAACTCGTACGACCGCCACGACACCCTTTCCTTCCTTCTAACCCCCATCCCTTCCCCTCCTCTCCTCTTCCGCCACACACACACTTACACACACACATGCACACGCATGCACGCACGCAGGCACGCACGCACACACGTATATACACATACGCGCGCGCGGCGTGTGCGCATTGTATACTCTGTCTGTCTCTGTCTCTGTCTGTCTGTCTCTCTGTCTGTCTGTCTCTCTCTCTCATAGACTATCTTCGTCAGGACGGCGGCAGTTGGTGTGAGCGTCCACCGATATTATCCAGCAGAGACATACTACTTCTAATGTAGTAGCATTCACATCACCACGACAGAGATGTAATATTTCAATCACAAAGTCGTGCATGTAACATCATACGTTTATACCCTGGCAGGGATCGAATAGCCTCTGTGTCGAAAGAAGTTACAAAACAGCCAGCGATATGTCACGAATAAAAAAAAATCCGGTCTGATACCGCGATCCATCTTTATTATTTTTTTTTCTCGCTTTGTGATGACAGTGGCCTTCGGTGTTCCATCAGTCAACCGCGTGAGCGTTTAGACACGATCTTCAGACACGAGGTTCGGATTAACTGCACCCACGATCTGAGATCGTGCATATATGTTTGCTTTGGATTTTTTCCCATTTACTGATGACATCTGAGATCATCTCCCTCTCTCGCTCTCTCTCTCTCTTTCTCTCTCTCTCTCTCTCTCTCTCTCTCCTCTCTCTCTCTCTCTCTCTCTCTCACATAATGGTAAAAATCAATATTTTGAATTCAAAGGCATCGTGTCCGTCCTGTCGTCATGAGAGTGTAATTCGAAGACTATAAAATATACACCAATAGCAGAAAAAAAAATGTCACAGCAGATACCACACAACTTGGATTATAACATGCTTCTTGTTCAGCTAATAAAAACAACCATATATAGAAAGCTATTAACTCTCCATGGCAGTTGACAGGCCCCCCCCCCCCCCAAACTCTACCTGTTCCAGGCGAAGCAGCAATGAAATGGATGGATGTGTACACACACTCGGACCATTGTGAAACAGGCTGTCTATTTTTGTTGGCCAGGTCCATGTTGGCTGTTAATCTTTTCCCCCACGGAGACAAGAACTCCCAGTGAGGGGAAACCCAGCCGTCGGACTGACGTCAGCGGGGGGCACGGCGACCACTGCTTCATGTTGACAACGTGTGGACAGTCTTTGTGCATCGGGTCATGAGCAGCTTTGAAATATTACCTCCGCGAGATTCGTGCACGAGTTACAGGATGTTACCCTTTGTCCTGCGTGGGACAGGTAGAAATTTCCTGAACAGAATCTAGCTCCTAAAGACATTTATAAACTGTATCAAAGACAAGCTTGCTGAAACTTCATTAAAAAAAAGTGTTTCTTTTGGTTATAAATTTGAATATGTATCATCGCGACTGGCGCATGAAGTAACAAAGTACAGGTGCAGGAGTGGTCGTGGCCGCTGAACTCCAATTATTTCCTCCATTAGTTTGTGTCGCCGGGCATGAGGATGTTCCTCGTTTAAGTGTCAAGTCTGAGCGAAGTGGGATATTAATTTCACGTGTGGCAATAACTTCAAGGGGTGATAAATCCTAAGACGTCTCTGAGATGAAAGCCATGAAAGAAAATGAATGAACCAGTCGTTGAGTTGTTGTAGTCTGTCGTTACCTCGCGTCGGTCTCGTGATAACGACATTTGGTTACGACTGTTGAATGAAATTGTCGGTGAATTCAGCATGGTGACAGTGGACGTGGTTAACCGTCAGCGAACGCACAACTGGTTACGTCTCGAGAACAGTTAGGTAAGAGAGAATTGAACGTTTTTACGATTCCATGGGTAATTGTAGAGCGTTTGAATGCATATGGGGATTCCATAGGGTATTTCATGGCGTTATCAAACACGATTCTGTAGGTATTGTAGAACGTTTGAATTCATATGAGGAGTGCATGGCGTAATTCATAGTGTTATCAAACATTATTCAAATTGACGGCATTTTTTATGACATGCAATTCACACAGATCACATAAATTCATGTGCAATCTATAGTTATCTTTGACAACCAGGATCTTTCAGACATTGTTTAACACAAAAAACGTTTCTGTCATATGTATTTCTTTTTTTTTAACTTGAAAAGTTTAAACTTAACAACTGTTGATTGAAAAATTATTTTGTTATAGGAACAAAAAAAACTAGTGGAGGCAAACAAGCGCAGGCAGAAGAATGATCTCCTAAACAGTGTGAACACTTTTTCTTTATTTATTACATTAAAAAATAAAATTTCATCCTGTATAAAGTATGAATACAGTATAGTCGATCCAGTTTTCAATCAGCTAGCGACATGCAGTACAATACAGGGGGGTTCTCAAGGAACGTCTTTAACACAGTCCCGAAAGCAGTCACGTTCAGTCGCCGTTAGATGTCAGTACATCAACAGTTTGGTGCTGTCAGATCCTGCAACCCTCTCCAAGAGAAATAACCGGACATCCCTTCCCTCACCGCCCGTGCCTCCAACCCTTCACCATGAACCTGCGCAAAACCAAGGTGTACCAGGTGATCTCCAACGGCAGCCGCGAGGCCATCCTGAAGACGATGAGGGAGTACCTGAGGGCGGGCAAGGACCCCAACCTGAGGGACTCGGAAACCGGGGGCAACCTGCTGCATCACATGATCGACCACGCGTCCCGCTTCCTGGACCCCGAAATGTGCAGCCTCTTCTACATGCTGGCCTGCAGGGACGTGGACGTGGACGCGCAGGATCACCAGGGCAACACGCCCCTGCACCGCGTGGTGCGTCACCAGGGCGCCTTCAGGATCCTCATCGCCTTGATCAGGTGAGATTAGGGGTGAGGGAGTGGGAGGGAGGGCTGGGGGAGGAAGGAGGGAGAGATGGAGGGTGGAGTCGGACGGAAGACACGCAAGGGGCTGTGAGGTAAGGAGAGGGGTGTAGCAGGAGGAGGAATGGGGGAAAAGGGACAAATGGGGGGAAAGGGACAAATGGGGGGGGGGGGGGGGGGGGAGGAAGGAGGGAGAGATGGGAGGGTGGAGTCGGACGGGAAGACACGCAAGGGGCTGTGAGGTAAGGAGAGGGGTGTGTAGCAGGAGGAGGAATGGGGGAAAAGGGACAAATGGGGGGAAAGGGACAAATGGGGGGGGGGGGGGGGGGGGAAGGAGGGAGAGATGGGAGGGTGGAGTCGGACGGAAGACACGCAAGGGGCTGTGAGGTAAGGAGAGGGGTGTAGCAGGAGGAGGAATGGGGGGAAAAGGGACAATGGGGGGAAAGGGACAAAGGGGGGGGGGGGGGGGGGGGGGGGGGGGGGGGAAGGAGGGGAGAGATGGGAGGGTGGAGTCGGACGGAAGACACGCAAGGGGCTGTGAGGTGAGGGAGGGGTGTAGCAGGAGGAGGATGGGGGAAAAGGGACAAATGGGGGGAAAGGGACAAATGGGTGGGGGGGGGGGGGGGGGAAGGAGGGAGAGATGGGAGGGTGGAGTCGGACGGAAGACACGCAAGGGCTGTGAGGTGAGGAGAGGGGTGTTAGCAGGAGGGAATGGGGGAAAAGGGACAAATGGGGGGAAAGGGACAAATGGGGGGGAAAGGGACAAATGGGGGGAAAGGGGCAATTTGTAGATTGAATGTGCTGAAATGCAGTGGTGTGTGTGTGTGTGTGTGTGTGTGTGTGTGTGTGTGTGTGGTGTGTGTGTGTGTGTGTGTGTGTGTGTGTGTGTGTGTGTGTGTGTGTGTGTGTGTGTGCGAGCGCGCTCGCGAGGTGTGTGTCTGCGTGTATGTATGTATATGAGAGGAGAGAGAGAAGATGAGAGAGAGAGAGAGAGAGAGAGAGAGAGACAGACAGACAGACAGACAGACAGGCGCGCGCGCGTGAGAGAGAGAGAGAGAGAGAGAGAGAGAGAGAGAGAGGAGAGAGAGAGAGAGAGCGTCCGTTTAACTCCATAAGTTTCGGGTAAATGCAGCCTCAGGACAAAATGTGATCGTTATCAGTATGAGATGCATAACGAACGTTTACCCAGAAAAACAAACAAACAAACAAAACCCGCCGACTTTTCATACACAGTGACGTCGCTTCCTCGGCAGCCAATGGTAAAGACGATGGACAATTATTTATTGTACTAAATTGTACTATGCTGGTAGTATGGTGGTGCTTCGTACGCAGTTATATTATTTCCATGTTCTGTTGTGTTGCAGTCAACTATGTTGCCTTGCATTTCGCTGTGTTGTATTAAATGCGCTGTGTTACACTGATAATGTGTTGTACAGTGTCAGTTTGTATTCGTGTTCTTTTTTTTTCTACTGTACTGTGTTGTTGTTGCGTAATTCTACTGCTTTACTTCTATGCCTGTTGGATGGTGTACAATTCATGAGTACGTAAAACCAGAGGTGTCTTTTTTTTCTTACTTGTAAATTGTTTCTTTCCCTGCAATATATTCCTACGAGAAAAAGGTGTGCTTGAATTGTGGATATTTTTCAAGATAGAAAAGATGGTCATATATGTCTACGTTTGCACTTTTCGTGGACAAAATCGCCCTTTCAGTGACTGTCTGACAATTGAAATATTCTACCAAAACTGAAAGTATCGACAGTTGAAATATTCCACCGAAACTGAAAGAATCGACAATTGAAATATTCCACCGAAACTGAAAGTATCGACAATTGAATATATTCCACCGAAACTGAAAGTATTGACTGAATGCATTTGAATAATGTTTGTTTTATGTAGTATTTCGTTTCTAGAGGAATGACTCCCGTGTTCTGTGTTTGTCCTCCGTGTCCCAAATGAGGTCAAAGGACGTACGTGCCCTGTTCTTGGATTGTTCCTGTTTCAAACAAGGATTTTCTATGCACAGCTTTCGTTGACCTTATCGCAAAGATGCTGCCGTCATTAGAACGGTGTTCCTTATTATTCGTTTATCTGTTCATTTATGCGTCCTTTTGTAAATCAATGCATTCATTTAATTTTTCTTTAGAGAGAAGATGGTAGGGGCAAGTTCTGTGCTCTATGATCTCTATGAGTATTTCACTCCCCCCCCCCCCATACATAGTCACACCTGTGACATGACATTGACACCACCACCTCATCCCGCACTACCCTACCCCCTTCTACCACCCCCCCTTCTTCCCCCTTCTTTCTTTCTCATTCCCTTTGCCTCACAAACGGCAGTATATAGATTACTAATCTATGCCAACGCTCGGTTTCTCTCGGCCGCTCCCCACAGCATGCCGCGTCTTCTTTGAAGTCGCTGACCCGGAATCAGCACAACACTTACGTTCGTACCGTCACAGTGCCAGCACCAGCTGTCTACAAGGACGTCAGATAACGAATAGGACACCACCCGGAGGTGATCCTGCTTTCGTGTTGAGCCACTTCGTTTATGCTGGTTTGGTACTCATAAGACACAGCCACCCTGAGGACAGTCCTACTTTGTTGCCAAACTAAGCACTGTGATAACCTCCAGACTGCGTTCAGTGTCCCTTTGTCCACATGTTCGTCCCGCCTCTCTCACACCCGTTCCTCTCGCGTTCTACCTCCCTGACTTCCGTTGGTAAGGAGCGTTTTCCAGTTCCTAGTAAGGAGAGTTCTCATGAAATCTGCAGACACCAACGCTCGTCATCCGAATCACCAACCAAAGCATGGGAATGGAGAAATCGGAATTGGATTTCATCCCGATAGTAGGGGCACGATCGGTAGTCACAGAATCTGAGGAGGATGACGTTGATGGTTAGAGATGGTACATAAATTCATTCTCATTCGAGATCCAGCTGTGTTGCTTTGTCTGGGCAAAGGTTTTCCGCCGGAACTGAGCTACGGGGAACTATACTGCTATTTTGTACATACGTCCATCTTACATACATGGGTCCTCGCTGTTGACGTCAATTCTGAAGGTGTCTGCAGTGCACACACACAGAAAGAGGGTGAGACCGAAACAAATGTTAAAAAACTTCGCCATCACTATAATCATTTGAATTTGAATATGAAATACAGCATTGCTGGAGATCTTCAAATTACACTGATATGGAAGAAAAAGAATATTGCTTGTCTGAAAGCAAACTGGATCTCCAGAGTATCCCCATTACGATCGTTATTTGAATCTGAAATATGATCACTGTGCTCCGAATTTGATGATGACATAGAGTTAAATCTGGGAAGTAAGTTGAGTTATGGGTAGATTAAATAAATCACAGGATATTGTCTGAAAGTAAAAGAAGATTACGAACGATCGGGTGCAAGAAAGAGATCATTGGATAGGAATTAAGAGAAATAATGTAGACTAACAAACGATTAGGTTAATGTATAATAGGATAGAAATTAGCTAAAACTAGGAAGAGAGAGAGAGAGAGAGATGAGGAGAGAGAGAGGAGAGAGAGAGAGAGAGAGAGAGAAGAGAAGAGAGAGATGGTCTTTCAGTTGTTGGTTTTTTTTGTCTTCTGCTGGATCCATCGTGTTCCGAAGGGGATGCTGGAAAACAAGCGCCAACAGCCATAGCCCCACTTTAACTGACCATGCCTCTGAGGTAGAGAGACGGGTTGTATCACGGACAAACCACAAGACACAGAAAACAGACAAACCACAGAACACAGAAAACAGACAAGCCACAAGACACAGAAAACAGACAAACCACAGGACACAGAAAACAGACAACCCACAAGACACAGAAAACAGACAAACGACAAGACACAGAAAACAGACAAACCACAGGACACAGAAAACAGACAAGCCACAAGACACAGAAAACAGACAAACCACAGGACACAGAAAACAGACAAGCCACAAGACACAGAAAACAGACAACCCACAAGACACAGAAAACAGACAAACGACAAGACACAGAAAACAGACAAGCCACAGGACACAGAAAACAGACAAGCCACAAGACACAGAAAACAGACAAACGACAAGACACAGAAAACAGACAAACCACAGGACACAGAAAACAGACAAACGACAAGACACAGAAAACAGACAAACGACAAGACACAGAAAACAGACAAACCACAGGACACAGAAAACAGACAAGCCACAAGACACAGAAAACAGACAAGCCACAAGACACAGAAAACAGACAAACCACAGGACACAGAAAACAGACGAACGACAAGACACAGAAAACAGACAAGCCACAAGACACAGAAAACAGACAAAACCACAAGACACAGAAAACAGACAAACGACAAGACACAGAAAACAGACAAACGACAAGACACAGAAAACAGACAAGCCACAAGACACAGAAAACAGACAAGCCACAAGACACAGAAAACATACAAACGACAAGACACAGAAAACAGACAAGCCACAAGACACAGAAAACAGACAAACCACAAGACACAGAAAACAGACAAACCACAAGACACAGAAAACAGACAAACCACAAGACACAGAAAACAGACGAACCACAAGACACAGAAAACAGACAAGCCACAAGACACAGAAAACAGACGAACACTACACACAGAAAACAAACCACAAGACACAGAAAACAGACAAACCACAAGACACAGAAAACAGACAAACCACAAGACACAGAAAACAGACAAACCACAAGACACAGAAAACAGACAAACCACAAGACACAGAAAACAGACAAGCCACAAGACACAGAAAACAGACAAACCACAAGGCACAGAAAACAGACGAACCACTAGACACAGAAAACAGACGAACCACAAGACACAGAAAACAGACAAGCCACAAGACACAGAAAACAGACAAACCACAAGACACAGAAAACAGACAACCCACAAGACACAGAAAACAGACAAACGACAAGACACAGAAAACAGACAAGCCACAAGACACAGAAAACAGACAAACCACAAGACACAGAAAACAGACAAGCCACAAGACACAGAAAACAGACAAACGATAAGACACAGAAAACAGACAAACCACAAGACACAGAAAACAGACAAACCACAAGACACAGAAAACAGACGAACCACTAGACACAGAAAACAGACGAACCACAAGACACAGAAAACAGACAAGCCACAAGACACAGAAAACAGACAAACCACAAGACACAGAAAACAGACAACCCACAAGACACAGAAAACAGACAAACCACAAGACACAGAAAACAGACAAGCCACAAGACACAGAAAACAGACAAAACCACAAGACACAGAAAACAGACAAACCACAAGACACAGAAAACAGACAAGCCACAAGACACAGAAAACAGACAAACGATAAGACACAGAAAACAGACAAGCCACAAGACACAGAAAACAGACAAGCCACAAGACACAGAAAACAGACAAGCCACAAGACACAGAAAACAGACAAATCGATAAGACACAAGACGCTTCCAGTCTGTCATATTTATTTGCCTGTAGAGGACCCGAGAGTCGGACACGCTGCTTCGACATTGTCAGTTTTTGTTATTTCCATTCGTTTGACGACCCTGCGTAAATGATGCTGGGGTGGGGGGCGGGGCGGGGGGGGGGGGGGGGGGCTGGCTGGCCTCGTAGGTAAGGCGTCATGCAGACTCTTGTTCCAAGGTAGGGGATTAAATTCCCACCCGAGATGACCAAGTAGAAAGAGCGATTTTCTCTTCGAAGTTAGCATCTATACAGACCCCACCCACTCCTAGTCCTTCGGGTGAGACGAAAATGGGGACTCGTGCATGAAAGTACGCATAAAAATCGTGCAAGTTCTTTAAATCAATTTTCACTTTTCGAATGAAGAGCAGGCCATCTTTCGCCGATGTTCTGGATAACTCGAAAACAAAACACACGCACATTGGTATCTTGTTTAAACGTCGTCCCCGAAGACTGAATGTGGCAACCTTACATAAAAATGTCACCAGCGGTAGACCTGGCAGTTGGAAAGATGAAATGAAAATGGATGTCAAGGGAAGAGTTGCCCAGAGTGTGATGCTGGTAGTGTATTCCTAACTGGTATTGTTCTTGGGGGAAAGAAATACAGACTCATGCGTACGAGTATACGCATGCATCCATCATTAACGACTTCAAGTAGTTACCGTTTTACATTGAAATTTTGACTTTCCTGTCGCCTTTACACCGGAGGACAAGAAATTCTCAACTAAGCCTCTGTCTCTGTCTGTCTGTCTGTCTCTGTTTTTGCATCTATCCCCCTACCCCTCTTCCCACCTCCACTCTCTTATTCTTTGTCACTCTCTCCTCTGCCCCGTTTTTTGAATGCTGTTGTTAGCAACTGTATATTTGTTTATTCTTTTCAATTTTTAATTTGAGGTATTCCATTTCTGTCGCTGACATGATGGATTTAAACAAGCACATATACAGAATTCTCTCTCTCTCTCTCTCTCTCTCTCTCTCTTCCTCTCTTCTCTCTCTCTCTCTCTCTCTCTCTCTCTCCTCTGTCTCTCTCGACTATTTTACAGTCTCTAAAAGCAAGAGATAGTAGGTCCATTTAATAACCTTTCATTTTGGAAGTTTACGGACAAGAGATGTGCACCCCCTTCCTACCAACCTTTCCAACCTCATCCTCATCCTCACACCATTATCTCTCTGTCTGTCTGTCTCTCTGTCTGTCTGTCTGTCTCTCCCTCTCTCTCTCTCTGCTTCTAGCAGGTGTGTATTTATGTAATTTTCGGGGTTTTTTTCTTTTAATCTTCAGAAAACGTACTCTGGTCGAAAATTGGATGTAAACAATCTTACGTGCATATATTAAGCTTGAAAAGAAAGTTCTCTCTCTCTCTCTCTCTCTCTCTCTCTCTACTCTCTCTCTCTCTCTCTCTCTCTCTCTTCTGTGCTTCAGCACGTGCATCTTAGGGTGTTTTTTTAAAAAGATGTCTTTAAAAATACGCACTGTGGTCGAAAATTGAATGTAAACCGCCTTACGTGCATGTATTAAGCTTGAATAGAATTATTTGGGGGGGGGGGGGGGGGGGGATGTGGCTGCAAGGAGGACGTGAGGAAGGACCGTCAGCGAGACAAGTATCCGTGAGTGCGCGCGTGTGTGTGCGTGTGAGTGAGTGAGTGAGTGAGTGAGTGAGTGAGTGAGTGAGTGTGTGTGTGTGTGTGTGTGTGTGTGTGTGTGTGTGTGTGTGTGTGTGTGTGTGTACGTGTGCTTGTGTGCGTGTATGCGCGTGCGCACGCGCGCACCAATCTGTGGTCCTACGAAATCATTCGTCGAAAGTCAAAGGCATACAAGTTAATAATCTTATCCGCAAATATACATGGTTCTAGAAAGAATATGCACAGATACAGTGAATCACGATCGTCCGCCACTCCCATCCCATCACCCGAAAGGAAATGAAATACGTTAATAAATGAAATAATAAATGAAATAATGATTTAAAACTTGGAAAACATGACCTAAAAGTGATTATAAATAACCGTTGTGAGAGAGAGAGCCAGCTACTGATGAACGACATAGGCCAAAAAGAGAAAAAGAAGGCAGAGAAAAAGGACAGCGAGCGCCGGAGAAGGCGGGGGGGGGGGGGGGGGGGGGGGGGGGGGGGGGGGGGGGGGGGGGGGCGTGGACGGGGTCGGAAGAAGCTGGAAGATGAAGTGAAATATAGACTAGCTCCTTATGTTGAATTCTTTTTCAAAGATTGATTGCAATGAGAATGCAGACTGTATCTTTTTAAAAATGCTTATGGACATTTTCCCAATCAATAGAATGAGGTTTATGAATACATATTTTCCACGTGGGAAGAATGAATTGTTCACACCAAACAGAACGTCAGTGACTGACAACGTTAGCTTAATACTTGTGTCTTCATAAAATTTTTTGCTCAATGAAATTCCAAAAATTCTTTACAACTGGACAATTGTAGAAAAAATGTTCAATAAAATCACCTTATCAACACAATATGAACATTGATTATTTTCTCGTATTTTCATTTTTGTTTAACATTATATTTGTAGGGTAAATATTATGTAACACTTTCAGTGAGGACTCTGAGTCGCACTTCTTGGTGGTTTCTTTAGCCCTAGACCACGCCTGTTTGTCTAGGGTGTGTAACCAAATTTCCTTTCCCAGAAATAATGGGCCGTTGGTAAATTTGTTACGTTGTCTTTGGATAAACATTTTCCTGATGTTCTTTGGTTTTGCATTGAAATGTTTTGCATCACAATCCTGTCGGATTGTGCAAGGATCTCCTCTCTCTATCCATTGAAACCACTCTTTGGGAATAGAGTTAATAAGGGCATTATATTCAAAAATAATGTTAGCCTTGCTTCGCCCAACCATATTCTGTACTTCCTCGAGAGACAGAAGTCTATGTTCGTTCTGATGGATTATATCTTTCATCTGTTCAATTCCTGTATTGTGCAGTTTGGAAAGAATAGTACTTTATTTTTGTATTTTAATGAGAGAGTTGTTGAAGAGAAGCTGTGACTGGAAATTACCACTGTTTATTTCACTTTGTTTACTTATAGTTTTGTTGTCTAGATAAACATGCAATATGTCTTTCCAGAATTCATTTTCAATTCTATCAATACCCTACATATCCTTTGTCCTTGTGTTTACATTGAAGAAATTACCTCCGTTTGCCAGTTTGCTCAAATGCCACAATGGGATCAACTCCAGTTTTCACTCTCTTTGGCGTTATATAATTTTCCCATCCATTGTAAGTTTAGAAGGTTCTGGAACTGAAGCATGTTGATCATGTTCAGACCACCCTCGTCTACGTTTGATTCCATTACTTTCCTCTTCACTTTCTCGAATGCTTTCCTGTTACTGAATTTTTTCTGCCATACAAATCGGTATAACGCTGTATTAATTTTACGCAGCACTGCATCTGGAAGACCAATAGACTGCATTACATAAACAAATTGACTTATCAGAAACGTTTTTATAACAATCACTTTACTTGAATAGAGAGATCTCTCCTTTTCCAATTATTTATTATATATTCATTTTATCGATTCTTTCATTCCAGTTTTCATCAATGTTCTTCGCCATCTCGTTGGTATCAAAATAATTCCCAGAACTTTCATTCTGTTCACTGTTGTGAATGGAAGATCTGGGTCTTTTTTCATTAGTTCCCATTAGAAGGCTTTTGTTTTCTGAACATTCAATATTAATCCAGAAACTTTTCAAACAATGACAAGATTTCTAATGATTTAAACATATCATATCGGTCTTTGAGAAACAATGTTGTGTTCATCTGCCATTTGTTTTATCTTTATACTAGAATTTCTATTCCCAGAAGGTAAAGGAACTTTAATGCCTGCAATCGAACTATTCCGAATCTTAATGGCGAGTAACTCGACAGCTAGCACAAAGGCTAATGGTGGAAAGGGCAAACCTTGTCTTATTCCGCAGTTTACATCAAAAGGTCGGAAATCCAACTCCGTGATTTACAGAGGTCATGTTTCCGTTTATCAAAATAGATACCCACTTTTTAAATCTGGTCCAAAACCAAAAATGTCAAACACTTTCAGCAAAAAACTCTTTTGATATCGAATCAAATGCTTTTGCATAATCAATAGCGAGCAAAAAGCCGGCGCTGTTAGTTTTATTTAAGTAATTGATTACGTCATGAATCGATCTTATGACTGTTGCGATGTTTCTACCTTTGATGTAACCTACTGATCTTCATTTACCAAACTGTGATGACTCGTCCAAGTCTTTAACGCTAAGACTTTAGCTATAATTTGTAATCACTGTTAGTTAACGTGATTGGTCTCCAGTTGTTTAATTTATCTCTATCTAAACCTTTTCCCTTATGTAGCCAGAGTTATTACACCATATCTTTGGGAATATGACAGTTTACTATTTCATCATATCTTCTTCATTGCAAGGATGGCGTTTCCGGGGAACTGGCAGGTGCGAGACTACTTATAATTGAAGTACACAAAATTTATTGATCCTTTTGTTCCATGTTCGCTCGCTCCTTCGGACTTGTGAGTTGATTTTAACGTGGTGACAGCCCTGATGTGGCCCTTTGCGGTCGGCTGGGCTATAAGCAACATTATCTTATCTTATCGTTCCTTCGGTCATTCTTGGATGTTTTTTCATATTTTCGTTCCAAGGAGGGCTTTCGGGGAACATTTGGACACACGGGAGAGAACGGAGGAGGCGAAGGGAAATCTTTGTTGTATTCAGTCTATTCAACCAGGTCACAATAGGCCGGAAGATTATCGTGTTTCACGTGTGTTTACAGCTGTATATTTATTTTGATATTTCGTTTGTTTTTTGACACAGCAACGAATTCTTTTTCGTTTTTTGTCTTCTTTCCTTCTTTCTCTTCTTCCTTTCTTCCTTCGTTTCTTTCCTCCTCTTTCTCTGTTTGTCGAGTTTCTTTCCTTTCCTCCTTTTTCTCTGTTTGTCCGAGGTTTTTTTTTTTTTTTTTTTTTTTTTTTTTTTTTTTATGAGCAGACATGATCAGAGTGAGAGTGCCAGTACACCACACATTAGAACATTAACAAACCCAGACACTTTGTATCAAATGCCAAACACTAAAATCAGCAAACGTTTGTCCATTTTGAAAGAGAACATACATACTATGCATGGTGTGTAAGAGACTGGTTGTTACAAAAAAAAAAAAAAAAAAAAAAAGAAAAAGAAAAAGAGAAAAAAAAGAACTAGTCGTAAAAAAATTGATTTTTTTTTTTTTCCGCTTTTTGTTTTTTTTGGCAGATGAAGAGGACAGTGTGAAGCACCAAAAAATGAAGAGGTGGATTTTGGCCTTAGGGAAAAAAAAAAAAAAAAAAAAAAAAAAAAAAGGAAGTCGCCGCCTTAGGTGCTCCATTGATCCGACAACTGATGCCTAAAAAAAAAAAAAAAGAAAAAAAAAACGCTTGAATAGAAAGAAGAAAATATGAAAAGAATAGAAAGAATGTAAACCGCCTTACGTGCATGTATTAAGCTTGAATAGAAAGAAGTTCTCTCTCTCTCTCTCTCTCCCTCTCTCTCTCTCTCTCTCTCTCTCTCTCTCTCTCTCTCTCTCTCTCTAAACGAAAGCAACGCAAATTGACTATGAACACGAGATTATAATCGGCTTTGAACTTCTCATCTTACTCTCTCTAAGTTTCCCCGTTTAACACTACCTTGATTTTCTTTTTATTTCCTGCTTTTCTTTCTGAGGCAAGCCCAAGTGTTGAAGCAGAGAATAAAATATTGGTTATAGTGTACTGATAAAGGACGAGTGTACCCAAAGCAGTACATCCAACCTTTTAACACGGTATGCAAGATGATCGGTATTTGAAAGCGTATTATAAAACATTGGTGTCAAAATGTAAATTATAAAATGTGCAAGTGATGGTGTTCGCCCTTCACTGTGTGTGTGTGTGTTCAATCTGTGTTCGTATCATGCGGAATGGGTGTCGCTTACAGCACGACCTATGGTCTTATCGGCCTCGAAGGTGTCAGTACTGTAATTTTTGTGAATTGTACATAACCACGTATGCACGTTGTCGCTGTTGTTTATTGCATGTTGCTTCCATTGAAACGACATTAATAGGCTTCAGTCACATTCGATCGAGTTCGTAACGTTTGTCGAAATTAAAGCACGACCAAGCGCAGTGTAAAACGGTCAACACATCTTGTTCACTTCGTATGGTTGGGCCTGTGATGGTGTCAGCATTGTCAGCTTCTCGTATGGGCCATAACTTCTTGTGTATATGTATTGATGTACGTAAGTTTCCATGGGCCATGCACTGTGTTCGGGTTTGTCTCCCAGATGTTCTCAACACAGCGTCTCCGTACTTACTTCTTCATGTTTTGAGATTTTGGGAGGAAAATTGTTATTGTTTATTCTTGGAGTTTGTCAACGACCCAAGGAAGACCAATTTCGTGATGGTTATCATTCGTTGAAGCATTAGTAATTTGTCATACGTGCCTGTTTCTATAATCAGGGATAAGGAAGTGGGGACACTGCTTTTACTGGTAAACAATGGTGAGAATGGACGATGAAGCAAGATCACATCTAATGAGCAAATTCTGATGTCATCCACTTTAGAAAAAAAAAACCAACGTTCATGGTCAATGTTTTTGATTCTTATAAAATTCAGACCTAAAAATGTTCAACAAACTAGAGTAAAAAAAGTTTGCTGTGTGCCTCACGTATGATGAATGAGCATTCATTATTTTTCATGACCTTCTATTGCATTTTGAATTCCCCAAGCTCATGTTGAATGATGTATACCAGTAATTTTGTAATACTGATTTCATTTTCAGGGAGGGGTAGCACATACGTCACATTTGTGGGGGCCAGCTTTTAGTATTATCTATATTTTTTTAAGGGGCAGTGATTACAATGCATTGATTGGTTACAGACGGAAACCAGATCTTCGACTGAAAGGGTTCGTAAATGTGGAAACGACATCTTCGCTTGGTAGGCATGTTTCACTAATTTATGAGAGGAATGTTTTCGTGAGCGGTAACATCCCTGAACGATTCTCGTGTAGGCGATTGGACTATGATTAACTGAATCTGAAAAATTCTATCGTTTGTTTGTATGGCTGTACCTGCGAGTTTGCATCTGTTGGCATGTTTCTATCTTTGTATTTGATTTGTATGTTTGTATATGTTCGTATAAATATATGTGTATGTATGAGTTTGTGTTTGTTTATAGATATGTCTGTATCTCCCTTTCTCATCTTTTTTTGGGGGGAGTTTGTTTGTTCCTGCCTTCATGCAGTATTTCTTTTAATAGATATAGAATGCGCAGTCATACGACGTTATCACCTCTTCACATTCAACCAGCTACACTTTTTGACACTTATTTTTTTGACACCCGTGATATGGCCATAGAAAGCCCTGGATTGCGAGTGGGTGCCGGTGTGGGGCAGAGGCATTGAAAATGAATGGGGGAAGGTGGGTGGAGGGAAGGGGGATTGGCGTGCTGGGTCGTCCTGTCTTGTGTGCCATTCACAGTGCGGGCGTCGGTTGGTACGAAGAGTCATGCCCTACCCGTGGAAAACCGGCTGTAGATTGAGGTCACGATGGCTACCCATTAAAACACACACACACACACACACACGTTACTATGAGAAAGGAAAAAACAAGGTTAGCAGTGGTAGCCTATATATAATTAGGACAAGTTTTCCTCTCTGACCTCCAGTCACACACACACACACACACACACACACACACACACACACACACACACACACACACACACATATATATATATATATATATATATATATATATATATATATTATATATATATATTATATTATATGTGTGGCACGGGATCTGAAGAGAGGAAGGACCTCGAAACAAGTTTGTCGTCCCGCTTTTAAGATTTACTTTTAATCATTATTTTATATATATATATATATATATATATATTATATATATATATATATTATATATATATATATATATATTAATTAGATACATATATATATATATGTATGTGTGTATTTCATTTTATAAACACACACATATATATATTAGATACATATATATGTGTGTGTTTATAAATGAAAGAGACAAAGATGAAAAACAAAGGCGAGGTACAAGCAATCCAGTTTCTTCTCTCCATCTAAGACCATTTCATCTTCATTACAAATAAGATACATTTTTGCCTTAATGGGTTGGATGCGAAAAAAGGAACTCTTTTAAAAATGTTCATCCCGTGTCGAGATAAAGTGCACTTGAAAAGCGTTTTCACCTCCAGCCCACTTGTTCATCCCCCCCCCCCCCGCCGCCCCCCACGCCCCCCCCCCGAGCTCCACCCCACCCCTCCCTACACTTCCCAGCTGCCTACCCTTCCGCACCACACAAAAGCCGCCTGAGCTTCCACAAAACTCGCGCTTCCACATCCCTATAGACATACCACGCGCGCGCACATACTTGTTCATACTACATACAGAGAGAGAGAGGGAGAGAGAGGACATATCAAATGTATATGTTAAATTCTTTGGGTACGAAGTTCAAGAGAGAGAGAGAGAGTGGAGAGAGAGAGAGAGAGAGAGAGGAGAGAGAGAGAGAGAGAGAGACTCAACCCAAATACTTTAATTGCAAAGGCCACCGACCTATCTGCAATGAGGTCAAAAACAAAAGTAGAACACACACGCGCTCAGCGCATATACTGAAAATTATGAAAGGACATATTTGCATAACAAAAATTTGCCTTCTTCCTGAAAGTACTCTGGCATTTGTGTGTTAACTGATAGCAGTTCTTCTCTTCGTTTCAGTGCTTTGAAAATGAACTGAGAGAGAGAGAGAGGAGAGAGAGGAGAGAGAGAGAGAGAGGAGAGAGAGAGAGAGAGAGAGAGAGAGAATAGGTTCAGTCAGAAATGTAAGAAATGAGAGCTGCAGAGTAGAAGACTTACAAGAGTTCAGCAAACTAATTGAAGTCAGCAAATTATAACCTCAATGTATGCGTTATGCAAGTTTTAACAACAGTTCACAAATAATTGCGTAGCAAAAAAACGCCTCAAGTATTTTACGGTACAAGAGACCATTTGTCTCACAAAAATACGTCCTTCTCTTTGCAATACCCTCTTTAAACTAAATAGTGTGTTATATCTTATTATTTAGAGATGGTATTCATTATTGGTGATCACTGAAGAGCGACCAACGCGGTTTGAGGCAAGCTATACAGTATCATCTGCCAGTGACAAATAGTTCATTATATCTGGAGAGTGTTTGCTCCATGTCCTCCTGTCTCCATTAGCTCTTGTACAAATTCATTTATAAACAAGGAAACTAAAAATTGATTCTGGTCGAATTTTCATGTTAGTGTCTTGCCCTAAATACTTAATACATTGTATGTATTGAAGTATAAGTGTAGACTCTATATCATTTTTCTCACATTGTGGAATGAAGAAGCTGATTATCTTGCAAATCGAAGTGCGAGTGGGGATACCGAAAATGTTCTAAATTTTCTATCCCAGTTTTTGTCTCAAGAAGTATTTCGAGTATCACAAAACTTTGCATATAAAACAAAGTCTTGTGACAATCCTAATAATCGCCCACTTGTCCAAGGCACTCAGCTCAGATAATTATAAGTTGATGTTAATCATGTGGAATACAAATTATTCTCGTGATGTTACGTGTGTGCGCAAATTTCTTCCTGCCGCTTATTATTTTAATTGTCCAATGTTAAATAGGGCTTAGAAGAGAAAGGCCTTGACAATGATAACCATCAAAATGTAAGCCATATTTTGAATGATCCATACAACATCAATATGGCAGTTGTTATTTCTAATACCACAGTTGCCAGAGAGATATGAAATTTTCAATATCGATATCTTGGATCTGCATGATAGATTGTGTAGGTGTGTGTGAAATCCACTGAGTGCATGCTTTTTATGGCTGTTTTACCGTCTAATTTCAGCTATGACGGAGGGACATGAAACAATGAACTGAACTGAACTGAACACACACATTGTGTACACAGACACATACACTCACTCGCGCAGACACATACAACACACACACACACACAC
>CM031603.1:57905688-57940688 GCA_018398815.1 Conus ventricosus
AGGAGGTAATTCGCTGATCAATTAAAGAAAAGAATAAGACAGAGCATATGCTAGTTTAACCGTGAATTTTCAAAATAAAACATTGATCCAATGATAATGGAAAATAGTACATACATATGAAATAATAAGTAAAAAGATAAAATATGCAGGGTTCAATTTCTGAATAACAACAGTTGCTGACAATTATACTTGTGATATTAGCTCAGACTGAATACTAGGGAACTGTTAAAATGTTTTTCATTTTTCAAATAGAAGGCGTTTATACGCAACTTTAAACGAATTAATGCTTTTCTTCTGTTTAACATATTTTGGCATAGAATTCCAAAGTGTTCCACCAGAGTAAACTAAGCTACTTTTAAAAAGATCGATTCTTGGTTTCGGTATGATTATGTTGTTAGTATATCTTGATTGATTGATTGGAAATCTTGCAGATATATTTGAGGGTGCTAATTGGTTCATAATTCTGTACATCATTATTGCTTTATTATATTCAAATTTATAAGAAAGGGGCAATATATCTAATTCGAGGTAATCTTGAGTAGTTAATGTTGATGCTTTTTGAAGTACTGTTTTGATAGCCCGCTTATGGGCCCTGCACAACGGTTTCAACGTAATTGCACTGCAAGAATCATAGAGAGTAGAAGAATAGTCAATGTAGGACTTGATACATGCATGATAGAAATGTTTACGAGAGTTTATATCTAGGAATTTTTTTAACTTAGAAAGCTGAAAAATTTTCTGAGAAACTCGTTTGCTTAAGTTGGAAACATGTGGCGACCAGGAAAGATTATTGTCAATAGTGATTCCTAACACTTTATGAGTACTAACTTCTTCTAGCTTGTTGTTATTAAATAAATATAGGGGGCATTGGAGTACTTAAATTTTGTCATTTTTGACGAGACGTAATAAGCATGTACTTTGTTTCTGATCATTTAAGGACATGTGATTCAATTCTGTCCAGTTAATTAGTCGAGTTACATTTTCTTGCAGGTTATCTGATAAGTGTTTCAAATCAGTATGTTTTGATTTAATTGATGTGTCATCTGCAAAAAGTTGAGATGAGTCTTTAATATGCAGAGGGAGATCGTTTATTATAGACTAAAAAAAGAAGGGGACCAAGTACTGACCCTTGTGGTACACCAAAGTTTAGGGGTAAACAACTGGACTGAGTGTTGTTATGAGAACTGGTTGTTGTCGATTAGTGAGGAATGACTTAATGAGAGAAAGACCAGGGTCAGCGATTTTGTAAAGAGCCAGTTTACGTAATAATAGATGATGATTTATGACACCAAAGGCTTTACAGAAATCAACAAAGAGGACTCCAGTGCATTCTAAATTATTGATAGCCGCTAGCCATTGATCAACTAAGTTTATTAGTGCAGTATGACAAGAGTGATTCGATCGAAATCCAGACTGGCTGGGATGGATTAGATTATATTTAAAGAAATGGGAAGACAAATGTTTATGGATGTGTTTTCGAGAGGTTTAGATAGAAGCGAAATGACAGAAATTGGTCTGTAGTTTGAGGGGTCCATTTTATTTCCAGATTTAAAAAGAGGTATGACTTTAGCTTTCTTAAGATATTAGGAAAATAACATTTATTTAAACACAAATTGTATAAATACGTAAGTGAATCAGAAATGATTGGGGCACTTAGCTTTAAAATGATACCATCTAAGTTATCAAGACCTCTAGTTCCATTTTGCTTCATATGTATAAGTGAAAAATAAACATCATATATAGATATTGGAGGAATGATCAATTCTGTTTCTATTGATTTAGAGTTACAGAAGTCAGAGAGAAGTTTCAAATCATTATTGCCTGATTTGTCATTTTTTATTGTGATAGCTATATTACAAAAATGTTTGTTTAGAATCTCGGCAGACATTTCCTTAGAATAACAGTTGCCTTGTCAATACATTTATCAGTATGTTTTGATTTAATTGATGTGTCATCTGCAAAAGTTGAGATGAGTCTTTAATATGCAGAGGGAGATCGTTTATTATAGACTAAAAAAAGAAGGGGACCAAGTACTGACCCTTGTGGTACACCAAAGTTTAGGGGTAAACAACTGGACTGAGTGTTGTTAATGAGAACTGGTTGTTGTCGATTAGTGAGGAATGACTTAATGAGAGAAAGACCAGGGTCAGCGATTTTGTAAAGAGCCAGTTTACGTAATAATAGATGATGATTTATGACACCAAAGGCTTTACAGAAATCAACAAAGAGGACTCCAGTGCATTCTAAATTATTGATAGCCGCTAGCCATTGATCAACTAAGTTTATTAGTGCAGTATGACAAGAGTGATTCGATCGAAATCCAGACTGGCTGGATGGATTAGATTATATTTAAAGAAATGGGAAGACAAATGTTTATGGATGTGTTTTTCGAGAGGTTTAGATAGAAGCGAAATGACAGAAATTGGTCTGTAGTTTGAGGGGTCCATTTTATTTCCAGATTTAAAAAGAGGTATGACTTTAGCTTTCTTAAGAATATTAGGAAAATAACATTTATTTAAACACAAATTGTATAAATACGTAAGTGAATCAGAAATGATTGGGGCACTTAGCTTTAAAATGATACCATCTAAGTTATCAAGACCTCTAGTTCCATTTTGCTTCATATGTATAAGTGAAAAATAAACATCATATATAGATATTGGAGGAATGATCAATTCTGTTTCTATTGATTTAGAGTTACAGAAGTCAGAGAGAAGTTTCAAATCATTATTGCCTGATTTGTCATTTTTTTTATTGTGATATCAGCTATATTACAAAAATGTTTGTTTAGAATCTCGGCAGACATTTCCTTAGGAATAACAGTTGCCTTGTCAATACATTTATTGGTAAGAATATTTATGGCTTTCCAAATAGGTTTGGAATTATTCTGGGGACAGTTGAAAATTAAGTTTTTGAAGTAATTCCTTTTTGAATATCGCAACATAGATGTGACCTTGTTTCTTTGTTTCTTACATTCTTCAAATTGTTTAGTTTTCAAGAGATTATTCCTTATATGTATGGCTTCTTCAATTTCTTTAGATAGCCATGGGGGTTTGGGTGAATATCTTACCCTTTTGGTGACAAATGGGGCATGTTTATTGTATATATCAATGAAAATTTTGTGCCAGAGTTCAAAAGCTTGGTCAGGATCTGTATACTGATAAACATAGGATAATTGTGATTCTGCTAAATCTTTAAGGAAAGCATTCTTATCAAAACTGCTAAAAGATCTATATGTAACAGTTTTATGTCCGGGTTTAGGAATTTTTATATTCTTTATAAACCAAGTTACGCATATGGGTAAATGATCACTACAACCACAGTAGGGAGTGCATATTTCAGTAATATTTGGTACTTGGTTAACATAGATATGATCGATTAAAGTTTCCGATGTAGAAGTAATGCGGGTAGGAGAATTAACTAATTGTGACAGCCCAAAATTTACGAAAAGTTGATTCCATTGGGATTACTTTTACAAAGATCTGTATTGAAATCTCCTAAGAGGACGACTTCGCAATTTGTGAGTGAAACGTCTTCCATCATATTGTTAAATTTATCATACCAATTGACACGTTCCACTGGATTCCTATACAGAAATCCAATAAGTGATGGTTTGTTGTTTTTAATCTTAACTTCAATCCAAATCGACTCAACGCCATGACTTTCAAAAGCTGTTACACGTTGATAAGTTAGAGAAAGACTAGAATAAAGTATCAAACCTGTTTGTAAGGACCTACTGGGTCAAGGCGAATGTGATGGTACCCTGGTATTGAAAGCTCAGAATCAGATATATGATTTGTTAGTCTTGTTTCAGCACAGCAAAATATATGGAATTGCTTTCCAGAATTAAATAAGATGGAGGCAAGTTCATCGCGCTTGTTAAGTATATGATTAATATTTAAGTAGCCTGTTCTAAGACCCTCTTTACTTGGCCAGTCATGTACAGTCGACATTTTAGACGAGAAAACAATTTGCCACAGGTACTAGATCAATGAAATTCGATTTACAATCCAAAAGAAAACAACAATCAAAACAAACGAATTGGCAAAAGTCACACTAGAGCTCCAAACATGCAAAGTACATTTATGGCAATGAAAAAGAATGCGAAAATAAATCTGTTATGGTAACTCATCAAGTCAACAAACAAGTTATTTTAGACTGACCACCAAAATCCTCAATAACTAGAAACAGACAAGAATCCAATCACAATGGTCCCGGTCCGGTCCGAGGGAGACAGTTCAATGCCGACATGACTGTGGTAACATGAACACAGCCTTAAAACAAAACACAAGCAGCTAATCACATACATGTTATGTGATAAAAAGGGAAGAAAAGCATACATTCCCCCCCACCCCCACCCCTTTTTTTCTTCACCCACCACATGATCATCAAAGACATATACGTTTAAACTAGTTTAACAATATCCATAGAGAATAGTTTACAACTACCATGCTGAATTTGTTTTTTGGTAAGCCAGCTGTGATGCCATGTTCAGAATTTGTTGGGCATACTGACCAACAGGGTTGTAAGGTTGGGGCCAGTCCTTATGATTATAAGGGGACTGAGGCCACATAGGCGAGGAAATAGGATTCATAGAATTTCCTCCATGGGACTGTCTTGGATAGTGGGCCATATCTGGCAACCATTGCAAGTGGTGTGGATGGGGATCGGAAGAATTGGGGTAGGGGGGTAAGAAGCCAATTGATTTTGTCTATCAAAGGAACGTGAAAAGGAAAGCGAAGAGGTTGGAGCTTCAAAAAGGGCATTGGGATTTCCTCTTTCTGACAACTGGCTACCTTTGGGCAAACAAGCCGACATATCTGAGACCTCTCTCGTTCTCTCTGGAGGATTACTTTCATGAGGAGGACCTACAAGGTCAGGGGCCATCCTGTCAGGGCCTATCCTGAGAGAGAGAGAGAGAGAGAGAGAGAGAGAGAGAGAGAGAGAGAGAGAGAGAGAGAGAGAGAACCTATGAATGAATGAATGGAGGCCCTCTCCTCTACGAGCTGGGTCACTGAAATGACAAAAAGGATTTGACCCGGAATGGATCGTCTCTTTCCCTTCTCTTCTTCCCCCTCCCTCCCCCCCCCCCCCTCCTCTCTCTCTCTCTCTCTCTCTCTCTCTCTCTCCTCTCTCTCTCTCTCTCTCTCTCTATGTGTGTGTCTCAAAGAATCTGACCCGAGACAAATGGTCATTCTCTCTGTCTGTCTGTCTGTCTGTCGGTCGGTCGGTCGGTCTGTCGGTCGATTGGTCGGTCTCTCTCTCTCTCTCTCTCTCTCTCTCTCTCTCTCTCTCTCTCTCTCTCCTCTTCTCTCTCTCTTTCTCTCTCTCTCTTTCTCTTTCTCAAAGGATCTGACACCAAAAAAATCGTCATTCTCTCTCTCTCTCTCTCTCTCTCTCTCTCTCTCTCTCTCTCTCTCTCTCTCTCTCTCTCTCTCTCTCTCGCGAAATTGTTTGACAAGGGCCACAAGGTCATTGGTTGGGAATGGAGGGACTGGGGGCTGGGAGGGATTGTAGGATGGGTTGGAGGTAGGGTGGGGCGGGAAATCACGAAGCTGTCATCAGCAGTGGTCATCTGATAAGGCGTCATGGTCACAGGGGAGTGGGCACGTGTCTTTCTCTGTGTGTATGTATGTATGTGTGTGTGTGTGTGTGTGTGTGTGTGTGTGTGTGTGTGTGTTTCCCTGTCTCTGTACATAAGCACACACACACACACACACACACACACACACACACACACAAACACACACACACACCACACACACACACACACACACACACACACACACACACACGCATCCTGTCTCACCTGTCCCGTTCGTTCTCTGTTTTTGTAAGGAATTGTGCCCAGATTCCTGGTTCCTAAATAGAATGTCAACAAGATCGTCATCATCATCATCAACAACAACAACAGCTACAACACATATAGATAATAACAGCTACTGAAATGAGAAGGATTTTTAAGTCTTCTATCGGTCAGTTCACTGTCTAGTGTCTTGGCCCATCTAGTGACAAAAACTTCACTTGGTGTAAAAGGAAATCTTAAATAAAGCAGGATACAGTAAACGGTAAAAACAAAACAAGTATGATGGCTGCCACAATGATTTGCAATTATTTCATCACGGGAGCAAGAGTTACCGTACTTGTTTGTTATTCACTTAGTGTAGTGAGCGAATACCACAAGGCGACTGACTTATCACCGGAAGATAATCGTCTTGAAGGACAGACTGGTCAACGGAATCGCACGTCGAGTCGTTGTGAAGACGCACGTCCCATAGATTTGTGCTTTTGTCATGACATGGGGGAGGGCTGGGGGTAGTATCGACAATGTTAAATGTAAAGGCCACGACTGACCTATGATAGACATGAACCGTGAGGTAAGATGTGAAAAGAGGTGAATAAGAGAACAGGAAAAAAGAAACTGCAGATAAAGACTTTTTACAAACTGATTGAAACATGAAGATCAATTCAGTTTTTTATTTTTTTTATTTTCAGGAACCTTTCCCGTTAAGAATATGGAATAAATTTATTGACTTTTCAAAATGACACCGACACAGGGTTAATTCCACGTGAGTTCGCGCTAAAACAATACCGATTTTTTTTTTGCACAGTTGAGACCACGATGCATAATGAAATTACGTTATAAGTCCATAATCAATAGATAGTTCATTTTTCATTGAGGGTGGGGTTTTCTTTTTATGTTTTCTTTGCTTTTTTGTTCTCTCTCTCCCTCCCTCCCTCCCTCCCTCTCTCTCTCTCTCTCTCTCTCTCTCTCTCTCTCTCTCTCTCTCTCTCTCTCTCTCGCTCTCTGTCTCTCTCTGTCTGTCTCTGCCTGAAAGTTTGTCTGTCCAGCTTCTTTATATTTTCGTTCTCATTATGGAAAATTAGTCCTTCCTTCACAATTTTCTCTCTTTTTTCTTTTCCTCCCTCCTTATTTCCTCCTTGCTCATGTGAGTGCGCGCATTTGTGTTTTAGTGCGAATGTTCGTGCGCTCGCGCGCTGTGTGTGTGTGTGTGTGTGTGTGTGTGTGTGTGTGTGTGTGTGTGTGTGTGTGTGTGTGTGTGTGAAGGCACGAGCGTGTGTGTGTGCGCGTGGCTGCCTGTCCATATGCCCGTCAGTCTTTCTTTGTTGCTGTAATTTTTCAAAATGTTCTTCCCAGTTTTAATTCAGTTTTCTTTATTAGCTTTATACTTTCTCTTTTTCTCCATCTTTCATCCGTCTTTTGTTTCCTTCTTTCCTAATGTCCTTTTTTGTTTCTTCTTTTCTCTACATTTTCGTCTCTCTGTTTTTCAAACCGTCTCTTTCACCTCCACACCGTATTCCCTCCTCCTCTCTCTCTCTCTCTCTCTCTCTCTCTCTCTCTCTCTCTCTCTCTCTCTCTCTCTCTCTGTCTCTCTCTGTCTGTCTGTCTGTCTGTCTGTCTGTCTGTCTGTCTCTCTCTCTCTCTCTCTCTCTCTCTCTCTCTCTCTCTCTCGCTCGCTCGCTCGCTCTGTCTCTCACTCTCCTTCCCTCTCTCTCTGTCTCTGTCTCTGTCTCTGTCTCTCTCTCTCTCTCTCTCTCTCTTCTCTCTCTCTCTCTCCTCTGTGAGTTCATCTCTCTGTCTCCGTCTCTGTATGTCTCTATCAACCTAACTTTCCCGTCCTTCTCACTTGTGTCCCTACTTCCCACTCCCTCCACTCTCTCGCAATGCCGTTCACAGACTCTCTCTCTCTCTTCATACATGTTTGATGTTGACAGATGTGGGGGCCCACATGAGCTTACGGAACAGCAACGGGCACACCGCTGAGGACATCCTGCTCCAAGAGCGGCCACGGGGATGGGAGGAGATGCTGCACTGGAACAACAAGTACAAACCAGGTCAGTGTTGTCAGAGATGAAGCAACAAGTACAAACCAGGTCAGTGTTGTCAGAGATGAAGCAACAAGTACAGACCAGGTCAGTGTTGTCGGAGATGAAGCAACAAGTATAAACCAGGTCAGTGTTGTCAGAGATGAAGCAACAAGTACAGACCAGGTCAGTGTTGTCGTAGATGAGGCAACAAGTACAAACCAGGTCAGTGTTGTCAGAGATGAAGCAACAAGTACAAACCAGGTCAGCGTTGTCGGAGATGAAGCAACAGGTACATACCAGGTCAGCGTTGTCAGAGATGAAGCAACAAGTACAAACCAGGTCAGCGTTGTCAGAGATGAGGCAACAAGTACAAACCAGGTCAGTGTTGTCAGAGATGAAGCAGCAAGTACAAACCAGGTCAGTGTTGTCAGAGATGAAGCAACAAGTACAAACCAGGTCAGTGTTGTCAGAGATGAAGCAACAAGTAGAAACCAGGTCAGTGTTGTCAGAGATGAAGCAACAAGTAACAACCAGGTCAGTGTAGTCAGAGATGAAGCAACAAGTACAAACCAGGTCAGTGTTGTCAGAGATGAAGCAACAAGTACAAACCAGGTCAGTGTTGTCAGAGATGAAGCAACAAGTACAAACCAGGTCAGTGTTGTCGGAGATGAAGCAACAAGTACAAACCAGGTCAGTGTTGTCAGAGATGAAGCAACAAGTACAAACCAGGTCAGTGTTGTCAGAGATGAAGCAACAAGTACAAACCAGGTCAGTGTTGTCAGAAATGAAGCAACAAGTACATACCAGGTCAGTGTTGTCAGAAATGAAGCAACAAGTACATACCAGGTCAGTGTTGTCAGAGATGAAGCAACAAGTACATACCAGGTCAGTGTTGTCAGAGATGAAGCAACAAGTACAAACCTGGTCAGTGTTGTCAGAGATGAAGCAACAAGTACAAACCAGGTCAGTGTTGTCGGAGATGAAGCAACAAGTACATACCAGGTCAGCATTGTCAGAGATGAAGCAACAAGTACAAACCAGGTCAGCGTTGTCAGAGATGATGCAACAAGTACAAACCAGGTCAGTGTTGTCGGAGATGAAGCAGCAAGTACAAACCAGGTCAGTGTTGTCAGAGATGAAGCAACAAGTACAAACCAGGTCAGTGTTGTCAGAGATGAAGCAACAAGTACAAACCATGTCAGTGTTGTCAGAGATGAAGCAACAAGTGCAAACCAGGTCAGTGTTGTCAGAGATGAAGCAACAAGTACAAACCAGGTCAGTGTTGTCAGAGATGAGCAACAAGTACAAACCAGGTCAGTGTTGTCAGTGATGAAGCAACAAGTACAAACCAGGTCAGTGTTGTCAGAGATGAAGCAACAAGTACAAACCAGGTCAGTGTTGTCAGAGATGAAGCAACAGGTGCAAACCAGGTCAGTGTTGTCAGAGATGAAGCAACAAGTACAAACCAGGTCAGTGTTGTCAGAGATGAAGCAACAAGTACAGACCAGGTCAGCATTGTCAGAGATGAAGCAACAAGTAGAAACCAGGTCAGTGTTGTCAGAGATGATGCAACAAGTACAAACCAGGTCAGTGTTGTCAGAGATGAAGCAACAAGTACAAACCAGGTCAGTGTTGTCAGAGATGAAGCAACAAGTACAAACCAGGTCAGTGTTGTCGGAGATGAAGCAACAAGTACAAACCAGGTCAGTGTTGTCAGAGATGAAGCAACAAGTACAAACCAGATCAGTGTTGTCAGAGATGAAGCAACAAGTACAAACCAGGTCAGTGTTGTCAGAGATGAGGCAACAGGTACAAACCAGGTCAGTGTTGTCGGAGATGAAGCAACAAGTACAGACCAGGTCAGTGTTGTCAGAGATGAAGCAACAAGTACAAACAAGATCAGTGTTGTCGGAGATGAAGCAACAAGTAAAACCAGATCAGTGTTGTCAGAGATGAATCAACAAGTACAAACCAGGTCAGTGTTGTCAGAGATGAAGCAACAAGTACAAACCAGGTCAATGTTGTCAGAGATGAAGCAACAAGTACAAACCAGGTCAGTGTTGTCAGAGATGAGGCAACAAGTACAAACCAGTTCAGTGTTGTCAGAGATGAAGCAACAAGTACAGACCAGGTCAGTGTTGTCAGAGATAAAGCAACAAGTACAGACCAGGTCAGTGTTGTCAGAGATGAAGCAACAAGTACAAACCAGGTCAGTGTTGTCAGACTTGAGGCAGCAAGTACAAACCAGGTCAGGGTTGTCAGAGATGAAGCAACAAGTACAAACCAAGTCAGTGTTGTCAGAGATGAAGCAACAAGTACAAACCAAGTCAGTGTTGTCAAAGATGAAGCAACAAGTACAAACCAGGTCAGTGGTATCAGACATGAGGCAACAAGTACAAACCAGGTCAGTGGTATCAGAGATGAAGCAACAAGTACAAACCAGGTCAGTGTTGTCAAAGATGAAGCAACAAGTACAAACCAGGTCAGCGTTGTCAGAGGTGAGGCAACAAGTTCAAACCAGGTCAGTGTTGTCAGAGATGAAGCAACAAGTACAAACCAGGTCAGCGTTGTCAGAGGTGAGTCAACAAGTACAAACCAGGTCAGTGTTGTCAGAGATGAAGCAACAAGTACAGACCAGGTCAGTGTTGTCAGAGATGAAGCAACAAGTACAGACCAGAGTGTTGTCAGAGATGAAGCAACAAGTACAGACCAGGTCAGTGTTGTCAGAGATGAGGCAACAAGTACAAACCAGTTCAGTGTTGTCAGAGATGAAGCAACAAGTACAGACCAGGTCAGTGTTGTCAGAGATAAAGCAACAAGTACAGACCAGGTCAGTGTTGTCAGAGATGAAGCAACAAGTACAAACCAGGTCAGTGTTGTCAGACTTGAGGCAGCAAGTACAAACCAGGTCAGGGTTGTCAGAGATGAAGCAACAAGTACAAACCAAGTCAGTGTTGTCAGAGATGAAGCAACAAGTACAAACCAAGTCAGTGTTGTCAGACATGAGGCAACAAGTACAAACCAGGTCAGTGGTATCAGAGATGAAGCAACAAGTACAAACCAGGTCAGTGTTGTCAAAGATGAAGCAACAAGTACAAACCAGATCAGTGTTGTCAGAGATGAAGCAACAAGTACAAACCAGGTCAGTGTTGTCAGAGATGAAGCAACAAGTACAGACCAGAGTGTTGTCAGAGATGAAGCAACAAGTACAAACCAGGTCAGTGCTGTCAGACATGAGGCAACAAGTACAAACCAGGTCAGTGGTATCAGAGATGAAGCAACAAGTACAAACCAGGTCAGTGTTGTCAAAGATGAAGCAACAAGTACAAACCAGATCAGTGTTGTCAGAGATGAAGCAACAAGTACAAACCAGGTCAGTGTTGTCAGAGATGAAGCAACAAGTACAAACCAGGTCAGTGTTGTCAGAGATGCTGCATTGGAGCAACGACTACAAACCTGTTGTGGAATATAACGCGCCCTTTCTGAAATCTGAAATGATCAGTTGAAGCCGTTGAAAGTAGCAGTCCTCCTCCCTCTCCGCCTGAAATCCGTGGGGAGTCGTCGGGGTACCACACTGAAAAACAGAACAATTCACTAACGTCCTCTAGTTCTGTCGGTTTTGTGCTAAAGCTTGGGTCTCTGCACATGTTTTCCCTGTCCGGTCTTCAGTGCTGTCAGTCCATCGTTTAATTCTGCCTTCCCCTCCATCTCCCTCCTTCCACAGTTGCATCGAGGGTTGTTTTAGCAAGGCCAGTGGATCTTCTAACATGACAATACCGGTGTCGTTTTATTTTGCTGACTGATGTCCATAGGTCTTCGTGTGGTCCTATGTGCTGCCTGATGATTTGACGCACTTGCTGATTGGTGATATTGATCTATTTTGCGGTAACATCTTATTTTTATGGCTAGGATTCTTCTTTCCGGAATCGCTGCCAGGGTCCGTTTCCCTCATGCTTACTTGAAGATGGAATCTACCTGTACACGCAGGAGCCTGATCTCGTGTTTCGTGGGGTCGTTCATGTCCTTCCATGCAGGTTTTGATCTCAACCGTGCCGTGATTGTCTTTGCTGTCCGTAGGTGGTTTTCTGGTTTGGATCGTTCATTGCTAATGATGGATCTCACATGAGTGATGGTTGAACGGTTTGTAGCTTCAGACCGCGGACAGTTGTATCAGTATTGATGGTGGTGGTGGGTTGCCTCATGACGGGTGGACATTGGTTCTCCAGGCGGATTGTTGGCGCCGGGGCTGTGACGGACAAGCCAGGATGTGGCTGTGGACTGAGAGCCGGAATGAGCGACGTGGGGGTGGACGAGACGTGTGTGTGTGTGTGTGTGTGTGTGTGTGTGTGTGTGTGTGTGTGTGTGTGTGTGTGTGTGTGTGAGAGAGAGAGAGAGAGAGAGAGAGAGAGAGAGAGAGAGAGAGAGAGAGAGAGAATCAGCATGAATGTAAATGAGGATATTCGTATGGACAGATGCACACTTAAAAGTTACAGACATACAACAAGCGCATACGTTGATATGTGGACGGATGGATGGATTAATGTAAGCATGAAGATCTCTACTTTTTCACCACTTACTAATCTATACATCTGTCTGTTGGTCTAATCTTTCGTGCGTTTTGTCTCTACAGGATTGTGGTGCCTACTACAACAACTACAGCCCAATCGCAAGCACGTGGAACGTTTGCTGCGGTCCTGGTGTCGTCTGACGACGGTCAAGGACGGACGTGTGACGTCAATGAAGACATTGGTGCAAAATGATATTCATAAGACAGACATCTTGCAATTGATGGAAAAGTACGAAAACACCATTGAGTTGGCTTTGGCGCTTGTCGGGGGCCTTGGGTTCATTGTGAGAATGTGGATCAAGCAAGGTATGTGCATTTAATGTTTATATTTTAAGTAAGTGTTTTCAGTGGTTTGCAAATAAAAAGCCAGATAGTTGATTGTTTAATCCAGCCTCCCTCTAGTTAGTTTCTTTGAATAGTTGGTCTGTTCGCTGTTTATTTATTTATGTAGTAAGTTATCATCAGATAAACAAAAAAATATGACCACAAGCATGCACTGACATGAAATTACACTAGCAACATGTCTGAAAAGCGAGAATACTTTGTTCTTGTATGCATATTGAAAAATGAGTTACTTTCGTTAAGCTGTTTGTCAGACTGGCTCCATTGTTGAATTTTTTTTTCTGGGATGCTCTTTATCGTCGCAAAATGTAGCCACAGTTGCAATGTTCAATTTTCTAATCGGCACTTAAAATGTTTGAAAGCGTTTTTATTGTAGTTATATCAAGACTGTATTAGTCTTAGCATTAACAAGTTATAATTTTAAAGCAGTGCTTGTAATGTTTGAAAACACTGCAACAGCATCTAGGATCTATCACCGTGAACCCAACAGTCACGGTTGTAAAATTTTACGCAGACCAAGAACAGACCCTTGACTTAGTCTTTTTTAAAACCAGCAGTCATTATTTTTGAAAGCGTCGTCACAAAATCAAGAACAGTCTTAGAATTTATCTAGACAAAATACTGGAATGTATGGGAAATGTATTGAAACGTCTCTTTCGCGCTTTAACCACGGAATTCATAAAATAAGCGCTTCAACACATTACCAGACCACGTGATCCCCTTGCATTATTGTGCAAGACTTGTGATGTGCTGTAAGTACGGCCAGTTGATCTAGTACTTTGGAGTTTGGTTGGTTGTGGGCATTCTGGTCAGTTTCAATACAATGGGCGTAAGCGTGTGTGCTGTACTGATTTGTTTTACAGGTATCGTCCTATATCCAGGATACCAACGCCATGTCATACAAGGTTTGCCATTGTCCATGGTACTGAATACGTGCAGGATTGCACAGTGCTGTTTTGTGTTTAAAGCCTTCACAGTTCAGTACAGAGTCAACACACAACTGATGTGGCCTTCCAAACTTACCGTCACGATATCCCAGTGATATTGTACCGCTTCGTACTATGTTGTATAATATTGTAATACATTGTACAATATTGTACGGTATTGTACTGTATTGCACAGTACTGTAATGCGTTGCACTAAATTGTGTAGTTCTGCACTGCATTGTACAATATTGTACTGCATTGTATTATATTACACAGTGCTATGATGCATTGTTCTACAAAATATAGTTCTGTGTTGCATTGTACTACATAACGTAGTGCTTATTGTACTATATTGTACAGCACTGGCTGTCTTGTACCACACTGAACAGTTCTGTGCTGCATCGTTCTACTTTGTACAGTGATTCATTGCATCGTATACTGCAGCATTGCATTGTGCTACACTGTACAATACTGTATTGCATTGCATAGTTCTGTACTGCATTGCACGACGTTCAACAGAGCAGTACCGCATTGTACTATACCATCCAACACTGCACTTACGGTACTACATTCTGCAGCACTGTAGGCCTACCGATTTGTGCTACATCGTACAGCACCGTATTGCATTGTATAGTTGTACACTTGTGAACGTATATACGGAACCATACTGCATTATATAGTTCTACACTTGCGAACTTACACAGCACCATACTGCGTTGTAAATTCCTCCACTGCATAGACCTGCATTTCACAGTACTGCACAGGCTCATATTGCACACCCTCTGCACTCCCCTGCTCGGGCAGGCATCCTGGTGAACCACGACGTGAACGCGGCCGACGTGTCCTACCAGGCCCACTTCCAGGACTGCCCTGAGGTGCCGCAGCCCATCCTGGCGGCCACGTGGGAGGTGGACACCTACGACGCCATAGACGCCGTCATGGACCTTCACCCCGACACCGCCGTCCTGTTCGCCCCTTACCCAGCACAGCCTCCCGGCCCCTCTTCTTCCACGTGGGTTTGGCGGCTTCCTTTGTAGTGCTGTTTTTTGTGGTTTGTTTGTTCGTTTGTTATATTAAACAGGCGGGGATTTGGGAAGAAAAGGGGACATAGAGAAAGAGGGGGGGGGGGGGGGGGGGGGGGGGAGAGAGAGAGAGAGAAAGAGAGAGAGAGAGAGAGAAGAGAGAGAGAGAGAGAGAGAGAGAGAGAGAGAGAGAGAGAGAGAGAGAGAGATCTGAAATAAGTCGTTTGAAGTTTGAATAGGTTGAACGAAGTTTTAACAGAGCTAAATTTGCATAAACTTGAAGATTATTTTTGTTTATGCTATGTCCTTATACAAACACAAAAATAATTCGTGACAAGTCGTAGAACAGATATAAAAATGCAGAAAACAACTCCCTCTCTCCCCCCCCCCCCCGACACACACACACACATTGCAAACAGTATGAAAACATAAGCTGTGTTAAAAAAAAGACTGTACAGTATGAACATTACTACGAATAGCTTTCAACATGAACCAAAAATTAAACTATACAGTATGAATAATTTTTCAACGTGAACCAAAATTAAACTAAATAGTATGAACATAACTAGAAACAATTTTCAACGTGAACGACTGGTCTCCTCCCTTCTTCCAGCTAACAACATGACACCCTCATCCCAAATGTCCCCATTCCGACCCTACTCCCTCCTCCTAATATAGAAAATTAAGCTTTGCGAAATTAAGAAAAATCCGGTGCATAGTAAGATGCAGAAAAAATAGCTAGGTAAATGTTGTCGATATGGTAATGATGGCCACGCTCTCTTTGTGAATACAGCAAGATTAAAACATCAGCTACGACAGCCAAGTATTTTGCAGATGTATTAGGCATCAAAAGCAACCATTTCAAACTACGATGCGTCTATATTTCAGCCAATAAAAATTAATGGATAATGACCAATGGAAGATGGAGTCCAGTAGTTTTCAACGTTTACCTCCAACTTCTGTAACAGACAAATATCATCCGAATTATATGTTCTCAGCTGATTTACTATGACGATGATGATAGTGATGGTGTTGTTGATGACGAGATGGCGATGATGTTTACGGCGAAGACAACAACGACGTTAAGCTGTTCAGGAAACAATTTCAGCTCATCTTATTTTACTGATTACAATAACGAATACGCTGCGAAAGTAACCATCGCAATGATGGTGGGGATAACTGTTTTGACGTTCAGATTCTGGACAGCCCCTTCCGACCACGAGAAAACAAGTCGGTCATCAGAGTTCTCCATGGGTCCGATCTTGACGCCCGCAACACACAGGGGCAGACAATCCTGTTTGAAGCCATCTCCAGAGAAGAACCGGAAGAGATCATTGGCGCCATCTTGAACTCCGGCGTGAACGTAGCGTCACGTGACCTGCATGGTATGACGGCACGAGACTGGGCCACGAGGTTACAGCGCCCTCATTACGTCCGGATGATTGATAATCACGTGCTGAAACTGATCAAAAGCAAAGCCTTTTCGAAGGTAGGTCTGATAAAGCATACGTAATGCGTGTGAGGAAAGAAATGGCTGAGAGAGAGAGAGAGAGAGAGAGAGAGAGAGATTACTCTCTTTTATAAGAAGAGAGCTCTCCGTTTAGACTTTTGTATATACGCATAGGAAGTGACAGACGATTATCGATAAGAAAACAATCCGTTTGAGTATTTTGCACACACACACACACACACACACACACACACACACACACACACACACACACTCACACACACACACACACACACACACACACACACACACACACACACACACACATACACACACACACACACACACAGAGGCACGGAGTCAGAGGAGAGAGATGATCGTTAATAAGAAGAGAACTATCAATTTGATATTGTTTTACACGTGCGCGTGCGCACGCACGCACGCACGCACGCACGCACGCACGCACGCACGCACACACGCACGCACGCACGCACGCACGCACGCACGCACGCACGCACACACACACACACACACACACACACACACACACACACACACACACACACACAGAAAGAGAGAGGAAATCAAGGGATGGAAACGTGACATGTTAAAAAACACACTACACTATCATGTTCAGCTTATCACCAACCCGTACCTTTAGTACTATTACAGAATGTTCTAAGCTGTTCTATTTAAAATATCAGAATATCCCATCAATTCCATGTGGATTCTAGGTTGAGATTGCATTCATCTGGTTTTTTCCCCTCATATTAATGTAGTAATACACAAACAGAAAGAAATCAAAAATCAAAAATACTTCAAGCAAAAATAAAAAATGAAATTTCAAATGGCAAGTTAAAAAAATGCATTTTGGAACGAAATTAGCCATGCAAAATACCGTTGCTCTATATCATACACATTTCATACATTGTCACACAAAGATATATATTACCAGCAAATTTATTTTTGAAACACCGTTCTATTTCATACCTTGCTGACAGAAGCTGAAACACAAATAAACACACAAAACAGAGTGCAAATGCAGAATACAAAACAGAAAAAAACGAACGTAGTAAGTACCAGAACACAAAGATACTTAACAGAGTGCAAACGCAAAGTTCTAAACAGACAAGTGAACTTTCGACGAATACGTCATACTCAGATGTCACCAACAGTAGATGTCACGGACAAAAAAATGAAACAACCTAACTTGGGGAGTCGCCAGTCAATTTGTTCGGACATAAGTCCAAACTCAAACATTCTAGGCGCCACGTAGACCGGGCCCGTGGTTCGGATCCGGCCAATTAAGCTTAGTGGAGAGGTTTCGCCGAGACGGTCCGACCCACCCAGACTGACTAAGCCGTTTTGACCGACGCCTCGATGTCTAGCGAGACGAGTCGCAGGGCCGAGCTCAGGTTCATCTAGCCAATTTGTGGAACCAGCGTCATTGTTACTCAGACGTCATGGCGCCTACCCAGACTCAGTAGCCACTTTAGATTGACCAGTGTCCACGACCTAAGCCACACGGCGCCAGTCAAGTGGGAAAGGGGAGAAGGTAGTGTGTGGTGGGGGTGAAATCTAGCTAATCAATTAAATGACCAATTGACCACCACAGAGAGTAAGGCGTGTAGACGGGACTGTCATGATTTGAACATCCAATGGAATTAGAGGGGGATAACTTCGGGTGTCAGGGCGGTTTAAAAAAACTGACCAATGGTACTGGCCCTTGGACACGGGGTTAGAGCATAAAGGAATGTGTGAGGGAGAGAGAAGGGAGGAGAAAAAGACGAACGGGCAGAGAGAGAGAGAGATGAGGAGAGAAGAGAACCAAGTTGAGAGATTAGCATGAGATAGTCTGCAGAGGAAGGACTGAGGAGAGATGTGGAGAGAGAGAGAGAGTTGCTAATTTATGAAGAAGAAAAGAAAGAAAAGAAAAAAAAAAGAAAAGCAACCATGTCCATTTGATAAGAGCAGACTAGAAGAGAGAGAGAGAGAGAGAGTGCAATGCGTTAATGCAGGAAGAAAGAAAGGAGAACAGATCGATGTTGATAGTCACTGTTCTACCTAACCGGGGGTTCGACCTCATACCTGGCAGCGTCACTTCGCCAAGCAGAACCACAGACCAACGCCAACAGTCTCACCTGACCAGGCGCCATCAGACCAACACCAGTGCCGGCAGTTGTGTCGTGTTGTGAAAGTGACAGTGAAAAGAAAAGGAAAAGAAAAGAAAAGACAGTGATTCGTGAATAGTTAAGATCACCTGGCCAGGTAAAGTAGAAATCTTTTATACCCGGGTTAGTTAATGATGTTTTAGATAAATGATTTTGTGAAGTTCAGGAAAGAGAGAATGTTTTATTTCATTTGATTCCAGTATGCATTGATGTTTCGTTCTATGAACATGTGTAGTAAAGTTATAGACTTTACTAGTGGTTTGATGTGACGAATGCATGATATATGAATGAGATCGTAAGCAAGCTGTGAGTGTGTTTGGGCTGTGCGCTAGTCCTTCCTCCACTGACATTACACCGAGGTTGACAATTTATTGGCGAGCCTTGCCAGGATATTCTGGCCCATTTATTATAATTGTTCAACTTCTCAGAGAGGAAGCTGGGTGGGATTCAAGTATTGTAATCCTAAGACAAGGGGTTGTCTTACTGTATGTTCCCAAGATAGTTAAATACTAGGCTTGGCATTGCTTCCAAGATAGTTAATACTAGGCTTGGCATTTCAGCCCAGAGTACTCATTTCGCACAGATTGCCTATAATTCGCTCTCATAGTTGGGTCAGGCGCTGGGCGTCTTATAAAAACTAATTACGTTGTCCCAAGCTAATATTATCATTCATAGGATTGTGCTATTACGTCACTCGTGTCGGTAACCACCAGTTTGGCTGTCGTAGTAATAAAATCTTGTTCAAAAAAAAAAAGAGAGATACAATGGCGGAAGAAAAGAACACCCCTATTGAACAACTTGTGAGCGTCGCTCGTGATCTAGGTTACTCGGGAGATGAGTTGCGTGCGTTCGTTGAGAACCAACAAAGATGGAAAGGGATGAACGCGCGGAAAGACGCCGTATCGCAGGAGAAATAGCGGGAGCGGGAAACAGAAAGAATGAGAGCAAACGCAGGAAACAGAAAGAATAAGGGAAGCGCAGGAGACAGAAAGAATGAAGCAGGAAACAGAAAATTAAGGATCCAGGTAATGATAATCAGGCTAGGGAGGAAACGGAGAGATTAAAGGTTCAATTAGAGTTAGAGAAAGTAAGAATACAAAGGGAGACCACCGAGGATGGGAGTTCAGTTTCCAGTGACTCTGTGCGCAGCTATGCCCCCGACCCAAGTTGCCAAAATTCTCTGAAGGGACCGATTCGATTGATGCATACATCAGTCGTTTCGAAACGTTTGCAACCAGTCAGGGTTGGCCTCCAGAAGAGTGGGCAGTCATTTTGTCGGCGTTATTGACGGGTAAGGCATTGCAGATTTTCACTGCGTTGCCAGCAGAACAACAGTCTGATTTCGGTGCTGTGAAGGAGTCTTTAATGAAGGATTTGACCTCACAGAGGAAGGATTCAGAAGAAATTTCGTTCAGCTAAATTGCAAGCAGGGGAACGTACACTCAGTTTGGTGCACGTCTAGATCACTATTTTGAGAAATGGTTAGAGTTGAGTGGTACAAAGAAGGAGTTCGCTGAATTGAAAGAGCTAGTTATGAAAGAACAGATTTTGTCAGGTTGCGGCCCTGAGTTAACCATACATTTGAAAGAGAGACAGCCAGAGACAGCAGGAGAGTTGTTGAAGTTCGCAGAGGTGTATAGAGAGGCACGTTTGGGCACTAAGGTGCAGGAGAAACAGGTGCTAGGCACAGGTGAGAAGAGTGCAAGGAGACTAGGGGAGTTTTCTGCAAAGTCTGCAAACCAGTGGTGGGGCAGAAGGAAGGGCAAAGGGACATTAGGTGTTTCATTTGTCACAAGAAGGGACATGTGGCGAGGGATTGTCGCATGAGGTTCCAGAAGGCAGCAGCCTTGCAAGAGGTGGATAAGGGTCGTCAAGGGAAACGACCTGCAGCGGAACCAAAGGGATTCAGTCTGAAGAGGGTGGAGTGCAGCCTATGGCTAGCACTGGACAGCAGTCAGTGTCAGGGATGGAGGGCACTAGGCTGAGTGGTTCGTTACCAGTGGAAGAAGGGTGGATTGGCCAGCAGAGGGTGAAAGTGTTACGAGACACTGGTTGTTCATGCGGGGTAGTACGAACAACGCTGGTCGATAAAGGGGATTTGACAGGGCAAATCCAGACCTGTACTCTAATCGATGGCACTGTGAGGGAGTTTCCAGTTGCTAAGATAGAAGTACGTACCCCTTACTTCTCAGGCGAGTTGTCTGCGTTGGTGATGGAGAAACCCCTTCATGATTTGATCATTGGAAATATTCCAGGGGCAAGGGATCCAGGGGATCCTGAGTTGTTGACTGCTACAGGGGCAGCAGTTCAAACACGGAGCAAGAAGGAGGAAAAGGTTGTTAAACCGTTAGTTGTTCCAGGAAGGAAGTCGGGCATAGACGTGTCGCCTGATGAGTTTAGGGCAGCACAGGAACAAGATCCTTCGCTCGTGAAGTCTTGGGAGTTGGCAAGAGGTGGAGAGAAACAGGAGGTTAGAGGAGGTGAGACAGAATTTCTTGTGAAAGGCGGGCTGTTGTACCGAGTGTTCACCAAGGGGAAGACAGGTAAGGTGACCACTCAGTTAGAGGTACCAGCATGTTATCGTGACACTGTCATGTCAGTGGGTCACGAGTCGCTCATGGCGAGTCATCTCGGCACCGGTAAAACGGCTGACCGAGTCTTTGATGATTTTCATTGGCCAGGGCAATGGCAGACATAAAGCGGTTCTGCATGTCATGTGACGTGTGTCAAAGGTCAGCCACAAGAGGGGTGAAGAGGAAGGCGCCTCTTAAACATCCCCTTTAATTGACACACCATTCAGGAGGGTGGCCGTCGATCTGATTGGCCCAATCTCGCCCTGTTCCAAAGGTGGGCACAGGTACGAGACATGTAAGTTTGCAAGGAAAGGTTTGCAGGAGGCTAGGGTCGGTCAGAAAAGCAATATGACAGGAAGGTGAGGAAGCAATCCCTCAAGGCTGGAGATCAAGTCCTGGTACTGCTTCCCACGGGTCACAACAAGCTGCTGATGCATTGGAAAGGACCATTCACCATCACTGAAAAGGTCGGTCGGGATTACCGAATTGATGTGAATGGGAGACCAAAACTTTTCCATGCGAATTTTCTCCGCAAATTTATTCAGCGTGAGACTCAGCACATAGGCGCAGCAGCAATCATTGATGAGGTGAAAGAGACCCAGCAGAAGAAGGGGAGATTTTGTTGCCTGAGTTTCCGGAGAAGAGTCATCAGGGATGTGGTCACTGTATGAAGGGCTAGACAGTAGGAGTTCCTAGGTTTTGTTGTCGGAGGCGACACAAAGCAGCCGAAAAGGGGAAAAGGTGGAGAAGATGATGAATTCAGAGAGCCCAAAGACCAAAACGAAGTCAGGAGTCTGCTAGGTTTTTTTGGGGTTCTATAGGGAGGTTGTTCCAAATTTCGCAGCAATCACGGGGTCCTCCAGTGATTTGATAAAGGCAGGGAAACCGGCAGTGGTCGGGTGGTCAGACGCTGCAGAGCAAGCACTGCAGACGTGTTGGAAAGACTAGGTTCCCGTCCATCTTGAAGCTAACAGATATGTCCAAACCATTTTTTTTTGCGGACAGATGCATCAGGCGGTGGGATAGGTGCAGTATTGTTGCGGAGCATGAAGGGGTCGATTTTTCCTGTGAGATATGCTAGCAGGAAGTTGACAAAGTGGGGAAGAAGGGTACGCAACGGTGGAGAAGGATGTTTAGCTGTTTTTGTTGGGCCGTGCAGAAGTTCCACAAATACTTGTATGGGAAAGAGTTCGTGATCGAGACGGATCATCAACCACTCAAATTCCTGCGGAGGCGCAGTTGAAAAACGCGGGAGTTCTGCGTTGGGCTTGGACTGCAGCCCTACAGGGTACCGAGTGCAGTAATCCCAGGTCGACAGAATGTCGGAGCTGACTATTTAGCCGTGTAGTCTAGCAAGCTGCAACTCAGAGGAAGTCAGTCATATCCGGGGTGCTTTGTTGATAATATGTGTTGATGACAGTTATGTTGATTGGATATGGGTTCATTCCCAGTTGGCTATGGTTCATATTTTTTTTTTTGTGTTGAGACTTGTTCATATTTTTCTTTGTGAGACTTGTTCATGTGGATGTAGTTATGCTTGGGCATACAGTCGTTGTGTAGTGATGCATTATTTGCAATAAAGTGAGGATGAAGATTCCTCAGTGAAGTGTCATGGATCGTGATCATATTATATTGTGCTTTTCATAAGAATTGTGAGAGAAGATGTGGCAAATCCGCAGGTGGGGGAATTGCATTAGTGCGCACAGAGGTGTTATAAAATGAGTGAAATAACGCAAGAGCGCACGTCAATGATAACTCATTGGAGTGGTATTCACTAATGGTATATTTTATAATTTATTAAACCTTTGGGTTTTGTAAAGTTTTTCCAAACTTTGCGCGTGTAGCTGTGTGTCAAAAAAATTGGGGTTGTTGTCCTTTTTGTACCGTTGTTTTGAGACAATGCGGAGCATGGTCTTTTGCAAGGGGGAAATTGTCACGGACAAAAAAATGAAACAACTAAAATTGGGGAGGGCGCCAGTCAATTTGTTCGGACATAAGTCCAACTCAAACATTCTAGGCGCCCGTAGACCGGGCCCCTGGTTCGGATCCGGCCCAAATTTAAACTTGTGGAGAGGTTTCGCCGAGACGGTCCGACCCACCAGATGACTAAACGTTTTGACGGCCTCGATGTCTGCGAGAGAGTCGCAGGGCCCGAGTCAGGTTCATTAGCCCTTTGTGGAACGGTCATTGTTACTCAGACGTCTGGCGCTACCCAGACTCAGCTAGCCACTTTGATTGACCAGTGTCCACGACCTAAGCCACACGGCGCCAAGTCAAGTGGGGAAAAGGGGAGAAGGTAGTGTGTGGTGGTGGGGTGAAATCTAGCTAATCAATTAAATGACCAATTGGACCCCCACAGAGAGTAAGGCGTGTAGACGGGACTGTATGATTTGAACATCCAATGGAATTAGAGGGGGATAACTTCGGGTGTCAGGGCGGTTAAAAATACTGACCAATGGTACTGGCCCTTGGACACGGGGTTAGAGCATAAAGGAATGGGGTGAGGGAGAGAGAAGGGAGGAGAAAAAGACGAACGGGCAGAGAGAGAGAGAGATGAGGAGAGAAGAGAACCAAGTTGAGAGATTAGCATGGGGATAGTCTGCAGAGGAAGGACTGAGGAAAAGGGTGTGGAGAGAGAGAGAGAGTTGCTAATTTATGAAGAAGAAAAAGAAAAGAAAAAAAAAAGAAAAAACAAAACCCTGTCCATTTGATAAGAGCAGACTAGAAGAGAGAGAGAGAGAGAGAGTGCAATGCGTTAATGCAGGAAGAAAGAAAGGAGAACAGATCGATGTTGTTTGTCACTGTTCTACCCTAACCGGGGGTTCGACCTCATACCTGGCAGCGTCACTTCGCCAAGCAGAACCACAGACCAACGCCAAACGTCTCACCTGACCAGGCGCCATCAGACCAACACCGTGCCGGCGTTTTTGTTTGTTGTGAAAGTGGGCAGTGAAAAGAAAAGGAAAAGAAAAGAAAAGACAGTGATTCGTGAATAGTTAAGATCACCTGGCCAGGTAAAGTAGAAATCTGTTTATACCCGGGTTAGTTAACGATGTTTTAGATAAATGATTTGTGGAGTTCCCGGGGAAAAAGAGAATGTTTTTTTTTCATTTGATTTTCCCGATTGCATTGATGTTTCGTTTTATGAACATGTGTAGTAAAGTTATAGACTTTACTAGTGGTTTGATGTGAGAATGCATGATATATGAATGAGATCGTAAGCAAGCGTGAGTGTGTTTGGGCTGTGCGCTAGTCCTTCCTCCACTGACATTACACCGAGGTTGACAGTAGACATAATAAATAGATAAAATTAATGAATAAATAAATAAATAAATAAATAAATAAGCCTTTTCCAGATCGCAGTTCAGTTCGCTTTTTAATTTTTTTATTTTAAATAATGCTGGGGGCTTTTTCATTTTCCAAACTTTTCTGACGCAGCGGGTAGTTGGAAACATCTAGGAATCGGGGTGGATACTCAGGGGACAGCTGTTTTCTGGGGGGAAACGATCCCTGAACACATAAAGGACAAAACCCTGCTAGCCGCAACTACCCAAAAAACACCCACCCCACAGATAGCCGAATCTCCGCCCCACACCTTTCAGGTGAGGGCCCGGGCTACCCCCCTTTCCCGGGTCACGGGAACCGGAAGAGTAAGGGAGGGAGTGTGTGTGTGGGGGGGGGGGGGGGGGGAGGGGGGTTGACGACTTTTGGACACCGGGGGCCCCCTACCCCTTTTTTTCTTTAGTCGTAACAACACTGAAAAGATGAAGCTTTTTAGCTTGCTTCCCCGATCTTCTTTGATCTCCCTCGAGGTATTCATCACCCACTGGCTCTGTAAAAAGATGCTTAATTTCCAGCCCCTACCTGCTTGTACTGCTCAACTTGCATGCTCATAACAAGAGGCGAATCTCTTTTTACCACCTGGTGTTTACTTGCGCGGGCTTTGTCTTTCCACAAGGGGAGAAGCATCCTTCTTTTTTGGACACTAGAGTACCACAGCCCCTTTTCACCCCCCGAGACGGGACGGTAGAGGTCTCGCCTGCGGATCCTGGTTTTTTATACCTTAATACTGTGAGTTGAACAACACGAAACTTTTCTCTACTCGGAATAAGGGCAAAGAAACAAACTGCGGCGTTCTGAACACGACAAAAAAGCAGAAAGCCACAAAAAAAAGTGGAAAAACGCACTTTTGGCTTCACAAGGAGTTTTGTGCATGTTTTATCGATTTTGGCGCGGGGAAGCATTTTCCGAAAATTTCTTTCCCTTTTGTGTCGTGCATAAATCTTTCATTCACCCTTGGCTTCAAAAGGGGGATATTGTCATTTTATATCGTATTTTGTGTCGCTGGGGAAAGGCAATTGCCAAAAATTTTCTGCCCTTTTTTGTGTCGCTTTAAAAATCTGCGTTATTTCACACTTTTTTTGTGCTCTTCTGCTTTTTTGTCGGGAAAAAAACGATTCATTTAATCTTTTTCGTGAATACAAGCAAAATGTTTTCGACTTTCTTCCCCAACATATCTGTAAACTTGCAGCAAAATGAGTAGGCACCCCAAAACGACGTGATATTGATTACCCCTTAGACTACCATGCGGGCTAGGGTGGGGTAAAACCCTGGGGTGACAGTATAAAAAAGAACCGAATCGGGCAAATGCCAAAAAAAGGGAAAAAAAGGGGGGAGGGGGGGGGGGGACCCATAATGGGGGGGGAAAAAAAAAAATCCCCCGGCAATCACCCAATAAAAATTAAAAACCAGAATCAGATACACTTAAAAATTTCTTTTAAAAAGCTCGCAAAAAACAAAAAAACAAAAAAAAGAAAAGAAGAAAAAAAAAAACTATCGTTCCCACAAAGGGGAAAGCCAGGGGTTTTACATGGTTCAAAAAAAAACCAGTTTAGAATACCCAGTGATACTTTTGCAAAAAACAAACAAACAAACAAACAAACAAAACTTAACATCGTAAAAACCCAATTTTTGCAATTCCCGTGACCGATCAAATTTTCAAATTGGTGAACATTAACAACTTTCCTATAAATTTTACCATCACAACTACACAACGTTCTGTTCATTTTTTGCAGCCAATCCATTTTTTTTTATTTTCATTGACCCCCGGGTTATAACTTTTTGCTTGTTGTACTCGTTTTTATTTTGTTGCTGCTTTGTGTGAAACCGGAAAAAATTTCTTTAAAAACCCAAGCACACAAAACTCTGTGACCAATCACAACGGCGTACGGACACCGTGTTCCGCGCGGTGGAAATGCCCCAGGTGATCTCAAACGGCTGGGGAAAGAATACCCCGGGGGGGCGGGACCGTGCGGGCGGACCCCTCTCTGAAGCTTGATGCGGTCAGCGTGACATGGTCTTTCCCTCACCCTTCATTTCCCGGGCCCGGGGCCTCGGGCACGGGGTAGTGATGGCGACCGGCGCTGTCTGTTTCCTACTTTTGGGGTGGGGTGGTGTGGTGAACAAAACAAGAACAAGAACAAAAACATTTTTTTATTCCCAATAAAACCCCAGGGTTTTGGGGGCACAGATGCAATTTCAACTTTCAACAAACAATCCTAGCGTGTCACATCTTGCAACAAACATCTTTAGTAGCAAAAGAAAAGCACAGTGTGTATCAAGTCTGAAAAATTTTCTGCTCCGAAAGAAAAAACAACAGGAAAAACGGGGCAATAAGGTTGGAAGCATCCAATAACAAAACCCAGGTTTTGTCATTTAGTCGGGGTAAAAACATTTTTATATCCCTCATCAGGCCCATAACTTTTTGGGCAAATAATTTGCAGTCATCGAGAAAAATGTAGTTCTCCTCAACGCGTGGCATTCGGCATAATCTGTTTCCGCATGGGAAAAGGGGCCCTTTTAAATTTGGGGGTCAGGGCACTTATTGAATCAGTTAGGCTCGCTGCAATCTGGTTTGGTTCTCCAAATAACCGCCTGTTTGTATTCTAAACTGGGCATAAAATTTACTTGGAGGGTTTTCATTCTTTTTTTTTTCCGAACTCATATAAAACGTTTCCAGCTTCGCATTCATCAAAACTTCAGGCGATCACACTAAATGTACCCTGTTTTCCCCAGACACTAATCCATCTTGAAAAGGTTTGTCGAAAATTTCGTCCTTTTGCTTTCTCGGTCCCTTTTGAAGATCATTGACTGATAAATCTGTTTTTGGAAAGAGCTTGGTCTGACTCTAATATGTGTATCCAGAATCGATATCGGGTTTTATTTCACTTTAAAATTTTTGGGAATTCCCCATTTTCGCCCAAAACCTAAGTCATTGCTTTTAAACTCTTATAATTGCCTCAAATTTATTTCATTTCATGTGGGAATTTTTTTTGGAAAGACGTTTTTAAACCCAATTGGCCCGCACTTTTCTTACAAAATTTTTTTCATCTTTTGTATTGTAAGAGGAAAGGGGAACCACACCTCACCCATAAAGGAAAAAAAAGGGAGAGACAAAACGAGTCAAAATAGGGTTTAAACGCCAATTTACATTTTAAAAAAAAAAAACTTCCCCCAAAAAGGATGCGCATTCCCCGTCTGCAAGTGCGGCCGGCCCCTTTTTATAAAAAGACCCAAAAATTTTTTGACACGGGCCCCCCCCCTTGAGCGGGCCGGAATCGATTTGGGAAAACCGCCCGGCCGGGGCCCCCACCCTAAAATTTTGGCGGTTTTTCGCGGAAGCCCTTTTTTGAATCGGAGGGCCCCTCCCCCCAAAAAAAACCGGGTTTCGATTTTTAACGGAAACGGCACCCCCCCCCCAAAAACAACCCCAAAAAATGAAAAAAGTTGGGCGGATCCTTTAACCCCCCCCCCGAAAACCAAAAAATTTTGGCCGTCAAAACCGAGCCCCGGGGAACAGTCCTGTAGAAGGTACTTTTACCTTTTTTCCCCGTGTATTTTTTTCACAGTGGGGCTTCGTGCCATAATGTCAAATGCTTTGGAAGCAAAAAAACAGCAGTAAAGCTTTTTTTTCTGTCTTTTGTCCCTATCAACTTTTTGACAATATAAATATTTGACATGGTCCTGACCCTTTCAACCCTCTGCCCCTTTTGCCAAAAGGTGGTTTGCCCAAATTTTCATTACCCTTTCATTTTTTATTTTCAAAACCTTTTTTCCCCAGCAAAATTCAAAGTTACCCTGTAATTGGGGGGTTTTTGGACGGCCGCCTAAATTTAAGACTGGGCTGTTTTCCCTTTTTTCCCAAGGGCCCGGGGTTTTTTTCTGTTTTTAAAATTAATTTAAAACGCGTCTTTCAAAAAGGGACGATTTCAGTAACTTGCTTAAGCATTCTTTTCCCGATGCCATCTTTCCCTGGGGATTTTTTTTTCAGTTTTCTGACCGCGTTCCTTACCCCTTTCAATATTTCAAAACTAACTCTGAATTCCCCAAAGGACGATTTTTTTACCTCTTAAATGCACTAACTTTCAAAATTTTTTGGTCTTTTATCTGCGATCTTCTGTTCTACCTTTTTTTTTTAAATGTTAAAACCATTTTTTCACGCTGAGACAATTTTCTTGACCTAAATTTTCATGATCGATTTTGCATTTCCCCGAAGGGTTTTTCCATTTTAAATTTGGGATCATTTTCTGGGGCTTCGTTTAGGAATTAGGATTTGTTCCGATAATTTTCTTTTTTTCTTTAAAGTCTTTTATTATTTTACATTGTAAAATATTTTTCCTTTAGTTGTTATTTTGGGGTTTTTCTGGCCCGCGTTCGGGTTTGATTTTTATCTCTCTTCTTGGGGAATGACATCCGTCAAACCATTTCTTCTTTCTCTTCTAGTTTTTTTTTCTATCCCTTGCAAGCCCATCTTTGCCGGGTTTAAAAATATTCGTTATCTGTTCAAAAAGTCTATTTATTTGATGTACGTTTAGTTTCAAGTTGTGTCACAATGTGGTCGATTTTTTGGATCATGGTGCGAGGGGCATTTTGGGGGTTGCTACACTTTTTTGGCAGACTTTTCATTCCACTGAAATACTAGATTTCTTCTTTGTGTTTTTTGTAAAAAACCCATGAAGATCTTTACTAACTTTTTTTCGCGTGCAAAGGCTGTTCAGAGCAAGTTCTTTGTTTTAGTCGCAGGGGAGTTTACAGCTGGAGACCCAACTGTGAAGCGGTGAGGGGAAAAGGAAAGTTTTTTTGCAGGGCCCCCCCCACCAGGCCCGCTACCGCACTGTATTCGGGCCCAAATGAATTCATCGGGATAGCTGGGCTGGTACAATGCGTTCGGCAAGGTTGAGCGCCATTTCAAAGGGGGTGAGGTTTGATAATATTTTTGTCATTAAAAGAATAATCTGCACATTGAGATACTGAATTGGCGAATTCCCAACAATTCTTTAATACCAAATCACTGGGTTTATTTCTTGAGATAACATAATCCGCATGAAAGCTTGTACCAAGTGGGCAATATTAAACAATGACAACAAACACAATATTTTGCAAAAAAGCTCATCACTTCTGGGAAGTTAATTTTCCATATTAAGTACACACAATTTGTACTGCCTCGCTCAGACTACACAACAAAAAATTGGGTACAAATGTGTAAAGCCTTTTTTGTTTGCCCTTTTACTAAATGTCCAATAAGGACGGGAAAAGTAAAGCGTGCGTGGGTTTGAAGAGGGTTGTCTTTGTGTAATGTAAATTTTATTTTTTATCATTGGATCAATAACTCTAGTGGGGAGGTCAGAATGTGGTTCAAGTAGTTTCTTTTATGTTTAACACTGTCTAAGAAATATTTGAGCAAAGGAAAAAACTACTACGCTGCTTCCCTGGGATTATGACAAGTAACAATCCGCAAAATCTCCAAGCACTTCCCTCAAAACACCATTTGATTTTCATACACATTTACATAAACGACGCCGTTTTATAAAAGGTCCATCGACTTTTTTTATCTTATCAAAAAGTAGTCAGCAGGGAAAAACAAATAATTCTTTTCATTGTCCAGGCAATGAAGTCGGCTTGATTGCCTGCCTTTCATTAAAACACCAACAGAGGGTATTGCCTTTTGTTGTTATTTTTTCAATTTCACTTTTCTAATGATCCCCTATGCTCTAGGAGCCTTTCCAAAGGAAGAAAATTTCCGGGAAAAAAACACAACCTAAATACACTCCTTTTCTGCGGTTTCACTTTACTGCTGTTTTTAATATTAACCAAGCAACATCCTGTTATTTTTGGTAGGAAATTTTTTATACTTTCTGACTTCTTTTAGAGACAAGAACCCCCCGAAGCCGGGGGTTTCCCCCTTTTTTGGTCGAAATAATGAACCCCTGCTGCAAACCAGGGAAAAAACTCTTGCTTTTCTATATCAAGATGGTTTTTTGAAAAAAACAATGCAATTTTACGATTGCTACGAAACTTTTTTCAAGGAGTTTGTTAACTTTAAGCCGTCATCGTCCCCCGTAACCTTAAAATTCCAATAGCACACGAACGGAAAAGTTGTTTGAATTTTTCGTACAAATAATGTCAATACACATGGAAAAAACTTAAAACACTCGCGGATAAGAGCAATAGAAGCCGCTGTGGCACGGTTTGAGTTTTAGGAGGAAAGGCCGACTGTGAACGCCGAGGGGGGCATTTGTCTCGTCGTCATTGCCGTGGGGATTCCGGGCGTCCGGGATCATTTTGGAGGTTTTTTCCGTCGGGTTTTGTCGGGAGAGGTTGGGGGTCACCCGCGTTCGTCTCGGGGGGGCGTACCCGTGGGAAAGTTCGGGGATGTACGGGGTCACTCGGGGGTATTTCGGGTTTTCGCCTCGGCGCATGGGTGAGGGTTCCCGCGGCCCTATCTCTCCATCCCCCGGTCTTCCATGCGCGACCGCCCCACGGGAATCGTCAGACCAGGGTTTTGACGGGGGGGTTAACCCCGAAATGTTGGCGTTCGTTCACCGTGTATGTGGGGCACCTTTGTGCCGTCGGGGAAAAACCCCCGGGGGAGGCGTGGTCTATGTCGGCTTCTCTCTCTCTCTGGGCACGGATGGGCGTCGCGTCGGTTTGGATTTTTCCCCGAGCAGGCCGCGAGTTTCTGCCCCCGGTTTCCTCCAGATGCTGGGCCCCTTTTCAGTGGGGGGGATACGTCCCCTTTTTATCACCCTTGTCCCATACTTTGAAGGGGGAAACGAAGCTGACTCCTTCTCACCATAAACGAAGTTTCAAGGCTTGAAAAAGGGCAGCCTTGTCTGCAGCCTTTTCGTTCGTGGAGCTACTTGCTGATACCACTCTGATCTGATCATTGTCCGGGGTAGTTTTTCACCAGGGGGCTCCCAAATTTTCACTGGCATCTGAGGAGTGGGACTCTTAAGTCTTTACACCAGTATTATGGCCACCGCTGTCATGTGGGCAAGCTGTGTTTGGACAGTCACCAAAGGGAGGCGTCCCCCCATGGCACGCGACCAAGGATTGGCCCAGGGGTTCCCCTCAATTTTGTTTTAAACGACATGCAGTATACACTTTGGAAGAGCCCCCCCACGTCGCCCCTTCTGTGTCGCCCGCACCACGCTGTGGATATGAAAAGAAAGACATGAGGATGCGACATACTGCTAAAGGAGATTTTGCTCTTTTTTAAAGGCAACTTTTTCTTTCCACACCGCCTCTACCACGTGCCACGGGGTCTGTCCGTTTTTGTGGTCCCTGACGCTCTGGCCTCCGGGAAGGGGGGATTAGGTGGGGGGTTGGTTCCTCGTTTTGGCCCAGTGGGGTTGGGGGGGAGAAGGTTTTTAAGGCAGGGGGGGGGGTATTTACGGGTGAGGTGGGGGCCTGGGCTCGTTCCCAATTGGGGGGGACGGGCTCGGGGGGTCCTTTCCGCTGACGCCAGGCCGCCATAACTGGCCAATTTCCCCACGCCTGCCCTCTCAACTGAAAAAGTTGTTCGCCCGGGGTTTTTACACACCCTCCAGGTTTCGAATGTGCTATTTTTCCCTTGTGAAGGCTTCGAAACTCTCTTTTGTAACTAGGCCCCGGGATGAGTGGTGGGGGTTTCTGCACGCGTTGTCAGCCACGGGTTAATTGTGCGCAAACTCTTCTTTTACCTTTTCCCCTCCAATTTGGCAAAACGTTTTTCTTTTATCTTTTCGGCTTTTGTGAAAAACAGAATTTGTATAATGTAATTCTGTCACTCCCGCTAACTTACGGGCCCCACCCTCATTTTAGAGAACGGGCCCGTACCCACTGTCACAAACACAAGGGTTTCATGGTTTCTCACCCCGCCCCTCGTTGTATGATCGTTTAGGGATTTTTGCTCTTGACTTTACCATTCCTCTCCACTGAAACAAGGGTCGGGTCCGGCCCAACCTCAGGCTTTCTCTGGCTTTATTAGCGTTCGACCCTTTGTGCACCGCTTTGGGGAAACCGGGGCATGACTTTGATGGAGGTTTTCCACGAAGTGAAAATTCCAGTTTTTTTCCCCCACACTGATGCATAAAACTTTTGCTTATCTTTTTTGCACCACGACTACCTGTCATATTCACTGAATGCAGGACACGTGAAATGTATCGGCTCTGTAGCCCGGTCGTGTGTGGTAGGTCACTTTTTCCCAAGACGTATTTACAGGAGCTGCTGCTTGGTCGCCATCTTGGAACTTGTGTGTGCGCGCATGTGTGTATGTGCGCATGGTAGACCTATGCTCGCTTTTGTATGTGTGTGTGTGTGTGTGTGTGTGTGTGTGTGTGTGTGTGTGTGTGGTGTGTGTGTGTGTGTGTGTGTGTGTGTGTGTGTGTGTGTGTGTGTGCATGCGTGTGTGCGTGCGCGTGTGTGTGTGTGTGCGTGCGTGCGTGCGTGTGTGCGTGCGTGCGTGCGTGCGTGCGTGTGTGTGTTCGTTCGTTCTTCAATTTAACGTCTATTCACATAAAGTGATTTTAGACAGAATTTCTTTTACCTTCCTGTGCCCTTTTTTGTGTTTTCGTCGAACATGTTAGAACAGAGAGAACAGATAGGAGGATTACGCACTGACTACAATCTTTATCCTCGAGTAATCAGGTTTATGAGTCTTTGAGTCTCTCTCTCTCTCTCTCTCTCTCTCCTCTCTCTCTCTCTCTCTCTCTCTCTCTCAGTGTGTGTTGCCCTCCCTCCTCTCTATCTCTCTCCCTCCCTCCCTCTCTCTCACTGTCTCTTTCTCTGTATCTGTCTGTGTTTTCCTCTGTCTCTCTCTCTCCCTCTCTCTGTCTCTTTGTCTGTCTCTGTGTTTTCCTCTCTCTCTCTGTGTCTCTGTCTCTCTCCCTCTGTCTGTCTGTCTCTCTCCCTGTCCGTCATTTTGTCTGTTCTCCTTCTTTTTATGGATAGTGTACTGGTGGGACAAACTGGAGGGGTTGTGGATAGGTGGGGAACCGGAAACGTTTGTGTGTGTTTGTTTTGTGCGCTTTATTTCGTGTATTTTGGTGTGTGTGTGGTGTGTGTGTGTGTGTGTGTGTGTGTGTGTGTGTGTGCGCGCGCGTGTGTTTGTGTGTGTGTTTGTGTGTGTGTGTGTGTGTGTGTGTGTGTGTGTGTGTGTGTGTGGTGTGTTTAGACGCAAGAGCGCATTTTTTTTATATTGTTCTTCAATTTAACAAAGCGGTTTTAGACGAGAGTAGACTGGAATCCATGTGATGTATGCATATGCATGATAGCGCGCGCGCGCGCGCAGCGCGTGTGTGTGTGTGTGTGTGTGTGTGGTGTGTGTGTGTGTGTGTGTGTGTGCTTGTCAGTATGCTCACGTGTGTACTACATGTATATGAACGTAAGAGGAATTCATGTGCTATAATCTGTATGCGCATGCATGAGAACGTGTGTGCGCGCATGTGTGTTGTGCGCATGGGTAGACCTATGCTCGCTTTTGTATGTCTGTGTACTTGTATGTGTGCGAGGTGAGGGGGGAAGTGGAGTGCTCCTGTGTAAGTCTGCTCTTTGTAAGTTGTTAAGAACACAAAAGGTCTATAGAGAACTTTAAAGAACAAAGTCGAGGAGAGGGAAAAAAGCTGTTAACATTAAAGTTGCTCAGTGGGGTTCCTAATTTAACTGAAAACAATTTCGAACTCCAGGCGGAAGATAATTAAGGAACATACCTGTTCAAAAAAAGGACTTTAAAGAACAAGGCCGAGAAGAGGAAAAAAAGTTGGTAACGTTAAAGTTGCTCATTGGGTTCCTAATTAAACTGAAAACAATTTCAAACATCAAGCGGAAGATAATAAAGGAACATACCTGTTAAAAAAAGGGAGATCCAGATCCTCATCATACATTCAATTTATCAGATATATTTTTACAGGAAACAAAGCATACGACATGAAAGGTAATAACACCATGTCCACCATATGCCGTGTTTGCTTAAGTACGCGTAGAGCATTTAGTCTGAGTCGGCATTCGTTACCTCTGTAAGTATTCTCATTTTAACGTGATCATGTTGTTGTTAGCTAATATCCATTAAAAAAAATGTTTATTCATGGCATTCGTCACGAATGAAATAGGTCATGTGTGCCTGCTCATATCGATGACATAGTTTCAACGTTTTTTTTTCAGTCAACACCATCCCTCTTCTAAAAGACCCTGAGTGTTAAAGTTTTGTTGCATTATTTATGTTTTCGCGCCGTGCTTTTCAAGTTCTGTCTGCCAGCTTTATTTACAAATATGCAAAGATGGGATGGAATCCACACACAAAAAATTACATATTTTCCCCAAGAAGGTAAAAGAAAAAAAATCAATTGAAAGATCGGCTCTGTTTTCGTTTGTATTTCTTGCAGATTTTATCGCTTGGAACATTAGATTTAAGTAAAGACTGTACGTCCAGTAAGAAAGCAGCGAGTTCAACTGTGAATAGAGCAACGATAATACGATAAGGTTTTTAAGGTTTAAGGTTTTTAAAGCTGGAATTAGCAGATGCTACTGCATGGGCTATTGTCTAAAACAGAGATGTTTATATAATTTTCAGTTGATTCAGGTGAATGTATTGAACAGGACCGTTGTCACGTGCGCATACGCAGAAGTGTGTGTGTGTGTGTGTGTGTGTGTGTGTGTGTGTGTGTGTGTGTGTGCTCATGCACGCGCAAATTTGTGTACCACACTTGCAGAAATGCACTAGTGCTTGGCGTTTATCTTTTCACATATGCACCCATCTGTTATTTGTATACATGGTGCTGCATTAGATGGGGCGGACCCCTCT
>CM031603.1:57945688-57952786 GCA_018398815.1 Conus ventricosus
GAAATATTCAACGCTAAAACATCTGAGATGCTGATGAAAAGACATTTATTAACCTTGGATCATTGTGTACGACAATCTCTGGTCATGTGAAACTGATAAGTGAGTGGAAAATAGCAACGGAAAAAAAAGCGCCACAATTGATTGATGAATGTCAGCAAAAGCTCTAAATACGCACTAATAGAGAATTATGAGATACACATGCACACGCGCGCGCGCACACACACACACACACACACACACACACACACACACACACACACATTCTCTCTCTCTCTCTCTCTCTCTCTCTCTCTCTCCTCACACACACAACACACACACACACACACACACACACACACACACACATTGTAATTACATGTAAATGAAGTTGTTTATTATGTTATTTGCTGTTGTTTTTATTGTACCTAATTACGTATTTTGATTTTATTTGCTTCTTTCGTTTTTCCCCCGGTGTCCTTCTTTTGCCCGCTTTCTCTTATGATTTTTTTCCCATTGATTGTTCTTTTCAAATTCAACTTTTTACTTTGTTTTAGTAGGTTTTGCTTCGTTTTATGCAGCGCTTGTTTTCGAACTTTCTTTAAAGAATCCAAAGGGACAATGTCATGAACTCTCTCTCTCTCTCTCTCTCTCTCTCTCTCTCTCTCTGTGTGCGTGTATATGTATGTGTGTATGTATGTGTGTGTTCTCTCTCTCTTTCTCTCTCTCTCTCTCTCTCTCTCTCTCTCTCTCTCTCTCTCTCTCTCTCTCTCTCTCTCTCTCTGCGTGTGTGTGTGTGTGCGTGTGTGTGTTTGACAGGAATGGCTTGTTTTCTTTCAATCTTGTGTCAGACCTGAAAGGTCTCCGTGAAGTCGGCTGGGTTTGACTGAAACTGAAATTAAGACTTTTTACAGATCACTTGCAGATGTGCGCACAGCCATTTTAAATTTCAGAGAAAGAAAGAAAGAGAGAGAGAGAGAGAGAGAGAGAATATTATTTCCTCGTTTGTATCAAGTGTTCAATACACAAATGTATGCGCGCTCTCTCTCTCTCTCTCTCTCTCTCTCTCTCTCTCTCTCTCTCTCTCTGCAAATGTCTGTCAATCAGTATGTTTGTCCGTCTTTTCGACCGCAGATTTATTTTTCAAGACCATGTGTCTCTCTACATGTCTGTCTCTTCCTTTGTTTATTCATCTGTCTCTCTACGCGCGCGCGCGCGTGTGTGTGTGTGTGTGTGTGTCTGTGTGAATATGCCCCCTTGTTTGAAGGTGTATGGTACTTATTGCAATTTCATCTTCATATTGGTTTCATTTATGTTTAAAAAAAAATTTGTATTTGTAAGCGCTCAGGGCTTATGATGTAAGATTAAGCGCCATAAATAATCATATTATTATTATCATTATTATTATTATTATTATTATTATTTTTATTATGTTCTTTATCCCTTAGTTACTTTCCTCATGTTATCTGTACGTTAGTAATCCACCCTACCGCCCGCCCCTCTTCCCCATTCGAAACAATTTTACGCATCTACAACGTTTGACAGAGTTTTCGTATGATTGAAAGAAAAGTTGGACTTGCTACTTTTTTTTAATGAAAGTGATACTTTTGTTCAATATTTTCGCCCTTTATTAATCCATAGCCTTCTCGATTCCTTCATTGATTCATTCAACTATTCGTTTGTTCATTCATTCATGCAATTGTCTATGATGGTTGTTCAATGAATTGGCATGTTCACGAGCATGTGAGTAAACGATTTACGCTTATGTGATCGGTTTATGTACAATATATGTATCTTGTTATGTTATTCACGGGCTGATTTACAGAGACATTGTTTCCGCGTTTGGTTCATGTACACTTCATGTATCTGGTTATTTCGTTCACACGCCGATTTTTTTTTTACAGAGTGCGCCAAATTATTTTGAATATAGCATTACATGAATTGTCGTTCATGATTATTACTAATTGTATTAATTAGTAGTATGTTTCTAGTCTACATGTGTTGTCAAATGAAACCCGAGATTTCTCTCGCTGCCATTAGAAAATACATGCACAAAAGAAAGGATTTTGGAGAAAAAAAATTAGTTTTCCGAGAGTAAAGAAATCTGAGGGAAAAACGGCGGGGAGACGTAAATAAAGGGAAATAAAAGATAAGGGAGGCCACTTTGGCTCCAATGGCGAAACGAACACAGGCCCGTTTCCCATGCAACAGTGACCATGATGTGAACAATGACGTGTTCGCTACGTTCTACACTGGTTTCAGAATCAGAATTGAATAATTCAGCCTGCAATTTGCTTGGCTTGGCTTGGATGCGGGGAAGGTACTGAGGTAGAGTGAATCTTCCAGGATAAATATTTATTGTAACCCAACCTTCTGGAACTTTTGGGACATCCATCTTCCTTTTTCTGCCACTTGCTTTGACTCGACCCTTTCCCCCGCTCTTTGTGCTGTCCAATGCTTTTTCCGTCATGGGCATGGGATCGTTCAACCATGGGAAAAAGTGTCGCCCGCTTTAATCGGTGTTTTTCGCTAGTATTAAACGGCAACAGTGAGGAAGAGGAAGCTTTATGTGGGTATGAACCTATGGAAAGATCAAGCAGGTTTTCTAATACCCTTCTTCCAAGGAGAAGAGGAGACAGGACTGACAGAGAGAGAGAGGGGGGTGGACAGACAGCGTTGATGAGTAGGCCAGAAAGAGCTTTACCGCAACACAGGCGCTTGCTCACAGTCGCCAGAAAGGGGAGACAACTGGTGCAGTGTTTATCATTACAGCGCCCCCAAAGCTCTGGTGGGCGACAGGAACAGTGAACAATGACAGTAAAGGACAGTCGAAGAGTCCAGCGTACAGACGGGGATACACCATCAGACATTGCCGTAGGACGTTGCGATGTGACCGTTGTTCAGTATTAGTGTCTGATGCAGGTCTTAATGCTCCACGTTCAGACAGTTCGAGACGGTCTCAGAAGCAGAGCAGACCAACCGAAATTTCCATATTCAGTATTGGCATACATGACACTGGAGTTATATAGCTCTGGCATGTCCCAACATAGCATGTGTTGAGAAGTAATTTGTGAGGGAAAACAAGTGCAGGGAACGACTATGACAATGAGTCAGCAAAGATTTTTCAGAGGGCGGTTAGAAAAAGGGGCTGGAGTGGAGATGCATGGGAATAAAGAAGAGGGCCTTAAGGTGTAGATATCAAACTGTGAACTGGCAGCAAATTGGAGCCATCGAATTCTGTCTTGTGGACGGAACCGTTTGTTTCGTCTGTGTCCTGGGTGACATCCATCAAAATAACTCGGCCTAGGTGTGTTAATCTAACCGAAACGTATCACCAACAATTCTGTTGTGTTCTTTCTACTACAGAAAGAAAATCAAAATCCAACGGCCTCACGAATGGCACAATAGGGAAATGGAGAAAATGCCATAAAGTTGAGTAGAGAGAAATAAGTGAAGAGTAATCAATGTAACAGGAAATGTTTGAGCCTGTGGTTGAAGATCTAAAAATAACGCAAACTTTAAATAAAATTACTTTTCTGTCGAACGAAAGAAACAAATTACAAGACAAACACAGTGCATTTCGACCTCTGTGGTCTTCTTCAGGCGAGACAACTAACATTCAAAACAATGAAGACGAAGAACGAACAATCACTTTTCTCCTCAAATTGGGTGCAAAATGAATAAAACTATAAAAATTAAAAAATACAAGAAAAAAGAAAGAAAAACACATGGTCACGGCAAAGCCCAGCGAAGCCGTCTCATGCACTATCGAAAGATCTGGCACTGTGGGAACTTGGCCTGAGAGACCTCGGGGATGGATGCGTATGAACGTCATTTGACTGCCATTTGATTGGCTATTGTGCCTCTTTGTTGTATGACAAAATGGATCGTGCTGGAGCCCTACCAGACGAAAGCCAGCACTAACGTAACGTCGTGAGGTTCTGTTGGTTGTCTTTGGACAGTGTCCAACAGTGGATGCTGGCCTGAAAAGATAAGCCACTTCCTCCAATCACGTTTCGCGTAATGTTTTGTTCTTGCGTGTGATTGCAAGTACCCCCTTCTCGGAGGAATGGAAACCTCGAGTGTAAAATTTCACGGTTGATTCAAACAGTGTTTGTGGTGTATTGATCTGAAGACATTGTTTGCAGCGCATAGGGAAAACTAAGGCGGTGTATAGTCGGAAAAAGGTTTCCCTTCTGACCTCTTGCGACATGTATATTGTTTGTATCTCAGATGAAGTGGATTTCAAAACGGAAAGAAGGTGAAACAGACAAAGGGTTATATGAACTTTCTTCTCGTTGTTGTTATTGTTATTGTTGTTGTTGTTTCTCTGTCTCTGTGTATCGGCCTACGCTGTTCGGCGAATTTTGTTAACTTCCTTGTGCATGGTGCTCATAAAGATTCCTGTTCATCTCTTGTCAGGCCCCCCAGTCTCTGTGTTGCCGCTCTTCTATGTGTGTGTGTATGTGTGTGTGTGTGCGTGCGTGCGTGCGTGCGTGTATGTGTGTGTGTGTGTGTGTGTGTGTGTGTGTGTGTGTGTGAGAGAGAGAGAGAGAGAGAGAGAGAGAGAGAGAGGTACAACAGGTGATTTTATGAATCGACCTGATTGGGGTGAAACGTAGTGGGTGTAAGGGAACAGAGACGGATTGGGTGATGAGGCAAAGCGTGATCTGGGCGTATCGTATTTGGTTGAAACATGATTCTGTGAAACGAGGCTGGTGAAAAGTTATTGAATGAAACGTGATCGGGCGAAACGTGATTGGATGAAATGTAACTGGACGAAACGTGATTGGATGAAACATACATGGGCAAAACGTAACTGGTTAAAGCGTAACTGGGCGAAACATGATTGGATGAAACGTAATTGGGCAAAACGTATTGGTTGAAACGTAACTGGGCGAAACGAGATTGGATGAAACGTAATTGGGCGAAACGTGATTGGATGAAACGTAATTGGATGAGACGGGATAGGGCGAGACATTGCCACATCAGTCTCAGTTTTAGTTTCGTCAAGGGGATGTACTGTATGCAGATAAGTTCATAATATATTTCATCAAACGTTTCCCTGATCCCTCCCCGTCCCCCAAGGTGCGTTCTTTCCATATTGCCCACTTTGTCCCTCCACCTCTGCCCCACTCTGCCACACCCTTTCTACACACTTCTCTCCCTTCGCTCTCTTCACTTCCGATACACAATTATAACTAAATCTTGTCGCAACCGCGCCGCCAGCGGTCAACAGGGAGGTGGGTGTCAATATCAGGTTGTCGTCAGCAACCCTACCAGAGAAGACACTGCGCTGCTGCTGACTGTCTCTTCTGGGATGAAAAGGTGGTCTGTGGTTTCATATCTTCATAGAGATGTATGTTATCAAAAAAAAAAAGAGAGAAAATTTCGTGGAATGTTTGACTGTGTGTGAGATTGAGTTAACCCTTTAACGTGCTACATGATATGCATCGAGAGCTGGACTGTTTATATCCTGCTTCAAGTAAAGACCGCAAATTATGAAAGATTTTTTTTTTTACAGGTGAGTTTGTTTTTGTTTGTGTGTTTGCTTATTGATGCATTCACGCGCGCAGCACACACGACCTCGAGCACGCATGCACACATACAACACACACACACACACACACACACACACACACACACACACACACACACACACACACACACACAATTTACATGTCCAAATAGACAACCTTACTCACACACACACGCGCGCAGATGTTTACTCATTGACGCCATGATTCCCCAGACAGAGAGGAAAGGTGAAGGGGTTTACGTGCATAATTTCTTTTTCCCGGCAGGAAATTTCTTGCTCTGTTATTGACTGGTCAGGGGCCTGCTGGTCAATACTTTTCCTCACTCAAAGCCGCTGACACACCTGAGTCCATACCAGCTAATTGCGCTCACCTGAATGATCGTCAAAGCTGACTCCACAGACATGGCACGAGACGGTGGGTTTTTTTTATTCAGGGGACGTAACTGTTGAGACAGGATCGAGCATAAGACTTTGGCTCCGTTTAGAGGACATCACCATTTTTTGAGTTTGCCAGATCAATTGCCGCAATTTTGTTCCTTGGTTTTCTTCTTCTTCTTCTTCTTCTTCTTCCTTTTTTTTTTTTTTTTTTTTTTTTGCTGCTGTTCTCTCAGCAGCATCACTTCTATATCACTGAGTCCCCATACACACGTTCGACTCGTTATAGACTCGGCACTGGCAGCCGACAGGAAAGTATAACAAACGGTCATCAGGAAGTCCACGAGGAGATACTGCCCTACTGCTGAATCACTTGGGTGGTGTTCAATGGTGCCTGTTGTGATCCAGCACGCAGAGGACACTGCCGACGGAATCCCCTACTGACGACAATGACCGCTGCAGTCACGGAGCTGGCGTTGTTGAATGGCTCCCTCACGAAGACGGGCGGGATCAAATCCATACAGCTTCGATCACCATAAAGTTTGTGGACAGGAAGTTGAGACTGAGGTCACCACAAGTATAAAGGCTGAGGTACCACACAATTTCAAACTTCTTTTCAGTGATTTAGGAATATGATGAAGATGCAGATATTACTATATCTGCCCAAACAACGCCATTGTGGAAAATGGTCACACCCTCTTTATTTCCCTTTCCCGGTCATTTCAAGTGGGAAATGTGGGTGTTAAAAATGGAAACAACGTCATTTACGTCATGTCAAAGTCTGAGGTGATACAGATTGAAAGTTCTCAGGGTCTGGTGGACTGCAAAATATGGTCAAACAAGGGGACCGACCTGATCACTACGATCGATCATACTTAATCTGGGATTGTGAGAGCGAGTGCTGTAACCTTGTACCATCCCCATCTCCTAGATGCTGCTGTGAGCAGGCAAATACTCGAGAGAGAGAGAGAGAGAGAGAGAGAGAGAGAGAAAAGAGAGAGAGAGAGAGGAGGGGGTTGTGAGAGCGAGTGCTGTAAGTTTGTATCATCCCTATTTCCTACGTGCTCCTGTGAGCAGGTAAATACACGAGAGAGAGAGAGAGAGAGAGAGAGAGAGAGAGAGAGAAGTGTAGCAACATAAAGTGTATGTCTGTGTCCTGTACCTCTTGTCATTGTTTATATAGTGCACACCATACATTTACATTCTAT
>CM031603.1:57953786-57956286 GCA_018398815.1 Conus ventricosus
TCGAATTTCCCTTTTGAGGCAGATCTATTTGTATGCCTGCTCCGAGGCCTTTCGTCGCTGGGTCGGGCTCATCAGGGAGACACGGCTGGTTGTGTCTGCGCTCCCGGCGTCAAATAGAGACACACCACGGGTCCATAATACTGTGGTGTCTCACCACCAAGGGTGCAAAAAGAATCCAATAGCACCCCCAAAGCAGCCAGCGAAAGTGTGGGGAGGAAAAAAGTTGCTGTAAAACTAAAGACATTATGCAAGTAATATAAAATGTAGGGGACAGCCCTTTGAGCCTAGCCTGAGGATCCACCCCAAAGATGCAAGGGAGATCAAAAGACAAACACACAGACGGACAGAAACAAATACAAATAACCTCAATTTAATCAAAGCAAAATTGGAAATGAAATGAGGTAGGGAACAGTAAACAATAAACAGTAAGCAAGTGGGGTATGTTTTGCTCCCATAAGGAAACCTAACACAGAGTAACTTTTTATTCAAGACTGGCACAGCCTTTTAAACTTGAATAAAGTTTTGAGGGCAGATATATTTGTATTGCCTGCTCCGAGGCCTCAAAAGGGATTGCGATGGTTCCCATATGCAGCTAGTGAAGAGTTTCATATCTGTAACTTTTTTTTAATTTTTTTTTTAATTTCATGTTCCCAGTTTTCTCCATTTTCCCAAACCCCCCCCCCCCCCCAGCCTCCTCTCCTTAAGTCCAAATCTTTGCCAAGCCCATTACTATGAAGACAGTTCGTTGTTGGCCTGCGCTTGTTTTTCCCCCCACTATTAGATTGTTGTCTGTGTATTTGTATGACTTATTCAAGTTTAAAAGGCTGTGCCAGTCTTGAATAAAAGTTACTCTGTGTTAGGTTTCCTTATGGGAGCAAAAATACCCCACTTGCTTACTGTTTATCGTTTACTGTTCCCTACCTCATTTCATTTCCAATTTTGCTTTGATTAAATTGAGGTTATTTGTATTTGTTTCTGTCCGTCTGTGTGTTTGTCTTTTGATCTCCCTTGCATCTTTGGGTGGATCCTCAGGCGTAGGCTCAAAGACTGTCCCCTACATTTTATATTACTTGCATAATGTCTTTAGTTTTACAGCAACTTTTTTCCCCCCCACACTTTCGTTTTGGTTGCATTTACTACTCTTCGCTGGCTGCTTTGGGGTGCTATTGGATTCTTTTTTGCCCCCTTGGTGGTGAGAACACCACAGTATTATGGACTGTGGTGTGTCTCTATTTGACGCCGGGAGCGCAGACACACCCAGCCGTGTCTCCCTGATGAGTCCGTCCCAGCGGACGAAAGGCCTCGGAGCAGGCAATACAAATAGATCTGCCCTCAAAAGGAATTGCGATGGTTCCCATATGCAGCTAGTGAAGAGTTTTCATATCTGTAACTTTTTTTAAAAATAAATTTCATGTTCCCAGTTTCTCCATCTTCAAACCCCCCGCCTCCTCTCCTTAAGTCCAAATCTTTGCCAAGTCATTACTATAAAGACAGTTCAGTTGTTGGCCTGCGCTTGTTTTTTCTCCACTATTAGATTGTTCGTCTGTGTATTTGTCTGACTTTATTCAAGTTTAAAAGGCTGTGCCAGTCTTGAATAAAAGTTACTCTGTGTTAGGCTTCCTTATGGGAGCAAAACATACCCCACTTGCTTACTGTTTATCGTTTAACTGTCCCAACCTCATTTCATTTCCAATTTCGGAGGAAAAGCTATAAAATAAAATAAAAACTCGGTAGGAAAAAGGAAATGCCTATCAGGAAAGTTGCAACTATCTAGGTGGAAAAAGTAAGTGAATACTTTTTAAAAAAATAAAATAAAAAAACCAGTAAATACATAGGGAGAAAAAGGTAAAGACCTAGACAGCAAAAAAATAATTCATACATTGGGTTTTTTTTTAAAAAAAAGTACTGAACACGGAGGCAAAAATATCTGCGCACAAAAAAACAAACAACATATTAGGATAAATGCCGAGATAGGAAAAAAAAAATGTTGAAAAATGCAGTCCTGAACGGGCTGCCTAAATGCTCAGCCAGGATCGTCACGTTTCTTGTGGTTAGATTCAGATATGACTAGTTTCTAGTCCTATGACCGACGGCAATATTCATTCCAGGAGACTGGGGGAAGGGGTCTGTTTCAAACTACGAGAACGGCAGAATATTGAATTGGGAACAGGAAATTATAGTTTGGGGCAGGGAGCAGAAGCTGCGGGTTGGTGGCCGGGAGCGGAGAGGGAATAAGGAGGGGGAAAGGGGGAAAAAGGATCGGACCCGCACTACCTGATTGCACACGCGTGGTATTTGACCGGCTCTGGTACAACGCAAAATGTAATAATACATTAATGCCCACATGAAAATGTAACGATGCAGCTATCTGGACCAATGTGTATTGATTGTTTAATTGTCCATGATTCACGAAAACTGTAACCGTTCCTACATTTTCTTGTTCGGAATGTACGAGAAACATGGATGTTCGTTGACATTTTCGTTTTATTTTGTTTTGTTT
>CM031603.1:57963786-57966286 GCA_018398815.1 Conus ventricosus
AGCCCGATAGCGGATCTCCTAACGCCAAAACGTCACATGCGAGTTGGATTTTGGAACGTGCGGACCTTGTACCAAGCTGGAAGATTAGCACAAACTGTAAATGAGATGAAGAACTACAACCTGAGCCTATAGGGGTCACAGAGGCAAGATGGACAAAAACAGGAAAACAGAGACTGAGTACTGGAGAAACCATCATCTGGTCAGGAAGGCAAGATGACATCCATCGGGAAAGGGGATTGCCCTCATTATTGCCAAGAAACATGCCAATGCCGTACTGAAATGGAAACCAATCAATGAACGCCTGCTGTATGTAAGAATCAACTCCAAGTGTGCCAAGCTATCAGTTATAGTGGCCTATGCACCAATAGACAACACTGACGAAGAGGACAAGGATCAGTTCTACAGTGCGCTCCAAGCAACACTGGATGACATACCAAGACACGATGTCTCCTCCTGATAGGGGACTTCAACGCAAGAGTTGGTAGCAACAATGAGAACAGGAAAGAGTCATGGGAAACATGGAATAGGAGACATGACCGACAACGGCGAACGACTCATCAACCTCTGTGAAGAAATGATTTGGTCATGGCGGTACTCTTTTCGCTCACAAAACCATCCACAAGCTAACATGGACATCCCCCGACTGAAAGACAAAGAACCAAATTGACCACATCATTATCAACGGAAAAATGAGGCGCTCCGTACAAGATGTACGTGTGATGCGACACGCAGATGTTGGTAGTGACCATGAACTACTGTGGCGAAACTGACCCCAAATTGAGGAAGGCAAAAATTGGGGACAGTCGAAACCTGCGCTTTGATGTTGCCAAGCTAAAAGATATAACAACAAAGAAGAATTCTGCGTCACCTTGAAGAATCGCTTCAGCGTCCTCCAAGATGAAACAGCACTGACCATAGACAGTTTTCAACAAGGCTATAACCGAAACAGCAAAAGAGACATAGGTTATAGGAAAAGTGTGAAATCTGAGTGGATAACTGCCAACACATGGAAAACCATTGAGAAGAGAAAACAGATCAAGAAGAAACTGCTAGATGCCAAGTCACCCAGGCTAAAGGAAAGAATAGCAACCCAGCACAGAGAGAAAGACAAAGAAGTGAAGTTGTCTGCAAGGAAAGATAAACGTCCTCTATGCGGAGAGGCTTGCTGAAGAAGCTGAGGCAGCAGCAGAGATGAAGGATATGAAGACAGTGTATAGAACCACCAAGAGGCTGCGGGGAGACAGAGGACAGAACCAAGACATACCAGTTAAGGCGAGGACGGAACACCTATCACAGAAGAATGTGCCAAGCTCGAGAGGTGGAAGAGACAATTCCAGAGGATCCTAAACCGCCCTGATCCACCAACACCAGCTGACATTCCTATGGCAGAGGAGACCTGGACGTCAACATGGGAGACATCACAGTAGATGAGGTCAAGGAAGCCATCCGCAAGCTGAAGAATGGCAAAGCTCCAGGAGAAGATGGTGTATGCCCCGAGAATGCTGAAGGCTGAAGAACAGGACACACCTCTTATCCTCCAACGCATCCTGCAGGACATATGGAACCAGGAGACAACCCCAGCTGACTGGAGAACTGTACCATCATCAAATTACCAAAGAAAGGAGATCTAGGAGAATGCAACAATTGGAGAGGCATCACCCTACTATCAATCACCAGCAAAGTCTTCAGTCGCATCTTACTCCAGCGTATAAAGAAAGCGGTAGATGACCTACTTCGTCAAGAGCAGGCCAGGCTTTAGAGCGGGAGATCATGCATTGATCACATTTTCGTCTTACGCCAGATCCTCGAGCAGTCCCATGAATGGAAAAGCCCACTTTACGAGGTTTTCCATTGATTTCGAGAAAGCCTTTGACAGTTTGCACCGCGCTTCTCTCTGGAAGATCCTGCGACACTACGGCATTCCCAGAAAATGGTCAACATACATCCAGTCCCCTGTATGAGAGCTTTGAGTGTCGCATCATCCACAACAACCAGCTGACGGAACCATTCAAGGTAGACACCGGAGTGAAACAAGGCTGCATACTGTCACCAATCCTCTTCTCCTTGGCCATCGACTGGTTGATGCGAAACGTCACCCAGGGAAAGCAACAGGAATCCGGTGGACGTTGACCTCAGTCTGGAGGACATGACTACGCAGATGACCTGGGACTGCTGTCACACAAGCATCAGGACGCCCAGCAGAAGACAGAAAGCCTCAGCGAGATAGCCAGCACCATTGGCTGAAGGTCAACGAGAGGAAGACGCAGGTCATGAGGAAAAATGCCACAAACAACAACCCCATCAACCGCTAACGGCAAACCACTTGATGATGTTCAGGAATTTGTATAACCTGGGCAGCAAGATGACCCACAGACGGCGACGCAACCAGAGATCAACGCCAAATCAGCAAAGCCAACCAAGCTTTCGCAGTGCTTAGGCCCATCTGGAGATCCAACCGTCCTCAGCATCCAAACGAAGATTCGACTCTTCAAGAGCAATG
>CM031603.1:57968786-57973786 GCA_018398815.1 Conus ventricosus
TTCAGCAGTAGGGCAGTATCTCCTCGTGGACTTCCTGATGACCGTTTGTTATACTTTCCTGTCGGCTGCCAGTGCCGAGTCTATAACGAGTCGAACGTGTGTATGGGGGACTCAGTGATATAGAAGTGATGCTGCTGAGAGAGACAGCAGCAAAAAAAAAAAAAAAAAAAAAAAGGAAGAAGAAGAAGAAGAAGAAGAAGAAAACCAAGGAACAAAATTGCGGCAATTGATCTGGCAAACTCAAAAAATGGTGATGTCCTCTAAACGGAGCCAAAGTCTTATGCTCGATCCTGTCTCAACAGTTACGTCCCCTGAATAAAAAAAACCCACCGTCTCGTGCCATGTCTGTGGAGTCAGCTTTGACGATCATTCAGGTGAGCGCAATTAGCTGGTATGGACTCAGGTGTGTCAGCGGCTTTGAGTGAGGAAAAGTATTGACCAGCAGGCCCCTGACCAGTCAATAACAGAGCAAGAAATTTCCTGCCGGGAAAAAGAAATTATGCACGTAAACCCCTTCACCTTTCCTCTCTGTCTGGGGAATCATGGCGTCAATGAGTAAACATCTGCGCGCGTGTGTGTGTGAGTAAGGTTGTCTATTTGGACATGTAAATTTGTGTGTGTGTGTGTGTGTGTGTGTGTGTGTGTGTGTGTGTGTGTGTGTGTGTGTGTGTGTGTGTTGTATGTGTGCATGCGTGCTCGAGGTCGTGTGTGCTGCGCGCGTGAATGCATCAATAAGCAAACACACAAACAAAAACAAACTCACCTGTAAAAAAAAAAATCTTTCATAATTTGCGGTCTTACTTGAAGCAGGATATAAACAGTCCAGCTCTCGATGCATATCATGTAGCACGTTAAAGGTTAACTCAATCTCACACACAGTCAAACATTCCACGAAATTTCTCTCTCTTTTTTTTTTTGATAACATACATCTCTATGAAGATATGAAACCACAGACCACCTTTTCATCCCAGAAGAGACAGTCAGCAGCAGCGCAGTGTCTTCTCTGGTAGGGTTGCTGACGACAACCTGATATTGACACCCACCTCCCTGTTGACCGCTGGCGGCGCGGTTGCGACAAGATTTAGTTATAATTGTGTATCGGAAGTGAAGAGAGCGAAGGGAGAGAAGTGTGTAGAAAGGGTGTGGCAGAGTGGGGCAGAGGTGGAGGGACAAAGTGGGCAATATGGAAAGAACGCACCTTGGGGGACGGGGAGGGATCAGGGAAACGTTTGATGAAATATATTATGAACTTATCTGCATACAGTACATCCCCTTGACGAAACTAAAACTGAGACTGATGTGGCAATGTCTCGCCCTATCCCGTCTCATCCAATTACGTTTCATCCAATCACGTTTCGCCCAATTACGTTTCATCCAATCTCGTTTCGCCCAGTTACGTTTCAACCAATTACGTTTTGCCCAATTACGTTTCATCCAATCATGTTTCGCCCAGTTACGCTTTAACCAGTTACGTTTTGCCCATGTATGTTTCATCCAATCACGTTTCGTCCAGTTACATTTCATCCAATCACGTTTCGCCCCGATCACGTTTCATTCAATAACTTTTCACCAGCCTCGTTTCACAGAATCATGTTTCAACCAAATACGATACGCCCAGATCACGCTTTGCCTCATCACCCAATCCGTCTCTGTTCCCTTACACCCACTACGTTTCACCCCAATCAGGTCGATTCATAAAATCACCTGTTTGTACCTCTCTCTCTCTCTCTCTCTCTCTCTCTCTCTCTCACACACACACACACACACACACACACACACACACACACACATACACGCACGCACGCACGCACGCACACACACACACATACACACACACATAGAAGAGCGGCAACACAGAGACTGGGGGGCCTGACAAGAGATGAACAGGAATCTTTATGAGCACCATGCACAAGGAAGTTAACAAAATTCGCCGAACAGCGTAGGCCGATACACAGAGACAGAGAAACAACAACAACAATAACAATAACAACAACGAGAAGAAAGTTCATATAACCCTTTGTCTGTTTCACCTTCTTTCCGTTTTGAAATCCACTTCATCTGAGATACAAACAATATACATGTCGCAAGAGGTCAGAAGGGAAACCTTTTTCCGACTATACACCGCCTTAGTTTTCCCTATGCGCTGCAAACAATGTCTTCAGATCAATACACCACAAACACTGTTTGAATCAACCGTGAAATTTTACACTCGAGGTTTCCATTCCTCCGAGAAGGGGGTACTTGCAATCACACGCAAGAACAAAACATTACGCGAAACGTGATTGGAGGAAGTGGCTTATCTTTTCAGGCCAGCATCCACTGTTGGACACTGTCCAAAGACAACCAACAGAACCTCACGACGTTACGTTAGTGCTGGCTTTCGTCTGGTAGGGCTCCAGCACGATCCATTTTGTCATACAACAAAGAGGCACAATAGCCAATCAAATGGCAGTCAAATGACGTTCATACGCATCCATCCCCGAGGTCTCTCAGGCCAAGTTCCCACAGTGCCAGATCTTTCGATAGTGCATGAGACGGCTTCGCTGGGCTTTGCCGTGACCATGTGTTTTTCTTTCTTTTTTCTTGTATTTTTTTAATTTTTATAGTTTTATTCATTTTGCACCCAATTTGAGGAGAAAAGTGATTGTTCGTTCTTCGTCTTCATTGTTTTGAATGTTAGTTGTCTCGCCTGAAGAAGACCACAGAGGTCGAAATGCACTGTGTTTGTCTTGTAATTTGTTTCTTTCGTTCGACAGAAAAGTAATTTTATTTAAAGTTTGCGTTATTTTTAGATCTTCAACCACAGGCTCAAACATTTCCTGTTACATTGATTACTCTTCACTTATTTCTCTCTACTCAACTTTATGGCATTTTCTTCCCATTTCCCTATTGTGCCATTCGTGAGGCCGTTGGATTTTGATTTTCTTTCTGTAGTAGAAAGAACACAACAGAATTGTTGGTGATACGTTTCGGTTAGATTAACACACCTAGGCCGAGTTATTTTGATGGATGTCACCCAGGACACAGACGAAAACAAACGGTTCCGTCCACAAGACAGAATTCGATGGCTCCAATTTGCTGCCAGTTCACAGTTTGATATCTACACCTTAAGGCCCTCTTCTTTATTCCCATGCATCTCCACTCCAGCCCCTTTTTCTAACCGCCCTCTGAAAAATCTTTGCTGACTCATTGTCATAGTCGTTCCCTGCACTTGTTTTCCCTCACAAATTACTTCTCAACACATGCTATGTTGGGACATGCCAGAGCTATATAACTCCAGTGTCATGTATGCCAATACTGAATATGGAAATTTCGGTTGGTCTGCTCTGCTTCTGAGACCGTCTCGAACTGTCTGAACGTGGAGCATTAAGACCTGCATCAGACACTAATACTGAACAACGGTCACATCGCAACGTCCTACGGCAATGTCTGATGGTGTATCCCCGTCTGTACGCTGACTCTTCGACTGTCCTTTACTGTCATTGTTCACTGTTCCTGTCGCCCACCAGAGCTTTGGGGCGCTGTAATGATAAACACTGCACCAGTTGTCTCCCCTTTCTGGCGACTGTGAGCAAGCGCCTGTGTTGCGGTAAAGCTCTTTCTGGCCTACTCATCAACGCTGTCTGTCCACCCCCCTCTCTCTCTCTGTCAGTCCTGTCTCCTCTTCTCCTTGGAAGAAGGGTATTAGAAAACCTGCTTGATCTTTCCATAGGTTCATACCCACATAAAGCTTCCTCTTCCTCACTGTTGCCGTTTAATACTAGCGAAAAACACCGATTAAAGCGGGCGACACTTTTTCCCATGGTTGAACGATCCCATGCCCATGACGGAAAAAGCATTGGACAGCACAAAGAGCGGGGGAAAGGGTCGAGTCAAAGCAAGTGGCAGAAAAAGGAAGATGGATGTCCCAAAAGTTCCAGAAGGTTGGGTTACAATAAATATTTATCCTGGAAGATTCACTCTACCTCAGTACCTTCCCCGCATCCAAGCCAAGCCAAGCAAATTGCAGGCTGAATTATTCAATTCTGATTCTGAAACCAGTGTAGAACGTAGCGAACACGTCATTGTTCACATCATGGTCACTGTTGCATGGGAAACGGGCCTGTGTTCGTTTCGCCATTGGAGCCAAAGTGGCCTCCCTTATCTTTTATTTCCCTTTATTTACGTCTCCCCGCCGTTTTTCCCTCAGATTTCTTTACTCTCGGAAAACTAATTTTTTTCTCCAAAATCCTTTCTTTTGTGCATGTATTTTCTAATGGCAGCGAGAGAAATCTCGGGTTTCATTTGACAACACATGTAGACTAGAAACATACTACTAATTAATACAATTAGTAATAATCATGAACGACAATTCATGTAATGCTATATTCAAAATAATTTGGCGCACTCTGTAAAAAAAAAATCGGCGTGTGAACGAAATAACCAGATACATGAAGTGTACATGAACCAAACGCGGAAAAAAATGTCTCTGTAAATCAGCCCGTGAATAACATAACAAGATACATATATTGTACATAAACCGATCACATAAGCGTAAATCGTTTACTCACATGCTCGTGAACATGCCAATTCATTGAACAACCATCATAGACAATTGCATGAATGAATGAACAAACGAATAGTTAATGAATCAATGAAGGAATCGAGAAGGCTATGGGATTAATAAAGGGCGAAAATATTGAACAAAAAGTATCACTTTCATTAAAAAAAAGTAGCAAGTCCAACTTTTCTTTCAATCATACGAAAACTCTGTCAAACGTTGTAGATGCGTAAAATTGTTTCGAATGGGGAAGAGGGGCGGGCGGTAGGGTGGATTACTAACGTACAGATAACATGAGGAAAGTAACTAAGGATAAAGAACATAATAAAAATAATAATAATAATAATAATAATAATGATAATAATAATATGATTATTTATGGCGCTTAATCTTACATCATAAGCCCTGAGCGCTTACAAATACAAATTTTTTTTAAACATAAATGAAACCAATATGAAGA
>CM031603.1:57983786-58007163 GCA_018398815.1 Conus ventricosus
TCATCATCCACAGACAGTGGTAGCGATGGCGACACAGAAGAGAGCGACCGTGAGGAGGGCGCTCTTCCCAAAGTGCTACTACTGCATGATTCTGTGTTAAACAGAATTGACGGGAAACGCCTGGGCCAATCCTATGGCCTCGCAGTGACCACTGGGAGGACGCCTACCATTGGTGACTGTCACAAACACAGCTTGCACAACATGACAGCGGTGGCCATACATACTGGTGTCAACGACCTTAAGAGTGCCACTCCTCAGACTGCCAGTGAAAATTTGGAGTCCCTGGTGAGAAACATACTCCGGAACAATGATCAGATCAGAGTGGTCATCAGCAAAGTAGCTCCACTGAACGACGAAGAGCTGCAGACAAAGGCTGACCTTTTCAACGCCTTGAACTCATCTACGTTTACTGGTGAGAAGCGAGTCAGCTTCGTTTCCCACAACAATCTCAAAGTATGGGACAAGCGGCTGATGAAGGACGCTATCCACCCCACTGATAAGGGCACCAGCATCCTGGCAGGCAACCTGGGCAGACAACTCGCAGGCCTGCTCTGGGAAAAATCCAAACAGCGACGCAGACGACCCATCCGTGACCAGAGAGAGAGAGAAGCCGACATCAGACCACGCCTCCACCAGGGCTTCTACCGACGGCACAAAGGTGCTGCCACATACCACGGTGACACGACACGCCAACATTTCGGGCGTCTCAACCAGCCCGATCAACAACCTGGTCATGACGATTACCGTAGGCTCGGTCGTCGCATGGAAGACCGTCGGGATGGACGCAGATATGGCCGACGGGAAGCCTACAGCCATGCTGCCCGAGGCGACAACCGAAACTACCGCCGAGCTGACCGCCGTCACATCACCGAACATTACCACGGGTACGACCGCCGAGACGAACGCCGGGATGACCGCCAACCCTACTACCGACACAACCGACGAGAAACCTACCAAAATGATCGCCGAGACGACCGCCGGAATCACCACGGCAATGACAGACGAGACAACATGCGCCCTCGGCAGTATCACAGTCGGCCTTTCCCTCCCTATAACTCAAACCGTGACCACAGCGGCTTCTATTAGCTCTTAGTCCGCGAGTGTGTATAAGCTATTTTCCCATAGATGTATTGCACATTATTTCGTACGCAAATATCACAACTAACTTTTCCGTTACGTGTGCTATCATGGAATATTAGAGGTTACAAGGGGACCGATGACGGCTTAAAGATTAACAAACTCCTTGATAAAAGTTTCGTAGCAATCCTGTCTAAATATGACATTGTGTTTTTACAAGAAACCCATCTTGATATAGAAAAAGCAAATGAGTTATCTTTACCTGGTTTTGCAGCAGGGGTTCATTATTATCGACCAAAAAGGGGGAAAGCCCCAAGGGCTTCGGGGGGTATCTCTGTCTACATAAAAGAGCAGTACAGAAAGTATATAAAATTCCTACCAAAAAATAACAGCGATGTTGCATGGTTACATATTAAAACAGCATGTAAAGTGAAAACCGCAGAAAAGAGAGATGTATATTTAGGTTGTGTATATATTCCACCGGAACATTCTTCCTTTGGCAAGGACTACACTAGACGCATATGGGACTCATTAGAAAGTGACATTGAAGAACTAACAACAAAAGGCAATATCCTCCTGTGTGGTGACTTTAATGCAAGGACAGGCAATCAAGCCGACTTCATTAGCCTGGACAATGAAAAGAATTATTATGATTTACCTGCTGACTACCATTTTGATAACGTCATAAAAAGACAGTCGATGGACCTCTTAACTAATAAGAACGGACGTCGTTTATGTAACATGTGTATTGAAAATCAAATGTGTGTTTTGAATGGAAGAGTGCTTGGAGATCTTGCAGGATTGTATACTTGTCATAATCCACAGGAAGCAGCGTAGTAGATTATTTCCTTTGCTCACAATATTTGCTTAGACATGTGTTAAACATGAAAGTAACTGACTTGACACGACATTCTGACCACTGCCCACTAGAGTTATTGATCCAACTGCCCATAGAAAATGAATATACATTACACAAAAGACAAGCCTCTCTCACAACCCACGCACAGCTTTACATTTCCGTCCTTATTGAGACACTTAGTGAAAGGGCAAACAAACAAGGCTTTACACATTTGTAATCCAATATTTTTGTTGCTGTAGTCTGAGCAGAGGCATGTATCAAACTTGTGTGCTACTTAACTATGGAAAATTAACTTCCCAGAAAGTGATGACGTCATTTTTGCACAATATTGTGTTTGTTGTCATTGTTCTAATATTGCCTGACCACTTGCGTACAAGCTTTCATGCGGCATCTATGTTATCTACAAGAAAATAAACCCAGTCGAGTTTGGTATTAAAAGAATTGTTGGGAATTCGCCAATTCAGTCATCTCAATAGTGCAGATATATTACATTTTTAATGACAATAACTAATTATCAAACCTACAGCCCCATTTGTAATGGCCGCTCAACCTTGCCGAACGCATTGCTACCAGACCAGCTATGCACAGATGACATTCAGTTGGCCGAATACAGTGCGGTTAGCTGGCTGGTGGGGAGCGGCCTGCAGAAAACATTCCTTTCCCTCACCTGCATTCACAGCTTGGTCTCTGCAGCTGTAAACTCCCCTGCGACTCAAAACTAAGTAACTTGCTCTGAACAGCCGTGCACGACGAACAACAGTTACGTAAAGACCTACTTCATAGGAATTTTACAAAAAACACAGAAGAAGACTATCTAGTATTTCAGTGGAATGAAAAGTCTGCCGAAAAAGTAGTAGCAACCTCCAAAATGCCCACCATACGCACCATGATCCAAAAAATCAAGACCGACATTGTGACACAACTTGCAACAAATGAACGTGACATCAACATAAATACGACTATTGAACAGATAACGAATATATTTTCAACCACGGCAAAGATGGCGCTTAGACAAAGACGGATAGAAAAAAAAACTAGACAGAGAAAGAAGAAGTGGTTTGACAGAGACTGTCATTCCCAAAGAAGAGAGATAAGATCACTACTGAACGCGGTCAACAGAAACCCCCAAAATAAACAACTAAGGCAAAAATACTTTTCACAATGTAAAATATATAAACGACTTTTAAAGAAAACCAAGAAAATATATCGGAACAAACTCCTTAATTCCCTAAACGAAGCCCTAGAAAGTGATCCCAATTCAATATGGAAAACCGTTCGGGAACTGCAAACATACGATCATGAAATTTATGGTCAAGAAAATTGTCTCAGCGTGAACAAATGGTTTGAACATCTTAAAACACTAATAGGTGAGAAACAGAAGATCGCAGATAAACGACAACAAAAAGTTGATGACATGTTAGTAGCATTTAAGAGGTCAAACAATCGTCCTTCTGGGAATTCAGAGTTAGATTATGAAATATTAGAAACGGAGGTAAGGAACGCGGTCAGAAAGCTGAAAAATAAAAAATCCCCAGGCAAAGATGGCATCAGAAACGAAATGCTTAAAGCAATGTTACCTGAAATCGCTCCTCTTCTGAAAGACGCGTTTAACTTAATCTTAAAATCAGAAAAATACCCGGACCTCTGGAAAACAGGAATCACAGTCCCAGTCTATAAGTCAGGCGGCCAGTCCAACCCCAACAATTACAGAGGCATAACTTTGAATAGTTCGCTGGGAAAAGTGTTTTGCAACATAATAAATGAAGGATAATGAATTATCTTGAGGCAAACCACCTTTTGGCAAAGGAGCAAGCAGGGTTCAGAAAGGGATCACGGACCACTGATCAAATATTCATATTGTCAAAACTAGTTGATAAGGTACTAAAAGACAGAACTAAAAGGCTTTACTGCTGTTTTGTTGACTTCAGCAAAGCATTTGATCATATATGGCACGAAGCCCTACTGATGAAAATGATACAAGCGGAATAACAGGTAAATGCTACCAAATCATACAGGACATGTACAACGGGCTACGGTTTGTACAAGAAGCCAATCTGGTTTCACTAAGGAAATATTAATACAAAAAGGTGTCCTCCAAGGTAATACCCTTAGCCCAACCTTATTTAACATATTCATAAATGACATTGTCGGATATCTCAGAGACCATGATTCCCCAAGAATTTCCGATCTAAAACAAGTCGAAATTCCGTGTCTTTTGTATGCAGATGATTTAGCTATCCTCTCGACTTCAAAACAGGGACTTCAGCGTAAATTAAACCAGTTACACAACTACTGTTTAGACTGGGGAATGAAAATCAACACAGAGAAAACAAAGGTCGTTGTATTCACCAAATCAGATCCAAAGGTACCACTGTTCTTCAATTGCGGTGAAAACATAATTGAAACAGTAGATCAATATAAATATCTTGGAGTCATTTTCCATAAAAACGGACATTTTACAGAAGCCCAAGAACACTTAGCAAGACAGGGGAATAAAGCCGCACATACCTTGAAGAGAACGTTTTATGGTCAAAATGTAAATATGAGAACAGTTACAACCCTATTTGACTCGTTAGTCTCTCCCATCTTCACATATGGGTCAGAGGTGTGGTTCCCATCCTCTTACCAATACAAAGATGAAATATGTCAAGAAAAGAAAATGCAGCATTTGTTCAAAACCTGTCTTGCAAACAAATTCCCACATGAAACTGCACACATTAAATTCTGCAGGCAATTATTAAGAGTTCATAGAAAAGCAATGACATTACCGGTTTTGGGCGAACTGGGGAGATTCCCGATTACTTTTAAAGTGATAACCCAGACTATCGCATTCTGGATACACATATTAGAGTCAGACCAAGACTCTTACCAACAACAGATTTATCAGTCAATGATCTCTCAAGGCACCGAAGAAAGCAAATGGACGAAGTTTATACGACAAACCTTGTCAACGATAGGATTACAGCATGTCTGGGAAAATCAGGGTACATTTAGTGTGACTCGCCTGAAGTTTCTGATGAATGCGAAGCTGGAAACGTTTTATATCGAGTTCTGGAAGAAACAAAAGAATGAAAGCACATCCAAGCTCAAATTTTATGCCACAGTTACTACCGAATACAAACAGGCGGCTTATTTGGAGCAACACACTAACACAGATTGCAGACGAGCACTAACTAGATTACGAATAAGTGCCCATGACCTCCAAATTGAGAGAGGCCGTTATACCAACACTGACAGAGAAAACAGATTATGCACGACATGCCACGTCGTTGAGGACGAACTACATTTTCTCGATGACTGCAAATTATTTGACCAACAACGTTATGACCTGATGACGAGGATCATAAAAACTGATTTTCCACCACAGACTAACAATGACAAAACCCTCGGAGCTTATGTTATTGGACTGCTTCCAACCTGTACTTGCCCAGTATATCCTGTTGTGTTTTTTCTCTTCGGAGACAGAAAATTTAATCAGACTCTGATACACACTGTGCTTTTCTTTCTGCTACTAATGATGTTATGTTGCAAGATGTGACAACGCTAGGATTAGTTTAGTTGAATGTCTGAACTTGATCATCTGTGCCCCACAAAACCTCTGGTTTTCATATGGCAATAAAATATGTTCTTGTTCTTGTTCTTGTTCTTGTTCACACACACACACACACACACAGAGTAGGAAACAGACAGACTGACCCGGTCAGCCCATCACTCACACTGTCGGCCAGAGGCACAGCGGCCGGACACTGAAGGGTGAGGTGAATGACCATGTCACGCTGACCCAGCATCAACGCCTTCAGAAGAGGGGTCCGCCCGCACCGGTCCCGCCCCCCGGCGTACTTCTTGCACGACAGCAGTCTCTGAAGATCCACCTGGTTGCACTCTTCCACCGCGCGGAACACGCGTGTCACGTACGCCTGTTGTGATTGGTCACAGAGTTGATGTGTAGCTTGGTTTAAACGAATTTATTCCAGAAGTACACACAAAAGCAGCAACAACATATAAAACGAGTACAACAAGCAAAATGCTTATACACGGGACTCACTGAATATAAAAACAATGGATTGGCTGCAAAAAAACTGAACATGAACGTTGTGTAGCTTGTGACTGGTCACACATTCATAGGAAGCTTGTTAACTGTTCACCAATTTGAAAGCTTCTGATCGGTCACAGAATTTGCAAACTTAGGGTTTGTCACAGATTGTTAAGTTTTGTTTGTTTGTTGTTTGTTTTGTCATTGATTAGCAAAAGTATCACTGGAGTATTCTAATCTCGAGTTTTCCTTGAACCATGTAAACCCGTGTGCTTTCCGCTTTGTGGGAACGATAGTTTTTTTTTTCTTCTTCTTCTTCCTTTTTTTTTGTTTTTTTGTTTTTTTGCAGAGCTTCTAAATGAAATTTGATAAGTGTATCATGATTCTGGTTCTTCTACATTCTCTATTGGGTGCATTGCCGGGTATTTTTTTTCCCGTCCCATCTATTGTGGTCCCCCCTCCCTCCCCCTTTTCCCCCTTTTTTGGCATTTGCCACGCATTCCGGTTCTCCTATATACTGTCACCGCCAGGTTTGACCTACCATAGCCCCAGCACTGGTAGTCTAACGGAGTAATCAATATCACGTCGTTATGGGGTCGCGCTACTCATTACAGCTGCAATCGTTCACAGAATATGTATGGAGGACAGAAAGTACAGAAAGCATTTTGCTTGTATTCACGAAATAGATTAAATGAATCGTTATTCCAGACAAAAAAAGCAGAAGAGCACACAAAACAAAGTGTGAAATAACGCAGATTTAATGCACGACACAAAACAGGACAAGAAATTTTCGGCAATATGCCTTCCTCAGCGACACAAAATACAGATATAAACATGCACAATACTCCCCTTGTGAAGCCAAAGTGGTGAATGAATGATTTAATGCACGACACAAAACAGGACAAGAAATTTTCGGCAATATGCCTTCCTCAGCGACACAAAATACAGATATAAACATGCACAATACTCCCCTTGTGAAGCCAAAGTGCGTTATTTCACACTTTGTTTTGTGTGCTCTTCTGCTTTTTTGTCGTGTTCCAGTAACGCCGCAGTTTGTTTCATTTGCCGTTATTCCAGAGTCCAGTAGAAACGTTTCGATGTTGTTCAACTCATCAGTATTAAGGTCATAAAAGACCAGGATCATCAGCAGGCGAGACCTCTACCAGTCCCGTCTCAGGGGATGAACCAGGTCTGTGGTACTCTCAGCCTGTTCCAGAAAGAATGGATGCTTCTCCGCATTGTCCAGGAATGACAAAGCCAGACAGCAAGTAAACACACAAGGTGGTAAACAGAGATTCGCCTCATAGTTATGAGACACTGCAAGTTGAGCTAGTACAAGCAGGTATGGCGCTGCGAATCTCAAGCATCTTCTACAGAGCACAGTGGGTGATGAATACCTCAGAGGCAGATCAACGAAGATCGGCGAAGCAAAGACTAAACCGCTTACATCTTTACAGTGTTGCTTACGACTAAAGAAAAGGGATCAGGAGCATCCATGGCTGTCCAAACGTCAGTCAACCCCCCCCCCCCCCCCCCCCCCCCCCCCCACACACACACACACACTCCCCTCCTTCACTCTTCCGACGTCCAGATGACCGGAAGGAGGGTCCAGCCGAGCCCTCACCTGAATAGGCTGTTGGAGGCGGACGATCTCGGCTATCTGTCGGGTGGCGTGTTTCTTGGCGTAGTCTGCGGCTAGCAGGCCGTTCTTGTCCTTGATGTCGTTCAGGTGATCGTATCCCTCCAGAATCAGCTGCTCCACCTGCATGTATCCACCCAGATTCCCCTAGAATGTTTCCAACTACCTGCTGTCGTCAGAAATGTTCGGAAACTGAAAAGCCCCCAGCATTATTTAAAATAAAAAAAATTAAAAAGTCGAACTGAACTGCGATCTGGAAAAGGCTTATTTATTTATTTATTTATTTATTTATTCATTTATTTATCTATTTATTTATGTCTACTGTCAACCTCGGTGTAATGTCAGTGGAGGAAGGACTAGCGCACAGCCCAAACACACTCACAGCTTGCTTACGATCTCATTCATATATCATGCATTCGTCACATCAAACCACTAGTAAAGTCTATAACTTTACTACACATGTTCATAGAACGAAACATCAATGCATCTGGAATCAAATGAAATAAAACATTCTCTCTTTCCTGAACTTCACAAAATCATTTATCTAAAACATCGTTAACTAACCCGGGTATAAACAGATTTCTACTTTACCTGGCCAGGTGATCTTAACTATTCACGAATCACTGTCTTTTCTTTTCTTTTCCTTTTCTTTTCACTGTCACTTTCACAACACGACACAACTGCCGGCACTGGTGTTGGTCTGATGGCGCCTGGTCAGGTGAGACTGTTGGCGTTGGTCTGTGGTTCTGCTTGGCGAAGTGACGCTGCCAGGTATGAGGTCGAACCCCCGGTTAGGGTTAAACAGTGACTATCAACATCGATCTGTTCTCCTTTCTTTCTTCCTGCATTAACGCATTGCACTCTCTCTCTCTCTCTCTCTTCTAGTCTGCTCTTATCAAATGGACATGGTTGCTTTTCTTTTTTTTTTTTTTTCTTTCTTTTCTTCATAAATTAGCAACTCTCTCTCTCTCTCCACATCTCTCCTCAGTCCTTCCTCTGCAGACTATCTCATGCTAATCTCTCAACTTGGTTCTCTTCTCTCCTCATCTCTCTCTCTCTCTGCCCGTTCGTCTTTTTCTCCTCCCTTCTCTCTCCCTCACACATTCCTTTATGCTCTAACCCCGTGTCCAAGGGCCAGTACCATTGGTCAGTATTTTTACCGCCCTGACACCCGAAGTTATCCCCCTCTAATTCCATTGGATGTTCAAATCATGACAGTCCGTCTACACGCCTTACTCTCTGTGGTGGTCAATTGGTCATTTAATTGATTAGCTAGATTTCACCCCCACCACACACTACCTTCTCCCCTTTCCCACTTGACTGGCGCCGTGTGGCTTAGGTCGTGGACACTGGTCAATCTAAAGTGGCTAGCTGAGTCTGGGTAGGCCCATACGTCTGAGTAACAATGACGCTGGTTCCACAAAGTGGCTAGATGAACCTGAGCTCGGCCCTGCGACTCGTCTCGCTAGACATCGAGGCGTCGGTCAAAACGGCTTAGTCAGTTGGGTGGGTCGGACCGTCTCGGCGAAACCTCTCCACTAAGCTTAATTGGCCGGATCCGAACCACGGGCCCGGTCTACGTGGCGCCTAGAATGTTTGAGTTTGGACTTATGTCCGAACAAATTGACTGGCGACTCCCCAAGTTAGGTTGTTTCATTTTTTTGTCCGTGACAATTTCCCCCTTGCAAAAGACCATGCTCCGCATTGTCTCAAAACAACGGTACAAAAAGGACAACAACCGAATTTGCTGACACACAGCTACACGCGCAAAGTTTGGAAAATACTTACAACCAACGGTTTATAAATATAAAATATACCAATTAGTGAATACCACTCCAATGAGTTATCATTGACGTTTCGCTCTTGCGTTATTTCACTCATTTTATAACGACCTCTGTGCGCACTTATGCAATTCCCCCACCTGCGGATTTGCCACATCTTCTCTTCACAAATTTTTATGAAAAGCACAATAAATATGATCACGATCCATGACACTTCACTGAGGAATCTTCATCCTCACTTATTGCAAATAATGCATCACTACACAAGCGACTGTATGCTCCAAGCATAACTACATCCACATGAACAAGTCTCACAAAGAAAATATGAACAAGTCTCACACAAAAAAAAATATGAACCATAGCCAACTGGGAATGAACCCATATCCAATCAACATAACTGTCATCAACACATATTATCAACAAAGCACCCCGGATATGACTGACTTCCTCTGAGTTGCAGCTTGCTAGACTACACGGCTTAAATAGTCAGCTCCGACATTCTGTCGACCTGGGATGTACTGCACTCGGTACCTGTAGGGCTGCAGTGCCATTGCCCAACGCAGAACTCTGCTGTTTTTCAACTGCGCCTCCTGCAGGAATTTGAGTGGTTGATGATCCGTCTCGATCACGAACTCTTTCCCATACAAGTATTTGTGAACTTCTGCACGGCCCACACAACAGCTAAACACTCCTTCTCCACCGTTGCGTACCCTTCTTCACACTTTGTCAACTTCCTGCTAGCATATCTCACAGGAAACTCGACCCCTTCATGCTCCTGCAACAATTACTGCACCTATCCCACCGCCTGATGCATCTGTCCGCAACAAAAATGGTTTGGACATATCTGGTAGCTTCAAGATGGGACGGGAACCTAGTCTTTCCAACACCGTCTGCAGTGCTTGCTCTGCAGCGTCTGACCACTCGACCACTGCCGGTTTCCCTGCCTTGATCAAATCACTGAGAGGACTCGTGATTGCTGCGAAATTTGGAACAAACTCCCCATAGAACCCAATAAAACCTAGCAGACTCCTGACTTCTGTTTTGGTCTTTGGTCTCTCTGAATTCATCATCTTCTCCACCTTTCCCCTTTCTGGCTGCTTTGTGTCGCCTCCGACAACAAAACCTAGGAACTCCTACTGTCTAGCCCTTCATACAGTGACACATCCCTGTATGACTCTTCTCCTGGAAACTCAGGCAACAAAATCTCCCCTTCTTCTGCTGGGTCTCTTTCACCTCATCAATGATTGCTGCTGCGCCTATGTGCTGAGTCTCACGCTGAATATATTTGCGGAGAAAATTCGCATGGAAAAGTTTTGGTCTCCCATTCACATCAATTCGGTAATCCCGACCGACCTTTTCAGTGATGGTGAATGGTCCTTTCCAATGCATCAGCAGCTTGTTGTGACCCGTGGGAAGCAGTACCAGGACTTGATCTCCAGCCTTGAGGGATTGCTTCCTCACCTTCCTGTCATATTGCTTTTTCTGACCGACCCTAGCCTCCTGCAAACCTTTCCTTGCAAACTTACATGTCTCGTACCTGTGCCCACCTTTGGAACAGGGCGAGATTGGGCCAATCAGATCGACGGCCACCCTCCTGAATGGTGTGTCAATTAAAGGGGGATGTTTAAGAGGCGCCTTCCTCTTCACCCCTCTTGTGGCTGACCTTTGACACACGTCACATGACATGCAGAACCGCTTTATGTCTGCCATTGCCCCTGGCCAATGAAAATCATCAAAGACTCGGTCAGCCGTTTTACCGGTGCGAGATGACTCGCCATGAGCGACTCGTGACCCACTGACAATGACAGTGTCACGATAACATGCTGGTACCTCTAACTGAGTGGTCACCTTACCTGTCTTCCCCTTGGTGAACACTCGGTACAACAGCCCGCCTTTCACAAGAAATTCTGTCTCACCTCCTCTAACCTCCTGTTTCTCTCCACCTCTTGCCAACTCCCAAGACTTCACGAGCGAAGGATCTTGTTCCTGTGCTGCCCTAAACTCATCAGGCGACACGTCTATCCCCGACTTCCTTCCTGGAACAACTAACGGTTTAACAACCTTTTCTCCTTCTTGCTCCGTGTTTGAACTGCTGCCCCTGTAGCAGTCAACAACTCAGGATCCCCTGGACCCCTTGCCCTGGAATATTTCCAATGATCAATCATGAAGGGGGTTTCTCCATCACCAACGCAGACAACTCGCCTGAGAAGTAAGGGGTACGTACTTCTATCTTAGCAACTGGAAACTCCCTCACAGTGCCATCGATTAGAGTACAGGTCTGGATTTGCCCTGTCAAATCCCCTTTATCGACCAGCGTTGTTCGTACTACCCCGCATGAACAACCAGTGTCTCGTAACACTTTCACCCTCTGCTGGCCAATCCCCCCTTCTTCCACTGGTAACGAACCACTCAGCCTAGTGCCCTCCATCCCTGACACTGACTGCTGTCCAGTGCTAGCCATAGGCTGCACTCCACCCTCTTCAGACTGAATCCCTTTTGGTTCGCTGCAGGTCGTTTCCCTTGACGACCCTTATCCACCTCTTGCAAGGCTGCTGCCTTCTGGAACCTCATGCGACAATCCCTCGCCACATGTCCCTTCTTGTGACAATGAAACACCTAATGTCCCTTGCCCTTCCTTCTGCCCACCACTGGGTTTGCAGACTTTGCAGAAAACTCCCCTAGTCTCCTTGCACTCTTCTCACCTGTGCCTAGCACCTGTTTCTCCTGCACCTTAGTGCCCAAACGTGCCTCTCTATACACCTCTGCGAACTTCACAACTCTCCTGCTGTCTCTGGCTGTCTCTCTTCAAATGTATGGTTAACTCAGGGCCGCAACCTGACAAAATCTGTTCTTTCATAACTAGCTCTTTCAATTCAGCGAACTCCTTCTTTGTACCACTCAACTCTAACCATTTCTCAAAAATGTGATCTAGACGTGCACCAAACTGAGTGTACTTTTCCCCTGCTTGCAATTTAGCTGAACGAAATTTTTTTCTGAATCCTTCCCCTGTGAGGTCAAATCCCTTCATTAAAGACTCCTTCACAGCACCGAAATCAGACTGTTGTTCTGCTGGCAACGCAAGTGAAAATCTGCAAGGCCTTACCCGTCAATAACGCCGACAAAATGACTGCCCACTCTTCTGGAGGCCAAACCCTGACTGGTTGCAAACGTTTCGAAACGACTGATGTATGCATCAATCGAATCGGTCCCTTCAGAGAATTTTGGCAACTTGGGTCGGGGGCATAGCTGCGCACAGAGTCACTGGAAACTGAACTCCATCCTCGGTGGTCTCCCTTTGTATTCTTACTTTCTCTAACTCTAATTGAACCTTTAATCTCTCCGTTTCCTCCCTAGCCTGATTATCATTAGCCTGGATCCTTAATTTTTCTGTTTCCTGCTTCATTCTTTCTGTCTCCTGCGCTTCCCTTATTCTTTCTGTTTCCTGCGTTTGCTTCATTCTTTCTGTTTCCCGCTCCGCTATTTCTCCTGCGATACGGCGTCTTTCCGCGCGTTCATCCCTTTCCATCTTTTGTTGGTTCTCAACGAACGCACGCAACTCATCTCCCGAGTAACCTAGATCACGAGCGACGCTCACAAGTTGTTCAATAGGGTGTTTTTTCTTCCGCCATTGTATCTCTCTTTTTTTTTTTTGAACAAGATTTTATTACTACGACAGCCAAACTGGTGGTTACCGACACGAGTGACGTAATAGCACAATCCTATGAATGATAATATTAGCTTGGGACAACGTAATTAGTTTTTATAAGACGCCAGCGCCTGACCCAACTATGAGAGCGAATTATAGGCAATCTGTGCGAAATGAGTACTCTGGGGCTGAAATGCCAAGCCTAGTATTAACTATCTTGGAAGCAATGCCAAGCCTAGTATTTAACTATCTTGGGAACATACAGTAAGACAACCCCTTGTCTTAGGATTACAATACTTGAATCCCACCCAGCTTCCTCTCTGAGAAGTTGAACAATTATAATAAATGGGCCAGAATATCCTGGCAGGCTCGCCAACAAATTGTCAACCTCGGTGTAATGTCAGTGGAGGAAGGACTAGCGCACAGCCCAAACACACTCACAGCTTGCTTACGATCTCATTCATATATCATGCATTCGTCACATCAAACCACTAGTAAAGTCTATAACTTTACTACACATGTTCATAGAACGAAACATCAATGCATCTGGAATCAAATGAAATAAAACATTCTCTCTTTCCTGAACTTCACAAAATCATTTATCTAAAACATCGTTAACTAACCCGGGTATAAACAGATTTCTACTTTACCTGGCCAGGTGATCTTAACTATTCACGAATCACTGTCTTTTCTTTTCTTTTCCTTTTCTTTTCACTGGCCCAATTTCAAAACACGACACAACTGCCGGCACTGGTGTTGGTCTGATGGGCCGGGTTTCGGGTTTGAGATTTTTGGCTTTGGGCCCTGGGGTTCTGCTTGGCCAAAGGGGGAACGCTGCCAGGTATGAGGTCGAACCCCCGGTTGGGGAAAACAGTGACTATAAAACATCGATCTGTTCTCCTTTCTTTCTTCCTCATTAAAGCATTGAAACCCCTTCCTCTCTCTCTTTTTCTAGTCTGCTCTTATCAAATGGACATGGTTTTTTTTTTTTTTTTTTCTTTTCTTCTTTTCTTCTTATAAATTAGCAACTCTCTCTCTCTCCCCACATCTCTCCTCATCCCCCCTCGCGACTACTCATGTTAATCTCTAAAATTTGGGTTCTTTTCTCCCCTCATCTCTTCTCTCTCTCCCCTTTCGTTTTTTTCTCCTCCCTTCTTCTCCCTCACACTTTCCTTTATGCTCTAACCCCGTGCCCAAAGGGGGCCATTTACCATTGGTCAGTTTTTTTCCCGCCCAAAACCCCCGAGTTTTTATCCCCTTTAAATTTCCTTTGGGATGTTCAAATCATGACAGCCCCCGTTTTACCCCTTACTCTTTTGGGGTGGCCCTTTGGTCTTTTAAAAAATTGATTAGCTAAAATTTAAACCCCCACCAAAACACTCCCTTCCCCCTTTTTCCCCATTGAGGGGGGCCTTTGGGGCTTGGGGCGTGGCACTGGTAAATCAAAAGGGGCTAGTTTGAGTCGGGGTGGGCGCCATGAGGTCTGAGTAACAATGACGCGGGTTCCAAAAAATTGGCAAATTTGGAACCTGAGCTCGGCCCTGCGACTCGTTCGCTAGACATCGAGGCGTGGGGTAAAAAAGGGCTTAGTCAGTCTGGGGGGGGGGGGCCCCGGCCCTCGGCGAACCTCTCCACAAATTTTTTTAATTTGGGCCGGACCCAAACCCAAAGGGGCCCCGGTTTAAACGTGGCCCCTAGAAATTTTTTGAGTTTGGAAAAAAGTCCGAACAAAATTGACTGGCGCCCCCCCCAAAGTTGGGTTTGGGTTTCATTTTTTTTGTCCGGACATTTACTTTTGGGTGAATCTGAGTATGACCGTATTCGCAAAAGTTCCCCTTGTCTGTTTAGAACTTTGCTTTTTGAAACTCTTTTAAGAATTTTTGGTGTTCTGGTACTTACTACGTTCGTTTTTTCTTTTTTGGGATTCTCATTTGCCTCTGTTTTGTGTTTTTAAATTGTTTTTTCAGCTTCTGTCAGAAAAGGTTTTGAAATAGAACGGGTTTTAAAAAAATAAATTTGCTGGTTTAAATTATATCTTTGTGGGGACAATGTTGAAATGGGTTTTATTTAGAGAAACGGTTTTTGCAGGCAAAATTTTTTTCGTTCCAAAATGCTTTTTTTTAAATTTGGGCCATTTGAAATTTAAATTTTTTTTTTTTGTTTGAAGTATTTTAAATTTTTGATTTTTTTTGGGTTTGTGAAATTACTAATTAAAAATGGGGGGAAAAAAAAACCAGATAAATGCAATCTCAACCTAGAAGCCACATAAAAAATTGAGGGAAATTTTCTGATATTTTAAATAGAACAGCAAAAAAAACATTCTGTAATAGTACAAAAGGGTAGGGGGTTGGGAAAAGCTGAACATGATAGTGTGGGTGTTTTTTTTAACATGCCCACGTTTCCTCCCTTGATTTCCTCTCCTTCTGTGTGTGTTTTGTGTGTGTGGGTGGGGGTGTGTGGGTGTGTGTGTGTGTGTGCGGGCTTTGCGTGCGTGCGTGGGGGTTGCGTCGTTCGTGTGGGGTTGCGTGCTTTGCGTGCGTGCGTGCGGGGCGTGCGTGCTGCGCACGCGACGTTTTTAAAACAATATAAAATTTTGTTATTCTCTTCTTTTTAAACCCGTTTAAATTCCCTCTCCCCCTCTGACCCCGGGTTTTTTGTGTGGTGTGTGTGTGTGTAGGGGGTGTGTTTTGGTGTTTTGTGTTGTGTGTGTGGTGTGTGGGGTGTGTGTGAGTGTGTGGGGTGTTTGGGTGTGTGTAAATTGTGTGTGTGTTTTGGTGTGTGTGTTTTGCAAAATACTAAAAAGGATTTTTTTTCTTACGATAATGGTTTTTCCCACTTCCTATGCGTATTAAAAAAAGCCCTAACGGAGAGCCCCTTTTTCTTAAAAAAGGGGGGGTAATCTCTCTCTCTCCCCTCTCCCCCTCCCCTCTCTCCCCAGCCATTTCTTTCCTCACACTTTTTTACTTTATCCCTTTATCAGACCTACCTTCGAAAAGGCTTTCCCTTTTGTTTCTTTTCAGCACGGGGATTATAAAATTAAACCGGACGAAATTTGGGGGGCGCTGAAACCCTCGGGGCCCCCAGTTCGTGCCGTCAAACATGCAGGTCCTTGGACCTACTTTTTCACCCCGGGATTTTCAAGATGGCCCCAAATTTGAATTTTCCCGGGTTTTTTCCTCGGGGAGATGGCTTAAAACGGGATTGTCGGCCCCGTGTTTTGCGGGGGGTCAAGATCGGCCCCGGGGAAACTCTAAATGACCGACTTGTTTTCCCTCGGGAAAGGGGGCTGTCCGGGAAATTTTAACGCCCAAAACAGTTATCCCCCCCATCTTGCGATGGTTATTTTGGCAGCGTTTTTTTTTAAATTGAAATCAGAAAAATAAGATGAGCTAAAATTTTTTCCCCTGAACAGTTTAAACCGTCGTTGTTGTCTTCGCCGAAAAACATCATCGCCATCTCTTTCATAAAAAACACCTTTCATATCATCATCGTCATATAAATCAGCGAAAAACATATAATTCGGATGAATTTGTCTGTTACAGAAGTTGGGGGTAAACTTTTGAAAAACTAGGGAACTCCATTTTCCCTTTTGGGCCCCTTTTACCCATTTTTTTTTATTGGCTGAAATATAACGCATCGTATTTTTTAAAAAATGGTTGCTTTTGAGGGCCTAATACTTTCTGCAAAATATTTGGGCGTCTTGGCTGATGTTTTAATCTTGCGTTTCACAAAGAGACGTGGCCCATCATTCCCATATCGACAACAATTTTCCTAGCTTTTTTTTTCTGCATCTTACTATGCACCGGGTTTTTCTTAATTTCGCAAAGCTTAATTTTTTATATTGGAGAGGGAGTAGGGGCGGAAAAGGGGGCATTTGGGGTGAGGGGGTCATTTGTTAAACTGGAAGAAAAGGGGGGAGAAACCCGTGTTCACGTTTAAAATTGTTTCTAGTTATGTTTATTATATTTAGTTTAATTTTGGTTCACGTTGAAAAAAAATTTTTATACTGAAAAATTTTAAATTTTTTGGGTTTATGTTGAAAAACTATTCGTTTGTAATGTTCATACTTTAAAAGTCCTTTTTTTTTTAAAACAGCTTATGTTTTTTATATGTTTGCAATGTGTGTTTTGTGTGTCGGGGGGGGGGGGGGGGAAGGGGAGTTGTTTTCTGCATTTTTATATCTTTCTACGAAATTGTCACGAATTATTTTTTGGTTTTTTTATAAGGCTTTGCATAAACAAAAATAATCTTCAAGTTTAAGCAAATTTTGCTCTGTTAAAACTTCGTTTAAAAAAATTTAAACCCCAAACGATTATTTCAGATTTTCTCCCCTCCCCTCTCCTCCTCTCTTCCCCTCCTCTGTCTCCTCTCTTTCTCTTCTCTCTCTTCTTTCTTCTCTCTCTCTCTCCCCCCCCCCCCCCCCCCCCCCCCCCCCTTTTTTTCTATGTCCCCTTTTTTTCCCCAAAACCCCCCTGTTTAATATAACAAACGAACAAAAAACCACAAAAAAAAAGCACTAAAAGGAAGCCCCAAACCCACGTGGAAGAAGAGGGGGCCGGGGGGGGCTGGCGGGGAAGGGGGGGAAAAATCCCCCGGCCCCCTTTTCGGGGTGAAGGCCCTGACGGCGGGCTATGGCGTCTTAAAGGGGGTCCCCTCCCACGTGGCCGCCAGGATGGGCGCGGCACCTCAGGGCAGTTTCCGGAAGGGGGGGGGTAAGGGCCGTCGGCCGGTTCACGTCGTGGTTTTACCAAGGGGGGGCCCGGGCCCGGGAGGGGGTGCAGGGGGGTGTTTAAAATGGCCTGTGCAGTATGGAAAAGCAGGTCTATGCAGTTTGGGGGAATTTACAAAAGCCCCCCTAATTTTTTTGCTGTGTAAGTTCGCAAGGGGTAAACCCATAAAAAAGCAGAAAGGTTCCGTATATACGTTCAAAAAGTTACAAAAATACAATGCAATTTCGGTGCTGTAAGAAGTAGCACAAATCGGGTTTGGGCCCACATGCTGCAGAATGTAGTACCGATAAATGCAGTGTTGGTGGTAAAAGTACAAAGCGGTACGCTCTGTTGAACGTCGTGCAAAAGCGTACAGAAAATATGCAATGCAATACAGTATTGTACAGTTTTTAGCACAATGCAATGCTGCAGTATACGAAAGCAATTTAATCACTGTACAAAAATAGAACGATGCAGCACCCGAACTGTTCATGTGGTACAAGACAGCCCGGGGTTAAAAAATAGTCAATTTAAACATACGTTTTTTGTGTACAATCAACACAAAAAATATATTTTTTTAGAACAATGCATCATAGCATGTGTAATTTTAATACAAAAAAGTAAAAAATTGTACAATGCATGAGAAATTTCACAAAGTGCAACGCAATTCCCGTACTGTGGGAAAAACAGTTCAAAAACCCTACAATATTGAAAAATTTTATTAAAAATATTATACAACCCTAGTACAAAACGGGACAATATAAATGGGGGTATGTGACGGTAAATTTGGGGAAGGGCCCCATCAGTTGGGTGGGTTTACTCGTACGAACTTTGGGGGTTTTTTGGGGGGGGGGCTTTTTTAAAAACAAAAACAGCACTGGCAATCCTGCACGTATTCAGTACCAGGACAATGGGGAAACCCTTTTTATAAAGGCGTTGGGATCCTGGGTTGGGCGATACCTGTAAAACAAATCATACAGCACACACGCTTACGCCCATTGTTTTTGAAACTGACCAGAATTTCCCACAACCCAACCCAAAATCCAAAGTACTAAACAAAATGGCCGACTTTCAGCACATCACAAGTTTTTGCACAATAATTTCAAGGGGATCACGTGGTCTGGTAAAGTGTTTAAAACGCTTTTTTTTATGAATTTCCCCTGGTTTTTAAAACGCGAAAAAGACGTTTTTAATACAAATTTTCCCATACATTTCCCAATTTTTTTCTAGTTTAAAATTTTAAAACTGGTTTTTGATTTTGTGACCCAAAGGGTTTCCAAAAAAAATGACTGCTGGTTTAAAAAAGACTAAGTCAAGGGTCCCGTTTTTTTGGTCTGCGTTAAAAATTTTTCAACCGGGGGCTGTTGGGTTCCGGGGATAGATCCTAAAATGGGGTGTTGCTGGTTTTAAACATTAAAGCAATGCTTTAAAATTATTAAATTTTAATGCTAAGACTAATACAGTCTTTATATAAAATAAATAAAAACGTTTTTAAACATTTTTAAATGCCGATTAGAAAAAATTTAAAAATTTCAACTGTGGGTACATTTTGCGACGAAAAAAGGGATCCCAGAAAAAAAAATTTCAACAATGGAGCCCTCTGACAAACACTTAAAGAAAGTAACTCATTTTTTAATATGCAAAACAAAAAAAAGTATTTTTCCCCTTTTCAGGGCATGTTGCTAGTGTAATTTTAAAGTCAGTGCATTCTTGTGGTCATATTTTTTTCTTTAAATTTATGATAATTACTACATAAAAAATAAACACGAAAGACCCACAAAGCTAAAATAGAGGGGGGCGGATTAAACAAACAACATTGGCTTTTTTTTTTGCAAACCCCTGAAAACACTTTCTTTTAAAAAATAAAAATTAAAAGCACATACCTTGCTTGATCCACATTCCACAATGAAACCCCAACCCCCCCACAAGCGCCAAAAACCAACCCCAATGGTGTTTTCGTACTTTTCCATCAAAAGCAAGGGTGTTGTCTTATGAATTCATTTTGCACCCAAAGTCTTCCCTTCCCGGGTTTACACGTCCGTCCTTGGAAACCCTCTCAGACGGGCACCAGGACCGCAGCAAACGTTCCACGTGGGTTGCGATTGGGCCCGTAGTTGTTGAGTAGGCACCCCAAAAACCCCGTTTTGAGGGCAAAACGGGACGAAAAATTAGGGCCAAAAAGACGAAAGTATTAAATTTTTTTTAAATGGGGCCACCAATTCCCTTCCCATTTTGACGGTTGTAGAAGCACACCCAATTCCTGTTAGGGGGAACACAAACCGGGAAAAAACGAAAGATTAGACCAACAGACAGATGTATGATTAGTAAGTGGTGAAAAAGTAGAGATCTTCATGCTTACATTAATCCATCCATCCGTCCACATATCAACGTATGCGCTTGTTGTATGTCTGTAACTTTTAAGTGTGCATCTGTCCATACGAATATCCTCATTTACATTCATGCTGATTCTCTCTCTCTCTCTCTCTCTCTCTCTCTCTCTCTTCCCCTCTCTCTCTCTCTCTCTCTCACACACACACACACACACACACACACACACACACACACACCACACACACACACACACACACACGTCTCGTCCACCCCCACGTCGCTCATTCCGGCTCTCAGTCCACAGCCACATCCTGGCTTGTCCGCCCACAGCCCCGGCGCCAACAATCCGCCTGGAGAACCAATGTCCACCCGTCATGAGGCAACCCACCACCACCATCAATACTGATACAACTGTCCGCGGTCTGAAGCTACAAACCGTTCAAACCATCACTCATGTGAGATCCATCATTAGCAATGAACGACCCCAAACCAGAAAACCACCTACGGACAGCAAAGACAATCACGGCACGGTTGAGATCAAAACCTGCATGGAAGGACATGAACGACCCCACGAAACACGAGATCAGGCTCCTGCGTGTACAGGTAGATTCCATCTTCAAGTAAGCATGAGGGAAACGGACCCGGGCAGCGATTCCGGAAAGAAGAATCCTAGCCATAAAAATAAGATGTTACCGCAAAATAGATCAATATCACCAATCAGCAAGTGCGTCAAATCATCAGGCAGCACATAGGCCCACCCCGAAGACCTATGGACATCAGTCAGCAAAATAAAACGACACGGTATTGTCATGTTAGAAGATCCACTGGCCTTGCTAAAACAACCCTCGATGCAACTGTGGAAGGAGGGAGATGGAGGGAAGGCAGAATTAAACGATGGACTGACAGCACTGAAGACCGACAGGGAAAACATGTGCAGAGACCCAAGCTTTAGCACAAAACCGACAGAACTAGAGGACTTAGTGAATTGTTCTGTTTTTTCAGTGTGGTACCCCGACGACTCCCCACGGATTCAGGCGGAGAGGGAGGAGGACTGCTACTTTCAACGGCTTCAACTGATCATTTCAGATTTCAGAAAGGGCGCGTTATATTCCACAACAGGTTTGTAGTCGTTGCTCCAATGCAGCATCTCTGACAACACTGACCTGGTTTGTACTTGTTGCTTCATCTCTGACAACACTGACCTGGTTTGTACTTGTTGCTTCATCTCTGACAACACTGATCTGGTTTGTACTTGTTGCTTCATCTTTGACAACACTGACCTGGTTTGTACTTGTTTTCTTCATCTCTGATACCACTGACCTGGTTTGTACTTGTTGCCTTCATGTCTGACAGCACTGACCTGGTTTGTACTTGTTGCTTCATCTCTGACAACACTCGGTCTGTAACTTGTTGCTTCATCTCTGACAACACTGACCTGGTTTGTACTTGTTGCTTCATCTCTGACAACACTGATCTGGTTTGTACTTGTTGCTTCATCTTTGACAACACTGACCTGGTTTGTACTTGTTGCTTCATCTCTGATACCACTGACCTGGTTTGTACTTGTTTCCTCATGTCTGACAACACTGACTTGGTTTGTACTTGTTGCTTCATCTCTGACAACACTGACTTGGTTGTACTTGTTGCTTCATCTCTGACAACCCTGACCTGGGTTTTTACTTGCTGCCTCAAGTCTGACAACACTGACCTGGTTTGTACTTGTTGCTTCATCTCTGACAACACTGACCTGGTCTGTACTTGTTGCTTTATCTCTGACAACACTGACCTGGTCTGTACTTGTTGCTTCATCTCTGACAACACTGAACTGGTTTGTACTTGTTTGCCTCATCTCTGACAACACTGACCTGGTCTGTACTTGTTGCTTCATCTCTGACAACACTCTGGTCTGTACTTGTTGCTTCATCTCTGACAACACTGACCTGGTCTGTACTTGTTGCTTCATCTCTGACAACACTGACCTGGTTTGTACTTGTTGACTCACCTCTGACAACGCTGACCTGGTTTGTACTTGTTGCTTCATCTCTGACAACACTGACCTGGTTTGAACTTGTTGCCTCACCTCTGACAACGCTGACCTGGTTTGTACTTGTTGCTTCATCTTTGACAACACTGACCTGGTTTGTACTTGTTGCTTCATCTCTGATACCACTGACCTGGTTGTACTTGTTGCCTCATGTCTGATACCACTGCCTGGTTTGACTTGTGCTTCATCTTTGACAACACTGACTTGGTTTGTACTTGTTGCTTCATCTCTGACAACACTGACTTGGTTTGTACTTGTTGCTTCATCTCTGACAACCCTGAACCTGTTTGTACTTGTTGCTCATCTCTGACAACACTGACTGGTTGTTACTTGTTGCTCATCTCTGACAACACTGACCGGTTTGTACTTGTTGCTTCATCTCTGACAACACGACTGGTTTACTTGTTGCTTCATCTCGACAACACTGACCTGTTTGTACTTGTTGCTCATCTCTGACAACACTGACCTGGTTTGTACTTGTGCTTCATCTCTGACAACACTGATCCTGGTTTGTACTTGTTGCTTCATCTCTGACAACACTGACCTGTTTGTACGTTGTTGCTTCATCTCTGACAACCCTGACCTGGTTTGTACTTGTTGCTTCATCTCGACAACGCTGACCTGGTTTGTACTTGTTGCTTCATCTCTGACAACACTGACCGTTTGTACTTGTTGCATCATCTCTGACATACCTGACCTGGTTTTACTTGTTGCTTTTATCTCTGACAAACCCGACCTGGTTGTACTTGTTGCTTCATCTCTGACAACACTGACCTGGTTGTACTTGTTGCTTCATCTGACAACACTGACTGGTTGACTGTGCTTCATCTCTGACAACACTGACCTGGTTTGTACTTGTTGCTTCATCTCTGACAACACTGACCTGGTTTGTACTTGTTGCTTCATCTCTGACAACACTGACCTGGTTTTACTTGTTGCTCATCTCTGACAACACTGACCTGGTTGTACTTGTTGCTTCTCCTGACAACCTGACCGGTTTGACTTGTTGTCATCCTGCAACACTGACTGGTTTGTACTTGTTTGCTTCATCTCTGGACAAACACTGACCTGGTTTTGTATTGTGCTTATTTCTTTCGAAACCTGACTGGTTTGTTTGTGCTCTCTCGACAACTGACCTGTTTGTCTTTTGCACATCCCCTGACCCTCGCTGGACCTGGTTGTACTTTTGTTGCTCATCCTGTCATGCGACCTGGTATGTACTGTTTTTCTTTATTCTCCGACAACATGACCTGGTTGG
>CM031603.1:58013365-58015865 GCA_018398815.1 Conus ventricosus
ACGCCGGGAGCGCAGACACAACCAGCCGTGTCTCCCTGATGAGCCCGACCCAGCGGACGAAAGGCCTCGGAGCAGGCAATACAAATAGATCTGCCCTCAAAAGGAATTGCGATGGTTCCCATATGCAGCTAGTGAAGAGTTTTCATATCTGTAACTTTTTTTTTTTTTAATTTCATGTTCCCAGTTTCTCCATCTTCAACCCCCCCCCCCCCCCCCCCCCCCACCCAGCCTCCTCTCCTTAAGTCCAAATCTTTGCCAAGTCATTACTATGAAGACAGTTCAGTTGTTGGCCTGCGCTTGTTTTTTCCCCCACTATTAGATTGTTCGTCTATGTATTTGTCTGACTTTATTCAAGTTTAAAAGGCTGTGCCAGTCTTGAATAAAAGTTACTCTGTGTTAGGTTTCCTTATGGGAGCAAAACATACCCCACTTGTTTACTGTTTTTCCTCCGAAGTATTTAATATTTTTCTGTATGTGAGAGTTTACAGGGTTTTTCTTTGCCTGCTTAGGTGTTATTACTTTTTTACTATTAAGGTTTGAGTTATTTTTTTGTTCCAAACTAGATATTTACTACATCTATCTACCTGCATATTTACTGCTTCTTTTTTAATGCATATAATAAGCTCTTACTCCTTTCCCTATCTATATTTTTACAATGGCTTTTTCTGCCAATGCATATATACTAATTTTTTTTTCTACCTGCATATCTGCTGCTACTTTTGCTTACCTAATTATGTATTACTTTTTCAACTGACATTTTTCCTTTTTTCTACCAAAGTATTAACTAATTTTTACTAAATATTTATTTACTGCTTTTTTTCTACTTAGATATTTACCCCCCCCCCCCCTTTTTTTAACCTAAGTAATTACAAGTATTCTGCCCTGGGTATTTATCGTTTCATTTCTTGGTGTTTGCAACTTTTTATGTTTTCTATCTATGTATATTCCTTAGTTCTTTCTTCTGTCTAAGTATCAATAACTTCACCTCTGGGTGCTTACCCCTTTTTTTCAACACAGGTTTGTACAGCTTTTTTTTCCAGCCTAGATATGAACTATTTTTTTTGCATTACTGCTTTTTCTATATAGGTATTATGTATGTTTTTTTTCTCTCCCAAGACATATACTACATTTTTCTATATATCTGCCTTATTTTCCTAGTATTTATTACTTTTTTTTCCTACTTTTGTGTTCACTATTTGTTCCATCTAAGTATTTCCTTTTTTAGACTTTTTTTCTTTTTTTTTTCTAAACTGCTTCTTTCTTTTTTCAGATAGCTTTTTTTTGTATTCAAGTGTTTAGATTTTTTTCTCCCATGCTGTTTACTAGTTTTTACTTACATTTTTTTGTTTACCTATGCATTTTTCCATTTTGTTCTGTATATGTATCATTCTATCTACGTTTTTTTTTTTTTACTGACGAGTTTATTTTCTTTGGCCTTAAGGTTTAGTACCTTGTTACCTGAGTTTTGAATACTCTATTTCAATAATGTGTTGTTGTTTTTCTCTATCTAGCTAATTACTGCTTTTTTTCTGTTCAGGAAATTACTATTTGTTTATATCTAGATATTTATTGCCTTTGTCAATCCAAGTGTTTACTACTCTTTTTTTTCCTACGCAGGAGTTTACCGCATGTTTCTACATCGAAGGATTCTACTAAGTATGCACTCACGAAGGTTCCTACTAAGCATGCACACACACGCGCGCACGCGTACACACACACACACACACGCACGCACGCACGCACGCACGCACGCACGCACGCACGCGCGCGCGCGCGCGCACGCACGCACGCACACACACACACACCACACACCACACACACACACACACACACACACACACACACACACACACACAAACGTGCGCGCGTACGTCCGCTCGGTCCTACGCACACTCACACATACACATGCGTGCATATGCACGTCCACACCCACACGCGTGCGCGCATACACGCATACACATGAACGCACAAATGTATACACACACGCACATGCGTACATGCCCACATTCGTTTTAAATTGCGCCTACATAGTACTTTTTCTACCTAGATACCTTAACTTTTTTTTTGGGGGGGGGGGGGGGGTTTACTGATGTATTTACAATTTTTCCATCCAGGTATCAAAGAGTTTTATTTATCCCTAAATGTTTGCATTTGCATTTTTTTACGTAAGAGTTTAGTACTTTTATTTATAGAGAGTCTTATTACTTTCTACGAAGCATTTCCTTTCCTTTGAAATCTAGATATTTACTACCTTTTCTACCCAGGCAATTATACCTTCTTTTTTTTTATCTCTTAGCACTTATTTACTTCTTTATTTTGCCCAGCTGTTTACTACTTTTTTTTTTAACCGAAGTATTCATTTCTTTATTCAATCGAGATATTCACTACTTATTCTTTTTTTTTTTACAAGTACTACTTCTTCTTCTTTTGTGACAGCCCTGATGTGGTGTTTTGCAGTTGGCCGGACTATAAGCATCATTACCTTACCGTCTTTTTCTTT
>CM031603.1:58020865-58053365 GCA_018398815.1 Conus ventricosus
TTGGTAGAGGTGCTTCAAGGGGTCTGGATATTTCTCCCATTCCTTGGTTTCTTTGAGTTCTGCTAATTGGCACACAAGCTGTATACTGTCTTCTGCCTGTCCCATCCATGACTTTCCACGTCCCAGCCGAGTGCCTTTTGTTTCCTTGACCGCCGCATGAAGTGGGTTTTGGGATTTTCAATGGCTCTGAAATATGCCTTCACCTGTTCCAGCTTGTGTCTTGTCTGCATTGAAGGAAGGTCGAGCAGGTATCGTATAGTTTCAACTGGTGTGTCCTATATGGTTCCCAGGATCAATCTCATTGCTTCATTTTGAATTCTTTCTAATTTGAGAAGGTTGCTGTTGGACAGTGTTGTAAGCCCTAACCCATAATCTATCACACTGAGTACAAGTGCGTGATCCAGTCGGTAGAGATGGCGCTGTTCAATGCCTTTAGCTGCCATTGCTTTCATAGCAGATAGGCCTTTTCTTGCATTTAAGAACAATATTCTCAACAAGCTTTCTAAAGGTTAGCATTCTGTCTACACCCAAAAAGCGTAGGCTGTCAGTTGATTCAATTGGTATTCCATTGAAGGAAACTGGTGAGGGTACTTGAGGGTGAGTGCAGACTAATTTGGGCTTTTGTAGGGTTGATGGACGATCCAGTTTCTTGACACCACTGAGCAATGTTGTTCAACTGTTGCTGAACTGCTTTCGTTCTTTCTTTAGCATTCTTTGATGTTTTGTAGATCAGGCTGTCATCTGCAAATGTCAACACTCGGGCAATTCCGTTACTGTTGAGGTCTGCAATGCCTCCAGTGTAAACATTGGACAAAGCAGGGGAAAGAGGAGAACCTTGAGGTAATCCCACAGAAAGTTATGAGGCTCAAAAGTCCAATCTCCAAATCGTAGGATGATGGTTCGTTCCCGAAGTGCCGCTGTTATCCATCGTGTAAGTGTCTTACTGACTCCATAGTCAAGGAGTAGTTCCATGAGAAGCGAGAACTGGATTTTGTTGTATGCATCTTCCAGATCTGTTGCAACAGCTAGTGTTTCTTCCTTCGTACACTTCATAGGCAAACGCGGCCGCATTTTCCCATGTACTTTTACCTGTTCTGTAGCCTCCTTGATTTGATGGGAGGATTTGTCGACTTTCAAGATCTCTTGCGAGTTTTCATGCCATGATTCGTTCCATGAGCTTTCCTGATATATTTTGCATAGTGAGTATGCGGTAACCATTTAGCTGCTGATGATCTTTTCCTGGTTTTGGTAAAGCTTACAGGTAGCTGTGTGTCCAGTCTTCTGGGATATAGCCTTTATCAAAACTCTTCTGGTAGAGACTGAAGAGTTTGGCTCTCTCCTCTTCTGAGAGCTGTTTGATATCTGCATACCGTACTTTGTCTGGTCCTGGAGCACTATCCTTAGTGCATCTAGCTATTGCGTCATCCAGTTCAGATACTGTGATTTTATCATCAATTCCAGTCTGAGCTAGGTGTTGGTTTAACTTGGTCAAATATTTCTTCCTTTCATCCAAATTTCTTTGATCACTTTGTTCTGTGAAACGTTTAAGTAGAGCCGACCCTTTCTCTAAATTTGTCTTCAGTTTTGTGATCCCATCAGCATCTAAGATATCTGGGGTTGCGTTTTTTTTCCCTTCCATGCGACTATAAAAGTGCCAGAACTGAGTCAGTGTTGTGTCATAATTAAGTGATAGACAATACTGTTGCCACTTGAGTCTTCTGATTCATGTCTGTTGTCACGAGTTTGTCACGAGGCCTACGACGTTCGACCCACCTAGGGTGGCGGAATTACTTATTTGTTTATTGTCGTTGCTGTTGTCGTGTATCCGTCCCTTAGGGTGGCTTGTGGTGCAGTTGCACCTTGGTGTGGTTCAGCTCAACTTCGGTTTGCTTTCTCTCTCTCTCTCTCTAATTCCACCGCCCGTGCTATTCATCCTGCAAGTTCACGGGTGGCCGGTACCTTTCTCTCGAACTTTCTGTCTATCGGCCTCTCGCCTGTCTTTTTACCTGTCGCACGTGCTTCGTTTCTTTTAGTTTGAAGTATGCTCACTCTGTGACGCAGCATGGCATGTTGGCCGCCATTGCTGAGGGAGGTTAGCTCTTCACTCGAGCGGAAGATGTCTCTGGGGGCGCCTGCTCCAGTCCTGGTTCTTTACCTTATCGTCGAGAGTACAGTCAGTACTTTCAATTCCTGCAGTCGGCCTGTAGGAGAGGGACATCATTTCTTCTGTTTCCGCATCTTCGCCTCTGTCCTCTCGACTGGACAGAGGGTAGAGAGAGTCCTTTGACCCGCCTCTTCGGGGTCACCCACGGGTAGCTGTACCCTTCTTCCTTCCTCCTTCCTTCTTCTTTTTCCTCCTCTCCGACTCTCCTCCCAGCTACGTCCTCCCCCCTCCCGGGGGCTTCACCTGGAGCACGAACTGGATGGTGCCACGTGCTGGTCGAGGCCACGTTCTGGCTGAGACCACGGACGAGATGGTGCCACGCGCTGGTCGAGGCCACGCCTTGGTCGGACCGTGGACTGCTAGGGGAGCCCGCCGTCTCGACTGGCCGGCCTGGGACCCCCCGTCCAGGACCTCCAGTAACATGCTACGTCCCCCCCCCCCCCCCCCCCCCGGGACACGCTCTTCACTGCCCGCTTGGGAGTCGAAGGTGTCGGCTTTGGGCGACTCCCTGCGAGAACCAACCCGGCTCGGAGCACCTAGTGCGACAGGGTGCTCCCTGCGGACTTGACAGGGGCAGGGATGTGGACGCCACTCCGTGGTGTGAGAAAGGGTCAATACTGGAAATATTTCTTTATAATTGTGTTACATGTCATATGTGCTGGAATGCTGTAATTGTGATTGTGTACGTCGTATGGTGAAATATTTATTTATAATCGTGCATGTTGTGGGTGTGGGAGCGCTTGATTGCGATTGTGCATGTTGTGTGCGTTGGAGTGCTTGATCGTGATTGTGCATGTTGTGTGCGTTGGAGTGCTTGATCGTGATTGTGCATGTTGTGTGCGTTGGAGTGCTTTATTGTGATCGTGCATGGTGCGTGTGTTGGAATGTTTATTTTTGCTGGTGTGAATAAATGGGGTGTTGTATCGTAATCTTTATTGTGTGGTCTCTTGCGGAGCGTGTGAGGTCCAGTCACTCCCTTCACTCCCACCTAGACCGATCCTGTCAGGGCAGACCTCCAGGGGTCGGTCGTGACAATTGTGGGGGCTCGTCGGGATGTGAAGGGCTCTGGCTGTCTCTCTCTCGTTTCGCAGAGTACCTGTTTAGTTTTGTCTGTTTTGTAGATGTTTAGTCAGTTTGTCGTGTTTGTTCGTGGTTGGCTGGGTGACTCTAGCGTGAAGGGAGTCTTGTTGTGGCCTGAGGGAACATCCGGCGTGACTCGGGAGTCGAGGTGAGACCAAGGGGAGTCGACCGCGTCCAGACCTCCTTCCGCCGGGTACCTCACGCAGGTACGGCCGTAAGTCTTGCCCTTCTGTTGCCGCTCAGTCTTCCATTCCTGTGTTGTATTTAGCCAGTTCTTTGTTTTTTTTTCTCTCTACCAGGTTGTTGAGTACAGGGGGTTGTATCGGACGCTGGTGTTTTTTTTTTCCTCTCTCCGGATCCCGTCTGCTAGGTTTTTTTTTTTTTTTTTTTTTTTCCGGCCAGCCCCACCGCACTGTTGCTCGTGCTGTAGAGCGCGGTGTTTGCCAGAGTGGGGGCAGCCGGACATAGTTTTTTTTTTTTTTTTTTTTTTCGGTGAGCCCCACCGCACTGTTGCTCGTGCTGTAGAGCGCGGTGTTGCCAGAGTGGGAGCAGCCGGAACTTGTCCGCACACACGCACACACACACATACACACATATACACACGCCCCTAAAATATTTGTTTTTTTTTCTCTAGTGGAATTGTTTTTCCCCTGTATTTGGAAAACTGTAGGATATTGTTGTCATGGCGACGTCCGGCGCTGGTGGTTATGGCGACGCGGGCGTCGAAGAAGAAGGGTATTCAAAATGTTACTGTAGTCCCTACTATTAGTACCAGTACTTCGACTACGGTAACTTCTACCTATTCCAGTGCTGTAGCAGGTAGCCCAGTGAGTACTTTTACTACCTCTTCGCTGGGGGGTCTCCCTGTCGAGACCCCGACTGGCACTTCCGCTCGGAAGCGTCAGAGTATAGCGAAGCAACTGTGGGCTTCTGTTGAGTCGCAGAGACCGAAACCTTCTCCTCTCCAGGCTTCCCCTCGTAAGGGGCATGCCCCAGAAGACTTTCCTTATGGGAAAGTCGAGACCCAAGGGACGGGTCAGACGGATCATCCTCCGGGTCGGGAGTGGTGAACCCCGCTCAGGATATCACCTCTGTCCTTCTGTTTCTGGAGCGGCAGCGTAGTGAAGAGGCTGCTAGCAGGAAGCTCTTCGTAGGGAGGAGGCAAAGCTCCGTCGGGAAGAGTTGGATCAGCGTAGAGAGGAGGCTGCTAGACAGGAGGCTCAGCGTAGGAGGAGGCTGCCCTCCGTCGGAAGAGTTGGATCAACGTAGAGAGGGAGGCTGCCAGACAGGAGGCTCTACGCAGGGAAGAGATGGAACAACTTCTTTCGCAGGCTCCCGCTTCTGTAAACCAGGGGGTTAATCACCAGGCAGGTGATAGAGTTAGAGGCCCAAAGTTAAAGCTTCCAGAGTTCAGACCTAGTGAGGACATTGATATGTTCTTAGAGCATTTCGACAAGGTTGCTTGTTCATACCATTGTCTGAGGAACAAAAGGCTATGCACCTTTTTTCTGGATTATCTGGTGCTGCAAGGGAGTGTGTGCTCACTCTAAATGAAGGCGCGTCTTATGCAGATATGCGGTTGGCTCTGCGTAAGCGTTTCCACCTTACCCAGAGACGTACAGGAGGAAGTTCAGGTCCATGAAGAAGATAATGATGAGACCTTCGTGCAGTTTGGTGATAGGCTGCGCAAAACGCTAGGGTACTGGCGTCAGTTAGCTAAGTTGGAGCTGGAGGATTTGATCCTCATTGAACAGCTCACCAACACTGTGTCCCCAGAGTTGAGGATCCGGATAGGCGAGACAGCACCTCAGGATTTCGCGGCTGCGATTCACACCGCTGAGGTGTTTGCTGAAGCTCGCAGGGCTTATGGGCATCGCCCAGATACGGAGAGGAAGCCCTCCACAGGATTTAATAGCAATAAGGTGCCGACAACTGCTAGCGGGTCGAATAAGGCAGGCAGTCCATCGGGGACCTCAGCACCTCGATTTTGTTTTCTTTGTGGTCGTCCTGGCCACATCAGGAAAGATTGCCCTAGAGCCGCTGGTAGTCATGGGGCTAGTCCTTTCCAGCATCCTCGTGCCTCGGCTAACGTGGGTTCCATCCCAGCTTCTGGTGATTCAGAGTGCCCAGTGTTTCTCTCTGTTGTTGGTTCCTCCTTGGTCGACACCATCAGGGATTCGGGAGCATCACGATCTTTGTGGATAAGAATTTGGTTTCCCCTGAGGCCCGGCGGGGCGCTAGTTACGATGTGTGCGGGTTGGAGGCTGGTTTTACCTCCACCCGTCCTTCTGTACTTATTCCTATCTCCACCCCCTACTTCTGTGGCGAAGTATGGGCCATCGCGTGTGGAGCGACCTCTGTATTCCCTTATCGTAGGGAATACGATCACCTTCGCAGACGGACGCAGTCAGTCCGTGTCTACGGATTTGCCCGTACAGGCGTGTGTGGGAGTCACCACACGCGCCAAAGCTAAGAAGCAGGCACAGGAATTGCGTCCCGTTCTTCAGCCGATCTCTAACGAGGTTCTGGCAAGGGCCGATCCTGCTAGCATTATCCGTCTTCAGGCCAGGGACTTGGATGTCCAACGCCTACGAGAACTTGTGGATCGTCCCGCTCAGTCGGCCCGACACGCCAAGGTGAGCTTCAAGCTCCACAAGGGGATCCTCTTTAGGGTTTTCACTCAGGCAGATCGTGTGGCCAAACAGCTTGTTGTTCCCCAAAGCTTGAGAGAGTCTGTTCTCCGGCAGGCCCACGATTCCCCCATGGCAGGTCATATGGGCTCCAACGCGACTCTCGAGCGAGTAAGACAAGACTTCTTTTGGCCAGGGATGAACTCACAGGTTAGGCAGTACTGCCGCAGTTGCGATACCTGCCAACGGACAACGCCTAAGGGGCGCTTGAAGCGTGTTCCCTAGGGTCAGTGCCACTGGTTGGGGAGGCATTCAGCAAGGTTGGGGTTGACCTGGTGGGACCCATTAATCCTCCATCCGGTCGCGGTCACCGCTACACTTCGGTAGTGGTAGAATCTGCGAGTCGATACCCAGAGGCTGTCCCGCTTAGGACTATCGATGCCCCTACTGTTGCTGAATCTCTCAGGCAGATTTGGACGCGCACTGGCGTGCCCAAGAAGAAGTACGGCCGGAAGTTTGTACTGGAGAGCGATCATCATCCTCTCCAGTGCTTGGACCGGATCCGGCCAGTCAGTCGTCGACTCATGGGTTGGGCAGTGGAGCTGCAGAGTCATGCGTTCACTTTCCGTCATATCAAGGGTTCCTGTAATACGGATGCTGACTATCTTAGCCGAGCTCCGTAGTTAGCATATTGGAAAATCAGTCAGAGGGACACCTCCCCTCAACCAGGGTTATATCCCCTTTTGGTCTCTGTATCAGGTGTAGTGACAGTTGTCACTTCAGTGAGGTTAACGGTAATGAATCACCAATGGTTCGGATTGTCACTTTCATGGTTGGAAGGTTTGCTTAGTTGTTTGATAAATGTAGTATTATGTATTTCCCCGTGTGATTCTATCGTGAATGTTTGTATTGGATTCATCGTACTCTGTCGATCACAGAGAGTTGGGTTCGGTCCCATTGTTGTGAAGTTGCACATGCGACAAGGTTCAAAGGAGCACTGTATCTCAGAGAAACAGATGCTTTTAGAAGGGGGGTTTGTCACGAGTTTGTCACGAGGCTACGACGTTCGACCCACCTAGGGTGGCGGAATTACTTATTTGTTTATTGTCGTTGCTGTTGTCGTGTATCCGTCCCTTAGGGTGGCTTGTGGTGCAGTTGCACCTTGGTGTGGTTCAGCTCAACTTCGGTTTGCTTTCTCTCTCTCTCTCTCTAATTCCACCGCCCGTGCTATTCATCCTGCAAGTTCACGGGTGGCGGTACCTTTCTCTCGAACTTTCTGTCTATCGGCCTCTCGCCTGTCTTTTTACCTGTCGCACGTGCTTCGTTTCTTTTAGTTTGAAGTATGCTCACTCTGTGACGCAGCATGGCATGTTGGCCGCCATTGCTGAGGGAGGTTAGCTCTTCACTCGAGCGGAAGATGTCTCTGGGGGCGCCTGCTCCAGTCCTGGTTCTTTACCTTATCGTCGAGAGTACAGTCAGTACTTTCAATTCCTGCAGTCGGCCTGTAGGAGAGGGACATCATTTCTTCTGTTTCCGCATCTTCGCCTCTGTCCTCTCGACTGGACAGAGGGTAGAGAGAGTCCTTTGACCCGCCTCTTCGGGGTCACCCACGGGTAGCTGTACCCTTCTTCCTTCCTCCTTCCTTCTTCTTTTCCTCCTCTCCGACTCTCCTCCCAGCTACGTCCTCCCCCCTCCCGGGGGCTTCACCTGGAGCACGAACTGGATGGTGCCACGTGCTGGTCGAGGCCACGTTCTGGCTGAGACCACGGACGAGATGGTGCCACGCGCTGGTCGAGGCCACGCCTTGGTCGGGACCGTGGACTGCTAGGGGAGCCCGCCGTCTCGACTGGCCGGCCTGGACCCCCGTCCAGGACCTCCAGTAACAGCTACGTCCCCCCCCCCCCCCCCCCCCCCCCCCCCCGGGACACGCTCTTCACTGCCCGCTTGGGAGTCGAAGGTGTCGGCTTTGGGCGACTCCCTGCGAGAACCAACCCGGCTCGGAGCACCTAGTGCGACAGGGTGCTCCCTGCGGACTTGACAGGGGCAGGGATGTGGACGCACTCCGTGGTGTGAGAAAGGGTCAATACTGGAAATATTTCTTTATAATTGTGTACATGTCATATGTGCTGGAATGCTGTAATTGTGATTGTGTACGTCGTATGGTGAAATATTTATTTATAATCGTGCATGTTGTGGGTGTGGGAGCGCTTGATTGCGATTGTGCATGTTGTGTGCGTTGGAGTGCTTGATCGTGATTGTGCATGTTGTGTGCGTTGGAGTGCTTGATCGTGATTGTGCATGTTGTGTGCGTTGGAGTGCTTTATTGTGATCGTGCATGGTGCGTGTGTTGGAATGTTTATTTTGCTGGTGTGAATAAATGGGGTGTTGTATCGTAATCTTTATTGTGTGGTCTCTTGCGGAGCGTGTGAGGTCAGTCACTCCCTTCACTCCCACCTAGACCGATCCTGTCAGGGCAGACCTCCAGGGGTCGGTCGTGACATCTGTTTTAATAGCTAGATCAGGGCAGGGTTTTCTTCTTTCTCGCTGCCAAATTCTTAGAGACTTGCGTTTCTCTTTCCAGGCTGTTTCTGTGTCTATATTCCACCAAAGGGGTTGAACGATTTGTTTGGTTGTAGCATTGTTTCTTTTGCATCCTCTACTCCTTAACGTTCCTGTGATATCCCCTTCATTGTTGTTGTATTGAAAAGGGTCCTTTTGTTTCGTTTGCGTAACTTTTGATGGTTTCTGAAAACTGAACACAACAGGGAAATGGTCACTTCCATGATGAAGAAGTGCTTCCGCACTCATACCTGCCGTGAATTTTAGTCCAGTGAGTGCAAAGTCAATGACACTGTCAGTGTCACCCTGCCTCCGTGTATGTGTTGGGGATGATGATGTCAGTGCACTAAGAAGTACTTCATCCAGCATAGCTTCCAGTGCCATTCCTTGAGGATTGGTACCATGTTGATCCCACAATTTTGAGCGTGCATTAAGATCTCCACATAGTATAACAGAGTCTCCAAATTCAGATTCTATTTCCTCCAGAAAGATCCAATCCATTTTTGATGTGTGGGTACCTGGATGTATGTATGCATTGATGAGTACAAGGCTTTTCTGATTACCATCCGGTCTTTTTAGCCTCACACCCATTAGCCCACGTGTGCTGGTACACCATTTTTCCCAAGTCTATCCTGGACAGTTTGTTTTTCAAGTTGTTTTTTTTTATTATTATCATAGCTAGTCCTCGTCCATCATGCTTTTGAAATATTATGAAGTCATCAAATTGTAATGGTCTGTGGGCGGCACTTCTAGTTTCTTGTACACACAGAACATCAAAGTCATATGTTAGTTTTTCAATTGTTGAGATCTTCTTTCTGGCACTGCAGCAGTTCCAAGTACAAATCCTGAAATATTTCTTGGATAGTCTTTTAGTTTTTTGTTATGCTCCTACCTACTTTTCTTCTTCTCCCACCTCTTTTACTACGCTGACTATTGTTTTGAGGGGATCCAGTTTTAAGTCCCAAAGCCTGCACCCGAAGATCCTCAAAGTGCAAACGAGACAAAGTATTTTGAGAACCCATAAGAAGGTATTCTAAGTGTTGAGGGGTCATAAGCGGTCGCCCTGATAGAGCCTCGTATAAGGGAAGGGCAATGGATGTCCATATATGTAGGGAACGCCTGCACACATGAAGTCCGTCAGCCTGGTGTCGCCCTAGGGCCAGACTGCATACGGTTCAAGACTGTTTAAACCCAACAGCCATTCACCCCCTCGATAGGGCCAGACTGCATACGGTTCGAGACTGTTTAACCCAACAGCCACTCATCCCCCTCGGTAAGGCCAGACTGCATACGGTTCGAGACTGTTTAACCCAACAGCCACTCACCCCCCTCGGTAGGGCCAGACTGCATACGGTTCGAGACTGTTTAACCCAACAGCCACTCATCCCCCTCGGTACTGTATGAAGCCTTGGGACTGGTGGAGGTCGACTCCAAGATACAAACAAACAACAACAACAAAAAAAGGTCACAGCAAGGAAGGGGGTGGGGGGGGGGGGGGGGGGGGGGGGGGGGCGGAAGCTGAGAACATGATAGTGAAAAGTGTGCCACTTTAAGTTGTTGTCTGTGTTTGCTTCTCTTTTCTTTCGCTCGCACGGGGAGCTTAGAGATGATTTTTTAAACTATAAGTGAGACAAACTGGCCAAATAAAAACAAGGAGCTTTGAGATGATGTTGGTCTAAGCTATCTGTGTGAAAAACCGGGTAGGCTAAACAAAGACAGCGAACATGCCAAAAATTAAAATTACATACTTACAGAGCTTATATACATGCATATGTCACCACTGAATACTACTCTGACACGCAAAGAGGAGAGAGAGGGTGAGAAAGTGAGAAAGAAGGAGGGGGGATGGGGGGCGGGAGGAGAAAAGAGTCGAGGAAAGATGGATGAAGCAGGAAGCCAGGAGATGCTACTCCAGAGCATGGAAGACGAGCTCAACACTAGTCCTAGCAATAGTACATAAAACATCCAACGACTCACCTCCTGAACAGAGGGACATCCGGAGTCATGAACCGGGTGTGGCCCAACCCCCTAGAGTGTCAGGAGATAAGGGCCGAAACACTTGCTTGAAGGGGGCTTCTCTTCTGAGGACTCTCTGCTGCCACGCTCTCCACGAGTTTCTTTCTACTATGGTATGGAATGGTAAATTAACAGAAAAGTGACACCCAGTTAGCTGAAAAACAGTAATTCATAACGATGACAGTTTAGTGAAACGTCACATTTTGCTGACGAAAAACGGGGGTCAATGAAAAGTAACATATTGTGAGCCAAAAGAATGGGGACACAGTGCTGAAGTAATGATAGTTCAGTAAAAAAAAATGTGACATACTGTGAGCCAAAAGAAACACAGTGCTGTCATACAGATGATAGTTCAGTGAAAAAGGGGATGCTGTGAGCCAAAGAAAATGGCAACAAAGTGCTGTCTTTCAGTGAAAAGGGGCATACTGTGAGCCAAAAGAATGGGACACAGTGCTGTCATACAGATAATGATAGTTCAGTGAAAAGAGATATACTGTGAGCCCAAGAATGGGAACATAGTGCTGTCATGCAGATGATAGTTCAGTGAAAAAAGGGCATCGTGTAAGCCAAAGAATGGCAACAAAGTGTTGTCATACAGATGATAGTTCAATGAAAAAGGGCATCGTGTAAGCCCAAGAATGGCAACAAAGTGCTATCATACAGATGATAGTTCAGTGAAAAAGGGCATCGTGTAAGCCCAAGAATGGCAACAAAGTGCTGTCATACAGATGACAGTTCAGTGAAAAAGGGCATCGTGTAAGCCCAAGAATGGCAACAAAGTGTTGTCATATAGATGATAGTTCAGTGAAAAAGGGCATCGTGTAAGCCCAAGAATGGCAACATAGTGCTGTCATATAGATGATAGTTCAGTGAAAAAGGGCATCGTGTAAGCCCAAGAATGGCAACAAAGTGCTGTCATACAGATGATAGTTAAGTGAAAAAGGGCATCGTGTAAGCAAGAATGGCAACAAAGTGCTGTCATACAGATGATAGTTCAGTGAAAAAGGGCATCGTGTAAGCCCAAGAATGGCAACATAGTGCTGTCATACAGATGATAGTTCAGTGAAAAAGGGCATCGTGTAAGCCCAAGAATGGCAACAAAGTGCTGTCATACAGATGATAGTTCAGTGAAAAAGGGCATCGTGTAAGCCCAAGAATGGCAACAAAGTGCTGTCATGCAGATGATAGTTCAGTGAAAAAGGGCATCGTGTAAGCCCAAGAATGGCAACAAAGTGCTGTCATACAGATGATAGTTCAGTGAAAAAGGGCATCGTGTAAGCCCAAGAATGGCAACATAGTGCTGTCATACAGATGATAGTTCAGTGAAAAAGGGCATCGTGTAAGCCCAAGAATGGCAACAAAGTGCTGTCATACAGATGATAGTTCAGTGAAAAAGGGCATCGTGTAAGCCCAAGAATGGCAACAAAGTGCTGTCATGCAGATGACAGTTCAGTGAAAAAGGGCATCGTGTAAGCCCAAGAATGGCAACAAAGTGCTGTCATACAGATGATAGTTCAGTGAAAAAGGGCATCGTGTAAGCCCAAGAATGGCAACATAGTGCTGTCATACAGATGATAGTTCAGTGAAAACGGGCATCGTGTAAGCCCAAGAATGGCAACAAAGTGCTGTCATACAGATGATAGTTCAGTGAAAAAGGGCATCGTGTAAGCCCAAGAATGGCAACAAAGTGGTGTCATACAGATGATAGTTCAGTGAAAAAGGGCATCGTGTAAGCTCAAGAATGGCAACAAAGTGTTGTCATACAGATGATAGTTCAATGAAAAAGGGCATCGTGTAAGCTCAAGAATGGCAACATAGTGCTGTCATATAGATGATAGTTCAGTGGAAAAGGCGATCCTATAACGAAGGAAGGAACAGCAATGGCTGAAATCGACAAAAACAACCACTCAATCTTCGCCTGTTCGACGACAGTTGTTTCACTGCGGTTCCACATCGCCGTCAGTTTTGAAATTCACTATCTCCCTACTGATATAACGTATTGCTATCTGAACCAGTTTTCGTCGTATTTTTCCCGAAAGGAAAAAAAAAACCACGCAATTTCAACCGTAGCTTGGCGTGCTGTCCTTTCTACAATGAAGCGCCACCATTTGTCAGCATTTGTCTCTTTAACTTGAATTAACAAGACGCTCCCAGCCCCTGGATAACCTCACTACAGTGTGATGCAGAAAGACTCAACCTGTGAAAGGGTTAACCTGTGATGATCCGAATGTGTGGAGCCAGGCTATAGACTTAACCTGTGAAAGGGTTAACCTGTGATGCTCAGAATGTGTGGAGCCAGGCTATAGACTTAACCTGTGAAAGGGTTAACCTGTGATGCCCAGAATGTGTGGAGCCAGGCCATAGACTTAACTTGTGAAAGGGTTAATCTGTGATGCTCAGAATGTGTGGATCGAAGACATGTGTTTAAAGAAAGAGCCGGTTCAGATGTACTGTCTCATTGTACAGCCAATGACTAGTACTTTTCACGTGTGCAGAAAATAGCAATGTGGATACTTATCGTGGACGCAGGAACCATTTTCTCCGCGTTTAGAACACTTTACGCTATATTTTACGCAGAATTTACCTTCTTTGAAACTTGCCCCATCACCCTGGTCCAGGTGAAAGCGAGTTTTGGCTTCAAAATTTTGTGTCAGTTTTGTTTTGTTGAAGACTACATTTCATATTTGTTTAGTATGTCAGCTACATTCTTTTAGTCACAAGAACTGACTGGAGGACACCATAATGTCGAAGTTGAAAATAGTTGGCTAGAATAAACATTTTTGCAAAAGAGATGTCTTCCTCAGCAGAAGTAAGTCTCCGTAAGCTAAGGAGTAGAAGGTGACTTCGGGACGCTGATTGCTACAGTTAAAACATATTTATATGACCAGGCGGGTTTTTGACATTTCTTCGACATTCTCATAATTTAAGGTATTAGGGCCAGCATTTATGACCTTTTCTATGTTGCATGTTCTGAGTCATCCAGTGAGCCCTTCATGTGAAGCTGGCTGTGCCAATTAATATCGCAGTTCTGTGAGGAATTATCGTACAGTGTTTTTTTTGTTTTATGTGAGTGGCGTGACTAATCGGCGCAGATGTGGAGAACAGCCTGCACTAGAGAATATCTGTACTAAGTAAAAAACGCACTTTCTCCTTCACCTTCGACTGTATGAGAGAATTTTACATAGTGCAACACGCTTTGATCGCGAGATGAAAACCAGGATTGTCTGATCAGTTCGTTTTTCTGTCGTCCAGTTCTTTTTATGAGGGTCCAAAACGTCGGATCGTGGATGGAAACATGTAAATACTAAACAGAGCAACTATAAACAAAATACTGAAAATGTAAACGCACAACCATGCATTTTACAATACTCACACACACACACACACACACACACACACACACACACACACACACACACACACATCGAAGTTCGTAAGCTCCATATCTTAATGTGATAAGACAGCGCATGGTATTAATAGGCAGTTTCGAAGGTCCATGGAGTAAAGTCTGTACAGATGAACTGCTCTCTGGCTTGGTCATCATGTACTTGTGATCGTTATGGCATCCAGACCGAGCAGAGAAAGAAAGTAGGTTAATAAAACCAAACAAAGAACCTGACGAAAAACTCCAGACTTCGCTAGTGCCGTGACTCTGTCCCAAAGCTAAACTTCATGCATGCTTCAAAGGGTACTGTTCTCCAGTCTGACAGTCAGACGATTAGCTACAACAAAACAACGTGTGTCGATGTTAGGAACTTCCACGGGAAAAAGACAAATAACAATAACAATAAACAAAGACCAGAACAAGCAACTTCACTGAAAGAGGAGACAAACTCCCGGTTTTTTCCCAGTTTTCTGACATGATTCAAATGGATGAAAAGAGTTTCACTGCTTAAATCCATGTCTTTTCATTGTATAGTTTTCTCATCAAGTGGTGGTGGTGGGGGGGTGGGGGGTGGGGGGGGGGGGTAGAGAAAACGAAAGGGGTATCTTGTCGCGAAGACAAACGACAGAGTGGCGAGCAGTCTCCAAAGGTTTCTAATCAAATAAAGCACTCCCGAGCGTTCCCCTAAAAACAGCCCCGAGAGAACCGGAGAGCTCGGTTCGGCCAGTCCTGTGACCGATGACTTTTCTTTGCGGTCGATTCGCTGCGGAAAATCTGTGGCTTCGGGTTACCTCCCCTGGCGTGCGCGCATTGTCAAACGGGTGAGTAGGGGGCTGGGTTTGATGGAGGAAGGTGACAGGGCTGGGCTGGGGGGGGGGGGGAAGGGGTAGGGGTTGATGAGATAGAAGGAGGGGGAAGGAGAGGAAAGGGAAGAGAATGTCAGCCGGCTCTGTGTCATTGTGAACCGCCCTTACCTCCTGTTGTTACCCTTTCTGGGGCCGCAGCCCCCATGATGTGCGCTTTCTTGAGCATCTATGGATTATTCAGCGGCGCTGCCCGTGTGATATTTGCCTGGGTGGATCAGACGGCACGCGTACAGGCACGTGCACCCAGCTGCCAGACTCCGCCCTCGTCGCCCTCCCACTCCTCCACATTTGTGTCTTTTCATCCCCCCTCTCTATCTTTAAATCCGCCCCCCCCCCCCCCTTACCCCACTCCCCTTTTTTCACGTATAAATTTGTGCTCAATCAGTCAAGCTCCAACAAACCAAAGAAAATTCTCTTTATCTCTGCCTCTTCTTTGTCTGTCACTCCCCCCCCCTCTCTCTCCCTCCCCCTCTCTCTCTCGCCCTCTGTTTGTCTGTCTGTTTGTCTGTCTGACTGTCTGTCTGTCTCTCTCTCTTTTATAACAGATTGGATAAACAGGCTATGCTTGTGTATTTTGTTCAAAGTGAGCGGTATATTGCCAACTTTTTTTTTTTTTTTTTTTTTTTTGGGGGGGGGGGGGGGGGGGGGAGTAGGACGGTGTTTATAAATATTTGGTTTGTTTTCAGTGATGCTGCAGTTTGTTTCATAATGTAAAACAACACAGTACAATATAATACATTATAGTACAATAAAAGAAGACAATATATAGATTTTTTTTTAATACTGAATATGTGGGGTAGCTACTTAAGTGGTATGAATGATGTGCTGAAAGCGGCTCACGAACAGAGAAAATGGGATAGTGGTGGATGTGGCGGATCGATTCGAATCCCACTCTCATGAGATGGTCCCAAAGACGAAGACAGCAGATATCACGCTCTGGGACTTATCCCCCTTTCTACCCGCGTGACATCCGAGGTGGTGCAATCAATCAGACAGCAATGCAAAGCAGACATTTTGAATGTGTCGACCAGAATGGAATCATGGAGCCAATGGCATTTTTGGTTATTTGACAGTTTTTATTGTTGTTACTGTTAGCATACATTGCAAGCTGCAAGCTTTCTGGATCGGTCAATCGGTCAGGAAAGGCCTAGGTCAGATACGGAGCAAAGACTTGGAATTTTAGCTCGTTTGCTTGTTTGTTGTTTTATTCAACCAAAGTACTACAGAATACCCAGAGCAAAGTACTACAGAATACCCAGAGCAAAGTACTACAGAATACCCAGAACAAAGTACTACAGAATACCCAGAACAAAGTACTACAGAATACCCAGAACAAAGTACTACAGAATACCCAGAACAAAGTACTACAGAATACCCAGAACAAAGTACTACAGAATACCCAGAACAAAGTACTACAGAATACCCAGAACAAAGTACTACAGAATACCCAGAACAAAGTACTACAGAATACCCAGAACAAAGTACTACAGAATACCCAGAGCAAAACAAAGAGACCAGTTGCACTCTCATCTAAAAAACAAAGAGACCAGTTGCACTCTCATCTAAAAAACAAAGAGACCAGTTGCACTCTCATCTAAAAAACAAAGAGACCAGTTGCACTCTCATCTAAAAAACAAAGAGACCAGTTGCACTCTCATCTAAAAAACAAAGAGACCAGTTGCACTCTCATCTAAAAAACAGAGAGACCAGTTGCACTCTCATCTAAACTTGTGCTATTTTGCTACTGTGTTTCTCCACGTTTGACAAACCATTGGGTCAATGTGTAGGTCAGACATCTGTTTAATCACATCCGTGAATCTCTCTTCCCCCTTCTTTCGGTATTCATTTACTCGTCTATCTATCGATCAATGTTTCTATCTATCTATATGTGTGTCCATCTACCCATCCATTATCTATCTATCTCTACTCGTTTATTTGTTCATTCATTTGTTTACCTGAAAGTTTAGCGTATTGTCTCCCCGTGGCTGAAAAGATGCGGTGTAGCGTGTATAGATCAGTCTGCACACAACAACGCCTTCTCGATGATGCTCAAACTTTTGTGGTTTTGTCTCATGTCTTCTCGCGAAATAAATATTTATTGCATCCGATTTCCATTTATCTTGTTTTTTTTTTAAATTTCGCTTCGTGTTTATTGTAGCATCTTTTTGAGTATTTTTCTTCGCTTCGTATGTCTTCGGCAGAACTTTTCTTATTTCAGTTTATTTAGCAAAATAGATTACATTGCAGGCAGCTGTTTAGTGGATTTTTAAGATGCTCTAAACAAAAGGAACAATACTGTGTTCGAATCGAGGTACATTCAAAGCGAGCTGTATTAATCTTCCTTGTCATCACCGCTTTTTGTGTCTTTGTATTCAGTGTTCCATCATACAAAGAAGCGGATTCATTTATATTGAAAAGTATACTCTCTCTCTCTCTCTCTCTCTCTCTCTCTCTCTCTCTCTCTCTCTCTCTCTCTCTCTCTCTCTCAAGGAAGAGGAGTCATTTATTTTTAAAAGCATACTCTGTGTGTGTGTGTGTGTGTGCGTGTGTGTTTTGTGTGTGGTGTGTGTGTGTGTGTGTGTGTTTGTGTGTGTGTGTGTGTGTGCGCGCGCGCGCGCGGGGCGTGCGCGTAGCAGATAAATAGTGGGGGGAAAATAAATTAATGCGAAGTGAACAATTCCTCCGTCATTTTGACAAGCTGGAAAACTTTTAATTTTAAAAGAAAAAAATGGAGGATGGAAAGGGAGCCGCGTGGGTTGGGTTGAAGAGAGGGTGTTTTAGGTTAGTATTATAAAGGTATACACTTTTTATAAAAACTTCAATCTCTAATTCCTGTTTTTGTTGTTTGTTGTTTTGTTGTTGTTGATTTGTTTTATATTAATACAAGATGATGTTTTCTTTTTTGATTTTTTTTATATTAAATACAATGTGTTTTCTTTCATACCAAACGATGTTTTAAAACGTTTTCTACTCCTTTGTTCTCATAATTCGATTCAGTTTGAACCTTCCCGAGTTAAGGGAGTTTGCAGACAATGACATCCTTTTATGATTAGTAACATTATTTTATGCTAATGGTAAAGAGGTTTATCTGCCGGAGCGGACGCGCAAGTTCGAAAAACTCATGGGGTCGGTTTTTTCCAGCTGGATATTCTCGTCATAGCCAGTAGTATAAAAGAAGTATTTGATTCGGGATCAGGGAAAGTTGGAGCACCCGCAGGAGAGGGTAGGCCCCGCCTTCCGTAATGCCGTGCACATGCCATGGTGCACCTCGCCTCGGAAAATTCATTGCCTCCGAGCCTGATACTTCGGGACTGTAACTTTTTAAATTTTTTTTAATGAATTTGCCCGCTCTCCCCATTCACCAAATGAAGCGCGCGCGCGCGGGGCTCTCTCTCTCTCTCTCTCTCTTCTCTCCTCTCTCTCTCTCTCTCTCTCTCTTCTCTCTCGCGCGCGCGCGCACACCACACCCACACACACACACACACACACCACACACACCACCACACTCACACCACACACCACACACACACACACACACTTTACACTACTCACACACACACCACCACACACAACACACACACACACACACCACACACACATGGGCGCGCGCGCATGCGCACGCAATCATTCACAGGTATTCATGTACATAGGGCCATACATACACACAATGAGCATAAGCAAGACCCACACACACACACACAAAACACACCACACACACACACACACACACACACACACTATCACACACACCTCACATATACTCACACACACACACACCACACATACTCCCACACACACTCACACTCATACTCACACACACACACACAACACACACACACACACACACACACACACACACACACACACATACTCACACACACTCACACTCATACTCACACACACACACACACACCACACACACACACACACACACCACACACACAACACACGCACGCGCACGGCACGCATGCACACCAAATACACGTACACTAGATATATTTCCCATTTCTCCCCCTTTTCTCATACCGTAGTTATTTTTTAACATCCGTCCACCCGTCATAAAAATCTCTCTCTCTTTCTGTGTGTGTGTGTGTGTGTGTGTGTGTGTGTGTTGTGTGTGTGTGTGTGTGTGTGTGTATGTGTGTGTGCCTTTCTGTCTTTTTCTATGTCTGTCTCTGTTTCTTTTCTATCGCCGTCTCTGTCTGTCTGTCTGTCTGCCTGTCTCTCTCTGTCTCTCTGTCTCTCTCATTAACGCTGTCTCTTTACTGTCTTAAAAGATAAATGGCGAAGCTGGGGCGGTTGATCGGCTTGTTTCGTTTCGCCTTTTCAGTTTATGTCTGTCCTGAACTTCGGTGAACAGACAAAGGATTTCCCATCACAGTGATTTATTGCGGGACTTGAACATAGGGATCTGTTTTTTTTTTCTTTCTTTGGTGTCTGTGTGTGTGTTGTGTGTGGTGTGCGTGTTTTGGTGTGTGTGTGTGGTGTGTGTGTGTGTGTGTGTGGGGTTTTGTGTGCGTGCGTGCGTGCGTGCGTGCGTGCGCGCGTGCGTGTATATATATTATATATATATATATATATATATATAATATATATATATATATATTATATATATATGTGTGTGTGTGTGTGTGTGTGTGTGTGTGTGTGTGTGTGTGTGTGTGTGTTACACGTGTTTCATAGTAGACATCATTCTGTTAAATCATATGATACTCTGGGACTGAAAGGGCTGGAGGGTGGAGGTAGTCTGGGCGAGGAGAGAGGAGAGAGAGAGAGAGAAAAGGAGGAGAGAGAGAGAGAGAGAAGACAGAGAAAAGAGACGAAAAGGAGAGGGGGGGGGGGGGGGGCCCGGGGTTGGACAAGGGTTTTAGGGTTGCCAATGAGGGTAGGTCGTACGTGTAATTCAACAGAAATGTTTATGAATATTGCAGGAATTGTATATTGATTCAAAGGTAAATTACTGCATTGCTTTATTGTATGTTTGCATCAATGTTGTATGTTTGATTTGTGCCATATAATGTTGACTTTGGGTTTTTTTTTTATGTGCAGTTGACTTTGGGGACTTTTTCATATGTGCTGTTTGGGTTTGTTTATGATACTTTTTTTCAATTTAAGATATAAAATGGTTGCAGTTACAAACATTTTCGTTTTGAAGAAGAGATGGTTAGAGGCGGGTTTTGTGCAACATTTTCCCTTAGTTTCTCACAGTGGGAATTGAAAACGAAAACATCACGCCAACAATGTTTTTTTGACACGCGTTTTTTTGGTCATGGTTGTTTCTGTACTTTTTCCCTTTTTTCTTTCTTTCTTTCTTTCTTTTTTTCTTTCTTTTTCCTTTTTTTCTTTTTTTCTTCCTTCCTTCCTTTCTTTTATCTCCCTTTCTTTCTTTTTCTTTTTACAACTATCTTAGCAGGTCCGAAGCACACCCATTGAGGAGAAAGGAGACCGGAAAGGCGCGCTGTCCCCCCACAGTAGCAGCGCCTCTACTTCCCTACGATCGACAACCCTGAACAGAAAGTCAGTTTTATGGACAGGGCCAGGCTATTCCTCCACTAAAACACCCAGGCAAGCTCTTAACAGCATTAATTTTTACTATAGTCTGGGCCCACTTCTTCTCTCTCTCTCTCTCTCTCTCTCTCTCTCTCTCTCTCTCTCTCTCTCTCTCTCTCTTCTCTCTCTCCTGTGTAACCCAGGAATTGATTTACCAGTCTTTCTTTCTCAGGTGCAGCTCTTTGGAATGCTGTGCTTAAGTAAACGAAATAAAAAAGAAAGAAAAATTTGGCGTACTTTTAGTAGGACATCTAAAACCTGTTTGTTCAATTTTTTTTTTTTTTAATAACCTTTGACAAAGTTTTCTAGATCTCCTGTTAACAAACAACACAATGGTGTGAAAACAGGATCCTTTTGTTTTGCTGTAAGTCCACACGACCAGAGATAATTTGTTTGCGGGTTATTTTTGTTGTGATGTGCATTTTTGTCACTACACATGTCACAATCGCTGTATGCTATCAGCCACTTGTTAAGTAAAGCCAGACAAATAACGCTTGCAGTTTACATAGAGCATGAAGAAAAAAAAAAGTGATGGAGCCTAGCACTCAAAGTGATAAACGCACGACACTGGAGTCCCAACAAACGCAAAAGAAAAAAGAACATGTTTAGTCTCTCCCCAAAAAAAGATAAACAGAGATGTTCACGTTCTTAAGAGACAGGACTTAAAGGTGGATGTTGGGAAACCAAAAAAAAGAGCATTTCATACAGACAGACAAACTGAGACGAGAGGAGAGAGAGAGAGAAGAGAGAGAGAGAGAGGGAGGGAGAGAGGAAGAGAGAAAAGAGAGAGAGAGAGAGGTGATGGAGGATAAGAAGATGATGGGAGGGGGGCGCTCCCACTGAACGTTTTTTTTTAATAGCGAAAAAAACGAGTTGGAAAAAAAATCATTCGAATATCATTTTGACACCATGTTTTTACTTCTACGTTTTCTCGCGTGTGTGTTTTCAAGTTTGTATTTAATTATGAAATATTACTGAAAAGTGTCTTAATTTAAGCCCCTTATTGAAAGCTGGCACTGATGGGTACATACCCTCACCCTGCTGTAGTAATTTTTTTTTCTATTTCTTTTCTCTCTTTTTACATTTCCAGCAATCCTCAAGCTCCAGTGCTCCATCAGCCCATAGAGACAAAGGTCTCGTGACCCCAAAAGAACGACCGACCGAGACCGGAAGATGGAACGGGGCGGGGAAAGGACGGGAGGGAGGGGCAGGAGGAGGAGGAGGAGGGGGTGGAGGAGGGCGGGGAGGTGGGGGGAGCGGAGGCGGGTGGGCGGAGGAACGGGTGGGGCAGGTGGACCTGTTCGGGGTGCCCATCGTCAGCCCGTGCGTGGGGGGTCAGGAGCGGCTGTGTCTGGCCCCGTTCTCCACCTCGCTGCTTCAGGTCAGGGCACTGTGACATTGTGGTGTGGTGTGGTGTGGGGTGGGGTGGGGTGGGGTGGTGTGTTTGGGGTGGTTGTGGTGCGTTTGGTGTGGTTTTGATGTGTGTTATTTTGTATGTTCGTTCTGTTTCGTTTTCACTCTTCGCCATTTTCTATCCGTTCTTTTGTTGTAGTGTATGTGTGTGTGTGTGTGTGTGTGTGTGTGTGTGTGTGTGTGTGTGTGTGTGTGTGTCTGTGCGCCTTTCTCTCTCTCCTCCCTCCTTCCCACCATCATCTCTCTCAGCATCTTGTTTTGTGCACCTTTTTTCGCATTCCATTGGGACCCTCGACTCTATTCATTTCTTCCTCTGCTGTCTGTATATCTATCTGTCTGTCTGCCTCTCTGTCTCTATCTCTGTGTTTCTGTCTGTCTTTCTGTCTGTATGTATGACTGACTGTCTATCTGTCTGTCTGTCTGTCTGTCTGTCTCTCCCCCCCTCTCTCTCTCTCTCTCTCTCTCTCTCTCTGGTGTGTGTCTTTCATTTTCATAGCTGGTGATAATCAATAAAAGATGTTTTGACCTTTTTCGGGGCTTCTCGGACATAAGCGTAAATGGCAGCGTCAGAAATGACAACATTGTTTAAAAAAACAAAAAGACACGCGTGGATTGTTATAGACAAGAGTGGAGAGCAAAACTGACATTGATCGTTTTGCTTCTTACAATAATGCAAATCCCTGATGCTGCCGGCATGATACTTTTGATTACAATGAGCCAATTTGAATGTGGTCTTACATAAGTCTTTTAGAAAAGAACTCGCATTTTCTGATTCAATTTACAAAATGTGCCTTTAACCTGTAAACAGAAATATCTAGCTGTTACAAATCATACAAATAGCACAACATTCCGCACAAGGCTACAACTAGGAAAATGTTTTGTTGTGAAAAAGGTTGGCTTATACGTAGGCGTATATATTTTGTTCTTTGAAAATAAGAGACTTTCTTTCAAGTGATTTATAGTACAATTTTTGCGTAAACTATTGGAAGAATAATATTTCTTGGTTTGTTCTTTCTTTGATAAACTCACATGTATCCCTGACCAGGCCAGTGTCTTGCAAATTAAATATAAGACCACCTGATCTCTCTCTCTTCCCCACCCCCACCCACCCTCTCTCTGTTAACAAAAACATTATCCTGGCGTTTCTGTATCAGTTTGGCATACACTGTTCGTGTAGGCATGCATGCGATTACCATTGAGGACAGGTATAAACTGCTTTATAGACACGCATACTTCAATTTTTTTATTTATCAAGTGCAGTATAACTAAGTCATGGAACGCAATCTAGAGACATATTTGTTTGCTTACGTTTTTTTGGGGGGGGTCCTTTTTAACCTCTGCAGCATACAATCCAGCAGTGTAATTTCATTTATTGAATAAGCTAGAATAGAATAGTTACAATGATTCCTTGACCCACTGTTACGTTAATTATCATTGTTGATCCCATTCATGGACGTCAGAAAAAAAAAACGGCGTATTAGCGCTTATTGTTTATATGTATGATAACGAATTTACGCCTCCCTTTCTCTCTCTCTCTCTCTCTCTCTCCTCTCTCTCTCTCTCTCTCTCTCTCTCTCTCTCTCTTGCACACACACACACGCACACACATACACACTCGCAATAAACTACATCCACATTCCAGGATTTCAGCTACAACGAGATCCACAACGCCGCGGCTCTGGGCATCACGTGCTGCAGGGCCATTGTCAGAGACGATGAGATCCCCCCACACCGCCGGGGTGGTGCGCTCCTTTTCTTTCAAAATAAAAAGACCCTTTTTTTGCCCTTTTTCCCTTTTTTTTTTTGGAAAAAACCTTTTCCCCGGGGGGGCCTTTTTTCTGGGGAAACAAAAAAGGCCGTAAATTTTTGGAAAAAGGGCTTTTTTTCAAAATTTTTTGCCCCAACCATTTTGTTTTAAAAAAACCCCCCCCCCCAAAAAAAAAAACCGGCGGGGGGGGGGTTGGATTAAAAAGGGGGGGGAGAAAATTTTTGACAGATCTTTTTTTTTAAAAAATAAAATCCCTGTTATAATTTTGTTCAAAAACCAATTTAAGTGGCAAAATTTGTTTTTGGCCGCATTTTTTTTTTGGGGGTCCTTTTTTAACCTTAAACAAAATTTCCAGCGTTAAATTTAAAAAATTTTTGAAAATTTGGAAATAAACTGGGGAAAGGGTTTTTTGAAAATTTTTGGTTAATTATTATTTTGCCCCTTAAAATGGACTTTTTTCCAAAAAAAAGGGCGTATTACCTTTTTGGGAAATTTTATAAAAACGGTTTGCCCCCTTTCTTTTTCTTTCCCTCCCCCTTTCTTCTTTTCCCCTTCTCTCTCTCTTTTCCCCACCCCCCAAACCCACCCTTTCCGGAACAAAACAATCCCTTTTCGGTTTCGGGATAAAACCGCCGGTGGCTTTTTTGGGTTTACCTTGAGGCGGAAAACTGCCCACCCAGGTGTTTCAAAGACCGGGGCCCGTAAAAAACCTCCCCCCCTTGGCCCAACCCCCCTTGGGAGTTTTGGGTTAGGGGGGGGCCTTTTAACCCCTCACCTACTCCCCCCCCTGTAAAATTTCTTTTATTGAATGGGGGGGGAATTGGGGGGGGGGCTTTCTTGATTTTTGGGACCCCTTTCTTTTTTCTTTACCACACACCAAAAAAAAACCAACCAAAAAAAACAAAAAGGGGGCCCCCCCCCCCCCCCCCCCCCCCCCCCCCCCCTCCCCGCCCCCCCCGGCCCCCCCCCCGTCCCCCCCCGGGCCGCCCCCAACCCCCCCGGGCCGCCCCTTTTTTCCCCCCCGGCCCCGGCCGCGGCGCCCGCCCCCCGGGGGCCCCCCCCCCCGGGCTTGCCGCCCCCCCCCCGCCCCCCCCCCGGCGGGGCCCCCGGGGGCCCCCCCTTTTCGCGCCCCGCCCCCGCCCCCCGGGCCCCCGGGGTAACCCCGGGTTGGGAGGGGTTTTGGGCCCCCCCGGGGGGGCCCCCCGGGCGGGGCCCCTTTCCCCCCCCCGGGCCCCCCCCCCCCCCCCCCCAACCCCCCCCCGGGGCCCCCCGCACCCCACGCACCCCACAACACCACACTCTCTCTCTCTCTCTCTCTTTTAAACACACACACACACACACACACAAAACACATACACACCCCACCACAACACACACACACCCCACATTTCAAAACCTAAACAAAAAACCCATGGTCGGGTTGGGTTTTTCTGCTGCACACAACCCTGTATGGTGTTTATGCCAGTTTTTTTTTTTTAATATTACAAAACGTTTTAAAAGTTCCCTTTTTTTTCCCTTATGTTTTGGGGGTGAGACCCTTTTTTCGTTGTTCTCTGTGAGGTTTAAAAGATGCGTATGTCACATAAAAACTGTTTCGGATATGGCACTGTTTTTATTTTTCCCTTTTTTTTATTATCTTTGTTATTATTATTATAAATTTGGCATTACTATTGTTGCTGTAGTTGTTAGTTTTAAATTTTTTTATTTTTCACTTTTGGTTACGGATGGTGTTTTGCGTGTTTTGTTGTTGCTCCGCTCTCAAAAGTTTTTTTTGCTTTGTACGATTTTTCCCTACAACACCCACACCTTTCAAACCCAAAGATACAGGCAATACACGTGTAAGATTTTTTTTTTTTTTATATGTCCCTTTGAACCTTCAATATGAATCATTACCAAATCAATACATCCCCATTACATAGAATACAGATAAATGCACGTAAATTAAGCTTTTAATACATAAGACACTTAATCATCAATATTCGGGCGTATCAATTTAGATCTTGTTTAAAAACTCGTTTACTCCCCGGGGGCCGCCCAAAAAATCTCACTTTTTTTATAAAATCAACGCTTCGTTCCCCCAGTCCCCCACGCCACATTTCAAACACCCATTAAAATAAGACGATGACGGAAAACCCAAGGCCCCCACAGGGTAAAAACCCGTTCAAAAAACAAAGCGATAAAGGGAAAGAAACGGGGGTTCAACAGAAGAAATATATTTCGTGGGAATTTCAGAAAAAGAACCGAAAAAATTTCAAAAGGGCCCACAGAAACCCCTTAGCAGAAAAACACCCCGGATTCACAAAGCACAGCAATCCACAGGAGAAAAAAAACCGCAGATTCTTTAAAGCACAGAATTTCCCAGAAAAAAGAACCCCCGGATTATAAAGTACAGAATTTCCACAGGAGAAGTGAAAAAAGCAGATTCATAAAGCACGGGCAACCCGCAGAAGAAAAAAACCGAGATTCATAAAGCACGAAAACCCATTTTAAATTCCCGGGAAAAACAAAATTTTCCCAAAGCCCCATAGAACACAATAAACTTCGGTTCGACCCCACCTTTTTAAATCTAAAAAAATATTAATTTCTCCTTTTTTTTATACACAGTGTTCACTCAAAAAATACAGCCCACCGACACACAGGCGGTGGTAAAAATTGGAGACATTTAAATTTTTTTTTCAGGATTTTTTTAATTTACTCTGGGGGGACACAGCTTTAAAAACAATTTTTTAAAATACATTCCTGCTACAACCCGCTGGTACCCGTCATAAAAGCACCCACATACACAGTGAACATCGATGCATTCTGACCCCCGGGTCGCCTCTCCACTTTAAAACCCTACGGGGGGAAAAAAACCGAGGGAATTTAAACAAAAAAATTAGGGGACCCCAAAACCCTCGGCCTTTTTAGTTCTTGCCCCCTTCTTTGGGTTCATTATATTATTTTGGGTCATGTAGTTCCCTATGTCATTTTAATTTTGGGACGTCATAAATTTACGTTGACGCCCAAAATATCCCCCCCTAAAAAAAAAACAATGCCCAAATTGGGTTTTTTTGAAAAAAAAGTAAAAAAAAGCGAATACACAAACCCTACAAATTACTTTTCACTCGACGGAAAACAAAACCCCGGCTCCGGAAAGCATTTTCGTGGAGCCCTTCCAGGGCTCTCCCCAACGGGAAAAACCAAAGTGGCCCCCCAAACAAACTCTAAAACCCCTTTTTACTGTTTACCCTTTTTTGCTGACCTCAGGGGAAAACCTTCCTTTACCCCCCGGAGTAGAGGGGTTTGCGGGGCTGGGTTGCCCCCCCCACACCCGGATGGCAATGCATATACGATGTCTACTGCCCACTCGGTCGGGCCTCTCCATACCCACACTGGGTAGGACCACACATGTCTACTGCCCAAATCGGTCAGCCTTCCATCCCCCCAAAGGGGTGGGGAGAAATTTGGTTTTGGGCAGGGTTGCCCCCCACCCCCGAGGGTTTAATTTGCACAAAACAATGTCTATGACCATCAGTCACCCTCTCCAAAACCCCAGGGGGGAAAGGGGACAATGGATAAACTTTTCCCGCTCAATAGTGCTGTACCCCTTTCTCCCGTTTCCCGCAACTTTCGCCCGGGAAAGGGGACTTTCATTTTTTCTACTGGAGCAATCAGCCCCCAAAATTCAACAGAACAGCATCAGTCCGGGAACAAAAAAAGTATTAACCGTCAAAGTACAAACACAGGTGCAGAAGAAAAGATTCCCTAAATTTTCCTAAAAAGCTTCGGGCAACCCGGGAAAAGGGGGAAACAAAAAACCATACAATCTTTCTTTCCTGACGAACACAACTGGAGAGTTTTGGGAAACTATTCGAGGGGCCTCAATGTTTCCAAGATCCAACTTTTGATACCAATCTTTTCTCTAAAACCAACCTCTTTCGCAAAAACCGGGGGATTTTCTTTAAACTTCTTTTAACAGGGAAAAACTGTTGAAAGGGAGGGATCTCTAATGTGCATCACCTGGAAAGAACCGGGTTTTTTGAAGTCAAAATTTTTCCTGAAAATTTTTCAAAACTGAAAACGCAATCCCTAAAACCGCTGTCAGAAAAATTTCCCCTCAAACTGCACTGATTTGGACATCTTCATTTTGGCATAAAAGGCCATGGGGAACACCCTAAAGTGGGAAGGGGGGTTTAAAAGCGTCATCACATTTGGGGGACACAACTTTTACAAACTACTTCATGAACAGTACAAACAGACTCTGGCAAAGGACCACGGGAAAGGGGAAAATTTTCGGGGAAACGGGCCCAAAGGGGAACCCGGGTTCTTGTTCCAAGCCCAAAAGGGGCTAACTCTGACCCAGGCACTGAAGTACCTTGTGAAAGAAGGGCTGTGGGGACCAAAAATCAGAAGTAGACCCTAGCAGAAAATCCGAAGGCCCTTAACTGAAAGCCGGCCCTTTAATGGGGCTCATCCCTTTTGTTTCGGAAAAAAAGATCGAACGGGGAAATGTTTAGATCATTAGGATTGACACAAAGGCTTTTTGTCCACAACATGTTAGCTCTAGCCCTTGTAAAGGCGGCTAAAGAGAAAGGTTTCACCCGTCCCTCACTAAACTCACCGCTCACAGAAACTCCAGGTACATTAACCCCCAATTAGTCTGCGACAGGGGTTCCAAGACACAAAAAAGTAAATCGCCCACAAAATTAAGGGGCAATGACTGAAAACTGTAGGGCCCGTGGAAAAATCCTCAAAACGACCACCAAAAGAAAACACTTCAAATGTGGTTTTCCCAGCAAACTGAGTGTTTAGAAACTTAAACCCTTTGCAACGCCACAATAGTTGCACCAGTTTTCCGCAGAAAGAAATCAAAATGCCATTCACAGAACCAGACTCCCCAAAACAATTTGCCCGTGGAAATCACCAGCAGCTAGACAAAAAGGGTAAACAAGAACAGAAAAACAAACACTGAACTGTTTGGTCGGCCCAGTTCTCGGGCAAACCCGTGGAGTTTTAACAACAAAAGGACATTCATCTGGGGGGGCTAAGGGTGCCAAAATTTTACAGGGGTTTTACCCGACTTCCAGGGGCAACCCAGAGCTACATGTCCTGTCTTTTTACACCAAAAACCCCACAACACTTGGGAAAATGATCAATTTAAACATTTTCTGAGGAACTTTACTGCCCGAGGTAAACGGGGTGCCCAAAGCCACGATAACGGCTAACCCCCAAAGTTAAATTTTTCGACCGCAGAGTAAACCCAAAATCTGTGCCCCCAATAACAGTCCCCCCCAAAATTACTTTCCCCGATCAACCGGGGAAGGAAAACCCGAGTAGTGGCCACTTTTTTTTGAAAAGTTGAGGAAACTGTTTCCTTGTCAGGGGTTTACCCAGTACGGGGTTTTTATCGACTGACCGGGGTACGGAAAATTTTTTTCAAAATTTACCCGGAGTTTTTTTTTACCCAAAAGAAGCAAAAATGTTTACATCAGCTTTCCTAGAAAACACCTAGTTGGATGAGAAAAGTTTGTTGACTCTGCAGAATTGATATTTTCAAAAAAAAGTTTTTTTCATCCCCTCTCACACAAAAAAGCCAAAGTCCTTTGAGACACATTTCCAAAAAAATGCTCCGCAAGGGAAGAACCCACCCCGATCTTAAAAAAACTTATCAAAATTTTTTACCCAAAGGGGACCCAAAAGGGCAAACAAAACGCCTAAGTTCAACTGCAAAGGGCTCAAAGGGTTCCCCTGAGTTTGGTTTAGCTTCACGGAAAGTTTACGAAAACCCTTGGGTAATTTGGGAAAATTTTTTTACAAGCTCTTTTTTCAAAAATCGTTAAAACACAACAATTTTTTTCAAACAAGGGTGGGATAAGAGTTAAAAAGGAACCCCCAAGTTAAAGGGAGACAGGTATCTTACCCCCAAACTCTTTAGCCCCTCCCCAAAGGGAAAGAGCATGGGTTTCAAAACGAAACAAGTAATGTCTATTTATCAGTTCTTTTTTAAAAGGGGCAACTTTTGGGAAAAATTGGGGGGAGGGGTGTTAAACCTTGGAAAACCCGAACCGACTCTCACTGTCCTGTCCCGGGACCCCATTGCTGAGAAGTAACTTGAAGCTGTATTCTTTTTGTTTCCCCTATCAGTCAATTCTTTTTGTTTCCCCTGCTTTTCCCTTTTTGTTTCCTCTTGTATCCTTTTAGTTTCTCTTGTATTGCTCTCTTTTTGTTTTCCTTTTATCCTTTTTTGTTTCCTCTTGGGATCTGCTTCTTTTAGTTTTCTTGTAAATTTCTTCTTTTTGTTTTTTCTTCTTCCCGCATCTTTTTCATTTTTATTTTTTTCCTTTTCTTTCCATATCTTGGAATGCAAATTTTTCACCTGGCCAAAAGATTTCTCCCCCCCGGCCACATACCTTACCTGTTGTAAATAAATTTAAACGAAAACTTTGTCCCTTTCCACAGAGGAAAAACAAATTTTTCTTTAGCCTTCCCTGAAAGGCCCCTATGAAAAAAAAGAATAATTCCTGTCAAAAAATAAAATACCCCCGTGGTTCCCAAAAAACAAAAAAATTGGGTTTACAAGCCCCAAAAAAATTTTTTGGAAAAACCCCCGTCCCCTAAAAAAATATTTGAATTCCAAAAAAGGGGGTTTTTTTTTTTTTTTCAAACAAACATTAAAGACAATCACTTTTTAAAAAGGAAATAAATATTATCAAAACCCCAAACCCCAAAACAAAGATAGAGATAAACAAAAGAAAAAGGGTTTTAGGGATATTTTAGGGAGGGAAAAAAAAATACAATCGGTTTAAACAATGCCAAAATTTTTAGCAACAAGTTTTAAAAACAAGCAATGAAAATGGAAAATTTTTAATTTTAAAAAAATATAATCCCTTTTTTGTTGTTGTTGTTTGTTTTTTTTAACACTAAGCATTTAAAAAGAAACAACTAAAAAATTTTTTTTTTTAAAAAATGGTTTAGCCACTTCCCCACCATTTTTTTCAAAGAGAAAAAAACCCCAAGAAGCTGAAAAGCAACACAATCCCTAAGTAAAGATAGAAAAAAGAAAAAATCCGAGAGATGGGCTGAAGAAAAAAAATTAAAGCCCCAAAGGAAGGGAAAAACTAGGAAAAGGCCCTCGTATCTCCCGAAAAATATACAAAAAGGGGGATACCCCGTTAGTTGGAAAACGGGACTGAAAAATAGACCCCAAAAAACATAAAACAAAACCCAAAAAACACAACTCGTTGTTTTTAAAGGAAAGTCTGTGAAAGTGACCTAAAACAATTCTAAATTTTTGGGGTTTAGGGCCACAAAAAAAAAATCCCACCCCTAAGGCCATTTTTAATTCATTGCAAAAGAAGTTTTTAATACGGGGGGGCACCGATGTTACGGATGGGGTTTGGTGCGTGTTTTGTTGTCTGACTTCGCTCTCAAATTTGGAAGGGGTGTACGACTTTTCCCCTACTCACACCCCCCACCCAATTTTTTGGGAAAAAAAATAGCCCCGGCAACCCCACGTGTTAAAAATTTTCTTCTTTTTTTTTGCTGCCTGAACCCTCAATATGAATTTATTACCAAAAACAATTTCATTCCATTTTCATAGAATACAGATCAATGCACGTCAATTAAAACATTAATACATAAGGGCACTTCAATCATATTATCAGCCCTATCATACTACGTATTTGTAAACTCGCTTATCTGCCGGGGGCCCCTTTCCCCAATATCTCACATTACAATCAAAAACCTTTTAGTTCCCCAGTACCCCCGCCCAGTCTACAGCATTAAAATAAAACGAAGCGGTTAAACCCAAAGGGCCCACACGGTAAAAAACAGCGTTTACAAAAAACAAGCGAAAGAAGAAGAAACAGGGTTCAAAAACAGCAAAACACAATATATTTCGTCGCTATCAGAAGGGGAAAAAAACCCCAAAATTTACAAGGCACAGTAACCATTGGGAGGAAGCCCCAGATTCAAAAGCACAGGGAATCCCCAGGGTAAAAAACCGCCCGATTAAAGCACAGCAATTCCCCAGAAAAAAGAACGGGGATTTTAAGCACGTAATCCCCAGGAGAAGAAAACCCCCGATTCATAAAGCACCGGGAAAACCCCCGAAAAAGAAAACCGAGATTCAATTTAAAGCACAGTAAACCCCCATTGAATCCCCGGGGGAACACAATTTCACCCAAAATCCCATAGAACACAATAAACTTCGGTTCGACGCACCGTTTTTATCTAAAACAAATTTTTAAATTCTCCGTGTATTTATACACAGTGTTCACATCTTTAATTTCAGGCCCCCCGACCACATGGGGGTGGTACAAATTTGGGGAAAAATATTTAAAAATTTTTTAAGGAGTTTTTAAATTACTTCGGGGGACCAGCAAATTTACAAAATTTTTTAACAATTCATTTCCCGCCCCCCTTATTCCGGGGGTACCGTCATTTAAAAGCATCCCCCAACCCCAAATGGAAAATCGTGCCCTACTGACCACTCGGTCCGCCTCTCCACATGTAACAATACGGAGAAAAAAACGTGTTAAACCCATAAATTAGGCTGGACCCAAATCCGGCCGTTAGTTTTGGGGTCCCTTTTTCTTGTCTCATTATTTATTTTGTCATGGGAGTTACCTATTTATTTTAAGTTGCGTCATTAAATTTTCGTTGAAGTCACAATCGGCCCTTTGTCGTCCTTTTTGTAAATTTTTTTTATTTTTTTAATATTATGTCATTATTCTTAATTTTAATTATATTTTTTTTTAAATTTGGTTTTAATTTTTAAAAACCCCTATTTAAATTTTAAAAGGGAAACGTTTAAAGGGCAACACCCCACCCTGTAGGTACAGGGGGAAGAAATCTCTCTTTTACCCCAAAAACACGCGATATGACCCCTCATCTCCGAGTACACTTAATTCGTTTTCATGGGTTTAAAAAGGTTTTTTTAAAAACAAAAACAAAAACAAAACCCAAAGGCATTCATGTCTCTTTTGTTGAATGGAAAAAAAAGTGAATGGTACTTTTAAAGGCCTTTAGCGGCTAACGCCGAAATTTTATCGACACAGGGCAGCGGGGTTCGAATCCAGCTGAAAGCCC
>CM031603.1:58055865-58065865 GCA_018398815.1 Conus ventricosus
GTAGTGTTGCTGTTTTTCTATGTACACTGGTAACTCTACAGTGTTGGTGTTTTTCTATGTACACTGGTAACTCTGTAGTGTTGCTGTTTTTCTATGTACACTGGTAACTCTGTAGTGTTGTTGTGTTTCGATGTACACTGGTAACTCTGTAGTGTTGCTGTTTTTCTATGTACACTGGTAACTCTGTAGTGTTGCTGTATTTCTATGTACCTTGGTAACTCTATAGTGTTGCTGTTTTTCTATGTACACTGGTAACTCTACAGTGTTGCTGTTTTTTTCTATGTACATTGGTAACTTTATGGTGTTGCTGTATTTCTATGTACATTGGTAACTCTATAGTGTTGCTGTATTTGGTAACTCTGTACACTAGTCGTTCTGGCACCTTCTTTTGTGGAAAATTAGACCAGCTACCACACGTCTCTATTCTGTTACATGCACGCGCTTGCGTTCATGTATGCGAGTATACATGCACGTGCTGGCGCGCGTCCCTGTTGCAGGTCCGCCACAAGTGTGGCTGGGGCAATGAGGGGGTGTTCGTGCCGGCACGCTACAACAGCTCCCGCGCCAAGTGCATCAAGTGCAGCATCTGCGAGGTCTACTTCTCCCCCAACAAGTTCATCTTCCACTGCCACCCCACCCCCACCACCCACCTACCGCCACCCGGACGCCGCCAACTTCAACTCCTGGCGACGCCATCTGGAACTGGTGCATGACGGGAGCGACGAGAGGCTGAGTCACGCCTGGGAGGACGTCAAAGCCATGTTCAATGGCGGGTCCCGAAAGAGGATCTCCATATCACCAGCTTCCTTCACGTCCTCGTCGTCTTTGGCGTCCCTGTCCAACCGAATGGAGCTGCCCTATGATGGTTGTCTGCACAGGAACAAAGCGACAGACGAGGCTGATTCGCGAGCTCACACGAACAGCGAAAGCCAGCAAGAGACGAGAAACAAAAACAACACTGAATTGCCGAGCTGGAGGAAATTACACGTGCCACCGTCCCAGTCTGCAATGGTTCCTTCCCAGTCCACGATGCCGTTTTCTGCCAGTTCTGTCAGCCTGGTGCCTCCATCCCTCGGAAGCGGCGCTCACCCTGCTTTCTTCGCCACGGGCCTGCATGGTTCGATGCCTCCCTTATCCTACGGAGAGTTCCTCCGTTCCATGAGCCGACCCTACAACATCGGCGCCCCGTCGAGTCACAGCCTCCTGCCTGAGATGTACCGGAGTACTCCAGCGCCTAATCTCGCGTCTGGCATGTTTGGGGCGAGCCCCTACCCTCTGAGCTACCTTGGATACCCGCCCTACTTTCCTCCGCCCGCCGCCATGTCGCAAGCTAAGGGAATCAACTCTACCTACTTTCCACCTCAGTTATCCGACTTGAGAGGGTTCAGAAGCGAAAGTAGAACAGGAAAAAGTGAAGAACAAGACGTTTACAAGTTTAAGGACAGTCATATCCCGATTCCAGAAAACTCAAAAGCGACGGAAGAGATGCAGGATGACATTATCGTAGACGGGGAGGAAGAAGAGAAAGACAAAACAAGGGCGAGCAACACATCCCCACAAACAGCGGAACATAAAGCTAGCATCACGAAGGATCGAACACCTTCACAAATAGCCGAGGAAAAAAAGGTGAAGGACAAGACACGAAGCGAAGAAGCCTCGCAGCAGACGAGCACGGATGAAAAGGACGCCGTTAAGTTCCCCAAAGACGGAGACACAGCACCTGGCTCTGATATGCAGGATGGACTCATCGGCGAAGGGAGCAGAAGATCGAACAGAATGCAAAAGAGAAAAAGTGCAATGAAATGACACAGACAACGTCCATGACAAAACTGGAGATGTGAAGGAGGCAGAAGTTTTTGGGTCGGTCAGGGACAGCACAGATCTACAGGTGAAAACCGCTATTATTATTTCTCGCGGTTTCTTTCTTTTTTTCTTTCTTTCTTTCTTTCTTTCTTTTCTCCCCCTCCCCCCTCTTCCTCTCCTCCTCCTCCTTCTCCTCCTCCTCCTCCTCCTCCTCCTCCTCCTCCTCCTCCTCCTCCTCCTCCTTCTTCTTCTTCTTCTTCTTCTTCTTCTTCTTCTTCTTCTTCTTCTTCTTCTTATTTCATTCTTTGGTTTTTCTCCTTTTCTTTCCGTCTTCCGTATTGTTCTCTCTTTTTGTCTTAATTGGAAATGACATGAGGAGGGAACAGTAAACAATAAACAGTAAACAAGTGGGGTAATGTTTGCTCCCATAAGAAAACCTAACACAGAGTAACTTTTATTCAAGACTGGCACAGCCTTTTAAGTGAGGGGTTTCATATCTGTAATATATTTTCTTAATTTCATGTTCCCAGTTTCTCCATCTTCAAACTCCCCCCCCCCCCCCCCTCCTCCTCCTTTAAGTCCAAATCTATGCCAAGACGTTACTAAGAAGACAGTTCAGTTGTTTGGACTGCGCCCTTTGTTTTTTTTTCCCCTACCATTAGATTGTTCGTCTATGTATTTGTCTGGAACTATATTCAAGTTTAAAAGGCTGTTCCAGTCTTGAATAAAAGTTAGGCTTACTCTGAGTTAGTTTTTTTTTATGGGAGCAAAACGTTTACCGACCCCACTTGTTTACTGTCTTTGTCTTAAGTTTATCCCCTGTCCGATATACCGTTTTTCTACCGTCTGTCCTTTCTAATTCCTTCCTTACGCTTGTCATAAAATCCTTTCTGTTCTGCTCTTTTCATTTTTCTTTCTAACCGTCGTCCCCATCTCATTTTCTGTCTTTCGTTCTTTTTCCTTACACTTCTGTCAATCGTTGTCATTTTTTTCGTGGTGTCGGGGGGGGAAAGTGTCTTTCTTGTCTATTCTGTGTTCTGCCCATATAGTCTTTCCCTCCTACTTTCTGTCCTGTCTTTCTTTGTGGCTGCCGTTCTCTCTTTTCCTGTCTGTCATCTTTCTTCCCAACTTCTTTCTCATTTTTTGTCTGAAAGTCGATGTCTTAACTGATTTGATAATAGCGTGTACTTCTTTTTTGTTCATTACAGTAGTAGATTGTTATTATATATGAACTATAATTTTGTTCAAATTTTTTTTCTTCTTTGCCAGAATGGGCTTAGAGCACGTTTAAAAAGTGTTGTGTGTGTGTGCGTGTGGTGGTGTGTGTGTGTGTGGGTGTGGTTGTGTGTGTGTGTGCGCGCGCGCGCATAATTAAGCACATACATTTCTGTGTGTCTGAGTTTGTTCGTGTGTGTGTGGTGTGTGGTGTGTGTGTGTGTGTTGTGTGGGGTGTTGTGTGTGTGTGTGCAGGAACAAGAAGTTTGAATGCATCTCTCTTCCAGGGGATACAAGTAAGATAAAAGAATTCCAAGAATCTTGAATTCAAATCATTGGTGTCGCTGTAAAACGCCATCCTCATACTGCCTTACTTTTTAAAAAGGTTCTGTCATCAACATATTGCTGTCATTACTTTTACGACTGTTTTTCTTGTTGTTGATGATGATGATTCTAATCTTCCCTTATCATGATTATTTCATAATAATCATCATCAATTTTTACTAGAGTTGCTTCTGTTCATTAGATTTAATGCACTAAACCACATGCTTAACAGACACATCAATGTTTTATGGTATGCGACACACACAGTACTTAAAGCAATAAACAAGAGGGTAACATTAGCTCCCATAAGAAAACAAACACAGAGTAACTTTTATTCAAGACTGGCACACTCCTTTTTAAACTGAATAAAGTCAGACAAATACAAAGACGAACAATCAAATAGTTGGGGGAAAAAACAAGCGCAGTGCCAACAAGTCAACAAGTCATTTACTAATGAAGACAGTTCAGTTGTTGGCCTGCGCTTGTTTTTTTCCCCCACTATAGATTTGTTCGTCTTGTATTTGTCTGACTTTATTCAAGTTTAAAAGGCTGTGCCCATTCCTTGAAAAAAGTTATCTCTGTGTTTTAGTTTTTCTTATGAGCCAAAAGTTACCCAACATGCTTAATTGTTTACTGATACCCGGCCACATTTCCATTTTCATCTCGTAAAGCATTTAAATGTCAGTTATTAATAATAGGGTGTACTTACAAAGACACACGCAAGACCCGACCCAGCCTTCACCCTCCCCCATCCTCTCTCTCTGTTTCTCTCTTTCCTCTTTCTCTTTCTCTCACTCATCGCTCACATATACCCCCTCACACGCGCACACACCACACCACATACACCACACCCACTCAAAGAGAGAGATAAGAGAAGAGAGAGAGAGAGAGAGAGAGAGTAGAGATAGAGAAGAGAGAGAGAAGAGAGAGATTGATCGCCCAACAAAAATACTTGATTTTACTCGCAGCAATCGCGAATGAGGATGTGACTTTTTGTTTATAGAGTTGATCAACCATTATGACCCTATTCGTCAAAGCGTCACGTGTCTTCGTATGTTCAATGAAGGCCTAATTGAATTATAACTTTATGAAGGACAAGACCAATTCGTTTGTCAGTGTGGGAAAGGTGTACATGGGGGCAGGCGTCAATGACTGTCTATTGTTGTATGACTGATGGCCCGAGGCATCTGCCTATCTTTTGGTGTAATTGTTATTGTTGACTCACACGAATGATAGAATTGATTAATGGCTGGATGGATGGAATATGGATGGATGGATGGATGGATGATGGATGGATGGATTGATTATTACCTGACTTATATCCGTATTGATTGCTGTAATTGACTAACCGATTGATTATTTGATTAATGGATGATTGATTGATTAACTACTGATCCCTTATGAATGATTGATATATTTAATTGATTAACTGACTGATTACCCGTAGTGATTGATTGATTGTTTAACTGATTTTTACCCTACCAAGAGCCTGTTGGCCATTTTTCGAAGAGACGAAGATGTGGACACTTTCATTCATCTGCCAAAGGAAGTAGTACTTTTTTCCCCCCTGTGAATGATTTCATTCACACCTTCCATAGTGAATGCCAGAAATGCCAGGACCGAGAGATCTCTCCTTAGGTGCCATGACAGACACGTAAACATAGCTGTCAACCACTTTGTACCGCTGAACGCTGAAAATCTACCCATTTTCTGTCTGTTGTCATGTCTGTCCTGTCTCTCTTCTCTCGCTGTCTCTGTCTGTCTGTCTATCTGTCTGTCTGTCTCTGTCTTGTCTCTGTCCTGTCTTTCCCTGTCTGTCTGTCTGTCTTGTCCTGCTGACTCTCTGTCAGGTCTGTCAGTCTGTCTGCTTCCTGTCACTCTCTCTCTCTCTCTCTCCTCTCTCTCTCTCTCTCTCTCTTCTCTCTCTCTCATTGATACCCATATTAAGAGTAAAATTGGATTAGTTTCAATAAAGCGCATTTTTTCCAGTTGAAATTCAACACCGCCCCCCCCCCCCCCCACCCGACCCTCCCACATCCGACCCCGACACTCTTTTTAATTCCAACTCTCTCGTCATTCTTTATTTGGTCAATCCATATTTCGTGTGCTCATCAACAAATATCATAATTGTCGTCCCTTCAGTCTTGACGTGAGAGGGAAGTGTACATTACTATTCAGACAGCTGTGTGGTTTGGGTATATACTTATTAAATTTCAGAAACCCTGAGGATTTTGTTATAAAGCCGCCAAGAAAAAAGTCACGGACAACCGAGGGATAACTGAGAAAAATGAAAGGTGAGATGAAGGTACGAAAAATGTCAAGGACAGTGGAAAAGTGAAAGTCGAATGACGTCATGGAAGGCCAAGGACACCTGGTTATCTGTTTACATTGTCTTTTCTTTTTTTTTGTCTGCTTAGCTGCACATATTCCTTTCAGTCGATTCCTTTCAGTTTTAAAAAAACTTTTTCAGTCGACACTTCGTAGTCGCTGTAACACTGAAAATCTACTCATTTTTTTTCTGTCCTGTCAGTATTTCGATCTTTTTATTTTTCACTGTTTTTTTTTTTTTCTTCTTCTGATCGGAATCCTTTCTCCATTTCATTTTTTTTAAAGATCATTCAACTTTCTTTATATGTCATTTCCTATATTCTTTTTCTGTGTTACAAAGGTCTTCTTGCTTTTTTCTCTTTATGTCCTTTGTGCATGTCTGACTACATTCTTTCTGTTATTTCAGAGACTTGGTGCAGATATGAAATGCAATAAAACTAGATATAAAAGTGGTTACAGTAACTGAAAAAAAATGACTTTTTCCTTGGCAGTTACAATACTGTCTACTCTTTCTCTGTCTTCACTGTCTGTCTGCTCTTCTCTCTCTTCTCTCTCTCCTCGTTCTCTCTCTCTCCACTCCTCCTCTCTCTCCTCGTCTCTCTCTCTCTTTCACCTTTCCTCACTTGTATGTTCCTATGAATTGTGTATGTTTTTGTATTGTTTGCGTGACATGCATGCGTACATGTGAGTGTGTGTGTGTGTGTGAGTGTGAGTGTGTGTGTGTGTGTGTGTGTGTGTTGTTTGTGTGTGTGTGTGTGTGTGGGTGCGCGTGCCGCGGCGCTCGCTCTCGTATGTATATATGTGAATCCGTTTATGCGCGCGCAAGAAAAATAATTTGTGTGTGTGTGTGTGGGTTGTGTGTGTGTGTGTGTGTGTGTGGTGTGTGTTGCCAAGAGAGAGAGAGAGAGAGAGATAGAGAGAGAGAGAGTGAGTGTGAGTGGTGTGGCGTGCGAGTGTGTGTGTTGTGTGTGTTGTGTGGTGTGTGGTGTGTGTGTGTGTGTGTGTGTGTGGGTGTGTGTTTGTGTGTGTGTGTGTGTGTGTGGTTTATGCAAGAGAGTGAGTTTGTTTGCGTTGCGTGGCGTGTGTGTGCGTGCGTGCGTGCGTGCAGTGAGTGCGTGCGAGCGTGCGATCGTTGCGTGCGTGTGCGTGTGTGTGTATGAGCGTGCGTGTGTGTAAGTGAGAGAGAGAGAGAGAGAGAGAGAGAGAGAGAGGAGAGAGAACAGACAGACAGACAGACAGACAGACATACAGAGACAGAGACAGACAGAGAGCTAGCTTTATAGTATACCTCCACTCCAGTGTGTCTATTCTTCTGAAGTCAGAGATCCAGAGCAAGCAGATACATAAGTGCTGAGGAGTCAGGGAACAGCTCTCTGTCCATTGTACTCCCTCAAAGGTAGGCAGGACACCCTTTTTCACATTCGCCCAGTCATCGTCCCAACAGTTTCTTTCAATCATTCATCAATCTGTCAATATAATTAATCAGTAATGACTTAAGCTAGTCAAATGGTCAGTCGATCAATCCAAAGATCAAGCCAACAAATTTTTATTCCTTAAAAAAATTGATGAAAAACATGCAAAATACATGAATAGTGCACGTGCACAGAAGCAAGCACTAACAAGCACAACGGCGCACTTGTTCACACAGCACACACACATATACTTGAGCTCGCGCGCGCGTCGCGCACACACACGCACACACACACACACACCATACATGCATACACTAACAACACACACGCGAACGCACGCACGCAATCGCACGCACGCACTGCACGCACGCACGGCGCGTGTCACACACACAAACCTCACAAACACAAACACACACACACACACAGCGCGCCGACGAGCGCGCGATCTTGAAGAGGGCAGAGATAGAGAGAGAGAGAGAAGAGAGAGAGAGAGATCGCCCAAACAAAAATAAGCTATTTACAAGGGCTGCAATCGCGAATGGGAGGTGACTTTTTGTTTTGATGTTGACCATTATGACACTTTTCGAAAAGCGCACTTTCTTCTATGTTCAATAAAGGGCCGTATTGAATTATATCTTTAGTGAAGGACAAAACCATTTCTTTTTGTCAGTGGGGGAAAGGGGGGTACATGGGGCAGGCGTCAATGACTGGATGGTTTTTTGACTGAATGCCGAGTTTTCCCATCTTTTTGGTAAGTTATTTGACTCACTAGTGATTGTTTGATTAATGGATGGATGGATGGATGGGGGAAGGTGGAGGGGGAAGAGATGGAGGTTGATTTGATTAACTGACTTATACCGTTTTGATTGATATTTGACTACCCTTGTTATTTGATTAATGGATGGATTGATTGATTAACTGATGATCCCTTTATGATTGATTGAAAAATTTAATTGTTAACTGACGTACCCGAATTGATTGATTGATTTTTTAACTGATTGTTCCCGTACCAGAGACGTTGGCCTTTTTCGAAGAACGGAAGATGTGGACACTTTCTTTCATCTCCCATAGTATATTCTTTTTTCCCCCTGGAAGTTTTCTCACACCGTCCATAGTGAAAGCAATAATGCCAGGACCGGAAGATCCTCCTTAGGTGCCTGACAACACGAAACATGCTGTAAAACCACTTTGTAGCCGCGTAACGCTGAAAATCTACCCATTTTTCTGTCTTTTTTGTCTGTCTGTCTTTTCTCCTCTCTCGCTGTCCGTCTTTTTGTCAAACTGTCTTCTGCCCTTGTCTTTGTCTCTGTCTGTCTTTCTTCGTCGTCTGTCTGCTGTCGCCCTTTTTCTGTCTGTCATCTGTCTGTCTGTCTGCCCCCCCTTCTCTTCCTCCCTCTCCTCCCTTCCTCTTTCTCCTCCTCCTCTTTGATACCCTATTAGTGTAAAAGGGATAGTTAAATAAGCGCTTTTTTTTCATTTTAAATTTTTACCCCGCCCCCCCCCCCCCCCACCCACCTCCCCACATCCGTCCCCCCACACTTTTTCCTACTTCCTCGTCTTTTTTATTTTTTTCAATTCATCTTCGTGCCCCTCCCCCTCAATTCATAATTGCGTCCCCTTCAGTCTTGAGGGAGAAGTTACATTCTATTCACCTTTTTTTTTTTTTAACAACAAATGTATATTTCAGAAACCCCTAGGTTTTGTATAAAGCCGCCAAAAAAAATCACGGACAACCGGGGAACTGAGAAAAATGAAAGGTGAGATGAAGGTTACGAAAATTAAAGGGACAGGGGAAAATAAAAGGGCAATGAGGGTCAGGAAAGGGCCAAGGAAAAACCTTTTTACTTTTACTTTGTCTTTTTTTTTTTTTGCTGCTTACTGCACATATTCCTTTTAAGTCTGATTAAATTTTTCCGTTTTTTTTCAGCGACACTCGTAGCGCTGTAACACAAAAATCTACTCATTTTTTTCTGTCTTCAATTTCGATTTTTTTTTTTTACTGTTTTTTTTTTTTTTTTCTGATCGTTCCTTTTCCATTTAAATTTTTTTTTAAAAGTTCATTCAACTTTCTTTATATTCATTTCCTAATTCTTTTTTCTTGTTACTATATCTTCTTGCTTTTCCTTTCTGTCTTTGTGCAGTCGACTACCATTCCTGTTATTTCAGAGACTTGTGAGATTGAAATGCAATATCTGATAAATAGTGGTTTCGTACTAAAAAAAATACCTTTTCAAATTACATACGCTCTCCTTTCTCCTGCTCACTGCTTCTGTCCTTTCTCTCTCTCTCTCTCCTCTCTCTTCCCTCTCTCCCTCTCTCTCTCTCCTCTTCTCTCTTTTTCACTTTCCTCCTTGTATGTTCCTATGAAAGGGGATGTATTTGATGTGTTTGCGTGACATCATGCGTACATGTGTGGTTGGGGGTGTGTGTGGTGTGTGTGGGGGTGTGGTGTGTGTGTGTGGTGTTGTGTGTGTGTGTTGTGTGCGCGTCGCGCGCGCTCCTCTCGTAGTATATATGTGAATCGTTTTTGCGCGCGCAGAAAATTTAATTTTTGTGTGTGGTGTGTGTGTGTGTGTGTGTGTGTGTTTTGGTGTGCGCAAGAGAGGAAGAAGAGAGGAGAGAAAGGAAAAGAGTGTGTGTGTGTGCGTCGTGTGTGTGTGTGTGTGTGTTGTGTGTGTGTGGTTTTGGTGTGTTTGTGTGTGTTGTGTTTTGTTTTGTGTGTGTGTGTGGTTTTTTTATGCAAAAAGAGTGAGTGTGGTGGCTGCGTGCGGTGGGGTTTCGTGCGTGCGTGCGTGCGTGTGTGCGTGCGGGGGCGTGCGTGCTGCGTGTGCGGGTGTATGTGCGTGCGTGTGTGTATGTGAAGAGGAAGAAGAAGAGAGGAGAGGAGAGAGAGACAGACAACAGACAGACAACAGAAA
>CM031603.1:58068365-58075865 GCA_018398815.1 Conus ventricosus
CCTCTCTCTCCCTCAATACCTCTCTCACCCTTCCCCCTCCCTCGTCCCACTTTTTCCGTTTTTTTTTTTCTTTTTTTCCTGTTCTTTTTATTCTCCTCTTTCGTCTATGTCGGTCTGTGTCTGTCTTTCTTTGTCAACCGCCTCTCCCCTATCTCTCTTCCGTCTTTCACTCCATCTCTCTCTCTCTCTCTCTCTCTCTCTCTCTCTCTCTCTCTCTCTCTCTCTCTCTCTTCACCTTTCTTCGCCTCTCTCTCCCCTCTCCTCCTCTCTCGCTAACTTCTGTAGCGCTTCAATACTTGTACGCTGTTCGTTTGGACTCCTCTATGTACGGCCACTATCATGTTCGACCTGTCACAGCGCTAGCGGCAACAATCCACTTGGAATATTCAATGTTTGGTCTTCTCTATGTACGGCCACTATCATGTTCGACCTGTCACAGCGCTAGCGGCAACAATCCACTTGGAACATTCAATGTTTGGTCTTCTCTATGTACGGCCACTATCATGTTCGACCTGTCACAGCGCTAGCGGCAACAATCCACTTGGAACATCAATGTTTGGTCTTCTCTATGTACGGCCACTATTATGTTCGACCTGTCACAGCGCTAGCGGCAACATTCCACTGGGAACATACAATGTTTGGTCTTCGCAAGACTACCACGCCAGAGAAGACCCGGTCTTCTGAAAAAAAATTTCAGTATGCCATCCACGAGTTTTAAAAACAAGTTAAAATCCCAAAGCTTAATGACCGAACGGGCAGCAATCTGTTGGAAATTCAGCTTGCTTGATGGGAAAACAGCGTCCATTCCTCCCATTCCGTCGCCTTAACCTTCTCTGAATTGAGTCAGGTACTCGTTTACTGCTGGGTGGACGAAAAGGGTTCTCAGGCCGTCAAAGTCCGACCCCAGGGTGATTTGAACTCACTATTGTCAGTTTCGCAGGTAATTGCTCTAACCATGTGACTACGGTCCCATGCTTTGTGTCATGCAAGGGACGAAACTAAGGAATGTGTGTGTGTGTGTGTGTTTGTGTGTGTGTGTGTGTGTGTGTGTGTGTGTGTGTGTGTGTGCGTGCGTGCGTGCGTGCGTGCGTGCGTGCGTGCGTATAGCATTTCATCTGTAAACACAAACTATTACTGTTGTGGCCACCATCATCGTGATTAACATCAACACAAACGTCCCCATCAGTACAGTTTTAATTGGTGTCATTATTAAGATTTGTGACAATCGTACATTTTGTCATGTTTCAGTTTGATCTTTTTAACCTTTCAGGACTCGTAAGCAAACAAATAAGGAATAAAACTTCTGCTCTGATGGCACACGAATCCGAACTAATGCCGCCTTCGGCACCACTTCAGCTAGCATTGATGCAGACTTACATGAGACGTGTAGAAAGAAGTAGGAATTGTAGCGGGTGTTTCCTGTGTGTGTGTGTGTGTGTGTGTGTGTGTGTGTAAAAATGAACTGTAGCCAGGTTGTGGCCTTGTGTGTGTGTGTGTGTGTGTGTGTGTGTGTGTGTGTGTGTGTGTGTGTATGTGTGCATGCGCGTGCGTGTGCGTGTATGTGTGTGTGTACGCTCATGATTCATGTCAGCGTCTGTACTGGGCAAAGTGCTGCTGCCAGTAGCACAAGGGTTATGGGCATGTAACTGTCAAACCAGTAACAAAGAGTTATCATTCTTTGTCACTTTACTGTTTTATCTCCCCGGTTCATTTAAGGTTTCCTTCCGCAAACTGACTTCGTCGGGATTTTAGTTTGTGCATGGTACTGGTGTGAATGGACTGTAGTCAGGCTGTGGCCTTCGTGGTTGGCTTAGCTACAAACAATACGACTTGGCTCGCCATACGTGCATGTTCTTGTTGTATATTCGTGAAGTCCAGCACAATTTTTTTTTCTTCTCATTTTGCGTTTTCATTTTACTTTACATTTTATTTATTTATTTACTTATTTATTTATTCAAGTACATTTTGGATAAAAGATGTTTGACTCGTTGATTAAGATGACATAGACACTGGTTCGTTTGGTGTTGGCTCTTTTTAAGCGAACTGTGTGTGTGTGTGTGTGTGTGTGTGTGTGTGTGTGTGTGTGTGTGCGTGTGTGTGTTGCTTTGTGCCCCGAAAAAGCCTACACATCGTTCCATGTGTGTATGTGAGTGTGTGTGTGTGTGTGTGTGTGTGTGTGTGTGTGTGTGTGTGTGAACAGATATTAAATCGATCACATACAGACCCGCACAGAAATTAAACCACACACACACACACACACACAAACACAAGCACACGCGCGCGCGCGCGCTGCTAAAACGCGTGCGCTAGGGGCTCTTGTGCACGCCACATATCTTATTTTAAATAAGTGCTTCAAAACGGCACAGGCAGAGCCAACTGAAGATGATTATCATAAGTGCAATGAAGACAATGACATATAACAAACAGAACAAAGCAATGAACAAAGCACGGGACAGAATCGTTACAATGTTCTTCAAAGCACAGACATCAACGAGTAAGGATAAACGATGATAATGAAATTAAGTACGATTAAGAAATCGACGCTGGCATTGGAAAGACGATATTTCTGATTACAAACACAACCAATTACGAATGAACAAAAATAATGAAGTTAAGGAGATGAAGGAATCTACAATGGCATTGAAAACAGAATATTTCTGATTAGAAACCTAAGAGAGTATATTCATTCCTAGCAATGATGAAAATTCAGTTTGATAAAACAGGGAAAATCGGGAGAAAATCGGCACAAGAAGCACACGTCATACAATGTTATATGAATAATATGGTTTATTATGAACGCAACGAATGACAAGCACACTGCAATAATCAGATCACATGCATGGTAAATAAGCTTACGTTTATATCAGGACAGATGAAAACGTGCGTTGACTAAGCTTGATTCACTACTATTGGCTGTACAACGAATGCATCTCAAATTCTTAACTGCAGAAACTTTTCTATTCATTACTAACGACACACCTCTAGGGAAAACTGTCCCACGAGACTGAAATATATTTTTAGTCAATACCTAAACCTCAATATATTCTATAGAAACTGACGAACCAAAATCTACAGACACTGAAAACTGAATGAATTTTGCTAAAGAAATATCTGCAAACACAAATTCGTTGATGATGGTGCTTCACAAATTCAGTCAAACAAAACATTCGGCCATCACTGAAACTTCCACGTGTAACAACAACTTGTAAATACAATTTCTGTGTATGTTGCAACTTCGGCAACTGTTGTGTGACTTATTTCAACAGATTTTGTATTATTACCTACAACATTTTTTTGTGGTAATCTATTTCTACAAATCTTGCGTAATCTACTTCAAGAAACTGTCTGTAGTGTACTTCAACATTTCTTGTGTGAAACATATCTTCAACTGAAACAGACTGCCGCTGTCTCAAAAACAAGCCCAAGCACAAAGGAACAGGTAGATTGCAAAGTAACTTTTGATACAAAACGAAACAGATAAGTGAGCTTTCGACAAATTTCCTCAAAGGATACAAACAACAGATCAAAATGGACAAAACAATACTCCCTACATGGACATCAGCAAAGGAATTCCTGCCGATGGCCATGAATTTTGCTTTCTGCATTTGTTTCTGTTCTTTCTAATATTTGAAGAACACATATTTGTCGGATACACACTTGTCTGTTTCGTGTCGTGTTTTAATTAAACGTTACCTAGAACTTTTTAATATGCCTATTTGTATCTTGGCTTGTTCTACTTAAAAAAAAATTTCATGGATAGTAATGATATGATGAAGCCCGTTTCTCGGTGACTTTAATTGATGACATTTTTTGTAAAGAACAGCGTTCACAATAATACTGATGACACACATTACAACGACCGTACAAAGAATGAGATGACCTAGTAGTATTTGCCAGCCTTTTCTCAATCTTTTAAGCCCACGATTTACGGTGTCATCATGCACTTCGACACACGTGTTGACAGGTACCACTCACATTTGCTAACACCAACACTTCACGTCAGCAGAAGCACACAAACCATGACACACCATGCTCAGAAGGCTCTGAGGCCACTCTCCTGAAGACGAGTTCTGAGAGTTTTCGACTTCAAGTGACCGTCGCTATGGAATTAGTAAAAATTAATTTTTAAAAAGGTAAATAAACGACTGCTGGCATCCCCCATCCTTCCCTCAAAAATAAGTTCAATGAACGATATTTTGACAACCAACACTCGCAACGGGAGAGAATAAAAAAAAGATGACGGCCAGCTTAGCAATGTTTTCAGGAAAGCTGGAGACTTGATAATCGATATGACTATCTTCATAGGGAAACACAATAACAATGACGGAATATGAAATAACACACGTTCAGAAAAAAAGCCTACACAATTCAATCATAAATACGTCCGGTATGATTACCTATCTGTGAATCCTACTTGTCAACAATGTTCAGAAACAGAGAGCCTCATGTTCACTAATAGCTTCATGAAGGCAGTCATCAGATGTAAATTAGGAAAAAAAGATTTCCAAATACCTGTTGTTTAACTTTTGTTGTCTGCAAGGAGACGTCTCAAATGGTCTTTGTTGACTCGGGGGGTGGGGGTGGGGAAGCCCCCTCCCCCTTCCCCCTTTTGAACAGTCTGCATCCTCCAGCCTTTTACAGAATATGCCCTCCTTCCCTTCTTTACTTTTATTTATGCAAAAATTTGCATCTGGTCCCCCATCCCCCGTTTTTACAAAATCTGCGCCCTACCCACCCACGCACGCACTTTTATAAAAAAAAAAAAAAGAAGAAAAAAGTCTGCTGTCAGGTTACTGCACCCCGACCTCAGTTTGGATCCCTCCCTCATTCGTACTCAATCAGCCCCTGGAAACAACCCAAACATCAGAAGCAGAGGTTTCAAGAACACTTACGATTCGAGTCCCTTAACACTTTTCAAAGAGTTTTCAAGTTTCTGTGTGTGTGGAACTTGACCGTGCTGACAGAATTGTCCATGCCAGTGACATTCGGATTGCTGTCCTCTGGACACAGCACCTCCACACAACTGTGGACTGTGAGCCACCCACCTTTAATTTAGTTTCTATCTGCGTATGCTGTTTCTATTTTCTTTCTTTTTTTTTTTTTTTGCTTGGTGTTTCTTATTTCTTTTCTTTCATTTTTTTTGGGGTGGGGGGTGGGGGGGGGGGGGGGGGGGGGGGGGGGGGGGGCAAAATTAAGTGTGAACGTTTTCTTTTGTTTGTCTTTATTTGTTTTTACAAAATTTTGCTCACAACTCATATTGCCGTTAGTTTTCAGGCACAGTAAGTGCTTGCTACACGTTAGATCTCTGTGAGCACTTTCATCCGAAAGACCACTCCTTAACAAGATTCGAACATCGGTCCTGGGATCCTGCACCAGTGTGTTACCCACTAGGCAACCCTTCTGTTTCCAGAGACTTTACCATCACCTTGACAATTTTCTGTGAAAGTACTACCACGGAGAGGCTTGCACTGAATCTCAGAACAATCAACACAGCAGGCATCAACAACGTCCCGAGAACATTCCTCGAAGCGTTTGCCTCAGCATCAGGGCATAAACGTCACCTTGGAATCCATAACGGCGTCTCTAAACACCGCCCTGCAATAGAAGCCAAATAATATCAGAGCAATTAACTCCGGAAGTATCAAGCTAGTCCACTTTTCGGGCAGTTTCAGGCCGTGGTGGCTATGTTCTTGAAAGCAATCTTAGCGGAGATAATGTTCAAGGCGTCTTTGCCATCACTACCATTGTTCGAATAGTTTGTGCAAAATGTCATAACTATCAACGTCACAGGCGTCAAGAACACCACGAGTCACCCCCAACTAAAGAGGCGGCAAGAACGTCATGAAGAATCATCAACAGTTTAGGAGAGATCCGTACAAAGCCACTTAACAGTTCACTTTAGATCATCAACCACAATCATGAAAAGCTTCGTTTAATGTCTGAACGATCCAAGGCGTCAAGAACACCTCAATACATCACCGACAACGTTAAGAAACGTTGGTAGAAAGTCTAACAATTCACGTCAGAGGCGCCAGGAAGGTCACGACACACCACCCACCATTCCTTACGGCGTTTTGGGCTTCAGCATCATGGTGACAGTCTTCAGGGAGTAGAACTCGGTTCCTTGACGGAGGACCACACCACACCGTCAGCATAGTTGGAGGACGCCTGGGAGTACCAGGCCCTGTGGTACACTCCGTTCAGATGGCTGGAAAAGCAGGAGCGGAACCACCAGCCTCCTTTGAACTCCGCCGCGCAGTGCCGCGTGTGCCGGTCGTTGTCGACGTCCTCGGTGGAGAAGGCCATGCCGTCGTGTAAGCTGAGGGAGTCCCGGCGTCGCCGCTATACCGCTGACCTTGAGGCGGTACTGCTGGCTGGAATCGCCCACCTGGAACTGGGTGTACTCTGCCCAGTACCTGTATGGGACAACTTTGTCAGCAGGGCTGTGCGCACGGTGTTTATGATGGTGGTCATGTGTGAGAGCAACACTTACAGCCAGCGTTTAAGCATCTTGTTGAGGTGGTTTGTGGAGGTCTTTGAATGTCCTTGTCTTTGAAATAAGTCAATAATCATATTTCCTTCAGGAAAAAAGTTTGAAAAATGTTTATAAATACTTGGACTTTTCAAATGTGCGTTAAAAAACAACCCATACGCACACGAAAACAACTTTGAAACATCACGTCTGTCGGCCCGTCTGTCTGTGTAACTGTTTGTCTGTCTGTCTGTCTCTTGTCTTTCTGTATACCCATCTCTCTCTTCGTCTACCCGTTAACACACTCTCTGTGTCTCTGGCATCCCTGTCACTGATAGGGATAATAATGATACTGAAAATTTATTTGCGCTCTTTGTTAAGCTCAAAGCATCTATAAAAACAAAAAAAAAAAACAAAACGAATAATCAAACAAGCAACAAAGAAAAGTGTTAAAATTCCTGTCTAGTTCATCCATTCACATTCACACCAACACATCGTCAACAGGCCCATTACCCGCTTACTTCCCCACCACCGCCCAACACTCCCATGCGATCATGAACACACACACACACACACACACACACACACACACACAACACACACACACACGCGCGCGCGCGCGCACGCACGCACGCACGCGCGCGCGCACGCACACGCACACACGCACGCACGCACGCACAAACGCACGCACGCACGCACGCACGCACACACGCACGCACGCACGCACGCACGCACGCACGCACGCACGCACACACACACACACACCACACACACACACACACACACACGCACACACACACAAACACATCGGCGCGGGCGAGCGCACGCATATGCATATTTCAACACAAATGCACGGACCACAGACACACACAAAGGCGACAGGGGAGGGAGAAACAATATTGACGCAGGAAGAACCTGAACCTGTGTCCGAGACACCAGTCAAGGGAAGAAGAAAAGGGTGTTGAAAACCAGTGAGTTTTTTAGTCTGGATGGAAAAGTAAAAACGTTGGAGCATGACGAACTACTCA
>CM031603.1:58080865-58085220 GCA_018398815.1 Conus ventricosus
ATAGGCTGTAAGGATAATGTGGCGGATTTCTGGATTCTCACGGATTTCCACGGCTCACTATTTCTAATACCACAACCAGTCCAATCCAATGATGTCTACCTCGGACTGTCTCTGGGGCGTTCTCTTTCCACTGCGCCCTGTAGAATGGGCCTGGACAGTCAAAATATAAGATGTGGCGGCCCACGGCTTCTGATGACTGCGAGAAGTTCTTGCCTCTCAGCACTTAATCGAACAGTTGCCTGACACAGTATTTTTGTTTTACATCGGTTGTATAAAACACAGACAATACATCTAGACCTTTAATGAAAAGAAACGTGTTACCTCTCGCTATGAAGTTCTCGCCAGCCGCGCTTTGAAGGACGAAGCTTGGCGAGTTCTCTCCCCTCTGCTCTAGCCGTATTCCGTTTCCGGCCAGCGCATGCGCATGCATGGCGTCCTGACGTTCCCGCAGTCTGCTGACGTCCTCCTGCAGCTCCTGCACCAGGTCACCAATACTGCGGCTGTTGGCCTGCAGGGTGTTCAGCTGGCCACGCTGCTCCTCTCTCTCCGTCTGTGGACAGTGCATGGTGAGCTTTAGTGTCCTGTGCTAAGGCTACGTTCAGATTAAACTCCTCTCTCTCCGTCTGTGGACAGTGCATGGTGAGCTTTAGTGTCCTGTGCTGAGGCTACGTTCAGATTAAACTCCTCACTCTCCGTCTGTGGACAGTGCATGGTGAACTTTAGTGTCCAGTGCAAAGGCTACGTTCAGATTAAACTAACAAATGTAATCACAAAGAAAGAAAGAAAGAAAAGGTAAATACTAACTAACTGACTAACTAACCAACTAATTAACTTACTAACTAATTAACTAATCGACTGACTGACTGACTGACTGACTGACTGACTGACTGACTGACTGGCTGACTGACTGACTGACTGACAGACCAACCAACCAGCCAACCAACCAACCAACGTATCAACCAACCACTTAACCAACTAACTAATTAACTAACAATCTAAGTAACTAACGGACTGACTGACTGACTGACTAACTGAATGACTAATTAACTGACTGACTGACTAACTAGTAAGCTAGCTTGCTAGCTAATTAGGTAGCTGACTAACTAGCCAACCAAATAACTAAGCAACTAACTAACTAAGCATCTAACCAACCAAGTAACCAACTAACTCACTAACAAACTAATCACTCTCGGGCGACATCAACTTTCCTCAGGCGTAACTTTGTTGGTTTCTTTGTCGTTTAACTATCAACCGACCGACCCACTGACCTTGATCTCGTCGAGGGACCCTTCCATCCTCATGAGGTCTTGCAGGACCTTGCCCAGGCGGGCCTCCAGGCGGTGCAGGAGATTCTCGGTGAAGGTGTTCTTAGACTCCAGGGCCACTAGGCTGGCGGAGACCCCGCGCAGCTCCTGGGTCAGCTGGTGGCTGCTGTTGTCCTCCGCCCTCTTTGCTTCTGCAGCCGTCGAGACTCCCGCTGCAAAAGGCATGGGGAAAGGAGAGTGGGTGGTAAGAGTGAGAGTGAGGGGTGGGGTGGGGGATGGGGAAGGAGCGGATGGGGGTGGGGTGGGGGTGGGGGGAGATAAAGGAACAAAGGAATTAAATGGCATCAAGAATCTTCTTTCTCGTATTACACAATTTTCATCGGCATCAGTGTCAATGTCCAAGGGTGAAAAAAAAAACTGCGGAGGTATTGTAACGGGATTTCTTGGCGGTGAAGAATGTCCTTATCTTCAAACATCCGGAGTAGGGAAGAGGTGTTGTAATCATTCCAATCAATTACACTGTCCAAGACAACAAAACTTCCAGATAAAACGACTTTATACGATGTCTTTACCTGGGTGTATTATATTGAATTGTACTGTATTGAAATATGTTATATTCCTTGCACAGCATGGTACTGTATTCTGATGTTTTGTATTGTATTGTGTTGTGCACTTTGTGCTGTTTTGTACCGCAGCATATTACATTGTATTGCTTTGTCTTGCATTACGTCATATTATATTGCATTACACTCTATTGCATTGTGTTATATTGTATTGTTTTGTATTGCACTGTATTGCATTGCATCACACTGGGTCGTGATGCACCGCATTGCATTATATTGTATTGCATTGCATTGGATTGCATTGTACTTGCGTTCAGTTACATTGCATTGCATTACATCGTAAGGCACTGAATTGTACCGTATTACTTTATTGTCACATCAGAACGCTCTAAGTAAGACTCGGTTTACTGTCTCAAAGAACAGCGTATGGCCATCGTATCGCTGAATACATTTCTCCTTCTTCTTCTCTCTCTCTCTCTCTCTCTCTCTCTCTCTCTCTCTCTCTCTCTCTCTCTTCTCTCTCTCTCTCTTTAACAGACCGCGCATGATTTTACTGACCTTTCAGAGTGCATTTCTCTTCAGAATGTTGCCTGTGACAGCTGCCTTCTTTGTCGTGGGTTCTTTTACGTGCGGTACAAACATGCAGCACACGGGACTTCGGTTTATTATCTCATCCGAAAGACAAGCACCAGACTTCTGTTTAAGCTTCGGTTGAAAGGGGTGTGGGCTGGGGAATAAAATGTCCCTTACAAGACTTGAACTTTTGAACAGTTGATCTGTAAAAATTACCACCCTTCCTAGACAATGTTCTCATTTATTAAACCACCATCGAATACCACACTGAAAAAGCTGGGTTTGTGAATGAATTAAGTCATAGAATTTGAATTCATTTGTTTAGATATTACCCAGTCCGTTGTTTGATAATCAATGTTAAAGAAAAGGATGAAATAGATACCTTAAGCGATTCGATTTCTCTCTTCATCAGGAGCCATTCCGCCTTGAGGTCCCCCACGCTGTTCTTCAACATGGTCGCCATGTCCGTGCTCAGCTCCGCCCTCTCAGACCTGCCGCCATCCAATAGAATTCGTTGTAACTTCAACACAGGATTTGACTGATAGTCGAAAAGAAAAATCCACCAAGCATTTAAAGAGGATGTAACAATTATTTAATAGTTTTTCAGCTTGTATATTTATTTAGCTGTTTATCTCTTGATTTGTAAACCTGTAAAAAATTTTCTGTGCTGAAAAGGAAAATTTTAGTGCTGTGATCGTGTGTTTTTTATCACATTATTATTTTGTTTTTTATTTCTTCTTGCCCACTTCTTTCCTCCTTGCCAGGTTCCTCTCTATTATTTGTTTCTTTCTTTGAGAAATTATTTCTTTCTCCATTTCCTGCTGCAATTAGAATTTCAGTCATAATCACCCCGGAGGGGTCGCAGGACCTTCAATGGTGGGGCTAATGTCTTATCAGCCTTAGGTTCTTCCAGTTCAAAACCGTGTCCGCGCCCCCTAGAATTCGTGTGTTAGAGATTTCCTCCATTCTGGTCGTTCTCTTTGTTTCAGATCTTTTCTTAGTTGTTTTTTTTCATCTCACACTGACCGAACGGATCCTTGAAACTTTTTACTTTCTGGAGATGTTCATCCACGCTTGCCTGCCAGTAATAGCTGGGCAATTTCAGTGACTTTCCTCGTGCCAAGGTGAACTGCTTTTGGCAGTCTTTGGACTGTCCGCCAGTTTAAAGTTTTCTATTTTATCTATGGATTATGCAGATTCTGTATTTACATTTGTTTTCATTACTTTGTAATCCTTTCAATAAAAAAAAAATGAAGGAATGGTCCACACAAAGAGCATCGTCCTGATTAATTAGGATCATAATAATTCCAAAATTTCTTTTCGTATTTTTTTTTCAAATTGAAAGTTTAGAAAAGCAGTGATTGACTCCCAGATGTGTTGAAAAGGTGACACCATTTTCAGCCATACGTTCATGCAACAGATGAAAACAACAAACAAACAAAACCCTGCAAATTTGAATTTACAGCCAAAACCATTGCCCAAGCTAACACATCGTTTTCACCGTCTCCAGCCAAAATTCCTATGGTTTCCATTCATCCACACGTGAGTCAATAAAGCTTGCCTCTTTTGTCCTGGAAGTGTGTGGATGCTTTCAGGCCCACTGTGGTCTGTGTAAACGAAGTTGGAGTAATATTTAACCATTCGCAGTTACAATGCACGTGCTGACTGAAACGCTGGATAGATGGCCTATCAAACAGATCTTGATCATGATTAAGATCTGTCCGCGCACAAAAAATCTGATATCTCCCTGGGTTGCTTGATAAATTGCCTATCAACTTCCAAGAAACCTGCCCCTTTGAATATGAGAAAAGTTCTGTTTCACTGCGATCTAGAAACAAACGTGAGAACCTAAGCTGGTTTCTTTCTTATTTCGCTCGATTCTTTGCTCTTTCAGAACATCACTTCATGTGCTGAACCCGTTGGCCAAACTTTAAACTGATAAATTCCTAGATGA
>CM031603.1:58085320-58102820 GCA_018398815.1 Conus ventricosus
CTGAAAACCCATTTTAAAGACTGAAAAACCCTTGGTTCTATTTCCATCGAATACCAACTGAAAAAAGCTTTTTGAATGAATTAAGTCATAGAATTTGAATTCATTTGTTTAGATATTACCCAGTCCGTTGTTTGATAATCAATGTTAAAGAAAAGGATGAAATAGATACCTTAAGCGATTCGATTTCTCTCTTCATCAGGAGCCATTCCGCCTTGAGGTCCCCCACGCTGTTCTTCAACATGGTCGCCATGTCCGTGCTCAGCTCCGCCCTCTCAGACCTGCCGCCATCCAATAGAATTCGTTGTAACTTCAACACAGGATTTGACTGATAGTCGAAAAGAAAAATCCACCAAGCATTTAAAGAGGATGTAACAATTATTTAATAGTTTTTCAGCTTGTATATTTATTTAGCTGTTTATCTCTTGATTTGTAAACCTGTAAAAAATTTTCTGTGCTGAAAAGGAAAATTTTAGTGCTGTGATCGTGTGTTTTTTATCACATTATTATTTTGTTTTTTATTTCTTCTTGCCCACTTCTTTCCTCCTTGCCAGGTTCCTCTCTATATTTGTTTCTTTCTTTGAGAAATTATTTCTTTCTCCATTTCCTGCTGCAATTAGAATTTCAGTCATAATCCCCCCGGAGGGGTCGCAGGACCTTCAATGGTGGGGCTAATGTCTTATCAGCCTTAGGTTCTTCCAGTTCAAACCGTGTCCGCGCCCCCTAGAATTCGTGTGTTAGAGATTTCCTCCATTCTGTCGTTCTCTTTGTTTCAGATCTTTTCTTAGTTGTTTTTTTTCATCTCACACTGACCGAACGGATCCTTGAAACTTTTTACTTTCTGGAGATGTTCATCCACGCTTGCCTGCCAGTAATAGCTGGGCAATTTCAGTGACTTTCCTCGTGCCAAGGTGAACTGCTTTTGGCAGTCTTTGGACTGTCCGCCAGTTTAAAGTTTTCTATTTTATCTATGGATTATGCAGATTCTGTATTTACATTTGTTTCATTACTTTGTAATCCTTTCAATAAAAAAAAAATGAAGGAATGGTCCACACAAAGAGCATCGTCCTGATTAATTAGGATCATAATAATTCCAAAATTTCTTTTCGTATTTTTTTTTCAAATTGAAGTTTAGAAAAAGCAGTGATTGACTCCCAGATGTGTTGAAAAGGTGACACCATTTTCAGCCATACGTTCATGCAACAGATGAAAACAACAAACAAACAAAACCCTGCAAATTTGAATTTACAGCCAAAACCATTGCCCAAGCTAACACATCGTTTTCACCGTCTCCAGCCAAAATTCCTATGGTTTCCATTCATCCACACGTGAGTCAATAAAGCTTGCCTCTTTTTGTCCTGGAAGTGTGTGGATGCTTTCAGGCCCACTGTGGTCTGTGTAAACGAAGTTGGAGTAATATTTAACCATTCGCAGTTACAATGCACGTGCTGACTGAAACGCTGGATAGATGCCTATCAAACAGATCTTGATCAGATTAAGATCTGTCCGCGCACAAAAAATCTGATATCTCCCTGGGTTGCTTGATAAATTGCCTATCAACTTCCAAGAAACCTGCCCCTTTGAATATGAAGTTCTGTTTCACTGCGATCAAGAAACAAACGTGAGAACCTAAGCTGGTTTCTTTCTTATTTCGCTCGATTCTTTGCTCTTTCAGAACATCACTTCATGTGCTGAACCCGTTGGCCAAACTTTAAAACTGTAAATTCTACATAAGAATGAATGCCTGCATGAACGCGCGTGCATGCACACACACGCACACACACACTCTCTTACACCATGCATGCATGTAAGCGTACATGTACATACACACAAACACACATGCGCGTAGGTATGAGTGCATGCACATGCACACACACACTCACACATATACAGAGAGAGAGAGAGAGAGAGAGAGAGAGAGAGAGAAGAGAGAGAGAGAGGCAGATACAGTAGACAGACAGACAGGAGGGACCAACATACAGAAAGACAGGGACAGACAGACAGAGAGAAAGAGAGAGATGCACAGACAGACAAAAAGAAAGCCACAAGTCCACATTGAACAAAAACAAAGACAGAATGGTTTTTGTTTGTAAGACAGAACGGTTTTTGTTTGTTTGTTTTCAATTTAAGCAATCTATCCAACATATTAAAACAACACAAAACAAACAAATAAGGGGAAAAAACCGCTGACAAAATTTTACCTGGTTCCCGAATCTTTGACCTTGGTTTTCTCCAATAAGGGTCGAGTTAAAGGCGCAAAACCCCCGGTCATTTCGCCCACTCTCCCCTAAATTTGGGGCACTCCGCCGACACTTTTCGTCTGAGCTCCAGTCCACCCGGGCTTTTGCGTTATCATTTCCCCCGCTCCAGCCGCCATGTTTTTTTTTGCTTTGCGCCATAGGGTCTGATATTTTTCACCCCCTTTTTTGTGCCTGGAAATAAATAAAATACAGTTTTTATTTAAATTTGTTTTGATTTTTGATATCACCGGAAAATGTAAATACCGGGCCCAGCCTTGCGCGGTTACAAACGGGCAATTTCTTAATTAAAAATTTTTGGGGGGGGAGGGGGTGAAGGGGGGGAGGGACAAGGGGGGCGGGGACAAAGGGGGGGGGGGTTTTAAAAATTATAAATTGTGAAATTCATAAACGTGTGAAATGAGAAAAAAACCTGTGCATTTCCCGACGGTTCGGAACTTAAATTTAAACTTTGTGTAATAAATAACACACCTTTTGCGAAAGGTTTCGATATATTTATTATATATTATATATATATTAATATATATTATAATATTTTTTTTTTTTTTTTTTTTTTTTTTTTTTCACAGGAAAAAATTCTAATAAAACTCCCCCGCGCCTCAACAAAACCCGTCAACGGGAAGTTTGAAAAAAGAATACTAAAACAATTTGAAGTCTTTTCCCCCAGGACAGTTTTTAATATTAAGCTTTCCCCCACAAACTTTTTCCTAAAGAAGCCTTCGGGCAAAGGCCTGAAAACCCTTGGGCGAAACCCTTGAATTTTAAAAGTTGCCCCAGGGGAAAAACTTCAACTTGTTTTATATCTTTTTATATATTTATATATAAATATTTTTTTTAAATATATATATAAAATTAAAACTTTTAAAAAGGTTTCTTTAAAAATTAAAGGGTGCTCAACCCCTTGGGAGAACATTTTAACAATTTTTTTAAACAATATATTATATTATATAATATAAAAATTAAAATTATATTATAATATATACACAACAAAAAAAAAGTTAAGCCCCCCCTTTATTTTCACTGTCAGTTGAAAAACAAAATGTTCCCCCAAAATTTTTCAATTTGTAAAAGGTGTGTCTTTTGAAAGGAAAAACCCATCGGGGTGTATGTGAAGCATGCATGGTGGGGCATGCACTCTTAGGTTTTTTTGAATTTTTTAAAATTGAGGTTTTGGTGATCTTGTTAGGATGGGTGGGTGCGTGTTTTTTTGTTGACTTCCCCCCTTCAAAATTTTGATGCGTGTACGATTTTCCCCCTTACACCCCCCCCCAACAACATAGAAACCCAGCAAAAACCCTTTAAGTTTCTTTTTTTTATATGCGCCTGCCCCCCATAATAAATCTTACAAATCAATACTTTCCATTACAAAATACAGTCAAGCACCAATTAAACATCAATACATAAAACCTTAAATCATCATATTCAGCGATCATATTTTAAAAGAAATTTTGATAAACTGCTTATCTCCCGGGGGGGGGGCCGTCCACAGTGTTCACTATACAAAAAAGCATTCGTTCCACTCCCCACGCACAGCCCTAAAGCATTAAAAAAGACGAAGAGGTAAGAATCCCCACAGGGAAAAACAAGCGTTAAAAAACAAAAAGGATGAAGAAAAAACGGGTCTAAACAGAAAGCAAAATATTACTCGAACTATCAAAAAAAACCGCATATCCACAAGCACAAAACCCCATACAAAGAAAGATTCAAAAAGCCCAGAAACCCAAGAAGAAGAACCCAATTCAAAAAGCACAGAAAACCTAGAAGAAGAACCGCAGATTCTAAAACAGTAAAACCAAGAAAACTGAGATTCACAAGGCAGCAATCAATATTGAATCCCCAGAAAACACAAAAAACTCGGTTCGAGCCCTTTTGACAAAACAAATATTAATTCTCCGTTATTTTACTACAGTTTTCCCAATAAATTCAGCCCCCCGACCACTGGGGTGGTACTTTAGAGCTATATTAATATTTTAAAGGATTTTTAAAGTCCCTGGGCGCACAGCATCCAAAATTTTAAAAAAACTTTCCCTTACATATTCCGGGGACCGTAAAAAAAAACCCCCATACACGTGAACATGAGCCTACTGACTTGAAAGTCAGCCTTCCACATAGAAAACAGGAAAAAGAGAAAAAAACAAAAAAAAAAGGACACCAAACCTCGCCGTTAATTCTTCCCCCCCTTCCCTTTGTTCTTATTATTTTTTTTTGTCAGTTTTAAATATGTTTTTTTAAATTGACGTCTAATTTATTTTGACGTCACAATATCCCCCTCAAAAAAAAAACAATGACCAAATTTTTTTTTGAAAAAGAAGTAAACAAACCAGAAACACAAACCTACAAATTACATTCACTCGACGGAAAAAAAAACCCGCCAGGGAACGTTCGGGACCCCCCCCCGGGCTTCACACAAAAAAAACACAAGTTTCGCCCCAACAACCGAAGCCCTTTTACTGCAGTTTTTTTTTTGCGACCTCACGGAAAACCCCTCTCCATACCCCACGGAAAGGACGGGGGGCTGGGCTGGGATCCCCCCACCCCCTGATGGCAATGCTTTTTAAATTTCACTGCCCACTCGGTCAGCCTTCCATACCCACACTGGAAAAACCCACATGTCTCTGACCACCGGTCACCCTCTCCTTCCCCCCAGGGGGAGAGACAATTTAAAACATTCCCGCTAATAGGACCCTTCTCACGTTTCAGCAACTTTCGACTAGCAAACACTGGGGTGAAGGACATCATTTTATGGGAATACAGCCCCCAAACAACAGAATAACATCCAACAAAAAATTTTTTAACCCAGTCGTAACAACACCGGTGCGAAAAAAATTCCCCTGAATTTTCCCAAAGTTCAGCCCCAACAAGTGAAACGACATACAACTTTCTTCTGCGAACACAACTGGAATGAAAGGGAAAATTTTCCCGAGGCTCAATTCCAAGATCCAAAATTTCCCAATCTCCTCCAACAACCCCTTTCCAAAAAGGGGATATCAAAACCTTTTTTCTAACAGGGCATCTGTTGAAGAGGACTCAATATGATCACCTGAGAAAAACCGGGTTTTAAAGTCAAAATGTCCTAAAATCCAAAACTGCCGCAACCCCCGGACGCTGCAAAAAACAAAATCAAATTTTACAAACGAACATCTTCTCGGCACAGAAGCCCCTTTGGGAACATTTAAAAGGGGAAATGGAAAGCGTCATACACCCGGGGACGAATAAAATACAAACTATTCATAAATAAAAAACAACTCCGGAAGGGATCCACAGAAAAGACCAACTCTGGATGCTAAAGAAAAAACCTTTCCTCTCACAAGCCAAAGGGCCTTTCAACTGGGCACTGAAGTCCTTGTGAAAAAACGACGTATAAAACATTAAAAGAAACACAGCAACACATCAAAGACGTAAACTGCAACAAACTTCAATACACCTTCTTTCTGAACAAATCAGAACGGAAATGTTAAATCATCAGGGATTAAAAAAAGGGTTTTTGTCCCTAACGCTTGCTCTGCCCTCAAATGGGGGCAAAAGGGGAAAGGGTTAAACCAAAAAACATCATAAGCTCACCACTCACGAAACTCCAGGCACTTTTCCCACAATGAGATCTGCGACGGGACATCCAAGACACAACAATCAAATTACCCACAAAAAAGGAAACTGACTAAAAACTGTAGCCATTGGAAACTCATCCCCACGCCCACCAAAAAAACACATTTCACTGGGGTTCCCAAAATTTATGTCAAAACAAACCTTTTGCAAAAGCCAAAAATTGCCCCCTATCACTAGAAAAAAACTCAAAGTCCTTTCACAAACCAGACCCAAAAATGAAATTTGCCGGGAAAACCACCAGCGCGATAAGCAAAAGGAGTACAAGAACAAACAAAAAGCCGGGACTTTTTGCTGTCCGGGTTCCCCGACAACATTTATTACAACCACAAAAGGACTTTACTGGTGGTAAGGTTAAAATTCTACAGGGTTTCTACCTGACTTCCTGACACCAAACACAACTGTCCTGTTTTCTTACACAAAAAACACAAAACCACAGGCGTCAAAAGCACTTCCGGGGAAACCCTTCTGCCATTAGAGGGGGCGCCACACCACATAACGGCACCCCCAAAATTTATTTCCACCCCAGAGAGAAACCCCAAACTCGAGACCACAATAAAACTACCACCAAAAATTTTCCCGATCCCGATAACCAAGTAGTGGCCTAAAAATTTGATATTGTTTCCCATCAAACTGCCACAGTCGGGTTTATCAACTGCCCGGATAAAAATTTTCTATCAAACTGCCGGAGTTTTGTCCCCCACAAAAACAAAATTTTTTTCATCAGTTTTCCAGAAAGCCCCTTATTGGATGGCACTCGTATGACTCTGCGATTATCATTTCATCAAAATTTTTTCACATCCTCTCACACAAAAAAAGCCAAGTTTTTTAAAAACCTTTCCCAAAAACTGCTCACGCAAGGTAAGACCACCAATTTCAAAAGATTTTCATTTTTGGGACAAAGAGACCCAAGGGTCAAACAACCCCTAATTAAATGCAAAGGTCCAAAAGGGTTCTCATTTTGGTTTACCTCACGAAACCACAAAACCATCTGGAGTGGGCTACATTAAAAATTTTTTCAGAAAGATCTTTTTCAAAACCCCGTAAGACACAACATTATTTCACAAGACTGTGTAAATTTAAAAAAGAAAAACCCTCAAGTAGTGCAACAGGTAGTTACCCACAAACTAAAACCCATCCCAAGGAACGGCAGGGGTTTAAAAACGAAACAAAACTGCTATATCATCATTTTTTTTTAAAAGGGGAATTTGGGAAAGGTTGGCAGGGGCTTTAAAACCCGGAAAAACCCAACCCTGATCCATGTCCTGTCCTGAGACCACACTCTGCTGAGAATTTTTGTAACTGTATTCTTTTAGTTTCCTTTTTATCTGTACTGCTCTCTTTTAGTTTCCTCTTTTTCTGTTCCTTTTATTTTCTTTATCGCTCCTTTTAGTTTCCCTTGTATCGATTGCTCTTTTTTTAGTTTTTCTTCTTCCCGTATCTAAATAAAAATCTTTCAATCGCATTCCCCCCTTTTTCCCATGCCGGGGGAATACACTTGCAACATGGGCCAACAATCTTTCCCCCAACCAAAAACCTTACTCTGTAAATATTACGAAAATTTGTCCTTTCCACAGGGAAAAACAGGATTTTTCCTTAGCCCGTGCCATCTAAAATTAAAAATTTCCCTGCAAACCCGACACACACACTAGGGGATCAAATAAAACAAGCTATCACAAGCAAAAAAAATTTAAAAACCCCCTGCCCCACTAAATAATATAATTCCCAAAGAGGATTTTTTTTTTAAAACAAGCATTAACGGAAATCACTCTTAAAAAACTAAGTTTTATAAAACCCCAACCAACAAAAAATGAATAAACAATAAAAAGGGATTTTAGGGATATGGGGAGAAAGAAAAACACAATCGTAATCAATTAAATTTTCAGCAAAAAGTATAAATAAGCTTGCATGAGAGTAATAAAAATATAATCAATGTATTGTGTTGTTTTTGTTGTTTTGTTTAACAAAGTTTCAAATGAAAAATAATATTTTTTTTTTTTTAAAAATGTTCGGGCAGCCATCACACACGAAATTTCAAGAAGAAAACCCTAAGAATGTGAAAAAGCAACACAACCCCTAAAAAAGATAAAAACAAAAAAATAAGGGGAACTGAAATAATAAAATTAAAAAAAAAAAGGAAAAAGAACTAAACAGCCCTCGTTTTCCCCAAAAAAAATACAAAGGAGATACCCCTTTACGCGGGGGGAGGGGAAAGAAAGTAACAAAACACCATAAAAACAAAACAATACAACAAACTCATTGTTTTAAAAGGAAAGCGTGAACGTGCCCTATCATTCAAATTTTGGGCAATTAGGGCCACAAAAAACAAATCCACTACTAAGAAATTTTAAATTCAGTGAAAACAAGTTAACTACGGGGTCCCCAATGTTACATGGTGTTTGGCGTGTTTTTTGTTGACTCCCTCTAAAAATTTGGATGCGTAGTTTTCCCCCCTTATCCACCCCCAACCAACGAAAAATACGGGAAACAAGGGAAAGATTTCTTTTTTTAAAGCTCCCCTGAACCATCAATAAATCTTTACCAATAAATACAGCCATTACATAGAATACAGACAATGCAGTCAATTTTTAAGACATAAATACAAAAGGACACTTCAATACATATACACGTACAACACGTATTTGAAAACTCCCTATCCCCGGCCCCCGCACAGGTCTACATATACAATAAACGCATTGTTCCAATACCCACCCCACATCTACGCTTTAAAAAATAAGAAAGCGGATAAGAAAGGGTCCCCAACGTAAACACCCCGTTAAAAAAACAAACGATAAAGAAAAAGGGTCTCAAAAAAAGGGCAAATATAAACTCGAATATCAAAAAAGCCCCGAAAACCCCACAAGGCACAGAAACCTTAGAAAAAACCTGCGATTACAAAGACGCAATAAAAAAAACCCCGCAATTATAAGACAGTAAACCAAAAAAAAACCCGCAGATTCAAAAACCAGTAAACAAGAAAAATGCAGATTCAAAGCACAGAATAAATATTGAACCCCCGGAGAACACAATAACTTGGGTTTACGCACCGGTTTAAAAAAACAAAATTAACTTCCCCGTGTATTAATACACAGGTTCCATCAAAAAATTCAGCCCCCCGACCAAGCGGGGTAAAAATTTAAGCTAATTAAATTTTTTTAGGGGTTTTAAAGTCACTTGGGGGCGACACAGATCACAACAATTTTATAACAAATACACCCCGCTACATTTTCCCGCTGGTACCTTTTCCAAAACACCCCACATACACAAAAACATCAAAGCCTACTGATTGAAGTCAGCCTCTCCAAAAGAAACACTCGGAAAAAAATATGATTAAAACAAAAAAAATAGGCTGGACCCCAAAACCCGCCGTTAAATTTTTGCTCCCTTTCTTGCTCTTATTATTATTTTTTGTCATGTTTTTAAATATGTCTTTTTAATTTGACGTCAAAATTCGTTGAGCACAGCATCCAGTTTACAATCACAGTTTTTTTTAAGAAAAATATTCTTTGCAAAAAAAATATGGTGGAAGGGAGGATACAGAGGAAAACGAGAAATTATTGGCTGCTTCCCCAGGGGTTTTCCCCTTCAAAGCAATCGGGCTAAATTGGTTTACCACACGCATCACCGGGGGTTGGGGAAACACCAGAAAACCCAAACCATTCAGGCCCGCCCCGACGGGCCGACCACATGCAAGTCCGCGCGGAAGGGTTACTTCGCATATATAGCCCTTGGTTGGGGAGTGGAAAAACCCCCCCCCCCCCCCCCCCCCCCCCCCGGGGGGAATTTTTATTTAAATTTTTTAAAAAAACTTTGTATTGGAAGAAACATTTGACATGTTCCCCTTGGTAAAATTTTTTTGGCGTGAGAGCTGCATTAATATGTTTTTTTCCCCTTTTGGCCCTTTGTATTTAGCATTGGGGGGGGTAGGTGTGTTCACTCTTGTTTGCAAATAACGGCTTTATTCAAGGGTTTTTTGTCTGAAGGCATCAAAAAAAATTTTTTTCTCATATTCTGACCTATTCTGCGGGCTTTTTTAAAAAAAGAGAACATGAGATTTTGAGCAGGGGGCATCCGAAAGCAGCACTAAATCTTTCGACCCCTAAACCCAGTGGGCTGTTTGTTCCAGCCAGTCGGCAGTCGACACTTTTCCACGTTTTTGCTAGTGTTTGTTTCCACAAGGTGTTCACAAAAAAAGTTTAGTTTTTCTTTGGCCAGTCATTGTGAACAGAAATTTTTATGAAATAAGTACTTTAAAATAGTTCGTCTGATCGGGGTCTTCAAGGCACACCTCCCTTACGAAGGGGCCCCTTGTATTTTCCCCTTTTTCTTGTGTAATCTAAAGTTACTTTGTAAAAAAATCCTCAAACAGTTGTAGATGTCACTGGTGTTTTGCCAGTATCTCTGTTTCAGCAGAGTAGCATGTCCTTGTAAACCCCCTCACCCCATCTCCCCTTTTCTTCTCTTTTTTTTTTTCGTCTCTCTCTCTTCTCCTCCTCTCTCTCTCTCTCTGTGTGTAAAGCGTTTAGCACACCCCATTCCAAAAACCCCCGCCCATCCCCCTCCCCCCGCGCGCGGTTCGTTATTTCCCAGATCCGGTGGGGTGCCTTTTCCTGGGAAGTCCTGGTGAAGTCAGATTTGCACCAGGTAGATGAACAACCCGGGCTTTTAAAAACACAAAACCCCAAAACAAAAAAAAAGTTTAAGAAGGGAGAAATTTAATTCATTAAAAAACAAAGAAAAGAGAAGACTTAAACCCCCCCAACGAAAAAGTAAACAAATTATCCGAATCTTCCACTTGAGACTGCTTCAAGTAGCAAGCATAGAAAAATCATTTGTGATTGATTCCCAAAAAAAGGACTTTACTCGCCATGGTTTTTCACGAAGCTGTTTTGCCGGTTTACCAAAGTGAAATTTTGCCAGGGAAAAGGGAAAAATGGACAAGATGAAAAGTTGCAACCCTCTAAACCAAAAGACTGCGTTGCTACACAGGGCCCTTTTCTTCCAACGAAGATGCTTTTTTTTCAAAAAAAAATTCAAAAAAAACTTCAAAAAGGGTTTTCTGTTTTGATAAATTTTTAAAATGGTACCCCAAACGGCAAACTCCCAAAAAAAGCGAAAAATAACAAGATGACATTTTCACCTTATCAAAATGAACTGGGAGCCTGAAGCCCCTATATAGGGTTGCAGGAAAAAATAGTAAATCTGAAGCGGCATGCTGAAACACCCCAACCAAATTGCGCCAAAAAGGACATAGGGGGATTTGAGTCATAGTGATACATTGAAAGCCTTGATCAGAGGTGCACAGGTGGGAAAAAGACCATGCTGGAGAGAAGTACTGTGGGAAAAATGCAACAAAATTCCCCCACTTTCAACCCAAGATACAAACTTAAAAACTGAAAAAAAAAGAAAGAAAAAATTTTGGCTTCAGAATAAAAATTTGGGGTCCAAACCTCGCAGTGAATTTTTTAAAAGTGCGAACTTCCAAAGGGAGGGATTGAGACGCGTTTGGTCAGCAGCTTTGAAAAAGGCGATTGAGGAGTTGAATGTCCCTTTGTCGGCAATAGGGTGCTTTTTTGGGTTCACCTGAAGCAGGGCCCCCATCGCAGGTACCTTCAGCTATGCGTCAATCCTCCCCTATTCCACAGATTTTTCCCCAAAAAATTTTTACTGGAAAAAAGTATACTGTGGAGCAAAAAAAAACCACCATTTGGGACCTCCTTGGCCGGACATATGCTACTTTGACAGGGGGGAAATGGAAAAAGCCCAAACATCTTCTAATTGAATGTTACAGACATTTTGGTCCTGAAATTCTAAGTCCTTGAATCGTTTTGGCCGTTGCGGGGACAAAAAATTGTAGACTTGAGACTGCTATGGCCAACTCTGTACATCTTTGAGCTTTTGCCTTAAAGTGGGGTTTGGGGGGAAAAGGTGATTTATTTTTGCTGGGAAAACTTTGACCTCAACGAAGAAACCCTTTTAGGACGACACCCCCACTCCCCTATGGGTAGTTATTTAAGAGGTTAAGGGGAACTGATGACAATTCCCCTTTTCCAAACAAATACCCCCCCCGCTCCCCAAAACCAGCAAGCCCCGGCATTAACAAGAAACGTACCCCGCTTTGCAAAAAAAAGGCAAACCCCAAATTGAATGGTCGGGGCACTCTTTCCAAACCAAGGGGGGTGACAAAGCTAAAATGTGACTTTTGGTGGATTTTTCCGTTTGAGGCCAAAGACGGAAATAACTGGGGCCTGAGGGGAGGGGGGGTTTTCTCTCACAGGAGAAAAAGGGATAAAAAATAAGCACGTTTACTAAACCACACCCCCCAAGGAAAATTCCCCCAGTAATGTCCCAAAGGGTTCCAGGCAGCAAAAAAGCAAGTGGGGCAAGAAATAAAAATTTTGGGTTTCATTTGATTAGCATACGAGGAAAACATACAACTTGGTGGGCGAAATCTCTTCCCAAACTTTGCGATGGGAAGTTCCCCCAAACTGCTCTTCCCCTTTGGGGCTGTTCCGATGAGAGGGACGGCTTGCGGGAAAAAGTCATTCAGTCGCATCGTGCAAGTGGGGCAATTGAGCAAATGTTTGCGGAGCAACAAACGTGCCTTTGATACACAAAAAAGCCCTTTAAGATTGGGGAAGCAATTTTTCAAATTTCTGGCTCAGGGGAAGTAAAAAATTCAAGAAATCAGCATCATGGCTCCTTTCAATCGGGGAAGGACAACGCAGTCTGTTGTGGGAAAAAGGGGCTCCCAAAAGGGATGAAAATTTCCCTCTTAAAAACAAAGTAAAAGGATTTGGTCCTGGGAAAACGCACATTTGGCTTTTAAACATTACATGATTTGGTTTTTTTGAGGTTCCTGAGGGGGAAACAAAAGAAACAATTTGATTTACACTTTCCTGCCTGAAGAGATGTGTCCTTGTTGTTTGCCATGGACCACTGACTTTGTTTTGTAAATAACATTTCCGCTACCTTTATGGTTGTAAATGTAAAATACAGATAGCCCCCTTTTAAAATTCTTTTGTTTGGTACCAAATTTAATAAAAATTTAAAAAAAATTTGATTTTTAAAAACTTAAATAACCCCCCCCCCGAATAATCGCTTCGGGAGGGGTTCTATAGTTTAAAGTTATATCTTAAATAACCTGGTTACGCGGGGGAACTATGCCTAAAATTTTAAAATGAACAAAGTACAGAAAAAATTTACCCACAATCCCCCCCGGGGGGGGGGGGGGGGGGGGGGATGGGCAGGCCCAAAGGGCTAATACGCCCTGAGCCTTGCCACAAGCACCACTTGAAACACTGGGTGCCTAAAAAGACAATTTCCACAAGAACAGTGCAAACCCTAAAGCCCAGGTAAAGGCAGGGGGTTATCAACGCCCCCTGTTTCGAAACCCCAAAAACGGGGGTTTGACTGGGGTTCGCTCGCGGAGGGGGGAACTAGGAATGGAAAGATACACGGGCGGACGAAACCGATTCCCCGCTGCCGCACTGAGGAAAATCAAGGTTTTGGACCCCCAAAAAGCCTATGCGCCCCGGAACAAACAGGCACTGTTCCCCACGGGGGGGTTTTTTAATGGTCTGGGGGGGCCCCTCCAAAAAACTGCAAGCGGATTTTATTTCCATTCGTGAACCCCCACAGGCGGAGGGACATCCCAGAGCCTTGACCCGGCGTTTGCCCCTTTTGAAACCAAACCCCCTTTTCCCCCAACCCTGTACATGGATGACAAGCCAGGCCTCACGGCTAAACATAACAGGGTTTCTCCCGCAAAAGCGTGCAGACCCTGCCATGGCCCCCAGAGCCCAAAACCCAATCCACTGTGCCATCGGGACATTTGGCCCCGTTTGCAGACCTTGGACCCCCCCTCCACAAAATCGCATCAAGGAAGCGGGACTGCACAGGAGTGGCAGCAACTGACGAGCAACGAAACCGGGGGACTGCTGGAGGGGTCGACCGGGTTGAGGGGTCTCCCCGGGTCAGGGCGATTCACGCCTACGAAAATTTTCATTTTTTTTTGGTTTTTGGAGATTCATGGCAATGTTTTCAAAAAAATTTCCCTTTTATTTAAGCCTTGTTTTTGTAATGACCTACTTTTTATGGGGTTTTTTTTTATGGGGGGAAAAGCATTGATCATTCTTACAATACACATTTGTTTTGATTTGTATATTTTTTGTGTTTTATGTTTTTCAATTCTTTATTTTAAAAAAAAAAAAAAAAAATGTTACATAAAAATTTAGTAAAAAAAAAATTTCAGTTTTTTCCCAAAAATAAAAAAAATTGGGGGTGCTTAACTTTTTTTTGTGTTTATATACATTGTTTGTTTTATCAAATTTTCATATTGGTTTTTGTTCATTACGCAGCACTCCGCAGTTACAACGTTTGGAAACCCACAGTCAGCATTCAAGTCTGTCATTTTCATTTTATTTCATTTAAAACCTTGGGACAAAGAACATTTATACGACTATGCAAAGTTTGTGGAGATAAGGCCCCCATACTTTTTTCAATCACCCCTTCTTAAAAGAAAACAAAGGGGAATCAACCCCGGGTTTTGGATCGGGGCATTAATCCCCGAGGGAATCCCCTTCCCTCGGAAAATTCAATAACAAAAAAAAAGTCGGAAATTTTGTTATTTTCACCAATCATTTTTTTGGGATTAAAAGGGAAAATAATTTCCCCCTTTTTCTAGGGGAAACCCCATTCGAACCATTTATTTTTTTTTTACTTTCTTTCCATTCTTGAAAAGTTTTTTTGTGAAAAAAGCGTCAAACTCCAAAAACCCTGGGGGGACGGAATCAATTGACGGAAGCTTCCCCTCGGGCAAATTTTCACATTTAAAAACCCATCCCAAAAACCCCCTTACAAAAATAACATAAATATAAAAAGTACAAAACCCCCCCCCCCCCCCACGATTTTTTTTTTGAATATTTAAAAATGGGGGCCTTTGCTCAAATTGTGTGGTTTTGTGGTGGTGGTGTGTGTGTGTGTGTGGTGTGTGTGTGTGTGGTGTGTGTTTCATTCCCTCGTTCTTTGTTGATTATGAATTTCGAGAAGGAAATGGGATTTCATGAAGTAATCATAGCAAATCTAAACTATAGGAAAATTAAATCTTTCCATCAAATGGATCCCACAACTTCTCTTCCCTCGCTCTCTCTCTCTTTTCTCCTCTCCCCCTCCTCTTCTTCTCTCTCACCAAAACACAAACACACACACAACCACACACACCACACCAACACACACACACACACACACTTAAAAAGGGTTTGAAAACAAAAAATTCCGCCAGTTAGAATTCGTGGGGTTACCCTTTAGCACATTAGATTCGTACCCGAATCCTCGTATCTAAAGCTTATAAAAAGGGGAAAGGGGCCTTTTCTGCACACCTAAATTTTAATGGTCTTTGCACCCATGGGGTCGCAATTCAACTCAATTGGATGACAGAGACGGTAAATTTCCACCACCACCATCACCCCCACCCACACACTCACTCCATTGGGAGTGCAATGTCTAACCAATTGGGATTGTACAAGAAATGAGTAATTTCCCCCACCACCATCACACCCCACACACAACACATCATTTTCCCCTTTTAAAATTTATTTAGTCATGTGTCTGTTCCCCTTTAACCCGCATCAGATCTCACCCAATTTTAATATTAATATAATAAATATATATATATAATATATATATATATATAATATATATAATTTATTAAAAATATATCATACACCCCTAACAAAATTTTGTTTTTTGGGATTTATCATTTTTATTAAAAACTGGATAAAAATCGAAAATTTAAAAAAAAAAGAAAAAAAATGGCTATATGGGAATTGAAAAACTAAAATCCTCATTTCCCCCTTTTATCGGGTCCAAGAATTAGTGTTTCCCCCTGGCCCAGTCCCCCTTTCCCATGAAGTTTTTTTAAAATCCCTTTTCTGTTTTTTACGTCCTTTTTTCTGACAGACCCCCCCCCCCCCCCCCCCCCCCCCCCCCCCCCCCCCCCCCCCCCCCCCCCCCCCCAAACCCCCCGGGGCCCCCCCCCCCCCCCCCCCCCCCCCCCCCCCCCCCAAAAAAAAAAAAAAAAAAACATTTTTTTAAACGCGAAAAGGGGTTTAAATCAAGCATAAACCCCGCCCGGAAAAAAAATTTTTTTTTTTTGAAAGAAGAAGTTAAAAGAAGTTAATTCCCTTTACCTTTTTTCTTATTCCTTCTTCTTTTTTCTGGGGCCCCCCCCCCCCCCCTCCCCCCCCCCCCCCCCCCCCTCCCCCATTTCTTTTAAAAATTCCCCGCTTGATGAAAAAACAAAGCAATGGGGTTTTTCTAATTTCCCTCCCTTTTTTTTTTTTCAGAAATCAAAATTAGGGAACCAAAATTTTCCTTTTCTTCTCCCCTTTTCTCACTTTCCGCCTTTTTTCCCCCCCCTTCCCACTCTTTTTTACCCCCTTCCGCACTTGCCACAAACTAAACCCCCTCCCCTCCGGGTTTTAAAAAGGGGGGGCGCTCGGTGCGCCCCATTCAAGACACAACAGACCCCATGAAATCAGTTGCCACACACACAACACACACACACACACACACCCACACCACACCCCCGGCGCGCCGGCGCCACCACACCAAACCCCAATACCCCACACACACACACCCACACACACACACCCCCAAAAAAAACACACACCCACACCACCAACACACCACCAAAAACCCCCACCCCCACTCACCCCGCACCACCACGCCCGCAGCACGCACGCACGCCCCCAGCACGCACCCCCCCCCCCCCCCCCCCCCACACACACACACATTCACACATATACACCTACATAGACCACCGCACGTTCACATACGCACCGACACGAACACGTGAGGCGTGCATTACACACACACCACACACACACACACACACACACCACACACACACACACACACACACACACACAGAGCTTTCCTACCTCTGCCTGGCAGAAGTAGGTCAAGTTGTTCACTGCCAGTTGCACGTGCTCAATCTGGCGGAGGACGTCCTGACCTGGTTGCCACACTTGGAATGTGGAGCTACACGCCCCTTCCCTCTCTTCTCCTGCCCCTCCCACCAGCGTCGTCATTCACCATCGTCAGCAGCAGCAGCATCGCCAGATCAACGTCATCTCTTCATGGCGGATCCTGTCGTTGCTTGTAATTCTTGTGTGTGTTTGACTTATTCTTTCTGTGGAGGAAGAATAATAGCATTGATAACGACGACGACGGCGACGACGACGATGACGATGATGATGATGATGATGACGACGACGATGACGACGACGACGATGATGATGATGATAGTGATGATGGTTATAATGACGACACGACGACGACGAGACAAAGAAGAAGAAGAAGAAGAAGGTGATGATGATGATGATAATGATGATGATGCTAGCTGTAACGATGATGATAATGATGATAACCGTGGTGACTGAGCGCGACTACGGCGTCAATGAAAATAAGCAACAATAACAACAAACAACAACAACCAACAAACACAACAAAGTGAACACAAATGAATACCACAAAACAACGCTTAACTGGTAAAAAATACAAAAAAGACAAGTGAATTTTTTCCAACAATATGTCTTATTCAAACATCTCAAATCACAAACATTAAAAAACATAGAACAATA
>CM031603.1:58112820-58115320 GCA_018398815.1 Conus ventricosus
TTTCTAAAACCAACTGTGTGCCACTACCCTCCACACACACACACACACACACACACACACACACACACACACACACACACACCTGTTCCGTTTTTCTTCCTTTTAAAGGGGTGCTATGCAGCTGTTTCTAAAACCAACTGTGTGCCACTACCCTCCACACACACACACACACACACACACACACACACACACACACACACACACACCTGTTCCGTTTTTCTTCCTTTTAAAGGGGTGCTATGCAGCTGTTTCTAAAACCAACTGTGTGCCACTTACGGTTTCTTTTATCTTCCAGTTCTTCGGTTTCCTTTCTCACCCCTTGGTGTTAAGGATGGGGCAGCATGACGTGAGGTCAGACGTTAGATGACCGCTTCAAGCGACTGACCGTTTCTCCTCTTTTCCTTTCAGCACACACCGTAATTTCTTTATGTGTATATGTATTAATCATAATAAACATGCATTCATGAATATTTGACTGTAAATTACTTGGTCGAAGAAATGTCCCCGGAGTATGTGGATGTCTAGGGCTCTTTTAGTGCAAATACCTCTCTCGTCTTCTGGAAAGTCTATGCCGGTAATAGTGCACTTTTCTGCCATTCTATTCGCCTCTATCCTTTTTTTCTAAACGCTCATTTTTGTCATTCTTAACTGTTGTCAATCTGTTTTCCTTTGTGGACCATTATCCTGTCTTTGATATGGAAACTCTTTTATATTTTCTCTGATGGTAATTCATGAGATACCAACTTCTTCGTTTGTTTGTTCGTTTTGTCATGATATGATGACGTACCAGCTTTTTGCTATGATCTAGTGACATGCCAACTTTTTTGTTTGCTTGTTTGTTTGTTTTTTGTTACGATGTTGCGACGAGGCAATGTAAATTGTACACACTGTTCACAGCAGAAATTTGCTATTTCGTCTGCACTATTCATTTGTCCACGTGGCTGTTCATGTATTTTTGGTGGCATTTAAGTGTTTTTCATTAATTTTTGGGAAAGTGAGGAAACAAGAGGAATGCCTAGCAATCTTTTAGCACAACCTGTTTCTTTTACGGCGAAATGTCAGTAGTATATCAACAATGTCATTGATGTTCCACTTCTGCCACATTGCCATTTTCCAGCTGCCGGCCATCTGGGGAGAGCATCAATTTGCTCATTAAAAAAAAAAAGGTTATTCTTTGTGACATCGGAACTGCACATATTTGTTGAAAATTCCCTCGTCTGGTTTGAATTATGCGCTAGATAAAACTTGCTTTGGACTCTGCTATGTGTGTTTATTTAATATTTGGGCTGCATCATATTTCCCTTAAGGAACGGTATGTCGGCCATAAAGAAAACTGAATGATGCTGTAGGTGCTTATCTGTAGAGGGGTATGTCTAAAAAAAAATGAATGTGAGCAGTAACCTACAATAAGAAAGAAGTTACATTGGCAAAGACTTGAATGTAATTCTTTCATAGGTTAAATTCAACTCTGACTTAAACACGACAACCACTTCTGTTGGTCATAATACAGCCACTTTTTTATCTAGAAAAGCTGGTGGCATTTTTTTTTTTACAACACTACGTAATAAACAAGAAGACACAAACACTGGAGAAGGTCCATAAACTTAGCTGGAATAGAATCTGGTTTTCTACATGTGTATGTGAGCACTTCGAGTTTATGCTCTCTCCCTGTCAGTCAACCAGTTCAAGGTTTTACTCTCGAAGAACCTAATTCTGAGGCTTAAGACTGCTCACATTCTCATTAATACAAAAAATACAAAAAAACGTAAACAATAAACACTAAAGAGACAAGTTAGCTTTCACTCTTTTGGAAAAAACAGAAAAACATCACATGGCCAAACAAGGGGAGCAGACACGGGACGCACAGAACTTATGCAGGGGAAGGTTCTTTGTTTCTCCTGTGGCTCGTGTCTGCATAAGCGCTAGGCGAATGGGTGCTGCAAGGACTATTACGTTTCGAGTTAAAGGAATATCATTGAGTCATCATGGCAGCAGATATGGTTTTCCTTTTTCATTGAAAAGGGTTGAGGTTATGGGTAAAAGTTAAAGTTTTAGTCTATTGGCCGTAGGGCAGTAAACATTTTTTTTGTTTCTTTCATTCTTTCTGTTTTGATTTTCCTTTTTTCATTTACTGTCACGATATTGTTCCTGTCTCCAGTTTGTTTTCAGTTGATGATGAACAATATTCTTGTAATTAAGGTTACAATTTTTTTTATCATTGGAAAATTCAAAAGTGTCTCTCTGGAATGGCAAATTCTGATTTGTGTATTACGTAGGTGGGACTGAGAGGGGAGGGGGGACGGGCGGTAAGGTAAGAGGGAGGACTGGAGGGGAAAGGCAAGACAGATAAGGAACATCTTTCTAAGATAAATAACATGATGGGGTTCGAATCTCCGACCTGCGACTCGTCTGTCAGCAGAATAACCACTGCTCCACGATCACCAACGACCTACGTCTGTTTGTGAGGTGCCCCTAGAGAAAGTCAGATGTTTGAAAGCTG
>CM031603.1:58117820-58126084 GCA_018398815.1 Conus ventricosus
GATCGTCTGCATTCGTTCTAGCGCTCTGAAACAAACAAACAAAGCAAAATGTATTAGAAGATATGAACTCCGAATAGTTTCCTTCATAGCATATCATCCATACTCATCATTTTAAAGACTGGAGGCTATTTTCCAAGATTTCACAAAAACAGCAACAACAATAACAACGAACTGTCGACAATTCATGAGACTTCACACCAAAAAAAAAAGTTAGGATAGCAACTGTATCACTTTAAAATAAACAAAGACTCCTAGTGTATACATTTCATTAGTCAAAGTGTACATTGTGGTAATTTGTGTGAGATTTCATAACTGTGTCACTTTCCTTCTCCTTTTTTTCTTTTTTTTTTTCTTTCACGGTCTCACTTCAGCGGCATCGCATCAACGCCCCTAATCTGACACACCGCCCACAGTCACAATCTGACCTGTCCCGCCAGGGCCCCGGCACCGACAATTCACAGGGAGCGGCTAAAGTCAAGTCGTGAGGCAACCTACCAACGGAGACGCTGCACTGCTGCCGAGTCACTTCGGCAGTGTTCAGTGTTGCCTGTTCTGATTCAACATACGCAGGACACCAATTACTAAGCCCCCTACTGAGGACAATAATTACTTAGTCACGGAGCCAGCCTGAGTGAGCCCTAGCCCCTGGGGGCGCCACCACATCCGTCCAACGGCAGTCCCAATGAACTGGCCGATATCGGTGACCACAGCAGAATCTCACAAAGAGGAAATCGAAACTGAGGTCACCGTGAGAGCAAGGCATGAAGGGCAACAGAATTTGAGACTTTTTTTTTGTTAATGCTGATCGATGAAGATGAGGATGATGAAAATGATGCTACGGGTTTCCATTGTGATCGACGTTGCATGGCGGGGCTGTACTCTATGCTTACTTTTATCATATATCCAAGCGTCAATCAGGCCCAAGATGCAGACACCAGCACTATTGGTAAGGACATTTGGCCAGCCCTCTCAGAGATGCATGCATTAAGTGAATGAAACTTGACTGTGTGGTCCCAGTCTTCCTACCTGAGCCCATAGCAAACTCGATTCTGGGTAGGAGCCGGTAGGTTAAAACAAACAAACAAATAAATGGCTCTGATGGGAATCGAACTGACGACCTCCCAGGCGGGGGTCCGCAACGCTAACCACTTTTCCACGGCGGCTAGTATTTATTAATTTATTTTTTCATTATGCTGTCATTGTCTACGTCCCGTCACCGGCATTCCCCCCACTCCGCTCATTCCGGCGCCGACACAGCCACGCCCACTTGTGTCTGGCATCCAGCAGCCCACTGGGAGAAATCAATACCAGGACGGCGTGAGGTCACACACCAGAGAAGACGCTGCAACCGCCGCCGAGTAATTTTGGGAGTTTCATAATTTACAAAGTAGGCTATGAAAATTCGTAGGCTCACTCCAAATCTGCGGTTATTGACGACGTGCTGAAAAAAACAACACGTGAAATTTCAGTCTTGGCTATGTGAAAATAAAAGTGGTACTGATGTTTTCTTTTTTTTTTCTCTTCTTCTCAGTTCAAATCTCACGTACACTTGTGCTTACTGTTCATTATTTTGAGTTGGAGATGAGTTCTACCGGTGCGAGAGGACACGCCTCACTTGCTGCACGTGCTAAAACTAGAGACAGTGACGTAGAAAATCTGATGAATAAGTAAGCACGTGAATCCTTGACCTGTGTCGCCTGATTAAGCGATTAGAGTTTGTCACGAACTCACTACAGGCCTACCTTGGATTAACGTCCAGGCTTGCGCCTTCTGGAGAATGATCTCAATACGGCAAATAAAGCGACAGTACATCAACACCTCAGCCATAGAGGACTCGGTCTTAAAGATTAAAATATTTGACAAACTGGAAGCAGAGATTACTGTACTTGTTGATTACCTGCTTCTTTCTTGCTTTCCTTCTTTCTTTTTCTGTTCGTTTTGTTCTTGCTTTCCTTCTTTTTCTCATTTTTTCTTTCTTTTTCTGTTCGTTTTGTTCTTGCTTTCCTTCTTTTTCTCATTTTTTCTTTCTTTTTCTGTTCGTTTTGTTCTTGCTTTCCTTCTTTTTCTCATTTTTTTCTTTCTTTTTCTGTTCGTTTTGTTCTTGCTTTCCTTCTTTTTCTCATTTTTCTTTTCTTTTTTTTCTGTTGGTTTTGTTCTTGCTTTCCTTCTTTTTCTCATTTTTTCTTTCTTTTTCTGTTCGTTTTGTTCTTGCTTTCCTTCTTTTTCTCATTTTTTCTTTCTTTTTGTGTTGGTTTTGTTCTTGCTTTCCTTCTTTTTCTCATTTTTTCTTTCTTTTTGTGTTGGTTTTTGTTCTTGCTTTCCTTCTTTTTCTCATTTTTTCTTTCTTTTTCTGTTCGTTTTGTTCTTGCTTTCCTTCTTTTTCTCATTTTTTCTTTCTTTTTGTTTCGTTTTGTTCTTGCTTTCCTTCTTTTTCTCATTTTTTCTTTCTTTTTCTGTTCGTTTTGTTCTTGCTTTCCTTCTTTTTCTCATTTTTTCTTTCTTTTTCTGTTCGTTTTGTTCTTGCTTTCCTTCTTTTTCTCATTTTTTCTTTCTTTTTGTGTTCGTTTTGTTCTTGCTTTCCTTCTTTTTCTCATTTTTTCTTTCTTTTTCTGTTCGTTTTGTTCTTGCTTTCCTTCTTTTTCTCATTTTTTCTTTCTTTTTGTGTTCGTTTTGTTCTTGCTTTCCTTCTTTTTCTCATTTTTTCTTTCTTTTTTGTTCGTTTTGTTCTTGCTTTCCTTCTTTTCTCATTTTTCTTTCTTTTTGTGTTCGTTTTGTTCTTGCTTTCCTTCTTTTTCTCATTTTTTCTTTCTTTTTGTGTTCGTTTTGTTCTTGCTTTCCTTCTTTTTCCATTTTTCTTTCTTTTTGTGTTCGTTTTGTTCTTGCTTTCCTTCTTTTCCTTTATCTTTTTTCTTTTCTCTTCCATTCTTCTTCTTTTTCTTTTCTCTTTTTTTTTTTTCTTTTTTTTCTTTTTCTTTTTGGATGTTCCCGAACTTCCTTGACAAAACGTTCCTTCCATTCAAATTTGACACAACGCGTAAAACCAACAAACAATAAAACAACAACAACAACAACAACAACAACAACAACCAACAACAACAAAAACAGTAACTTACGCAGCCATGAAAAAGAGAGGAACTGATGAAGATGAAAACTTTGTACCTGGCTGACGGCACTCCACAGTTTCCATTGCCGCCTCATCCGAACACGGCGGGTGAGAATTTGGCCGACCGGAGGGACGATTCCAGTCGATATTCCGTTCATCAGTGGTGCGCTGACCGGCAGCCTCTGCCTACTGCCGTTTCTGGCTAGGAAGAGGTAAAGGAGGGACAGAGGAGGAGGAGGAGAGGGGCGGGGGAAGTTAGGAATGAGGGCGGTTGTTAGGGAAGTAAGGTGTGTGGAAGTGGATGGAGTAGGGGGGTGGGGAGAAGAGGGAGGCGTGATGACTCGCTTCCAGGACCCAACACGAAGACAAGGAGGAGAAGGAGGTAAACAAAACAAAACAAAAGCAAAAACAAAAAAAACAAAAAAAAAAGGGGGGGGGGGGGAGACTGTGGAGAGGAGGGAAGGTGAGGGATAGGGAGGAGGGAGTAGGGGAGGCAGGGGTAGAAGGGGAGGGAGGAGAATAAGGTAAAGACAGGGGGGGGGGGGGGGGGGTGATCAAACACGCAAACAGTCCTGAGGAGTTAAATCGTTTTAGAGCAGTAGTTTGCCATTCGCTCTACGTGGAATAACGCGTGCAGTAATAATAGGGGAAATCTGCCTTTTTTTGTTTTGTTTTGTTGTTTGGCCATGACTTTCCCTTTGATCCAATTGTAAAATTGATGACAGTAAGCGTATTAGTCACACACACACACACACACACACACACACACACACACACACACACACACACACCCACACACATACACAGAGAGAGAGAGAGAGAGAGAGAGAGAGAGAGAGAGAGAGAGAGAGAGAGAGAGAGAGAGGGGGGGGAGGGGTCTCTTTACTTATACGCGCCGTTGCGAAGACATTGGACTGTTTCTTCTTTTTTCTTCTTTATGTGGTTTGCGTGAACGTGGAACGTGGCATTGTCTGCCTGGTAAAGACAACTAATTGTTATGTAACTGTTGTTGACAGAACTGTTGACAACACTGTAGTTAAGACATTTCTGAAATGTGGTACTACAGTCCGCAACGACTTAAACTGAAGCAAAACTGTTGTCTTTGCTCTATTGTTTCTTTTTAAAATAATATAGATTTGCTTACTTTAGTTACCCCCCCCCCCCCCCCCTCCCCGAATCAGCCCTGTAGCAGGAACTATTTTATTGAGGACAAAAAAGGGAATTTTTTTTTCAAACGAAACAATATTAAAATTTCAGACTGAAAATCACAATGTTTATGTTTCCAGCCTTCACTTCTGTGTTTGTATCCGATCTCATTCTAAGTCTTGACACTTCAAAATATGCAAGAATTTCAGCAGTACGAATTGCCCAGACAATATAAGTCGAAATGGATCAACAACGTGAATCACAGAAGCGGGAGGGGGGGGGGGGTGGGAGCAACATCAACAATGATCAACACTCACATAAAACCACAAACATCTGCATCGACGAAAGCAGTGCATTGTTTTGACAATGAATGGTGGACTTAATTGAAAGTAATATGTATAAAATTTCTAAAGAACGAACCTTGTTAGAAGAGAGAGAGAGAGAGAGAGAGGAGAGAGAGAGAGAGGAGAGAGAGAGAGAGAGAGAGAGAGAGAGAGGACAGACAGACAGACAGACAGACAGACAGACACACACACACACACACACACACACACACACACACACACACACACACACACACACACAGAGACAGAGAGAGAGAGAGAGAGAGAGAGAGAGAGAGAGGGGGATAATCAAGGCAAGAGTATATACGCTATTTTGGGGACGAAAAGAATACACACATTAGCACACGTTCCTGTAGAACCCTACTTCCCCGCACCCCTTCCAGCCACCTACTTCCCCCTTCCTTCATATCCTCCCCTTCCCAAAAGAAAGGGGGAAATGTTTCTTCGTTGTGCCTATCCTCCTCACACCGTACACAATCCTTCCAGACAAACAGTAGAATCAACGGGGGAGTGGGTAGGGCAAGATTTCCTTCCCCTTCCTCGTTTCCCCTCGCAGCTCCCGAAGCTTAAAAAGCGAACCCAAACCGCCGGCAGATTTACCCGTTACATTTGCATAAGTACCACATTTGTGGGATGCACACATCATTGCGTTTCGCTCTGTGGCTGTCTCTTTATGACGTAGGAGAAATGGAAGAGGAGGGTGATTTTTCAGAGGGTTTTTTTTTTCCCCCTTTTGTTGGGGTCTGTTTGTGGATCCCGGTCTTCGGAGTCTGAGCACGGACGTCGTCAGACGGAATTGACCAAACGATCAGCCATTGTGATTGAAAAGGATCGCTCTTCCGTTCTTTCCCCTCCTTTCTTCTCCTCCCCTCTCCCTGCCCCCCCCCCCCCCCCCCCCAACAACAAAAAATAGAGAGAGAGAGAGAGAGAGAGAGAGAGAGAGAGAGAGAGAGAGAGAGAGAGAGAGAGAGAGAGAGAGACAGAGAGACAGAGACAGAGATGGAATGAAGAAAGAAAGAGAAAGAATGCAAGCAGTGCAGAAACTCTGCGAAGTGATGAAGGCGCTTTATGGACGTTGCTCGATGTTGGAGACAAACAGTCTGCAAACTTTACTCGAATAACGGTACTCAATGTCCAGCCCTCCCAAAACCTCAGTCCACCAAAATGGAGAACAACCTCGATTGTGACTGGGCCAGTTTCATTTTCAAGGAAAGAGAGATGCTTCCTGACAGAGTTTGGCTACTTCAGACATGATGAACTGCGCGAAATATCCAACAATTCTATCATTATCATAAAATTAGTTGCGTGACAGAAAATTAAGCAGATTGCAGCATCACTGAAAAAAACAACAGCCAAAATACAAATAAACACACAAAACATGAGGAAGTTAAACAAATGCTTATTTTTCTATGCAATACAAAACAGACAAGTCAAATTTTCGACAAAAGTCTTTTTCAGACGTTTCAAGCAGCAGGCAAAAAATGCACAAAACGATACTTCCCTGGCAGCAGCCAGCATGAAAAGCAAACAAACAAACGAAAGTATAAATAAGAGACGTACATGTCGAAACAAAATACTTATCTGCTTTGTATGGTATGTAAATCTGCATTACATGAACCTTGTGTGTGTGTGTGTGTGTGTGTGTGTGTGTGTGTGTGTGTGTGTGTGTGTGTGTGTGTGTGTGTGTGGTGTGGTTTGTGTGTGTGTGTGTGCTTGCGTGCGTGCGTGCGTGCGTGTGTGTGTGTGTGTGTGTGTGTGTGTTGTGTGTGTGTGTGTGTGTGTGTGTGTGTGTGCGTGCGTGCGTGCGTGCGTGCGTGCGTGCGTGCGTGCGTGTGTGTGTGTGTGTGTGTGTGTGTGTGTGTGTGTTCAGCATCATCAAGAGGAAAGTCTGTATGCGGACTAGTCCATATAATTATACTCCACCACATTTGCCAAGCCCATGAGGAGCGCACAATGTTCAGCCTTCCAGTCTACTGACTCAACGGATGAATTAACAGAAAAAATCTGAGACGAGGGTCTCGCGGTAAAGACCAAAGATGTAGAGCGGTGACAGGAAACAGTAACTTCGTCTTTCGCCAGGTGGAGTCCTGTCGCGCATATTGAAGGCATTCATCTCTTCCTGTTGGTCTGGTTGGCCCTGTGTCTGCCTCCTGCTCACAGATGGGCTGACTGTTCACGTACACTTCACAGGCGGTGGTGTCATGTCATCAAGTTTGAAGCACACGCGCGGTGATCCATTTGCGGGCACAGGCTACGTGCAGGCAATAGGCCGACCGCGCTGAATAGTGGACAAGAAGAATACTGGCATATGTGATCACCTTAAAGGGCAGCCTGGCCGACTGAAACAGTTCTCTCACTCGTCACCTACCTGCGCGAACGAACGGCACTCCGACGAAGTCGAATAATGGGAAAACGAGGCGAGATACCTGTCACGACCCCTCTACATTTTTGAGAAGACATAGTAGATGCCTGACCTGTTCATTAATTCAATATTTCTCATAAACTTTCAGTTTTTAACACACACTGTCAACCTCGGTGTAATGTCAGTGGAGGAAGGACTAGCGCACAGCCCAAACACACTCACAGCTTGCTTACAATCTCATTCATATATCATGCATTCGTCACATCAAACCACTAGTAAAGTCTATAACTTTACTATACATGATCATAGAAAGAACATCAATGCATATAGAATCAAACAAAATAAAACATTCTCTCTTTCTTGAATTTCACAAAATCATTTATCTAAAACATCATTAACTAACCCGGGTATAAACAGATTTCTACTTTACCTGGCCAGGTGATCTTAACTATTCACGAATCACTGTCTTTTCTTTTCTTTTCTTTTCTTTTCACTGTCACTTTCACAACACGACACAACTGCCGGCACTGGGTGTTGGTCTGATGGCGCCCGGTCAGGTGAGACTGTTGGCGTTGGTCTGTGGTTCTGCTTGGCGAAGTGACGCTGCCAGGTATGAGGTCGAACCCCCGGTTAGGGTAGAACAGTGACTATCAACATCGATCTGTTCTCCTTTCTTTCTTCCTGCATTAAGCATTGCACTCTCTCTCTCTCTCTCTCTTCTAGTCTGCTCTTATCAAATGGACATGGTTGCTTTTCTTTTCTTTTTTTCTTTTCTTTCTTTTCTTCTTCATAAATTAGCAACTCTTTCTCTCTCTCCACATCTCTCCTCAGTCCTTCCTCTGCAGACTATCTCATGCTAATCTCTCAACTTGGTTCTCTTCTCTCCTCATCTCTCTCTCTCTCTGCCCTTCTCTCCTGCAGAGCTCCACTCAGAACCTCTCTCTCCCTCTCTCTCTCTGTTCGTTCTTCCCCTCGTTCTGTTCTTCTCTCACTCACGCATTCCTTTATTCGTTCCGATCTGTCCAAAAACGGGCGAGTACCATTGGTCAGTATTTTTACCCTGACACCCGAGGTTGTCTCCCTCTAATTCCATTGGATGTTCAAATCATGACAGTCCCGTCTACACGCCTTACTCTCTGTGGTGGTCAATTGGTCATTTAATTGATTAGCTAGATTTCACCCCCACCACACACTACTTCCCCTTCCCTACTTCACTGGCGCGGTGTGGCTTAGTGGTGGACACTGGTCAATCTAAATTGGCCAGCTGAGTCGGGTAGGCACCCCGACTCCCAGTTAACTGCGTTGGTTC
>CM031603.1:58127084-58129584 GCA_018398815.1 Conus ventricosus
CCTCTCTCTCCCTCCTCTCTCTGTTCGTCTTCCCCTCGTTCTGTTCTTCTCTCACTCACGCATTCCTTTATTCGTTCCGATCTGTCCAAAAACGGGCGAGTACCATTGGTCAGTATTTTACCCCTGACACCCGAGGTTGTCTCCCTCTAATTCCATGGATGTTCAAATCATGACAGTCCCGTCTACACGCCTTACTCTCTGTGGTGGTCAATTGGTCATTTAATTGATTAGCTAGATTTCACCCCCACCACACACTACCTTCCCCCCTTCCCTACTTCACTGGCGCGGTGTGGCTTAAGTGGTGGACACTGGTCAATCTAAATTGGCCAGCTGAGTCTGGGTAGGCACCACGACGTCCGAGTAACAATGACGTTGGTTCCACAAAGTGGCTAGATGAGCTTGAGCTCGGCTCTGCGACTCGTCTCGCTAGACATCGAGGCGTCGGTCAAAGCTGCTTAGCCCGTATAGCCGGACAGACCGTCTTCCTGAAGCCTCTCCGCTAAGCTTAATTGGCCGGACCCGACCCATGGGCCCGTCTTTCTGACGCCTAGAATGTTTGAGTTTGGACTTAGGTCCGAACAAATTGACTGGCGACTCCCCAAGTTAGGTTGTTCCCCCCAAGTTAGGTTGTTTCCCCCAAGTTAGGTTGTTTCATTTTTTTGTCCGTGACACACACACACACACACACGCACACACTTACGCACGCACGCACGCACGCACGCACGCACACACACACACACACACACACACACACACACACACACACACACACACACACACACAAACTGGTTCTTACTACAACTACTCGCTGCTCATACAGACGATCTGGTAAGATTTCTGTGATGCATGTTCGTCAGTTCCTTTGTTTTGGATAACTGCTTCTTGCATGCAATAGAGTTTTTTCTCTGCTATTAGCCAGCCTGAAGAAGAGTCCTCCCTAGACGTCATGGCCGTCGTCATTTGTTTTGCTCCCACCACACACCGTACTTGCCTTGCAGAGGGCCTACAGAGCAGAAGAGCATTCGTTGCTAGGGGGCATAACAGGCGGCGTCCTTTCAATGTTGCGTCACAACAGGTATCATTGAAGAGACTTAGCAGCAGCGCAGTGAATTCTCTGGTGAGTCGCTTCATGATAACGTGATGCTGACTTCTTCAGGATTGCCGATATAAGAGGAAGAAAAAAAAAAGCCAGGGGAATAACTCCGAATGTTTTTCGTTGAGAAAAAAAAAAAACTCCCCATGGATTTTTCCTCTAGGAAACAAACAAACAAACAAACAAAAAACTCCTCGATGCAAATCAACACTCCCACAGGCAGGAAAAAGACTTTCAGGTAAAAATCACTGTGCTTTCCAAGTGATGAATGGACATGGTTATCTGATCTGTAGTTATGCGTTCTCTTCAGCTGTAGAGTTAATTCAAAAGAGCAGTATAAGAGAAACAAATTAATGCGCTCTTTTCAACATACGTGTTGACTTGGAAGCAACACCAGCGGAAATTAATATTCTGTGCAGAAATGTAAAGTAATTTGATTGTTTTGACTGACGCGGTGTCAGTTTTTCAGAACTGGCCATCCAAACGACAGCAATGCAGACGTATCCAATCAAAACTGCCCATCCAAACGACAGCAATGCAGACGTATCCAATCAAAACTGCCCATCCAAACGACAGCAATGCAGACGTATCCAATCAAAACTGCTCATCCAAACGACAGCAATGCAGACGTATCCAATCAAAACTGCCCATCCAAACGACAGCAATGCAGACGTATCCAATCAAAACTGCCCATCCAAACGACAGCAATGCAGACGTATCCAATCAAAACTGGCCATCCAAACGACAGCAATGCAGACGTATCCAATCAAAAACTTAAGATAATACAGATTTTTTTATTTTTATTTTTATTTCTTTAGGAGAATTTTTTCTTTATCCTGAGAGCTGCAGAGAGGATGATGGTACCGAGATCAACTGGCAGTGCTTCTATGCAATCACTTCAGCAGGGGAACGTATATCTTTGTTAAAGAAAAGAATGAGACAGTGAGGTGCAGATGCATAAAATGAATGAATGAATAAATGAATGAATGAATGAATAATTAAACGAATGAATGAATAAACGAACGAACGAACGAATGAATAAATGAATGAATGAACGAACGAACGAATGAATGAATGAATGAATGAATGAATGAATGAATGAATGAATGAATAATTAAATGAATGAATGAATAAACGAACCAACGAACGAATGAATAAATGAATGAATGAACGAACGAATGAATGAACGAACGAACGAACGAACGAATGAATGAATGAATGAATGAATGAATGAATGAATGAATGAATGAATGAACAAACGAATGAATGAATGATTTATTGTGTCAACCTTTCAAAGTCCATTTACAAGAAGGGTGGTGTGGTGGTGGTGGGGATGTTAGGGATTACTTCGAACTAATCCGATACACTTCAAAATGTGTCATCTCGAAAAGGAATCCTAAACACGGA